>OY728160.1:1380293723-1381515431 GCA_963277665.1 Viscum album
TGGCGCGTTGGGGGGGTCAAAACCACCCGAACGACCTCCGAATGCCACGAAACCGTACGACAACATCCGGTGCGTGAATTGTGAAATGGTCGGCCAGACGGCACCTCATTCGGAGGTGCCGTGTGACCGTGGCGGCCGGAAACGCGTTTCCGGCGCCATTAAACACCAAAACGGCGTGCGGCGGTCCGATTCGGAGCAAACGTGTTCCGAACGACCTGAAACCGCACGGGAACGATAGAAATATTATTCCTGAGATGCAGGAGGAGGCCGCACGTCCATCGGACGTGCGGTTCGCGCGGCACGTCCGATTGTGCCGTTTTCAGCAGCGCGGCGCGCGCTGAAATGGCGCGTTGGGGGGTCAAAACCACCCGAACGACCTCCGAATGCCACGAAACCGCACGACAACATCCGGTGCGTGAATTGTGAAATGGTCGGCCAGACGGCACCTCATTCGGAGGTGCCGTGTGACCGCGGCGGCCGGAAACGCGTTTCCGGCGCCATTAAACACCAAAACGGCGTGCGGCGGTCCGATTCGGAGCAAACGTGCTCCGAACGACCTGAAACCGCACGGGAACGATAGAAATATTATTCCTGAGATGCAGGAGGAGGCCGCACGTCCATCGGACGTGCGGTTCGCGCGGCACGTCCGATTGTGCCGTTTTCAGCAGCGCGGCGCGCGCTGAAATGGCGCGTTTGGGGGTCAAAACCACCCGAACGACCTCCGAATGCCACGAAACCGTACGACAACATCCGGTGCGTGAATTGTGAAATGGTCGGCCAGACGGCACCTCATTCGGAGGTGCCGTGTGACCGCGGCGGCCGGAAACGCGTTTCCGGCGCCATTAAACACCAAAACGGCGTGCGGCGGTCCCGTTCGGAGCAAACGTGCTCCGAACGACCTGAAACCGCACGGGAACGATAGAAATATTATTCCTGAGATGCAGGAGGAGGCCGCACGTCCATCGGACGTGCGGTTCGCGCGGCACGTCCGATTGTGCCGTTTTCAGCAGCGCGGCGCGCGCTGAAATGGCGCGTTGGGGGGTCAAAACCACCCGAACGACCTCCGAATGCCACGAAACCGTACGACAACATCCGGTGCGTGAATTGTGAAATGGTCGGCCAGACGGCACCTCATTCGGAGGTGCCGTGGGACCGCGGCGGCCGGAAACGCGTTTCCGGCGCCATTAAACACCAAAACGGCGTGCGGCGGTCCCGTTCGGAGCAAACGTGCTCCGAACGACCTGAAACCGCACGGGAACGATAGAAATATTATTCCTGAGATGCAGGAGGAGGCCGCACGTCCATCGGACGTGCGGTTCGCGCGGCACGTCCGATTGTGCCGTTTTCAGCAGCGCGGCGCGCGCTGAAATGGCGCGTTGGGGGGTCAAAACCACCCGAACGACCTCCGAACGACCTGAAACCGCACGACAACATCCGGTGCGTGAATTTTGAAATGGTCGGCCAGACGGCACCTCATTCGGAGGTGCCGTGTGACCGCGGCGGCCGGAAACGCGTTTCCGGCGCCATTAAACACCAAAACGGCGTGCGGCGGTCCGATTCGGAGCAAACGTGCTCCGAACGACCTGAAACCGCACGGGAACGATAGAAATATTATTCCTGAGATGCAGGAGGAGGCCGCACGTCCATCGGACGTGCGGTTCGCGCGGCACGTCCGATTGTGCCGTTTTCAGCAGCGCGGCGCGCGCTGAAATGGCGCGTTGGGGGGTCAAAACCACCCGAACGACCTCCGAATGCCACGAAACCGTACGACAACATCCGGTGCGTGAATTGTGAAATGGTCGGCCAGACGGCACCTCATTCGGAGGTGCCGTGTGACCGCGGCGGCCGGAAACGCGTTTCCGGCGCCATTAAACACCAAAACGGCGTGCGGCGGTCCGATTCGGAGCAAACGTGCTCCGAACGACCTGAAACCGCACGGGAACGATAGAAATATTATTCCTGAGATGCAGGAGGAGGCCGCACGTCCATCGGACGTGCGGTTCGCGCGGCACGTCCGATTGTGCCGTTTTCAGCAGCGCGACGCGCGCTGAAATGGCGCGTTTGGGGGTCAAAACCACCCGAACGACCTCCGAATGCCACGAAACCGTACGACAACATCCGGTGCGTGAATTGTGAAATGTTCGGCCAGACGGCACCTCATTCGGAGGTGCCGTGTGACCGCGGCGGCCGGAAACGCGTTTCCGGCGCCATTAAACACCAAAACGGCGTGCGGCGGTCCGATTCGGAGCAAACGTGCTCCGAACGACCTGAAACCGCACGGGAACGATAGAAATATTATTCCTGAGATGCAGGAGGAGGCCGCACGTCCATCGGACGTGCGGTTCGCACGGCACGTCCGATTGTGCCGTTTTCAGCAGCGCGGCGCGCGCTGAAATGGCGCGTTTGGGGGTCAAAACCACCCGTACGACCTCCGAATGCCACGAAACCGGACGACAACATCCGGTGCGTGAATTGTGAAATGGTCGGCCAGACGGCACCTCATTCGGAGGTGCCGTGTGACCGCGGCGGCCGGAAACGCGTTTCCGGCGCCATTAAACACCAAAACGGCGTGCGGCGGTCCCGTTCGGAGCAAACGTGCTCCGAACGACCTGAAACCGCACGGGAACGATAGAAATATTATTCCTGAGATGCAGGAGGAGGCCGCACGTCCATCGGACGTGCGGTTCGCGCGGCACGTCCGATTGTGCCGTTTTCAGCAGCGCGGCGCGCGCTGAAATGGCGCGTTGGGGGGTCAAAACCACCCGAACGACCTCCGAACGACCTGAAACCGCACGACAACATCCGGTGCGTGAATTGTGAAATGGTCGGCCAGACGGCACCTCATTCGGAGGTTCCGTGTGACCGCGGCGGCCGGAAACGCGTTTCCGGCGCCATTAAACACCAAAACGGCGTGCGGCGGTCCGATTCGGAGCAAACGTGCTCCGAACGACCTGAAACCGCACGGGAACGATAGAAATATTATTCCTGAGATGCAGGAGGAGGCCGCACGTCCATCGGACGTGCGGTTCGCGCGGCACGTCCGATTGTGCCGTTTTCAGCAGCGCGGCGCGCGCTGAAATGGCGCGTTGGGGGGTCAAAACCACCCGAACGACCTCCGAATGCCACGAAACCGTACGACAACATCCGGTGCGTGAATTGTGAAATGGTCGGCCAGACGGCACCTCATTCGGAGGTGCCGTGTGACCGCGACGGCCGGAAACGCGTTTCCGGCGCCATTAAACACCAAAACGGCGTGCGGCGGTCCCGTTCGGAGCAAACGTGCTCCGAACGACCTGAAACCGCACGGGAACGATAGAAATATTATTCCTGAGATGCAGGAGGAGGCCGCACGTCCATCGGACGTGCGGTTCGCGCGGCACGTCCGATTGTGCCGTTTTCAGCAGCGCGGCGCGCGCTGAAATGGCGCGTTGGGGGGTCAAAACCACCCGAACGACCTCCGAACGACCTGAAACCGCACGACAACATCCGGTGCGTGAATTGTGAAATGGTCGGCCAGACGGCACCTCATTCGGAGGTGCCGTGTGACCGCGGAGGCCGGAAACGCGTTTCCGGCGCCATTAAACACCAAAACGGCGTGCGGCGGTCCGATTCGGAGCAAACGTGCTCCGAACGACCTGAAACCGCACGGGAACGATAGAAATATTATTCCTGAGATGCAGGAGGAGGCCGCACGTCCATCGGACGTGCGGTTCGCGCGGCACGTCCGATTGTGCCGTTTTCAGCAGCGCGGCGCGCGCTGAAATGGCGCGTTGGGGGGTCAAAACCACCCGAACGACCTCCGAATGCCACGAAACCGTACGACAACATCCGGTGCGTGAATTGTGAAATGGTCGGCCAGACGGCACCTCATTCGGAGGTGCCGTGTGACCGAGGCGGCCGGAAACGCGTTTCTGGCGCCATTAAACACCAAAACGACGTGCGGCGGTCCCGTTCGGAGCAAACGTGCTCCGAACGACCTGAAACCGCACGGGAACGATAGAAATATTATTCCTGAGATGCAGGAGGAGGCCGCACGTCCATCGGACGTGCGGTTCGCGCGGCACGTCCGATTGTGCCGTTTTCAGCAGCGCGGCGCGCGCTGAAATGGCGCGTTGGGGGGTCAAAACCACCCGAACGACCTCCGAACGACCTGAAACCGCACGACAACATCCGGTGCGTGAATTGTGAAATGTTCGGCCAGACGGCACCTCATTCGGAGGTGCCGTGTGACCGCGGCGGCCGGAAACGCGTTTCCGGCGCCATTAAACACCAAAACGGCGTGCGGCGGTCCGATTCGGAGCAAACGTGCTCCGAACGACCTGAAACCGCACGGGAACGATAGAAATATTATTCCTGAGATGCAGGAGGAGGCCGCACGTCCATCGGACGTGCGGTTCGCGCGGCACGTCCGATTGTGCCGTATTCAGCAGCGCGGCGCGCGCTGAAATGGCGCGTTGGGGGGTCAAAACCACCCGAACGACCTCCGAATGCCACGAAACCGTACGACAACATCCGGTGCGTGAATTGTGAAATGGTCGGCCAGACGGCACCTCATTCGGAGGTGCCGTGTGACCGCGGCGGCCGGAAACAAAACGGCGTGCGGCGGTCCGATTCGGAGCAAACGTGCTCCGAACGACCTGAAATATATTATATATATATAATATTTAAAATATATTATATATATATAATATTTAAAATATATTATATAGAGAATATTTAAATTATTATAACACAATGATTTGATATTATATATGTATTAAATATATATTAAAACATTTCAAATATATAATATATATATATATATATATATATATATTTAAAATATTGTATTTAATAGTATATATATGAATATTTTTACATAAATATATATATATATTTATATTGAATTCAATAAAAAAAATTTTAAAAATTTTTTTTTTTGAATAGCGACCGCCATAGGCGGTCGCTATAGGGTGCCATGCCGGCCCACTATAGCGACCGCCAAGCGGTCGCTGAAGGCCGATCTGACGGCCTTCTATAGCGACCGCCATTGGCGGTCGCTAAAGCCCTCTAGCGACGGGGCAACAGCGACCGCCAATGGCGGTCGCTGCGCGGCCGCTACAGACCTTTAGCGACCGCCAATGGCGGTCGCTAATTGTCTTATTTTTAGTAGTGCTCCCATATTGTTTGGTTGCTCAGGGGGACAATCATTGCATTGCCCATCGCATTCCGCATTAACACGGTTCCTTCGGGTTCCAGCCATTGACTAAAACCAAGAAGAATAGTGTGAGAAACACTAATTATAATAGGAAAACCACATAATCAAGGATAAAAGTTTCATGCTTAAGGTCTTATCCTAGGTTATTCATGACCATTTCTAAAACACTAAGATTGTGTTATATTCTTAGACTTATCCTTAGGGTTATATCTAAGGCTTTCACATCCTAGTTTCCAAAGGTAGGCTATAACCTCTCTCTGATACCAACTATAACGACCCATACTTTACATACATTGTTAATACTTCAAAATTGAAGCACCCTTATTACAACATATGACAAAACCACAAAGGACCGTATAGGTATAGTGTCTTTAGAAACTGGGAAACATAAACAACTGGTTCATAAATCTTCTACAGTGTCTCCCATTTATTTCATCAAATCTAGGGTCCCTTTTAACATATTCTACTTAATATCCATCTTCCTGACCTGGGGAAAAGAAAACATAAAAGGGTGAGCTCAAATGCTCAGCAAGGGAAAATAAAGGAAATAAAAATCATATCATATCTTTTTGAAAATCATAACCTGCAAAAGAGATCATAATATCTTAACATGGAACAAATCATAGAAGTGAAAATGAGATCCCCATAATCATAACATGAAACTTGAAATCTTTGTGACATGCACACATAATCATGGAAAATCATTTCTTGTTAGTCATGACTCATTTCCAAGACTATCTTAGTGGACAACGTCCCTTTCTGAACCGAGTCACCCTCGTTCCAGTCCTGTTTCACTGAACCGGTATAACCTACCGTTCCAGCCATGTCTATCTCATGAGATATAAAATCTTTACCCAATGCATTGGAGGGAGATATAGGTCCCACCCATCTTATAATGAATCCTTTCTTATGTGTGCCACATAATCATAAACCATACATCATAGCGTAACCCATGTAATAAAAATGGAATTCTTAAACAACATGACATCATAAAACAATTCATATAAGATAAAGGAATTCATAAAAATATTTCCATCACAACATAATCAAATACATGTAATAATAGGGATAAAAACATAACCCTTTGTCAACTTAGATGGAAAATAATTTTGATAAAACACTTGAACTTCATTCTTGAGGAAAATATCCTTTCTACTTCAAAAACACTTTTCCTTTCTTAACATGTCATACATTTTTTAACTTAATGAAGTTGATTAAAAATAAACATGAAAACTTGTAAAGGAAGCTTCTTGGAAATAATTTTTTAAAAATCCATTCATGCCGTATAAGTTAAAAGAAACATTCTTCTCGTACTTTTGTCGGAAAAGACAAAAAAGTACCTCGTACGAAAAAACGACAAAAGATTCCTTTCATATCCTTTACTAAAAATTTACCGAAGGGTAAAATGGGATATAATCTATTTTAGGTGGATGGAAATAATATTACATATTTAGGAAACACGGATGTGGATGATAAAATACAACCCAGTAAATGCCAAAACAATCTCGGATAAAAATGAGATTGTGATATTTCCATTACCTTAGGTCCGCTTTGCTTTGTACGTGTCCGAAGCTCCTGTATAATGGTTTAACTAATGTTATTGACTTATTCCAGAATCATAAATATTGATATGATATCATATATGGTCATATTCTTAGCTTCTTGTTAGTAATATTTCATTGTTACTTGTTACTCGGGTCTTTATTGCCTTTTGTTATTATGCGTGTTTTGCCGAATAAATTCTTATTCTTATTTTAAGGTTATAGATACCTTATATCCAGAATGGTATTAGTGTAACATATATCATATTTCTTCATTCAATTCATTTATATAATTACTATGTAATTATGATCATGTAGAACGAGTCTTATCACATCGTGGAGACGGTATTCCATACGTACGCACGAGTGATGATATCGTTCCTATGATCGTGGAATTGTATTGGATTATATATATATTATTTCAGTATCAATATTACTTTATAATAATCATAAATAGTTACTCATTACACCATTATACCCATCCTTGTAAGGTGGTGGTTGAAAATAGATTACACCACGGCGTGGAGACGGTATTTCGTACGTACGCACGCACGGTGATTTCATTTTTCCGTAGGATGGATAGAAGGTGAATTAGGGTTGTTTCATATTCATAATAACATATCAGTATGTAATTAATACTGATGTTAATACTTTGTCATGTAACAACAAAAGAAGAAGAAGTTGAAGAAGAAAGAAATTGAAAAGATCGGTAATGGATATTACCTCTTCTTTGGAACGCCTCTTTGAATCCTCCACTTAGGGAACTAAGATTGGTCTTTGAAGAAGACCAGGACCTCTAGGATTATTATAGGGAAGTGGAGAAGGGATTTTATCAGGGGTTGGCCGAGCTTGATTGCTCAAAATGGTGTGAGGAGGAGGGGGAGGAGGTGCCCTTTTATAAGGGAGGAGAGGGGCACCTTAGGAATATCTCAAAATATTATTTTATATTAAAATAAAAATCGGTTTATAATGGTTCCAAAGGGTCTTATTTAGAATCCAAAGTGGGGATGGGTCAAAATCCTATCAACCAATAGGATTTAGAAAAGTTTAGGGTATTATTGTAACCTTATCAATTAGATTTAACTCTAAGTTAAATAATTTAACTTTTACCGTGTCTTTTTTTTTCTTTCACTATATGGTTAATAAACTTACTATAACATGCAAAACGAACCCCAAATTGTTTATAATTAATATATATATCCTTATATAAGTCATTTGGACGAACTTTAGATTTTTAGGAATAAAATAAAAATTAATAATATAATATTTGATTTAAAAACTATTTTGTGTCAATTTTGACACTATTTGATATATGATTTTTTTCAAAGTCATAACAGAATTATATTTTCGAACCAAGTTGATTAAATAAATACTAATATATAATAGTAACCTAGAAAATTATTGTAATTCATAAAAAGTCTCAAATTACATTTATTTTGGTGTTTATAACATCAATTATGTCAATATTTCATAAATAAGATAATTACTACATCATCATTGTGTTATAAATAAATTAAATTATTTAATGTCTAAAAATTACAAATAAAATACCATTATGTAGGAAATCTTTTTTTCTTTCTTATGAATATTTATAGTCGAATTTATCTTATCTATAACCCCATATTAAAAATGATTTACTTATTAAACTTTGATTTTAACTATTTTAACCCTTCTTTAAATAAATTAATAATAATTGTCCTAATCTAACCCAAGTGGGCCTAAGTGGTCATATTTTATTCCTAAGTTTGTTTTTGGTCGAATTAAACTTATCCAATAGAATTAGGACATGTGTTAGGGTAATAGTAATATCATTTTTACCCTTAGTTACCCTATTTACTATTAACCGCGGTAAAAAAAGGTAAAAAGTTACTATTCACCAAAAAATTATTTTTATCTCATTGAACCACATTTTACTTACTGATATCAACCGTGTCTGTCGGATTTTCGAAATTCCATTCACAGAAGCGGTAAAATTATGTTTTATGCAAAATTCAGTTTTTAACCTACCACTTAGTGGTTTCACTATTCATCAAAAATTGAAAGTTTTTAGAAAAATACCAAAATTTCACCCTAGGCTAATTTCGGTATTCTGAATCCAAAAATGAAGTCCATTTTGAAAAATAAAATTTCAAAAAGTGGTTATTACTATTCATAACGGCTAGTTTTAATAATATTTTAATATCATATCGTTGTTTAGTGATACTCGGTATTGCGTACGACGCAAGCTATCGAGGAAGGTCGCGATTGTGTGTAAAGTAAGCCAAGCAAGTGTGTAGTGAAAGATTCTTTTGATGATATATAAAAAACAAAATATTACTCATAAAAATCTCGGGTGTTACAAGGTGGGAAGCAGCACGCCATGGCAGTGGAGGCTGTGACCTGTGGGGGATGTAGTGGTGGAGGCGGGTGGCACCAATCGCGTTTCGTGTCAAGGGAAGCGTCTCGCGGGGTGGGCCACAGCATGCACCGGCACGCAATCCAGTGTGGATCACATGTGGATGGGAGGATGGCGACATAATTCACCAGTGTGGCCACCTGAACTGGACCCCAGCGTGGTGTTTGGGATGGATACAATATTTCTCGCCAGTGCGGGCCAGCCTAGTGAAATAACATAGGCCATTGGGCGGCCTAAGCTAGAGGAGAACTGCCCCGCCAATGCAGATTGGGACTGATGGGAAACTCGACCTCTGGGAGGCACGACTGGTCAAAACCATTCTGACTAAGTCTAACCAGATAGTATGAGAACTAGGTCTCTTGGAGACCTAGTGTACTGCACCCACATCCAAACCAGGCCAGGTCTAGAAAGGCCCAACAGACCTTCCCCTAGGCTAGGTCAGACTGGGCCATCCCATACATAATCGGCCTCTATTTAATAAAATGAAAATTTCATTCAGACCGGGCATCCGATTGACGCGCCTTATACTACTTTGGGACCATTGTGATGGGACAGTCCCTTGGGTTTACTCTATGTGAGTTTTCATCGATTTTGAGATACAATTTATAACATGAGGAGTATGTTATCTGTGTATCCAGAACACTACGAGTAGGAATCCAACTACTGGTTGTGATACGAAGGATATAAAGAGTGGAATTGTATCAGTCTAGTACTCAGGAAGACCTCAGGGGTCTAGTAGCTTAGCGAACCTCAGGGGTCCATTAGTGGAGTGGACATTAGTGGTCCAGTAGACCAATGGACCATAGTGGTCTAGAAGACAGGTGGAGCCCAGTGGTTTAGAAGACGAGTGGAACTCAGGGGTCCAACATACAAGAGGACCTCAAGGGTCTAGCAGATGGGCCATCCTCAGTGGTCCAGTAGACGAGTGGACCTCAGTGGTCCAACAGACAAGCAGACCTCACTGGTCTAGCATCCGAGCGGACCTCAGTTGTCCAATAGCAGAGCGGACCTCAGTGGTACAATTGCATAGTAAACCTTAGTGGTCTAATAGCTGAATGAACCTTGGGGACTCTTTAACGATGAGTCCCTCCGTAGTAAAAGATGATTCATCTGTATGACTAATATTCTTAATTTATGTACATTGAGTTATACATGGTGTGAGTTTTATATCATTTTTAACTTTATTACTTTTTGGTCTTTCTTTATAGTCATTCCTTTATGGTTTGGGGTCCCTACTTAGTATTGTGTTACTCGCCCATAAATGGGTTTCTCCCGTACATGTCATGTCCCATGTAGGTGATTGACTCTTTGATAGAGACCTTTGTGCTTCGGGACTAGGTGGTGGTCAGTGAGACATGATGAATTAGAATACATCTTTAGATACATGAAGATACCCTTTAACTACCCTTTTGGTGGGGTCTCGAGTGGACAGATCGTGGATGTTTTATTTTCCTTTGTGGTTATGGGCTTGTATTCTGGCCCAATTATACTTTTAGTTTATCCTGTATTCTCAATATTTTTCTTATTGGTAGTCATGGTTTACATTGTGTTAACATTAAGAAATTTCCTATTTATGTGTGTGTAAATGTTTTAAGTAAGATGCCTTCCCTTTTTAGGATATTCCTACTTGGTTATATTCTGCTGCCCCTGGACTATGGAAGGCAGGATCTGGGTAGTCATGACATGAGCCCTTGGGACCGGGTCATGAAAACCTGGTATCAAATGTGGGTTAGTGTTACCAGAAGAACTAAGAGTCTATAAATTTTTATAGGAAAAAATTGTTAAGTGTTTGAAGTTTATATATTATGCTAGGGAGTCCATTTTTGATGTGGTGACTGACATATCCATACTCCACAACCCTAATTTCTAATTTCCCACTCAGTATATGAAAACACATGTTGCGTGCATCTTTTAATGTTTTCTCATGATTTTTCTAAGTCAGAGTAGCTCAGCATATATAATCTATTTATCATAATTCATCTTGATATCTTTCAAGATGCCTCCACACATAAATCCATCCAAGATTTTAGTGTATGACCATAGGGATTGTCTATAGAGTGATGGGGCTTTGGTATATAGACTTTTTCCCAAGATGGAACCTTCGAGTGATGTCCCATCATTACCACCACCCAATGGTCAACAGTTACTACTGGCGCTACTGGTAGAGGAATCATGTAGGTTCAGTTCTATACACAAGTTCCATATATAATGTCATCCCAGGTTCAGGGGAGAGATATATCCTTAGGTTTCCGAGGATTGGCTGGAGGTGTTGATTCGAGTCTTATGTTATATGTGGATGCCACATGATCAGATGGTGGTTCTATCCATGAGCCTTCTATCAGGATCAGATAAAATATGGAGGAGTTTCACCATCCAAACACATGAGGAGGATACACTCACATGGATATACATTCAACAACTCTTCAAAATGGATTTCTTTCAAGTGACATTGCTCATAGTGCGCATACTAGAGCTACCACCAAGAAACAGGTGACTGAGTCTTCCATTGAAGGCACCTGGAAGATGATGTAGGGTCCCAAGATAGAGGATATAAAACACAAGGCTCATAGGGTGTGTCTAGTTGGCCTATAAAGAGGTAATTATTTTTAATATATTTTAGGGGAAATCTCGTTAGGGATTTTCCAGCCCGTTGTGCTGAGAGTAAAATGGTGGATGGACCACCAGGGTAGAGATAATGATAGGAGCAGACTAATCTGTAGAGTGAAAGATGTGGCAGAGGATCTTGAAGCACAACAGGAGGTGGTATACATTTCGATATGTTACAACCACCACCCCAATGTTGTCCACACCAGTCTTAAAATCTAGATTATAGGGGAAGGGGGTAACTGCATGCAGACAAGGATTATGACCCAATATCTCCATAATTGATTCGAGGTATGGTATGTGTCTACTCTTATCTTATGTATTAATATACATATATTCAAATCATTCCATCTTTTCACGACCCTTTTTCACGACCTATAATTTCGGGTTAAAACATTGACATGTCCATTATGCCTGGAGAAACCTATGGGTGGAGACTAAATAATCACACATATGCTGATGGTGTGATCTGACCATTGCGGTGAGTGTTTCAGTTGGAACCTCTTAGAGGTATCACTGAGGCCTTATGAAGATATTTTGGGGGTGGGATGGTAATCCACAGTTCATGCTCAGATTGAATATTTTAGAAAAAATGATGTGGTATATCAACAACATTGGAATTGGGTTTTCATTGTTCGGTAAAGAAGGAAACCGAGGTAGCAAGGGATAAACTCATGCATAGGAGGGTGCAATCGATCACACTTGAGTCATCCATCCATACCCATGAGGCAGTGGATGTTTTGACTTTTCAGATCCCAGAAGTAGTGAAAGAGTAAAAGGACATCTTTACAGAATATGTTTCCAAGATTACCTCCCCGTAGGGAGATGGTCTTCTGCATCATTCTACACCCCCCGAGATGGCAACGATATCAGTATCAGAATATTGGATGGACTCCATAGAGCATTGTGATCTAATGGTGTAGGAAGGGCATAGTAAGACCCAATGTTCAAGGTTATGTGTGTATTGATATTACGTTTACCATGTGGCCATGGATAATGAGTAACCACTACCAAAGGGAAGACAAACCCATCTTTCAGATGAAAGGGAAACATTTCAAAAGTATGCAATGGTGCCCATAGGCTTTTATGCAATTAACATAGATTTTGACAATCACCCTAATCTTATGTTAGCAGTGGTAGTCTTCACATTTATGATGTGGTGACACTACCTCCATGGGAAAATGGTTCATCATCTACTCAGACCACAAAAGAATCAAGTATATCATTTCTTGGAAGGATCCGAATCTGAGATAGTGTTGTTGGATAGTATTCCTCCAAGACTATGACTTTGATATAGTCTATACTCTTGGGAAAGGTAATGTGGTGGAAGATTCTATCAGCAGGAGACTGTTTTCATAGCTACAGAACGATGCCTCAAAGATGTTGGCCTCGCTTCAGATATCCTTCATGGATAGAGGGTAGAAAACTTATCTTCGGTTGATGGTAGTTTCCCCCAAAATCTTACAGAGATTTCCGGAGGCGAAACACAGAGATTCCAACTATGAGACCACACATTCCCAGATGTTCAAAAGGCATTCCCCTTATAGATATTAAAAAGGTGAGGAGAAAATAATAATTTTCATAGGTTGATCCATTATAACAGTGGTGTTACATGAGGATGTGGTGAGGGAGTTCCAAACATACCCTTTGGCGGTACATCCAGGTGCTGAGAAGATGTGCCCGGACCTCCGATGAAAGTACTAGTAGTTGGGGATGAATACAGAAATGGCAGGGTTTGTCTCGAGATGTCTCACATTCCAACAAGGGAAGGGAGAGCAATGGTTTCAATCAAGTTTGACACAACCCCTTGATGTACCAGAGTATAATTGGATGGGATATCTATGGACATCGTGGCAAGATTACCATGTACATCATAGGGGTACAATACCATCTAGGTGATCATAGAAAAATTCACCATGTCATCCCACTTCCTATCCATTCGAGAGTAGGTTTCAGTAGAGAGCTTGGGATACCTCCATATGCTGGATATAGATTGACTCCGTGGAGTCCCATATATGATAGTTTCAGATCAAGTTTCATGATTTACATCCCGATTGAGGAAGGGTTTACAGGAGGTGTTTGGGACTCAGTTGTGATGGAGGGCATCCTTTCACCCACAGAAGGATTGTCAGACAGAGTGGACCATACATACATTGGAAGACATACTTCATTATTGTGTTCTTGATTTTGGTCGCAGTTGGGAGGACTTCCTGGCACTGGTGGATTTTTCATACAACAAAAGCTACCACTCCACCATCATTATGGAACCATTCGAGGCACTGTACAGATAACCATGAAGGTCCCTATTATGCTAAAAATGCCTAGAGGAGTCAACACTGATGGGTCTAGAGATGGTACAGGCTACCACTAAGAAGGTTCAAGTCATCTTAGTGTGGATGATGGATGAACAGAGCTAACATAAATCCTATGATGATAAGTGATGTAGATCCTTGGAGTTCAAGGAGGGGGAAAATGTACTCATACGGGTCCCTCCTCAATGGGGGATACAAAGTTTTGGTAGGGGTGAAAAGTTTTCTCTAAGGCCTACCAGACCATTCCGGATACTGTGCAGAGTGGGTGAGGTTGCGTAATTATTACCTCTACTGTAACGCCCCGACCCCAGCTACCTAGAGTCGGTGCATTACTTCATAACATTGGCATTATCACAAAAGATCAAGTCTCGAAAGACCGATTAGTTTAGTAGCCTTGGAAACACTAGATACATTCATAAAAGTTACATTACATCATAAAGTGAAAAACTAATAACAAAGTCTTCATATTCCACACTCATATCCGCTTCTGACTATCCCTGCAGGTCATTCATAAAATACTTTTTCACATCCTGTAAAATATTAAAACATTGAAAGGGGTGAGCTCAGATTCTCAGTAAGGATAATAATATTTCGGAAGCTTTCATAAATAAACATTAACATTTAAGGAAATTTATAACTAAAACAAAAGCCTTTTAAACTTGAACATTAGCATAATATGGAAAAAGTAAAATTAAATAATTCCATTTACTTACTCACATGGATATTCTACTACTCGAATAATCACAAGCAATATCAATAACCACTTTCATAATGATGGAATGCATAATGCCAGACTATCATAACCAGGTAGTCAAGGCCTCGTGCCAAAACCACAAATAATCTTTTGTCAAGGCCTCGTGCCAAGACACTAGTTTGTCTCATGAGACCTACCGATGCATCGAGGATCTATAGCGGGCTCCACCTGTCACTTATTAAGTACAATGCATTCCTCATATGAACAGGTTTAAACATATCATAAACCATAACATAATCATATCACATAAAATATGCATAAAGGAAACATAACATTTCCACATTTCAATCAAAATATATCACTACAACACATTGATATAATAAAAACACTTTTAAAACCATTTTCAATACCAAAATAAAAGAAAATTAAAACTTGATATTTATTTTTCATTTTAAAAAAATTTTAAGGCTTGTAGAGGAAGCCGAAACTCAAATAATGGTCACGGCGGCAGAGAAGTCATTGTCGCCGCATACGTACGACAAGAAAAACATACATTTTTTCATTTAGTAAAACACTTCGTATAAAAATATTCTTTTTGAATAAACGTAAAAGTCAATAGGGTTTATACACCGTATAAATGAATGATGTGTATAAAACCAAATATGCCTCAATGAAAGGAGATTGAGACGAAGTCCTTACAAAGTTCATTTTTTTAAATAAAATAGATCTATTATGTGTATTCACTATAATTACACATAAAGAAAGTACAAATACAAGATAGGACATAATAATATCTTGAAGTAATTTGAAAGTAGGAGATTAACCCAAAGAACGGAAATTGGGTTAAGAAGTTCCCTTACCTTGCGTCCTGTCTTGACTCGACCGTTCTTTAACCTCCTGAATAATAAACCGGAGTTAATTTATAATTTCTTAAGAACCTTTTTAAAGTTTTTTATTCCTTTTATATCACTTATTACCATGTTATGAACATTATGTAATTATTTATGTTAATAACGATCGTTTTGTCGATCTTTGGTACTTGAGTCAAAAATAAACTTCTTATAATTACAAGTTGTTCATGTGGTGAAATATAAATTATATACAGAATTATATTCATGATATAGATATCATATATCTCATATATATCCGGTATATACATGCATTTATAATATTCCATAACGTTTAGAGGTAAGAAATGAAATGCACCGTTCATGGAGACAGTAAGTCGTACGTACGCATGAATGCTACTTTCATTTCTATTTCTTATTTAGTGGAATGAAGTTATAATTATATAATGGTATAATATAATTCCATATTATATAATGTATAATACCATTTACTCCATACTTTATACATCCCATATATGGCATTAACGATTCAAATCACTTTGAGGGGGCGGTAGTCCGCACTTCCAAAAATGAAAATATCGCGTTTACCCATAATGGATACCATAAAGGTATGCCATAAATGAAAAATACATAAGATTAAGTAAAACATAAACATATTATATATCATATATAAATATAGTGACATATTAATGGACACCTTTGAAGTTGTTATATGAGTGTTGAACAATCGTCGTTTTGTGAGGCAGAAATTCGCCATCCACAGAAACAGTATGTTCTTTAACCATTAGATGTAGGTGTGTGTAAGTGTAGCTCGAATATTTCTTATAACAACATCCTAGTATATTTAGTATACTTTTGTTGTTACAAAAGAAATGAATAAAAAGAGTTTAGGGGGTTGGATAAGCAAAATAAAACAAAATAATATAAGAGAAGACATTACCTTAAAATCGGGTAACTCTTTTGATTTGAGCCAAAGGCTTCCTTGGGAAGAATTCTGCCCAAAGTGAGGCTTCTAGGAGTAAGGGAGGGAATTTGGGAGAGTATTTGGGCAGATGTTGGCCGATCCAAAAGGCTTTTAATGTGTGATTAAGGTGGTAGTGGGGGGGGGGGGGGCTTTTATAAGAGGAGAGAAGGGGCACTCTTGGAAAGATTGAAATGTTACATCATTATGAAATGCTTTTTCGGATTCTAAAGGTCCCCCACTTATAAATTTCGAGGCTAAGGTGATAATGGTTCGAAATATTCTCATCCAATAGGCTTTTTAGAAGTTTAATGCTTAGATTTTACATTATCCTTCCTTTTTATTAAAATCGTTAATTAAGGAGGTAATCGCTGCATCATCATGGTGTCATAAATAATTTAATTTATTTCATCTCTAAAAATTATAAAAAAAATATCATGATGTAGTAAATTTTTTTATCTTTCTAATTAATATTTATAGTAAAAAATATAACTTTTATAACCCCATTTAAAAATTGTTTTAGTAAAACATCTCTTGTTTGTGACCTTTTTATTTTAACATTAAAAAAAAGTTATTTATGTCCTTTTCCTACCAAAGTGGCTCCATGGGGTCCCCAAGTTGACACATGTATTGTCTTGGTCGGACATGACACATCCAATAGTGGTTGGACAAGTGTAAAGGTCATTCCATATTTTTATAATACTATTTTTACCTTAAATTTCACTAATTACCTTTATTCGCGATTAATTAATCTTAAAAGTTACTATTCACCAAAAAAATTATTTTAATCCCATTGAACCATATTTTACATCCTAATGACAAGCATGTATGTCGGATTTTTGAAAATAAAATCACAGAAGTGGTAATGTTTCTTTTAAACGAAAAATCAGTTTTTTAACTACCACTTAGTGGTTTCACTATTCATCAAAAATTGAAATTTTTCAGAACAATGCCAAAATTTCACCCTAAGCTATAATTGATATTCCGAATCCAAAAATGGTGTCTATTTTAAAAAATTAAAAACATATAAGTTTCATTAATTAATTTTATAATTAATTCCCATTGTCACAACAAATAGCGGGTTTTTTAGAAACAATATATATCAAAAGATTGACAATTGTTTATGTGCAATTTCAATGTGAATTTAATTATAATGACCACCATTGGATAAAACAGTAAAAATATATTATAATTATAATTTAAAACCCCTCAATAGTATAATTTATCTCTATAAATTAATTTGATTTAAAAAGTTGTTTTAAGTATTTTTTTTACTATTCATAAAAAATTGGAAGTTCTTAGAAAAATACCAAAAATTCAACATAGGCTAATTTCGATATTCCAAATCCATAAATGAAGTACATTTTGAAATAAAAAATATATATATATTCAAAAAGTGGGTATTACTATTCAGAACTGCTACTTTGATTGGTCGCGGTGTGTTAGAATCTCTAACTTGCGTACATTGCAAGCTATTGCATTATTGAAAGAGAAGCGTATCGTGGAAACTTGGGGTGTTACATTCTCCCCTCCTTCAATAAATTGCACCCTCAAAATTTGAAATTTCTCTTTGAAAATAAAAGGTTGAAAATTGAAAATACCTTTGTGGAAAACCCACATCGGAAAAAAGGTTAATAAAATTTAGTCTCAATAAGCGGGAAAGGGAAATGAAAAAGTCACCACCCAATTATGATCTCGATTAGGAGAACATTGGTGGAAATTAGAGACATATAATTGGAGTAAAAACATAAATATTTGTAGGGAGTTATTGAGGTCATCAATCACAAACAATTTTCAAATTGAGGGCCTCAAAGCCTTCAATCTATGTTGATTTAAAATATCATCAGTTCAACAAGACATAAGGTATTAGGATAACACATTTTTTTGTTTTAATATCCCTTTACTAAAGTTTAAGAATTAATTTATTCATAGAATAAGGTATAGGTAAATATATATATATTTATTCTTGACAAGTAGAGTTTCAACCTTCAACTAATTTCTACCACAAACTCATCTTTCACTCAAAAATATAATAGAACTCAAAAATATTATATTTATCCTAATCGAACAAGGTTAAAAATATTAACACATACCATTTAGATTACAAAAATTATTTTGTAATAACCAGGGACTTCCTATATTCTAGTGGTAAGTCATAAAGGCCTGTCACAATATGGTTGTGGGTTCGATTCCTGCAGCTTTGTCCGAAGTGACGGGTTATCGCCCAACCTGAAGGTTGTCCTTTTTCTAAAACTATTATAATATTCCAAAAATAATATTCAAAAATGTTTTAACCTTAAACAATACTATCCATGGTTCAACTTAATCCATTCCAACCTTAATAGTTGTCCAAAATACCTCTGTCTAGACATTATCTAAAAGATCTCTAAATTCCAAAATCAATTGTATCATTAGATTCCTCATACAAGGTAAAGTTTCTCTTATTGTCACATACTAAAAATATAATTACCTTCATCATATTAAAACCTTACTGAAACAACAAGTACTACAGTACAATCCTTATATATATATCTCATTATTCTAATAACCATAATATAATCCATGAGTCCAAAATCACCAATACATTAATTATTCCGCTTCAACTGTAGTAATAGCATAAGATTGGCATTGATCCCTTGGCCTTTTTTGAGGTAAGTTTCCCTGAAACTTAGGAAATCCATTTTCATAATGACCCTTTTCTCTACAATTGTAGAATTAAACATTGATAGCCTCTTTCTTTCCCTTGTAATCACATGCCTGGTGACCTTTTTCTCTACATTTATAACAAACTCCCATTCCTTTTAGGCAAGTACAAGGGTGATTCTTCCCACAATTATCACATAATGGAAAATCCTTCTTTCCCTTTTTCCCTTTATCTATTTCCTGTTCCACAGTTCTCTTCTTCTCTTGCTTTACTTTATTGTCATAAGATTTAGAGAAATCCTTTTCTATCTTGATAGCACACGAGACAGTATCTTCATATGTCGAGAAGGTTTGTGAGACTAATGCTCGATGGATAAATGGTTTTAACCCATCAATGAAACGATCAATCTTACTTTTTGGGTTACGTATATAATCTGCATCATATCTCGCTAACCTTGTAAATTTGTCCTCATACTTCGCAACATTCTCATCCTCCTTTTTTCTCAGACTCAGAAATTGCCTTTCCATATCTGCACGATGGTCACGAGGAAAATATATTTCTAAGAAAAGCCCTTTGAACTCTCTCCATTCCATACTTGATACTTCTTCATATTCCTTTTTATTTTGAATCAGCGACCACCATTGATTGGAATCTCCAGTGAGGCGGTAGACTACCATGACAACCTTCTCCCTTTCGCTACTCCCCAAGGCATGGAGTATTTTCTCTATGGAGTTTATCCATTGCTCAGCTACTAATAGATTTGTACCCCCATTAAATGTTGGTGGTTGTTGCCTCATGAAGCGGTCTAACATTGATCCTCCATGTTGCGGATCGGGGTGCTGCATACGAGTAAGGTTATTATTCATAATCTGAGTGAGTTGGCCCAGTATGGTAATAAGTTGATCAGCACCAGTTGTATCTCCAGATCCACAATAATTATCTTCTGCAGGAGGGCAATCCCTACATGGAGTGCGTTCATTGATACAGTTTCCATTCCTTCCACTAGGCGCCATTTCTAAACAATGGCACAAACTAGAGTAGTTTAAGAATCAAAATACATAGTTCCATACTTGTAAAATACATAAGATAAATTGAACTATTTATGGATATAATCCATAATCATAAAAAAAATTCTTTGAGGAAATATATACTCAAAACCCTTCATAGTGGTTTGTAAAGAAAATGAGAATTATCCTAAGCATATCCCCCGGGTGTGTCGTAACCAAGAGTGCGGCATGGCCCATTGTCGTGCACCAGTTCCCGTTCGAGTCTAGCTCAAAGCGGTGTTTTTGGGTTTTACCCCTAAGTACATCTCTACCAGAGCTTCCTCTACCTGCTCGTATCCAGACAGCGATGTATTTCTCAGAAAACTCACAAAACCTCTACAACAACAAAATTATAGGAAATACTTCTATACTAATCCCCAAAGTCTATCTTTGGGCTATGTGCTCTAATCAGTGTTTATCTAAATCTTTCTTCCAAGGTTAGTACTAAACTGCCTCTGATACCAATTGTAACACCCCGACCCTAGCTACCCAGAGTCCGTGCATTACATCGTAACATTGGCATGATCACAAAAGATCAAGTCTCGAAAGACCGATTAGTTTTGTAGCCATGGAAACACTAGATACATTCATAAATGTTACATTACATCATAAAGTGAAAAACTAATAACAAAGTCTTCATAGTCCACACTCATATCTTCTTATGACTATCCCTGCAGGTCATTCATAAAATACTTCTTCACATCCTGGAAAATATTAAAACATTGAAAGGGGTGAGCTCAGATGATCAGTAAGGATGACAATATTGCGGAAGCATTCATAAATAAACATTAACATTTAAGGAAATGTATAAATAAAACAAAAGCATTTTAAACTTGAACTTTATCATAATATGGAAAAAGTAAAATTAAATAATTTCATTTCCTTACTCACATGGATATTCTACTAGTCGAATAATCACATGAAATATCAATAACCACTTTCATAATGATGGAATGCATAATTCCAGACTATCATAACCACGTAGTCAACGCATCGTGCCAAAACCACAAATAAGATTTTGTCAAGGCCTCGTGCCAAGACACTAGTTTGTCTAATGAGACATACCGATGCATCGAGGAGATATAGAGGGCTCCACCCGTCATTTATTATGTCCAATGCATTCCTCATATGAACAGGTTTAAACATATCATAAACCATAACATAATCATATCACATATAATGTGAAAAAAGGAAACATAACATTTCCACATTTCAATCACAAGATATCAATACAACACATTAATATAATAATAACACTTTCAAAACCATTTTCAATACCAAAATAAAAGAAAATTAAAACTTGATATTTATTTTTCATTTTAAAAAAATGTTAAGGCTTGTAGAGGAAGCCGAAACTCAAATAATGGTCACCGTGGCGGAGAAGTCATTGTCACCACATACGTACGACAAGAAAAACATTCCTTTTGGTCATTTAGTAAAACACTTCGTATAAAAATATTCCTTCTGAATAAACGTAAAAGTCAAAGGGGTTTATACACCATATAAATGAAAGATGTGTATAAAACAAAATATGCCTCAATGAAAGGAGATTGAGACGAAGTCCTTACAAAGATCATTTTTTTAAATAAAATAGATCTATTATGTGTATTCACTATATTTACACATAAATAAATTACAAATACAAGATAAGACATAATAATATCATGACGTAATTTGAAAGTATGAGATTAACCCAATGAATGGAAATTGGGTTAAGAAGTTCCCTTACCTTGCATCCTGTCTTGACTCGACCATTCTTTATCCTCATGAATAATAAACTAGAGTTAATTTATAATTTCTTAAGAACCTTTTTCACGTTTTTTATTCCTTTTATATCACTTATTACCATGTTATGAACATTATGTAATTATTTAAGTTAATAACAGTCATTTTGTCGATCTTTGGTACTTGAGTCAAAAATAAACTTCTTATAATTACAAGTTGTTCATGTGGTGAAATATCCATTATATCCACAATTATATTCATGATATAGATATCATATATCTCATATATATCCAGTATATACATGCATTTATAATATTCCATAACGTTTATTGGTAAGAAATGAAATGCATCGTTCATGGAGACAGTAAGCCGTACGTACGCATGAACGCTACTTTCATTTCTATTTTGTATTTAGTGGAATGAAGTTATAATTATATAATGGTATAATATAATTCCATTATAATATAATTTATAATACCATTTAATCCATCCTTTATACGTCCCACATATGGCATTAACGATTCAAATCACTTTGAGGGGGCGGTAGTCCGCACTTCCAAAAATGAAAATATCGTGTTTACCCATAATGGAAACCATAATGGTATGACATAAATGAAAAATACAGAAGCTTAAGTAAAACATAAACATATTATATATCATATATAATTATAGTTACATCTTAATGGACTCCTTTGAAGGTGTTATATGAGTGTTGAACAATCATCGTTTCGTGAGGCAGAAATTCGCCATCCACAGAAACAATATGTTATTTAACCATTAGATGTATGTGTGTGTAAGTTTAGCTCGAATACTTCTTATAAAAACATCCTAGTATATTGAGGATACTGGTGTTGTTACAAAATAAATGAATAAAAATAGTGTAGGGGTTGGATAAGCAAAATAAAACAAAATAACATAAGAGAAGACATTACCTTAAAATCGGGTAACTCTTTTGATTTGAGCCAAAGGCTTCCTTGGTAGGACTTCTGGCCTAATTGAGGCTTCTAGGAGTAAGGGAGGGAAGTTGGGAGTGTATTTGGGCAGAGGTTGGCCGAGCCAAAGGGCTTTTATGGTGTGAGTAAGGTGGTAGTGGTGGGGGCCTTTTATAAGAGGAGAGAAGGGGCACTCTTGGAAAGATTGAAATGTTACATTATTATAAAATGCTTTTTCGGATTCTAAATGTCCCACACTTATAAATTTTGAGGATAAGGTGATAAGGGTTCTAAATATTCTCATACAATAGTCTTTGTACAAGTGTAATGCTTAGAGTTTACATTATCCTTCCATTTTATTAAAATCGTTAATTAATGAGGTAATCGCTGCATCATCATGGTGTCATAAATAATTTAATTTATTTCATGTATAAAAATTATAAAAAAAATATCATGATGTAGGAAATATTTTTAGATTTCTAATGAATATTTGTAGTCAAAAATATGACTTGTATAACCCCATTTAATTTTTTTAGTAAAACAACTCTTGTTTGTGGCCTTTTTATTTTTGCATTAAATAAAAAGTTTTGTATGTCCTTTTCCTACCAAAGTGGCTCCATGGGGTCCCCAAGTTGACCCATGGATTTTCTTGGTCGGCCATGACACATCCAATATTGTTTGGACAAGTGTAATGTTCATTCCATATTTTTATAATACTATTTTTACCTTAAATTTCACTAATTACCTTTAATCGCGATTAATTAAACATAAAAGTTACTATTCACCAAAAAAAATAATTTTAATCCCATTGGATCACATTTTACTTCCTAAGGACAACCATGTATGTCGGATTTTTGAAAATAAAATCACAGAAGTGGTAATGTTTCATTTAAACGAAAAATCAGTTTTTTAACTACCACTTAGTGGTTTCACTATTCATCAAAAATTGAAGTTTTTCAGAACAATGCCAAAATTTCACCTGAAGTTATAATTGATATTCCGAATCCAAAAATGATGTCTATTTTAAAAAATTACAAACATATAAGTTGAATTAATTAATTTTATAATTAATTCCCACTGTCACAACAAATAGCGTGTTTTTTAGAAACAATATATATCAAAAGATTGACAATTGTTTATGTCCAATTTCAAATTGAAATTAATTCTAATGACCACCTTTGGAGAAAATAGTAAAAATATATTCTAATTATAATTTAAAACCACTAAATAGTAAAATTTATCACTATAAATTAATTTTAAAAAAGTTGTTTTAAGTATTTTTTTTACTATTCATAAAATATTGGAAGTTCTTAGAAAAATACAAAAAATTCAACATAGGGTAATTTCGATATTCCGAATCCATAAATTAAGTCCATTTTGAAATATAAAATATATATAATTTCAAAATGTGGGTATTACTATTAATAACTGCTACTTTGATTGGTCGCGGTGTGTTGGAATCTCGAACTTGCGTACAATGCAAACTATTGCATTATTGAAAGAGAAGCGTATCGTGGAAGCTCGGGGTGTTACATCTACCACTGTAATTAGAAATAGTACATGATGTCTTCCACATATCATAGCTGAGGTGATACTTGCACAATCCATTTCATGTCATTGATCACAGTGAGATGGAGATTGACCACAGGGTGTCATTCACGGAGTACTCTAGGTAGGTATAGGATCAATAAGAGAGTATCCTTCATGGATGGTCAATTCCTCTAGTGTGTGTTAATTGGAAGCACATTAATCTATAGGAGAGAATGTGGGAGTGGGATGATTATATTCATGCTCAGTATGACCATT
Source organism: Viscum album (assembly GCA_963277665.1). Taxonomy (NCBI): domain Eukaryota; kingdom Viridiplantae; phylum Streptophyta; class Magnoliopsida; order Santalales; family Viscaceae; genus Viscum; species Viscum album. Next base: position 1,380,318,429 of record OY728160.1, read on the forward strand.
TGTTTGATTATCCCTTTTTTGGCTTAGGAGGATATAAATCCCTAAAGGGGGGGAGTAATGTAATACCCTATAATTCCATGATTTTTTTTGAAATTTAAATGGGATTATTTTTTAGACCAGGCATTGAGACGACATGTTATTCTGAGTCTCGTAGATCCCAAAATGATCCATCCAAAAATGTTAAGCTTTAAATAGCATGTGTGAGATGTTTTCCTAAAAAATTGTAATAACTATTAAAGAGGTACCTAGTTTAGAAATCTAATATCACTATTGCATTCAAGATGGCGTGTTTACCCCATGAGAGACTTAATTTTAGTCAACACATGCCTTTAGTGAGAGAACCCAAAAATGGCATAAGTGTAAATAAAATAATTAATTAAAATTCCAATATTTTCCAAATCCTTTTATCTCATTAAGGGTGACATGGATTGAAAATTTGATAAAACCATTGAGCTCGTGAGGGTATTATTTCCTTAGGTTATTCCTAACATTGGCCGCCACGAGTCAACAATGGAAAGTACTTTTCAGTTGTAAATAAAATAATTGAATAATGTTATTTTATTCTCAAATCCTTTTAAATCATAAATGGTAACATTGATTGGAAATATGAGAGTACAAATGAGTTTCAAAGGGTATTTTTCCCTTAGGAGGAGCCTAACATTGGCCGACACGGGCTGGTTGTCAATGTTGGTTTTTTAAATGTAATAGTAAATAAATTAATTTTATTAAAAGTTATTTTATTTTCGAATCCTCATAACTCACAAATAGTAACTAGAATTAAAAATATGAGACAAAATTTGAGTTTTTAATGATATTTTCTCATTATTATGCACATAAAATTGATAGGAATAGGTCGAGGGAAAAAGATATTTTTCAAAAATTTGAAAGAAAAATAATATAAACATATTAATTTAATTTTTTTTGAAATTGTTTCACTGCAACGCAGTGATGAGCCCATTGTTTCATTATATAAATGGAACAGTGTAACGATTCTCCAACATAAAAAAACAAAAATATTGTTTCAAAAATGAAATAGCATAACCGCGATGACTCAGCATAACCGAAATGTTGCGATGAATTTTCCACATTTAATGGTATTACATGAATTGAAGATCCTAATTGGATCTTGCAAATCCCTCTGAGACACTAAAGGAAAACTCCCCAATGAAGAACACTAGAAAATCAGAATGTGGCAATGATACCCTCAGAGAGAGAATTAAAACTGAAGATCGACGAATGATCATCTTCGAGCAATATCTTTTTCTAGGTATGGGTTTTATTCCTTTATATGAGAATTTCATTTCCCTGTTCTTTCTTTTAAACATTGAACATGGGTTAACTCACAAAAACATTAAATCCACATATTGATTTTTCATACATGAGGGTTAATGATCTAGGATAAAAATAAGATATCTATCTTAGTGATTATTGCGCCTTATTTTAGGTTCTTCGTGATTCTTCTAACAAGAACACATCTGGGTCAACATGAACAAAGAAATTGGTTGTTATTTAGGTTTTCTTGTATTTCAACTTCTTCCCCAATTTTATTAATGAATTCTTCCAATTTTTCATATTGAAATGGTCAGTGGTGCATCAACTTATGGCATCGGTCATGAAATGACGTGACTAGGTGAGAGGCCGCAAAATAATGTCATCACAGCGACATAAGGCTATGGAACCCACAAGCGAAGAAGATAGTAGGCCATAAAACCAAGGTTGTGGTAGACGCAAGAGCCACCGACACTAAGGCTTGGGATAGGCTGGAGGAGGCACACTGATGCAGCGGAGGCTGTGTTCAGTGGGGGCTGTGGTGGTGTAGGAGGGAATCACCAATCGCGTAATGTCATAGATTTGTAATCCTCTATAAGAATCCATATACCCAGTGGGACACATGGACTCAAAAACACTTCCACTATCACTAGAGGATGTAATCAAGCAGCAAGGTATTAGGGTGTGATAGTGGGGAAACTATGCCATCATTGGAAGAGTGTAACATAGTTTAATAAATAATAACAATAGAGGAAATAGGGAACATCATGAAACTGATGTAAATAATGGAAGACTAAAAGATAAATATAAGAAGAAGTCATATATTATCAAAATGATGCAACATATATCATGTTCTTTGAAAAAAATGAAAATATGATACACTTAAATCAACTACAATACAATACCAAAATACAGTAACACAAAATGATACTCAGAAACATCCCAAGACTTGGATTGGTCCCATGATCTCTTACTCCTAAGCACCAATCATGTACCTGTATAAGAATTGATTCCCATGTCGACACATGTATCAATATAGTCTATTTGGTCCAAAAATAATGACCCAAATAGGGTGGGAGAATTATATCCCAGTATGAAACCCCCAAAAGTTTGTTCCAATTTGTCAGTGCGTATATGTAGTAGTTGTGTATAATAATGAAAGCATTAAAATTGGAAGTACTCAAAAGTAAACAATCCTACAAGTATTATTCCATTTATACTGTTCATGTTCATTAAGTAGTTAAATTACATCAAATCATATGTTCTTGGTATATGACCACTACTAGTCAATACCCTATTCAAGAAAACCCAATAGATACCTCTGTAGAAAATCTATCAAATAAAATGAAAAATGAATCCCATGTTTTTCCTTAGCTTGGTAGATGTGGCATAAGTCATTACAATAGTCAAACCTCAGTTCAAAACCTTACCCTCATGAAGTACACAGACATAACAAATCCTTTCCCACATGAAATTTCCCACATTCATAACAAAACATATCCCACAGGGACAAAATACCTTTCCCACAGGCTAGCCAAATCTCTTCCTATAGGTAGAATAATTCAACATGGAGAAACTCGACATATAAGCAATTAAGTATAAGGAGACACATGCAATATTTGGACTATTATATGGTTAACAAGGAAAAAACTAAAATTGGTATGTTTTTAATTAACCAATTCATTTCAAAGAATTCGTAACTAGGAAAATAGATGCATAACCACAGTTATCATAACATAAAAGGTCCAAAAACAGTTATCCAAGGGAAACACACTTGTGAGGGGGCCCTTAATCAAAAATAAGTCTCAAAAATCTTCAATTCATGTAATTAATCCCATAAACATCCATATTAATTGTCATAGGTCAAATTAATAACAAAAAGACACCCCAAACATGGGAATGTAGCACAATGAAACACATAAATGACCTGACATTGAGCAATAAGAATGACACCACCTACCTCATTGTGGTAAGACTCTGCTCATCCAACCTATATATTCAATTCACGATAGAATGGTTTAAATATTGGAAACAAGGATATTAAATCAACCATAAATAAGATAGTAGAGAATAAAAATCACTAAGAATAACTCATGATTAATAGATAGATTATAGATTGGGTTCATGCAAGTCCGAAATTTATTGATTCAGAGTTCGGATGATCAACTAGGAAGGGGTTGATGTTCTAACGCTCTTCTTGAGTTCCCCCAGTGAGACATCTGTCCAAATGAATGAAGAATGAAGTTAATTCTTGTTTTTAGTGAAAAAAACAATTTAAATGGAATGTAAGTCCATATACATGGTGTTTATATCATTTAACTATTCATTTTCGGCTGAATTTCACCAAATTTCATTCTAGGGTCTGCTGATATAACTACACAACACGTACTAGAAATCACACGGAGTGTAGTTGGTTTCCCCCTTTTCATTCCAACATTCCCACACACCATGTATTCCCTTAATACACTAACATAATACATGGTGTGTTCATAAGATCACACGACATGTAACCCCAGATTCCAGTACATTTCCCAAATTTCTCTTGTTTTCTTGAAAACAGCTCAGAGAAAAAAAAAAGAAGATGAAATTGTACCTCATGGGAGGAAATGGTTTCTTAAAAAAATCCCCCCTTATGTTAATTCATCCTCGAATTTTCCTTCTAATATTGGTGAAGGAGTATATAAGAATATCTCTAGACACGGAGCATGTATGTCCGCCTCCCTCTCCCATATCTCATCCTGTATATAGTCATGTTGTCGTAGCACCCGTACGAGAGGAGCTGACTGTTTTCAGAGAACCATTGTGCTACTATAAACTGTACAAATCAGATGCTCCTCAAATTAATCATAAACCTAAAGTTCAACCTCCTTATGATGAAAAAATGAGATGAGTTTGAGTGATAGCAGTGTTTCTGAGATAAGTGGAAGATCTCTTGCATGGATCGTTACCTTTGAGGTAAATTCAACGAATAGGAAACCAGCTCGTCTCTCTCTTGAATATCAAATGGACAGACATATATTAGTGAAATATTACCCTATCTCCTATTACTATTGTGTCCCAACCTCGGTGAGACACAAAAGAAAACTCAAGACCCATACTCGAACTCCAAAGGTCATCTCCGGGGATCAGTGTATGAATTCTAACAAGACAGCAAAGTAGCCATCCATCTCTGAATCAAGTGGACCTAATCAGAATCTCCTGCACAAGATGTGGTCAAAATAATGACACATCACCTACCTCTAACCATCATAGGGGTTAATGACATATCCTACCATTTAATTCCTCGTAAGGTTCCATCTGTATTATTGCCTGAAAACTATTACTGTAGGCGTACTCGACCAGGGGAATATGTTTCTCGCAAGAGCCCCCAAAGTCTAGGACACCTACCGGAAACATGTCCATTAGCACCTGTATCATATGCTCTAACTTTCTATCTGTATAACGGTGGTACGTTGTCCTCATAAGAACCTGTGTACCCAATTATCTATGAAAACTATACCATAAATGAGATGTAAAGTGTGTGTCTCTATTTGAAACAATAAAATGAAGGACCCCATGAAGTCGTAACATCTCTAGAATATATAGATTTCCAATATCATCAACATAGACGGTCTCCTTGATCAGCAAGAAGTGAGTGACCTTTGTATGCTTGTAAATACGACCCCCGCAACTTCATTGCTTATAGGCGACCTCGATAATCCCATCACGAAATCCATCTCGACATCATCCATTTTCCACTCCAGAATAGGTAACTACTATAAAATCTCATCAGGCCGCTGATGTTACACCTTCACGTGTTGAAATTTGGAACATCTCATAAAAAAACAACTACTTCCCACTTTATAGCCATCCAATAGTACTGATTGCACAATTCACATTACATCTTGGTGACTCCAGTATGAACTACCCAAGCTGGAGCATTAAACTCTTGCATCATCTCCTTGCATAAATTCCCTATATCCCACACTTGTCAATGGTTATGCAGAACATCATCCTCACCTATCATGCATCCAGTAAAAGGCTCCTCACCTACCACACCCTCCAGTAGAACTAGGCCTTCGGAATCTGATAGATGCCTCATCCTCACCATGTCTAGTTGGTTAGAGGTAACATCCAAAGATGAAAGACAAGTCTATCCCTAACTATCATGCACCTTTAAATTAATCTTAAAGAACAAGGACATACACCTACACTCACCACTGGACTCCTATAACTCTTGTATCTGACTCATCATACTTAGTGCATCTGGCACTACATTTCCTTTTCCAGGCATATAGGAAATCACAAAATCGAATGATCGATTGTATTCCACCCACCTTCGTTGTCTTAGATTCAAGTCACGCTGAGTAAATCGGAATTTGAGACTTTTGGGGTATGTGTATACCACAAAATGATCTATGAATAAATAATTTCTCCCATATTGAAAAGTATTAACAACTATTGCAAATGCAATATCATGCGTTGGGTAATTCCTCTCATATAGACTGATCATTCGAGATTCGTACGCAACAAATAGGTCCCTGTGCATAAGCTCTACTCTCATCCCAATACCTGATGGATCAATTTATACAATGTAACTCTTTCCCAGCTCTGGAAATATCAGTATTAGTGGCGAAGTCAAAAATCCCTTCAACTCAAGGAATGATGCATCACAAGAATCTAACCACACAAACTTCACACCTATCTTAGTCAATCCTACCATTGGAACTACTAAGAATAAGAAGTCCTGTATAAAATTACAATAGTAACCTGCAGCCCAAAGAAACTCTATACCTCAAAAATTATCTTGGGATTCCCCCAGCTAACTATTGCCCTCACCTTCTCTCAGTCCATTGATACTTCATTCTCTGAGATGAAGTGACCCAGGAAGTGAATCTGATCCATCCAAAATTGGCATTTTGTGAGCTTAGCATATAAGTGATTCTCTCTCAGTGTATTCAAAATGATATCAAGATGTTTGGCATGGTCATGTTGATTGTGATAATACACTAGGATATCATCCAATCAGACACCCCAAAAGAATCTAGGTAAGGATGGAACACTTGGTTTATCAGGGCCATGAACATTACTGTCACATTCTTGAGACCAAGCAACATAGGCAAGTACTCATATTGGCCATAACTGATACGAAACATGGTATAATGTATATCTGCAGGTCTAACACAAACCTGGTGATATCCCAACCTCAATTCAACCTTTGAGAACACCCGAGATCCTCGAAGTTGATCAAATAGGAAATCTATCCATGGAATGGGAAATCGGTTTTTAATAGTCAGGTGGTTCAGTTTCCGATAGTCCACGAATAATCTAAGGGTATAATCGTCCTTTTTCGGAAATGGATTGGTAAACCCAAAGTGAATGTACTCAGTCGGATAAAACATTTATCTTTGAAATCTCATAAATTCCTCTTGAGCATTTGAAACTCCAGCATCGCCATCCTGTAATATGGAATGGATACCGGTGCATCTCCTAGAAAAAGATTTATTGTGAACTCCACCTCTCAAACAAGAGGTAAGCCTGAGAAGTCATGTGGAACCCCATCCCTAAAATGATCGAACATTGGACGGTAATCATCCAGACATTTCCCCTGGTCATCTAGATATTGAATTGCAATTTGGGCTATCATTCCACCCAACCCACGATGTTCGGGTCCAGCTCGGCTCTCCAAGACATAACATTCGCCTTTTTGTAGAAAAGACCATCCCCGTGGTGGTGTGAAACTCACCCTGTGATGATAGAAATCAACAAATGATCAAAAAGGAACGAACCAGTCCATTCCAAGAATGAAATTAATGCCTTTCATCTTTAAGACATAGAGGTTCCCTGGAATGTGACCCCACCATATCTCAAGGGGAACTCCTTGCACTAACATACAACTACCATTCTAATCACTAAGGGAGTGTCTAGTGTCATAACATCATAAGAAGTATAATCACAGATCCCAAGGCCTTCCACAATAGACACAGATATAAAACTATGTATAGAAACAATATCAAAAAGTGCAGAAGATATAACAGAGGTGACTATGATAGTACCTTTCTCAATAGAAGGTTCAGGATCCTACTCATGCTGGGTCCATTTCACTATATAAGTCCAACATGCACTGTGGCCCTTAAACACTGCTTGGATACCCTGAGATGACCCTCCGTAATATCACTGAGATCCTAGGGTCTGACTACCATGGCCATGACCACCACCTTGGCCTAAACACCCTTATGTATTCCAGTTTCCAGACTGGTGAGAAGCTACTAACCCTGATCATGAACGTGGAGTCTATAAATAACCTCTCTCACTATCCACTAGTGGAAAAACCCTATATTAGAAATAAATATGGCCCATCATACCGCAAGACTGGCACTCAACAGGTCCCTTGGGAACTGATATCTCTTGTGCCCAACCTTTCCACACTGGTATCACGTCACCTAGCCACCATATGAAATGTTCTGGCTACTACTATTACTTCAAGAAAACTCCACATGATGCTTCATCTTGATAGTAGAGAGAGTACCAAAAACCAATACGGAACCTCCCTAGTTCACACCACTAGCGTCCCACAGATTGTGCTTGGTGATCAGTGCCTGATTCACAATAGCAGGGATAGAAGGAAACCTGAATAAATTGTCCTATGATCAGATATTGAACCTGAGACCATACTTTAATCATATATCATTCATTGTGTCATCACCCATAAAAATATGTGTGAATCGATGAATCTCATTAAACTTAGAATAATAGTAAATAACTAAATGTGTGCCCTTCCTTAGGTGCATAAACTCTGGGGCTCGGTCGGACCTCAGCATTTTAGGAAAATAATAATCCTAGAAGGATTCTGTAAATTATTCCTAGGTCATATCCCGATTATTCCCTACCTGAGTGATAAAATCTCACCATATTTTGGCATAATCACACAACATATATGTTGCAGGCTTGACCCTCCTATCGAGAGACATATCCAAATGCTTGAAGATAGTCGTCAGTAATTCCATCCATGATTCCACAGACTGTGGTCCTCCATCCCCCAAAAAAGTAGGCAAATTATTCTTCTAGAAGTTACACATCATATCATCCATAGATGTGGCGGCATGAGGTGCTCCCTGAATAGAATACATGAACCTCAAAAAATCTTTACATAACTTTGCATCTGCACCTATGTCTGGTGTAATAGACAATGCCGAAACAGACAGTACTAGAGGGTCCATCGGTAGCCCATGACCCACCATTTCTAGAGTATGATCATTGCTTCTCTCCTAGAATGTAGCACATGGTCATCGTATCAGAATTAATCTATAAGTTCAAGAGCACACCTCAGTTCAAGTTCTTCATCAATGTTTCTCATTTAGGAGTGCCAAAACAAAACATGGAAAAACCCCTTAAAGTTTGGAAAAAAGAAATTTCACAGTGTGTAAAAATAATACATGGAGTGTACCATTATGTTTTCACATGGTCATGTTCTACCACCAGACTAGGCTTGGATCAAGCCTATGTACACAGCGTGTTCCATGTCCACACGGTCTGTACACAAGTCTGTCCTCCTGGCCATGTACTCCCCACTTTTACAGGTCCACATGGGTCTTCCTGGGTAGCCTACACGATGTGTACTATTTATTATAATACGTGTTCTAATAAAAACACTACATCCCTTGATTTTTATCACATGTCATGTTGCACAGTCATATAATACACGGTGTATACACGTGGTACATGACATGTTCTTCTTAAAATTTGGAACATCATCTTCCCCGAATAGGAAGAACACACAGCATGTGAGGCTAAACTACACAATGTGTATACTGGGTTTTTTTGGACAGAATATCCAAATTTCCTATAAAACCCTTATTCTATAGAAAACCCAACTAATGGTATATCCAATTCTAATCTATGAGGGCCCATACTCCCTGAGAATCAAAGTATGACACCCAAGATTAACATATCACAATAAAATTCTATATTAAGGTCTGAATCATGATCTAAAAAATTCTGATCCAAGAGGCCCATACTCCTCAGAGATCAAAGTTTGAAATCCATCCTATTCAAACCATATCACGTACTAATACACCTATTACAACAACATGAATTTATTTCAAGGTCCTATCATAACAACATGAATTTATATCCCATCTATCACAACATCATGAAGTATACAATGAATCCAAGAAGGTATGGCATAATTCATGGCATGTTCTTATAAAAAGTGTCTATATGATGCATGATATGTGATGCCCTCATCTCATCGGGTTGCAAAAAAAATAAAACCACAATAATATCAATAATAATAGCACAAAACAAGTGTGTCAACCAATGGTGAATTCGAATCAATTGTAATATCTCATAATCCAAAAGGACAATTTAATTCGAGGCAATTTGGATTTTCCATGTACACGTGTAGCTACTCCTAGGAACATCTAATTACCAAATTAAAAATTTTTTATATCCTTGACAAATATTAAAAAAAATATAGAAAGTAAATTTCCTCTGATACCATTTTGTAAGGTCCTGGATCCAGAATCCACGAAAAGGTGCCCCATACACAGTTGGACACATGGCCTCAAGTGCATTTCCCCAAATGCGAGAGGCTATAAACTAGCAGTGAGGTCATAGGGTGTGATAGTGGGGAAAATATGCCCTCATTGGCAGAGTGTAACACAACAGAATAAATAATAACAATAGGTGAAACAATAAACAACAAGAAACTAAAGTAAAAAAACGGAATCCTGATAGATAAAGATAACCTGAACTCATAAAATATAAAAATGATGCCGCATGCCACATGTTCTAAGAAAACAGTGAAAGTAGGTTACACTACAATCAGGTACAATACAATACCAAAAAATGAAAACATAAAAATAAACTCAGCAGCATCATAATCTTTGGCTTGGTTCCATTCTCTCTTTCTCCTAAGAAGCAATCAAGTACCTGTTTAAGGAACCTTTCCCCTATTGACACCAGAAACAATATAGTCTATTTGGGCCCAAAATCATGACCCAAACAATGTGTGTGAAATAATCCTAGTAGAAAACCACCAATGGTCTGTGCTAATCTGTCTGTGAGTAAATGCATTATTTCTCTTTAATAATGAAAGCATTAAACTAGGATGTACGGAAAAGTAAACCATACTACAAGTCTTGTTCCATTTATACTATTCGTTTTCATTAAGAAGTTCAATTACATTGAATCATATGTTCTTGGGATCAAGCCACATCCAGTCAATCCCCTATTCAAGAAAACACAATAGATACCTTAGCAAGAAATCTATCAAGTAAAATGACAAACGAATCCATGATTTTTCTTTAGCTTTGTAGATGCACCATAAGTCATTACAACAATCAAACATCAGTTCAAAACCATACCATCAGGTAGTCCACATACATAAAAAATACTTTCCCATAAGCACAACAAAACTTAATCCATAGACACAAAAAACCTTTCCCATATACATGAAAAATATCTTCCTGTAAGAAAAATAATTCAACAGGGTCAAGCGTGACATATAAGAAATTCATTATAAGGAAACACATGCAATCTTTACACTATTTAAAGGATAACTAGGAAAAAATTCACAGTGGTTAGAATTTAATTAACCAATTCATTTCAAATAAACCGTTACAGGTAAAACAGAGGCATAACCACAGTTATCCTCATCCAAAAGGTTGAACAATAGTTATCCAATGGAAACACACCTGTGGGGTGTCCCATAATCAAACAAGAAGTCTCAACATGCTTCAATTCAAGTAATTAATCACCTAAACATCCAAAGGCATTAAAATTGGCCAATTTATCAAATAAATGACGCCCCAAACATGGGTGCATATCACAAAAACCCACTTAAATGACATGACATTGAGAAATAAGCATGAGAACACCTACCTCGTCATAGTATGACTCTCATCGTCCCACATCTACTTTGAATTAACGATATAACATTGTAGAGATAAGAAACAAGGATATTCACTCAACCTTAAATAACTTATTAAAGAACAAAAAAACACCATGAATGGATCAAGTGTAATTGATATCTTACTAATTGGGTTCAAAAAAGAACGATGGTGATCGAATCAGAGTTCGGATGATCAACCGAGATGGGGTTGATGATTTGGTACACCACTTGAGTTCCCCTTCTGAGTCATCTATCCAAATTACATAAGAACAAGGAAATAACCCATTTTAATAAAAAAACAAAGTATGAGACATATAATTCCATATAGAAAGCATGTATATCATTTAATTGGTCATTTGGAAGCTGAATTTCACCGACTTACTTTCCAAGGCCTATTGACATGACTACATAGTGTGTACTAGAAACTACACATCAGGTAGTTGATTTTCCCCCCTTTTCTCATCTACATGCCAACATTCCATGTATTCCCTTCATACATGGACATACTACACAATGTGTGATATTGAGTACATGGAATGTAACTCCTAATTCCTATACCTTTCCCAAATTTCCCTTTTTTTCTCAAAAGCAACTCAAAGGAAAAGGAAATAAGAAACTGTACCTTAATGGAAGAGCCATGTTATAAAAAATCGGGTGTTATATCAAGTAATGTGTCCAATGGGGTGGGCCGCGACATGCATTGTTTTGCACTTCAGCATGGACTATGTGTGGAGGGTAGGTGGCCAAACTCAGCCTTTGTGTGGCCACAGGAATTAGATGCCTACGCGGTGTCCGGACTGGATCTATGCCGACCCATCGATGTGGGCTATGACAATGAAAGAAACTAAGCTATTGGTTGTCCCCTGATGGAGGAGAATAGACCCGCCAATGCGAGCTGAGCCAGATAGAAAATCAGGGCACTGGGCGGTATGGCTGTTCAATCTGGTCATACAAAGTGGGACCGGACTGGATGAGAACTAGTTCATTGAGAGACCCAGCGGGCTGGACCCACATCCAAACTGGGTTTGGTAGAGCAAGGCCAATGGGCCTTCCCATAGGGTTGGCCAGACTGGGTCAGTCCAAACCTAACTAGGTTGGGTTAGCCAAACCAATTTGGGTCATGGAGGACCCCTACGCCAGATTGGTCGGGCCAGTCTGACCAAGTCATACTGCGCAAAGACGCAACCAGCCCCTCTTTACTAAAACAACAATATCTTTCAAAACGGGCGTCCGATTGACCTACTGCCTACTATATTGGGACCTTTGTGGCGAGACTCTACTTTTGGTATAATCTATGTGGGTTTTCATGGTTCTTGAGAAAAAACTGAAGGATTGAGGAGTATATTCTTCCTAAATCGGGTGTGTTATGAGAAGGAATCATACGGCTGGCTTTGAAACGAAGGATATGACAAGCGGTAACTCGGAGGGCTAGTACACAAGAAGACCTCAATGTTCTAGTTGATAATTTGCCTTAGTGGACCCATATAAGAGTGGACCTCTATGTTCAATCAGAAAAGTGGACCAGAATAGTCCCTCAGACGAGCTGACCTCAGTGGTCCATAAGACGAGCAGACCTCAGTGGTCCATCGAACGAGCGAACCACGGTGGTCTAGCCGAAGAAGGATCTTAGTGGTCTAGAAGATGAGTGGAACTCAGTGTCGTAGTAGATATGTAGATCTCAGTGGTCCAACAGACGATGGGAAATAAATGCTCCAGCAACCGAGCGAACCTCAGTGGTCCAGTAGTAGAGTGGACCTATGTTTTCTAGTAGCTGAGCTGACCTCAGTGGTCCAGCAACTTAGCACACATTACTGCTTCAGTAGCCGAGAAGACCTCAGTGGTCCAGTAAATATAGGAACTTAGTGGTATAATATTTTAATGAACCTTGGTGACTAATCAGGGATGAGTCCATCAATATCACAAGACGATTCAGCTCTACGACTGATAGTCGTACTTTCTATACATTGAGTTATACCTGGTGTGAGTAGTCTTTCATTATGAGATATTTTGATTTGTGGTATTTTCTTTTTGGTTTTGGGTCCCTAATGAGTATGGTGTTACTCACCCTTGCATAGACATTTCACGCACGTTTTGTGTCTCATTATAGTGATCGATTCTTCGATGGAGACATTGGTGGTACGGGACCAGCTGGTGCTCTGTGATACGGGACAAACATGCATACTTCTACAACTACATATTTCTACCCTTCACCAACCCTTAAGGTGGGGTATCAAGCTGAAGAACAGTGGAAGTTGTACATTCCATTCTGGTTTTGGGCTTCTATTATGCCCCCTTTTTACTTTCACATTGTACATTACTCTCAATAGTTGTCTCAGTGATAGTTTTGGTTTAAATTGTTTTGAAATTCCACAGTTTGAGCTTTGTGCGTGTGTAAAAGTTTAAAGGAAAATGACTTCCCTTTTTGGGATATGCATACTCAGTGTTAGTCTCCATTCCCTTGCCAATGGAAGGCGGGTTTGGGGTAGTCACGATGGGCCCTGGGGGATGGGTCATGACATTACTGATATGTAAATAATATTTAGAAGTTTTAGAAATTGAATAAAAAATTGATTTCTAAATTTTAATTCATAGGTACAAATAATTTAATAAATTATATTTTATTTCTAGGACAATATGGTATGTTACCTCTCATAAAATCTTGTTATCATGGTAAAATATTATGTGCAAAACTAAAAAGTTAATGGACAAAGGGTTTGAAAAAGTTTATAACTATGTTTTTTATGTGTGTTTGAGAGATTGTAGACATTATCTCATCCTACAATAAATAATTATTATTATTGATCCACATGAGATGTTTAATGTGTGATCTATTTATATTAACATTAAATATTTATAGAAAAAATTCTAACCACTTATAAAGGGGCCTATCATGATTCCATTAAAAACATCAAAAAATTATTTTTCCTTATGAAATCCTACTACATTTTCTTTCCCTGGAATATTCTTTATCTCTTTGTTCGATTCTGATCTATCATGAATAGACCCATCAGGGCCCTCTTGACTAGAAGTAACCCAATAACAAAAAAAAATTCCCAACTCAAATATGATAGGGGCGAGTGAATACCATTGAGTAGACATATCACACACATGGGAGTCATTATCCTATGTTACCTGTAAACAAGAACATGTCTCCAAACACAAATATAATGTGTAATGTAAACAAAATGTTGATACCAAATATTTATTCATAAAAATAATTCCCACATCAGAGTATGATTAAAGTAAAAGAAAGAAAATATAGCCAAATACATGCCCCAAAAAATCTAAATAAGGATAACCTACTAGTAAAATAATGGGGAAAACTATCAAGATGAAACTTATGGAACTGACTATAGTCCGGATGGAAAAAATAAGCTCCGCCTACTCGTGGGCCTCATAAGACTTCATTGAAAGTCATTTAAAATGCATATGAAATGACACGTGTAGGTAGGTCCCATGAATGGGTGACAATAAATGAACCGACTTGGACACCTATACATCACTAAACCTGAAGCATCAAAGAGAGCCTTCTCATAATAATGGATAATAGTAATCTAGATATTCTCAAAGATTGAAATCAAGTCTCAAACTAAAGTCACTTATACACTAGCAGCCTTGAAATATTCTCTATTCTTCAAGGAAATTCTCAAATGAGATAACTAACGTAATTTCTCAAGATAACACTGATGTAGATCCTCCAAGATGTAGTTTCTATCATACCTCTCCATGAATATATACACATTGAATATCAAAATATGTGGATACATTAATATGATATCACGCCTAGGGATTATTGGGGATACCTAACCTTACCCAAAATAAACGACAATGATGGGGATCAAATGCCATAGAAGATAGTAATTGGATACCAAATCCCTCATGGGGAAGAATGAAAGTGTATTATACCCCAGGACACACTATGGGGTACCAAACTCTATCAAGATCTAACCCATAGAAGGATCACACCTCCTAGGCTCGTTACTAGAATCCACACTCGAAAATTATGGGAATGGACTAAGGGAACATACCTTATTCATTATCTTCTAGATTGAAGAGAATGGGGGTTCCAACCTACCCTAAAAAATATTTTACAATATATATATAAAATAAATTATGTTCTATAGTTCGCCCAGACATGGTGGAGCCTATTCCCATGCATATTTCCTCTGTCCCATTCTCTTGTATGAGTAATATGGTCATCCCAATGTACACTACACATGGCCATGAATAATTCTGTTTCTGTGACCATGTACCCTAGGGGTTCATGATGGGTTTCTAATAATGGGCCACATAGTGTGTGACATTTATTCCTACATGAAAACAATAGTTGTAGTGGACCAAACTTCACAAACATGGAAATTACATCATTATAGATTAATAATCATTACATTGAAAAAAACAAACACCCAAGAAACATAATATTTTAATTCCATTAGAAACATAAAATCATATAATTTGGTGAAAAACATCAAGCTTCCATTTAATATTATCCCATTTATTACTCTTTATAAACATACACTATAAAAGACTTGTCTTCATAACATGGGGAAAGAAAACATAAGAAAATGTGAGATCATATTATTAGCAATGACAAACATATGAGATATAAATCTATAATTCTATGACTACATATGTTAAGAAGAAGTAAATGTGATAATGAATTAAAACATTTGAAATTCATACCCAAATTATTATATAACATAAACACGTGTCATGGCATAAATATTGGCATTTCCAAAGGCAATAATCAAAAGGGAATCAAAGAAAATGATCTATAAGAGCATAACATTAGAATAAAAATTATATTTAAGGAATACACATAAGAATATATAATCTAATGTCATGTAAACCCACTAAGACATTTATAACATGCTAGTATTGGCCAAACCACATGTATACCTATTTTGGGTTTGAACTAACCATCCATGAACCCTCCTTTCTGATATTATTCTAAACACACGTGTACACTTTTGGGATAAACACCTGTTTACCATCCATTTTGTGCGTGGGATAAACATCCTTATACCCTTCATCTTGGGCATGGGATATACCCTTTTGTACCCTCTGATCTCATATAGAACTTATCAATACCCAATGAATTAGAGTGGTATCCGAGATCACCATCATTTATTATATAGTGGATTTACCTACTATTATATTGTCTTCCCCGTCATATAACCTATAATATGATTACCTAAAATTATTTCTTGTTTCCCTATAATATATTTTGTAATGGTCTTACCTGACGCTATCTCGGTCACCCAATCATATAATACCTAACGGGCCTACCCATTTCTAATGGGATGACCCCATCATATAAGATATAATGGGATTACTGAAATAAATCTGGGTTACCCCATCATATAATATATAATTGGATTACATAGTGTTATCTGGGTCTCCCCATCTTATAGGTAATGTTTAAGAACCTCAACATGAAAAAAGAATAACGATCTTGAATTTCAACATAAAACTGCTAAAAAAATCTTTATTACATTCACAGCTTGATGAATCCATGGAAAAGAAATGGGTTTCATGTATATATGTTTTAAACATGATAGACCTGTGGAAAAGAAATTGATCCCATAATAATCACATTGAAACATGATTCTCCTGTGGAAGAGCAATAGGTTTCATAACAATCTCATTGAAACAATCATATTTTATCCAGATAAACAATGTGGATGTTATCAATACCATAAATACCAATGGTTGGATAAGTTACCACAAGTGTTTTTGATGTTTATTAATAGAAATACCATTAAAATAACACTAAAAATTCATCCGGAAAATATTCCCAAGATTTTGAAAATAAAATATCCAAAAAACTAAAACATTTTGAAAATATTTTTCTCTGAAAACAACCTTAAAAACTATAAAGGATTTATTAAAAATCATTAAAAATTTATTGAGGAAAATAAAAAATCATATTTTAATAGTTATTTTTAAAAAATAATTGAAATCATTTTTAGAAAACAATGCTTTAGATGAGAAATATTTTTTGACTGAAAAAATGATTATTAATAACAGTATTATATTAAATCCTTGAGTAAATAAAAAGATTAAAATGAAGAGAAAACATCATTATAATTAAATAACCATATGAGAATAAAATTCATGAATTTTTTGAGAGTTGGAACAAAATATTTTAACATCAGAAACATAGTCCCATACAATCACGATAAACGATATGATTATAACATAAAATGTTTACCACTTTGGAAACTTTAAATCCTAAGAATCCAGAAGGAATAACCAAAAATGAAACATTAAATTTATGATGATGAATTAATTAATCACATTACATGTGAAAAGGGTTTTATATACAACCTATAAAACAATATAGGTTCATAACATAATGTATGTCTCAAAGAAGGAAAATCGAGACAAAAACTACTTATCGATTTGATATATTTTTAATAGAAAACCCAATAAAATATAGATACTAAAGTGGATATATAAAATCAAAAATATTTCAGTATAATAATTATAATATACATTCATTTTCAATATATACACCATATAAAATAAACATGCAGTGAATATGGAATTTTTCTCAAAAAAATTAATAGTATGACGAAAATTCATTACAATAAGAAATGACTTCCTTTTTACTCATTCAACAGTCCTGGAATATAAATATATGTTTATTATAAATATATTATAGAATAATACTTTTATATATAATATCATATATGTTTATATTATGACATTTTATTACCCTTTTGTTAATAATTCCATGTTAAAGTTAAGTTTTGTGTAGTTACGACTTTGTTTTTAGTATATGTTTTATCATTTTATTTTTGGTCCATTTACTTAGTTCATGTTTTAATTATATTAATAATTTATACCATGGTATATGTATCATATATATTCATTATATATATTTTTATACTAATCCATAACATTTAGTGATGGAAAATGAAACAAACCACTCATGGAGGTGATAAGTCATACATACCAATGGATATTGTTTCCATTTTCATGTCCTATTAAAATAAATAAAAATAAAAAATATATTTATATATATTATCATTTTATTATCATTAATAATTAATATATATCAAATATATTTAATAATTTTATCCTTAATACATTCCACGTAATGCGTTAATAAATCACATCGCTTTGTGGGACGACAGTCCGCCGTACACACAAATAACATTATCATATTCTTGAAAAATGAAAAGAATGATGTAATGTTGGATATAATAATAAATAGTCATAATAAAATTATAAATATCCTAAATATAATATATAAAATCTAAATCCAACATTATTCCTAATCGTGATTAGTGGTCATGGAGAAACAAACAACCCCCTCTCGTTAGGCGATAGACAATAGTATAAATGAACAATGATTTCATAACCCATTAGATAAAAGTGTGTGACGTTTTTGGTCCATATATATAACATTCAAAATTTAAATATATTTAATATACTATTTTTTATATAATAATGGTATAATAAGAATTTAATGAAGAGGGGGTAGAAAAAATAAATATTCTTGTTGAGGAAAATTACCTCTCCTTCTGGTCTTCTCCTTAGGTTTATACTAAAGCCTTATTAGGATGGATTTCTTACAAAATAAGGAATCTAGGATGAATATATGAATTTAGTTATATGATTTGGTATGTTTTTTATCTAAATGTTTGTATTTTGTGAAAAATATGGTAGAGTGAGTTTCTTTTTATTATTGAGGTGGAGTGGCATTTTTTTGAATATGAAAAAGTAATCAGTATTAAGAGGTCTACATTAACCCATGTTCCCCAATGTTAGATAAATACAGGATTTTAGGTATTAACGGTCTATAAGAATCTAAAACACACAAAATAATCACCTTGTTTTATCAATTTATTCCTTAGTCCTTAAGTATACTAAATTTATATCCTTCTCATTTTCAATATGGTAAATATTATCTTTGTATTTTCCTTCGAAATTTATCCTTCAAGACTTCTATTAATATATATATATATATTAAATATAATTCAGTACTAATGATTTTAATTATTAAATAAAACTAAATTAGAATAATATATGTGCGTAAAATTAATTTTAAAACAAACACATATAAGGTGAAAATGTGGTAATTAATTTTTAACCTTTCTATTAATAATTATGGGTAAAAATTAACTTGACTTATTACATACTATAAATTATGAACAGATAACATATGAAATCCATTTTTCTCAAATCGATTCAAAGAAGTGAAAGAATTTAATTCAATTAAAATCCCATATATGCCATGAGAAAGCTGGGGTTTAAAGGGAAAATAATCAAATGTTTAAAATGTTTTTATATTAAATTTAAATATAAAAATTATTCCAATAACTAAAATTGGATTAATGGAAATATTATTTCACTATTTAGACTTCAAAACAAACAAAAAATATAAATCTAGTGTATAAATAATTTATTTGAATTGACATTTTTCAATCAAAATTAACTATTTTTCACTATTCATAATAAAATGAATATTTTCAAAAAAATCCAAAATATTCATTATAATGTAATTTTAATATCCTTTTTTCAAAAATAATTTCTATTTTATAAATTAATTTTTTGAATGTGTGACATTTATTTTTAAAATAATTTTACAATAAAAGGGAAAAAACTACTGGTTATAAAAATACGGGTTGTATGCATTAAATTGGATTTATTTTTATCTATTGTCCATAAATTACTTATGATTAATTTTAATTTTTTAATTGAATAAATATATTATTCAAATTTAATAAAAACATTTAAAATATTTTTTTCGTTTAATATTTTGGGGTGAAAAAAATTATATGCACAAAAAAAAATTTCAAAATTTTTTTCATTCATTTTAAAATTGTTTTTATTTTCATTTATAATTATTGTTTCACAAAACGATTAACTATATATATATACATATGTAAACCATATATTTTCATATTTAACTTAATCCTAATTATACCCATCATTCCAATGTCCAGGTGATAACTATCATATTAAATGATAAATTTTTAATAATATGACACATTTCTTTTAAAAATAGGGTTGTGTGTAATGCATTCTACGATCGGTGTTTCATATAACACAATAAAAATACAATGTTTCATATAATTTTAGATAAATCTGATATTTCATGTAAAAAAAACATATTGAAATGAATAAATTCATTTGAAAAAAACATTTCCCAAAATCATGTGGTGTTACATTCTTCCCCCATTAAAATGAATTTCTCGATCAAAATTAATTTTACACATCAATGTTTTCAAATTTTAAGAAATCGGCATGGTAAATGAAATGGATAATAAAACCTCCTTTAAAAAGTGAATGTTGAAAACATAATGGTTACCCAATGGATCTGATAACCTCGTTTGCACATAAGAGAACATAGGTGGGATGTAAATATTTGGACATGGATGGAATATGTAAATAATTTTTAGAGGGTGATAAATATTACTTAGTCCAAGAAATTAGGTGCGAAATAGAATGTTAAGGACCAAAAAACCATAAATTGGTGGTGATTTAAGGGACCATTTGATTCATAAAAAATTATGGTACTATGATAACATTTTTTCGAAAAATCATTTTCCTAAAGTTGAAAAAGATTTAGTAGAAGATAAAAATACTATATGTTATTTCATTTAATAAGGAAAATCATTCCCTTTTTGTGTTCCTTGATCAATTCCCACTTTATCTCAAACTCTAGGAAATGAATTTGAATTTTTTATTTCAAAAACACTAATGGATCATAAGATCCATAAATTGACTCATAAGTTATCCTAAAAGTAAAATGGTTAGCAGAGTTTATCTAAAATATTTATATAGAGAAAAAAAACATTAATCCATAAAACATCACTGAAAGTTAAATATAAAAAATTTCATAAATTTTTAACCTTTTTTCCCTTCTAATAGATTAAAATAAAATAAAAATGAGAGAGAATATGACTATATTTCTCAAAAGAATATTAAAATCGATCCCCCTAACATATCATAATGTATCTCTGTATTATTACGAAACAAATAAGTGAATATCCTTATTATGTATTCTATTCAGACATGGTAATAACCTGAATTACAATATAATGTTAATGAAATTAGGAATTATCTCCAATTCCTTAAAAACCAAATATTATTGAATATATTCCATAGATTCAATAACATTATAAAACACAATCAATGATAAAATAAATCAATTCTAATAAATCATTAATCTCTTTCAAATTCGTTCATACTATCCATTTTACTTTATCTAAGTCAATCATGTCTTTATCACATTGTAATTATCTAAATATTAGGATCATATTAAGTGTAATCTTTCCCTTAATCATGTGTCTTGCATGAAATTTTACCTTTCCATTAAATCATTTTTGTTGCACATCAGCATCATTAAACATACTCTTTCAAATCCTTAATGAAAAGCATATATTAATATATCCTTATATATTACAAAATTCATGAAACCCAATACAAAAATAATTCAATTATAAAACATAATTTTAAAAATATTAAGATGTATTCATAATCTTATCCCTCAATACCTCTTTCCTTTAATATGTTATCGATAGTCTCCTTATCATAAATAGAAAAACTATCACTCATACAATCATGATGACTCACTTCAATAGATTTCATCTTACAACATAAATATGAAAAATTCCTATTCATTCCACAATTAAAACCCTCCACAATAGATGATACCATAGGAAGACTATCATTCTCTTCGATTGTGTTGACTAAATTTTTTGTTTTACCTTACTAATTACTTACCTATTATCCTTCTATTCCACACATAATATAATTTATCATTCCATTGATACATTACCTTGAGTTTTACTATCTATATTGTTGACATATAGGGAATTTAATCTTCTTTCCTCAATGTCTACACTAACCGAAATCTCAACAAACTCTATCCACATCTTATATGGTGAGTTTACGAGTTGGTTAAGGAACATGTTTATGATCTAGTTCTATGATAACTGAATAGGAATGATAAACATATCCATTACATTAGTCATCATACCACATGGATTCTCATCACAAAAGATTCCATCACATTCAAGGTTAATGCTAATCCTTCTAGTTCTCATCATTTACTATGACCAAAATCCATAGTTTGAGAAACTATAATCTTAACGGGGAACCAAATAATAATGGAAAATCACATAAAGGATGTCTAAATCATAAAACCATTTTCTGTAATCAATGAAACCTTATTTTTAACCATCTTCATTCATAGTAATATTCTATTTAAATCCTCAATGATGGTTCTTAATGAGTTTTTGAAATCCTAAATATTATCCTTGTTTGCGCCCAAATTTACCCTACTGGTAAAAAAAGGTCGATGTAGTACATGTAGGGGTCGAGTCCACAGGGACCGAAGAAGTATCCTTGAGACGCTTTGATTTGGTGAAGGATGGGCTATGAAGTAGCCAACTTTGGTTTTTATTTTGGATGGTTTTAAAGAACACTAAGAAACCTAAGTGAATTAAATTAAAATAAAATGGGTTGATCTTAAGATTATGCTTGGGGTGGATTGAATGAATTTTACTTCTTTAGACAATTTTGGTTTTATTAATTCTTGATGAATCCATTCTTCAAAAATAACACTACCTTCATCATTTTTTGGTTTGGTGATTACTAAAAACAATTACTAATACCCTATACACAGAGAGAACCAAAATCATTATCTCTCCGAGGTATATGGTCATTTAGTAATTGAATTTAGTTTTCTCAAACACAGTAAAGATGAAGAGTATAAATAATTGAAGAATGGATGTCTTAAATTAATTATCCAATTAACAGCAATTCGTTCATAAAATAACATTCAATCCAGAATTTTCATCCTCCTTAGATCATCCCATTAAAGGGTTATCCCTCCATTTATGGTATACTCTCAATGGTGGTCAGAATATGTCTTATTAGAATTGGATTGAAGAAATCAAAACCACGGAAATAACGAGCACTCCTCCGTGTGTGTGAATGAAATTCACACCTATGTGTGACCTAATTCACCAAAATGCAGAAATATAACTGTGCTTTTTGAAAATTTACTTTTAATAAATGAATGGAAAATATAGAAGAGAAATATGTTGATTAAGAACAAAAAAAACTTACATGGAAACTGAAAACATTCCAAAAGAACTTTTGCAGCATAACCTTACAATGAAACAAGCAACAAAAGATGATAAAAAATATCCCATCTATTACCTTCACCACTAGATCCTTATATAGGAATATTATGAGCCTTAGATCCTCCCCCCACAGTCAATTCACCCCCAATAATTAATAGAGTCAAAAGGAGGGTGAGTAATCAAAAGCAAATTGACGTTTTGAAGTTGACCCGGAAAACTGTCCAGATTCGTCAACCATATTGACGTGTGAATTTGTAATTGAAGAAAGCCAAATACATAGGAGTATTAGAAGTGAAATATATTTTTCCATATGTCCTCTTTGATATTTAAATATTTCTGGAAATTTGGCTTACCCGTTTGGATGTTATCATCGAAATGGTGGGACGACTTTATGTGCATTAATGCCAGGTCCACCATTTAAATCTCAACTTCATATCCCTTTATCATAATGAAAACATTAGAATTAGCTCCGGCCACAGTTGAATAAAATTATCCTTATAATTTTATATTTTTAATTTATAAATTTGAGCTTCTTTGGGCTTGGTTTTTGGTACCCACATTTGTTTGATGGGCCATAGGCCCATTTTCCTTTTTTTAGCAAGTTTCTGTCGTCAGGTGCAAAAAATATCCATCTTCACTTGTGATTCACCCCTCAGACCTAAAAGAAAAAATGTTCCAAATAAAGTGATGAATAATATACCAAAATATCAAATTAAAATGATTAATATTGTAATTTCCAGAAGAAAATTATTTAGTGGGCCATAATTGACACTTTAAGCATGAATTGCACAATGATGGGAAATGAAGTTTAATTTCTGAATTGGACTAAAATTGATGTTTATGCACTTTCAAACACATTACTCTTAAGATCTTAGAAATGAAAATTATCCAATTTCAGTGACTAATCACTCCCCCAACTTGAGTTTTGCTAGTCCTGAGCAAAATATATTACAAATATGAAATTCAAATCCCCCTTTTCAAAAACATTTAAATACACATTGCTCACCCAAAGACCTCATACCAGAAAAATTATGGAACCCATCAAAATCATTTAAAACAAGATAGGTCCATAAGCATATCCCACGACCAAGCCCAGTACTTTGTTCAAATTCTTCGCCACATTTCATCCAATTTCAATTAAGCATGATAAAGTGTTGTGCATCACAAAAGATATGGGGCCCATTTTATTGATCAAGGGGAAAAAATGGAAGCACTAGGTGGGAATCACATTAAACCTTAATATGAGTATCCATTTTTTTGATTTTTTTGATTTTTAGGTGATGATTTGTTTTAACCACAATAGATATGAAAAGACTAACTCTGGGCAAGAAAACTATGGAGTCACGATCACCAAGTGTCGGATGCCACTTGCGCCCAAATTTACCCTACTGGTAAAAAGCGGTCGATGTAGTACATGTAGGGGTCGAGTCCATAGTGACCGAAGAAGTAACCCTGAGACGCTATGATTTGGTGAAGGATGGGCTATAAAGTAGCCAACTTTGGTTTTGTTTTTGGATGGTTTTGAAGAACACTAAGAAACCTAATTGAATTCAATTCAAAGAAAATGGGTTGATCTTAGGATTATGCTCAGGGTGGATTGAATGAATTTTACTTCTTTGGACAATTTTGGTTATATTATTTCTTGATGAATCAATTCTTCAAAAATAATACTACCTTTATCATTTTCTGGTTTGGTGCTTACTAAAAAAAATTATTAATCCTCTATACACTTAGAGAACCGAATTCATGATCTCTTTGAGGTATATGGTCATTTAGTAATTGAATTTAGTTTTCTCAACCACAGTAAAGATGAAGAGTAGAAATAACTAAAGAATGGATGTCTTAAATTAATTATCCAATTAACAACAATTTGTTCATAAAATAACATTCAACCCAGACTTTTCATCCTCCTAATATCATCCCATTAAAGGGTTATCCCTCCATTGATGGTATACTCTCAATGGTGGGCAGAATTTGGCTTACAAGATTTGGATTGAAAAAATTAAAACCGCGGAAATAACGAGCACTCCTCCGTGTGTGTGAATGAAATTCACACCTATGTGTGAACTAATTCATCACAACGCAGAGATATCACTGTTCTTTGTAAAAATTTAGTTTTAATAAATTAATAGAAAATATATAAGAGAATAATGTTGATTAAGAACAAAAAAACATACATGGAAATTGAAAACATTACAAAGGAACTTTTGCAGCATAACCTTACAATGAAAAAAGCAACAAAAGATGATAAAAAAATATACCCTCTATTACCTTCACCACTAGCTCCTTATATAGGAATATTATGATCCTTAGATACACTACCCATAATCAATTCACCCCCCCAACAATTGATAGACTCAAAAGTAGGGTGAATAATCAAAAGGAAATTGGAGTTTCGAAGTTGACCCAGAAAACTGTCCATATTCATCTACCATATTAACGTGTGAATTATTAATTGAAGAAGGCCGAATTCGTAGGGGTAGTAGAAGATAAATATCTTTTTACATCTGTCCTCTATGATCTGTAAAAATTTTATGAAATTTTTCTTAGCCATATGGAATTTATGGTCTAAATGGTCGGACGACTTTATGTGCATTAATGTCGGGTCCACCATTTAAATATCAACTTCAGATCGCTTTAACATCATGAAAACATCAGAATTAGCTCCGTCCACAGTTGAATAAATTGATCCTCATAATTTTATCTTTCAACTGTAAAAATTTTAGCTACATTGGGCTTGGTTTGTGGGCCCCACATTTGTTTGATGGGCCTTAGGCCCATTATGCTTTTTCCAGCAAGTTTCTGCCTTCAAGTGCAAAAAATATCCATATTCACTTGTGATTCATCTATCATACCTAAAAGAAAAAATGATCCAAATAACGTGATGAATAATATACCAAAATATAAAATCAAAATTATGAATATTGTAATTTCCACAAGCAAATTATTGAGTGGGCCCAAATTGACACTTTAAGCATGAATTGCACAATGATGGGAAATGACGTTTGATTTCATAATTGCACTAAAATTGATGTTTATGAACTTTTAAAAAAATTAATATTAAGATCATAACAGTGAATATTAGCCAATTTCAGTGACTAATCAATCCTCTTGAAGTGTCGAACCAGGTGTTCTGCAAGGACTGCCATCATGCACCAATTCTAGTCTGAGTCTATCACAATATACTAAGTTATTGGTTTTTACCCCAATGTACATTTCATCCATATCCACATCCACTTAGATTATCAGGACATGGATGTGTTTCTATGAAAACACTTTCTCTATCCTTACAAAAAAATCTCAGGTAATTTCTATTCTTTAACTCATCCTTAGATATATAATTATCCATATCCTTATAAATATCTACCCATTTAATAATATTCATATACATACCCAACATAAAACATTTAATCATAATAAGTGTAAAGGAAACATAAGAAAGGGTGAAATCAAAATCATGGTAAGGGTATAACAAAAGACATATAAATCAATAATAATATGAAAGAATATGATAATAATAAGGTAGGTGATAAGGAATCAAAACATTTAATGTCTGTAACCAACTTGGAATATAACCTAAAAAATTTCATGGTATTAATATTGGTGGTTCCAAATACATGAATCATAAGTGAATCAATGAACATGATCCATGATATCATAAAATTTGAATAAATCATATATTTTTCAAATATGCATAATAATTGGGAATATATTGTAAAGAAGACCAATAGAGACGCTGATAAAATGTTAGGATTGGGATAACCCCACATATACCTTATTTGGTATTGGGATTATCACCCATGTACTCTCATTTTTAATATTGGGATAAACACTTGTGTACCCTCTTTTGGGATTGGTCTAAACACCTGTGTACCCACCTTTTTGGTCATGGGATAAACACATGTGTATCCCCCTTTTGAGATTAATAGAAATACAAGTGTACCATCCTTTTTGGTATTTTTCTAAATACCCATGTACCCTCTGATATCATATAGAATTTATCATTTTAAAATTTATTTTATTAATATCTAGTAAAACAAATAATGTATGACATAATATACTTACTCGACACTATATCAACCTCAACATCATATAATTTGTAACTGGTTTACTTATAATTATCTTGGATACCCCGTCATATTATATGTAATGTGTTTACATGGTGATATCTGGGACTCCCCATCTTATAATATGTAACAGTCTAACCAAGCACAATCTGGGATGCCCTATCGAATAATCTGTAACGGGATTTCGGGACACTACATGGGTCTCCCAATCATATAAGTAATTCCCAAGAAACAAAACATGAATAATGTAAAAAGTTCCTTAATTTAATCATAAAACTCATAGTAATAATAACTATTCAATTAATAACTTGATCAACCCATATAAAATAAATGTGTTTCATGTTAATCTTTATTAAACATTCATGAACTGTGGAAATGAAAGGGGTTCTATAACAGTCTTTTTGAATCCTAATTAACTCGTGGGGGGAGAAATATGTTATATAAACATCTCTTAGAAACAATCTTATTCCATTCAGAGAAATAATGGGAATGGAATCAATAAAGAATATACCAAGTGTAGGATAAGTAACAATAAATGTTTTTTAATTTTATGAATGTAAATTCTATAAAATGTTCATTAAAAAATTCATGTGGAAAATATTATTTCCTTTTTTGAAATACTATTTTTAAACATAAAACATTTTGAAAATATATTTTTTTTAAACAACCATGGAAACAAAAAATATATAATTTATATATTTTAATGATAATATTCTATTTGTTTTTAAAAAATATTTTCAAAACATTTTTTAAAATAGTTATACAAAACATGGTTTGGGGTGAGAAATAATTTTGTATCGAAAAGATAATATAAAAAAAAGATTAATTTTGAACCCTTGAGTACATATAGAGAATAAAATAATAGAAAAACATGTATTATCATGAAATAACATGAGTTGACTAAAATTAATTAATTTATTTAGAGCTGGATTATACTATTTTATCATAAAAACATTGTCTTAAACAATATTTATAATCAATGAGATTTTAATATAAAATCTTTACCACATTGGTAACAATGATGTTGAACCCGCATGAATTAATAACATTAAATTAAACAATAAATGTCATTAATATGAATAAAAATATTATATCACATGTCAATGGGTCTATATTCAAAACTTGGGAAATAATATAGGTGCATAACATAATGTACATCTACGAAAAAGAAAATTGGGAAAAATCGCTTACCTACTTGATAGATTTTGAATCGTAAACCCCGTGAAAGAGAGGTAATCAAATGGATATGTAAACCCCAATATGTTTAATTATATATATATATCATAATATACATTCATGGGATGCATATTAACCATATAGAAGAAACATGTGGTGAATATGGAATTTTTCTCAAAGAAAGTAAAAGTGAAACGGAAATCTCACACCTTAAGAGAAGACTAATATTTTACTCATTGAACCCTATTTTATAATAAATATAAGTTTATTATATATATATAAATTAAAGAAAAATATGTACATATATAATTTTATATAATATTTTATTATGACATGTTATTTCCCATATATTAACAATTCCATGTTAAAGTTCTGTTTCAGGTAATAACTACAATGTTTTTCATATATTTTGTAACTTGTTAATTTTTATCCAATTACAAAGATAATGGTTTCTTAATTTCTTTAATTTTAAACATGATATAAATATCATATTTATTCATTTTATTTTTATTTATTGTAATCAATCTAAATTAGTTATATAAAATGAAACACACTTTTTATGGAGATTGTATGTCATACGTACACATGAATATTAATTCTATTTTCATATAATATTGAGAGAAATAAAATTAACTGAAATATATATATATATATATATATATATCTCATTTTTATCATTTTTATTTTATATACATTTTAATTTTTTATTAAAAACATCCTTAATACATTCAATGTAAAGCGTGAACAAATCTCATTGCTTCGTGAGGTGGTAGTCTGCTGTTCACACGAAGGACGCTGTTGTGTTCCCAAAAAATGGAAATAATGAAGTTATATGTGAAATAATAATTATATAATACTACAGAAATCATTGGTATCATATATAAAATATAAATCCATCAATATTTCCCAGGATGGGAGGTGGTAATTAAAAAATGAACGACATTAGATGGTGAGGTGGTAGATTGACATACAAACAAACAATGATTTCTTAACTAATTCAGTGGAAATGAGGGATTTGTAGGTAATACACTTCAATTAAAAACAATTTCTGTATATAGAATATATTTATGTTATTATATAAGCATGGTATAATAATAGTTTTTTTAGGTGAATAAATAAATAAAATAAAGATTCTTATTGAAAAACATTACCTCTTCTTTGGGTATTCTCTCTAGGTTTTCACTAAATCCTTACTATGGTTGATTTATTCCATAAATAACTATTCAAATATGCGTTTAGTGATTTTTTAAGGTTATTTTTTCTAGGATTGATGAATCCAAATAGTTTGAGGGGTGTGTAAAAGTTGGGAGAGTGAGTACCCTTTTATAATTGAGGAGGAGTGTTATTCTTCTAAATACACAAAATTATTCACTATTAGGATGTCTTTATTACCAATAGTTACAAAAAAATAAATATTTAATGGTGTTTATGGATATAATTTTTGAGATACACCTCCAAAAAATAAAATAAATCATTATTTCAGGTAATTACTTTGTCCATAAGTTTACGAAATTTTTATCCATATAGTTTTTACTAAGGTAACTTGTATATTTTTTAAGTACATAGGTAATTTATCTTTTAAAAATAATATTAAAATATATTTATTATATAATTTATACCTTATTATTTTAATCATTAAATTAAATTAACTAAAAATAATATGTGTGTAAAATTAATTTTAAATCAAAATCATGTAATGTGAAAAACTAATGTTAAACCGAAATCACAGTAATTAATTTGAACCATTTCAAACTAATTATTATGGTAAAAAATAATTTTTTTTATTAGATAATATAAATTATGGTGAATAAAAAAATAAAATCCATTTCTCCAAATTCCATTCACATAAGTGTAAGAATTAAATTTAAAAATAATCCTACAAAAGCAATGAGAAATATTCTTTTTCAAGTGAAAAGGATCAACAAATTACAATGTTTTTTATCCAATTTCAATATAAAATTGATTCAAATGACATAAATCGGATTAGTAGAAGTATAATTGAACTAATTTTACATTAAACCAAATATAAAATGCAATTTATCTTTGTAAATAATTTATGTGGAAAGATATTTTTCATTTAAATTTAGTATTTTTCTCTATTCTTTAAAAATGATACATTTCAAAAAAAACAACAAAATACCCACAAGATAATTTTCTTATACCAATTTAAAAAATATTTTTTTACCAAATTCATTTTATAAATTTTATTAGAATTGTGTTAAAAATAAATTCACCATAGAAAGGTGAAAAATTGTCTTTAAAAAAAATATTGTTTTCAAGTTTTCAAGTATAAAATTGGATTTAATATTATCCCTTATCTAGAAAATAAATAGGATGGATTTTAACTTTTTTATTGAATATATACTATATAAATTTATTTAAAATTACTCTCTAAATTTTATTCATTTAATTAATTTATTTAAAACATGTTTATGTGTATAAAATTTTTTTTAAATGAATTCCTTAATTTTAAATTTTTGTATTTTAATTTTTAATTAATTTTTTAGAAAAGAATTAATTATATATATACATGTTTAAACCATATATTTTCATAATTTAATTTATCATGTTTATACCCACCATTCCAATGTCTTGGTTGTAACTATTATATTAAATAATAATATTTTAATAATATGACATGTTTTCTTAATCATACTATTGTGTGCAATGAAATCTAAGATTGGTGTTGTGTGTAACAAATTCTAAACACTATTTCGCATGTAAAGTATTCTAAACTCGATATTTATTATCATAAAAAATATTGAAAATGATAATTTAATTTGAAAAAAATATTTTAGAAAATCTTTGGGTGTTACACTAGATGTATCAGAAGTGGAACCCCATGACATGAATTGTTATGAACTTCAATACATGTAGTTATAAAATTTTAAGAATAAATTTCTATAATTTCCATCTAGTTTCACAATTTATAAATAATGTCTCTGCTGCCTGTGGATCCAATTAAACTCACACAAAATAAACATGATTATAAGGTTGACCAAACCATGGTCTTCGTCAGTTGTTGGATTTTAGCCACTGCTGCCCTAGGGAATCAACTCCCATCCCACTACCACATAGAAACTTCATCCCATTGGATTAGATCCTTGATCAAACTCCTGATATTTCAATGTCAATATCTCACCAAGATCATGTCTTCAATCCTGAATCATATACCACAGAAGTGATCTATTGTGAAAAAGATTATTTGTGAAATGATCGGTTTCTTGGAATATTCTCACCTACAGTCAAACAAAATAATGAAGATGATTATTCAAATAATGGGGGGAGAAAATAAAAAAATACAAAGGTGATGAAATAAAACTGATCCATTTTTTGTTTTTCCTTCATTAGTTGATGGATATGTGACATATGTAGATGAATAAATATTACTAAATGATTATTTTTTCAATTGATTTTCCATAAATAAAAACTCCTCCAACTTAAAATCTTTTATATTTTTTGAATTAATTTTATTTAGGAATTAATTCACATTCGAAATGAAAAAATTAAAAAAAATTATTAATTGAGTAAAAAAAATTCATATCATTAAATTGAATATATTACTCATGAATAATGATTATCCGTTTTTTTCTTTGGAAAAATACAAGAACAAAATGGATAATGATAAACTCCATGTAAAATTGATCATCAATCCATAATCTCATTATCACGTAACAAATATCCCCACCATATTCCTCTCCAATAACTAAGATTATAAGGGTAACCATTGGATTTTGATTTAACCATGTAACAATATTAATTTATTAATTAATGGATTATTTAATAAACAAAAAACTTTTAATAATTTTTTTTTATTATTTACATGGAGATTCTCCTTAAAGAACATCCGACTGGTACAAATATTATTTCACACCTAATGTAAAATCTACACAATAGATTTAATAATGGGTTTGATTTTCCCATATGAAACATTATCTATGATATATTCTATTATTTCATAAAAACATTTTTTACATGATATATCTTATTTAAGATTTTTATTATATTAATACTAAGGATCTACAGTCCCCCAAATCCCACACTAACTCCACCCATATGTCTAAAAATATTCTTCAAAATAATCTAATTTGTATTAAGTAAAAAATAGTGTTGTTACATTCTCACAACCTTGGGGAATTTATTCCTAAAATAAAACATCCTACTTAAAATGATGACTATACTGAGCTTTTATATGGGTTTCCCTCTTCCATCTGGTCCCCTAAAGATTCACATGTTGCTATCAAACACATACCAAAGGAATCAATCACCCACAATGTATATTCACCTACCTATCCATGAAATATACTGATTACACTTCTAATTTAGATCCATACAAGATTTAAAACTCTCCGTAATCGATAACATAATACAAGTCATAAACATACCTCTATAGGTGTGAAATATGGAAGACCTCATGCACTCATTCTAAAAGTGATGGTAGGGAAATGTGGTATACCACCTTAGAAATCATAAAAAATATTTTGAAAAGGTAAATGAATAAAAAAAATATGTCACTCCATCATTAAATAATCTTCATAATCCTTAGTAGTTTGAGACATAAAAATCACATGGTATCCCTCATGAA
Source organism: Viscum album (assembly GCA_963277665.1). Lineage (NCBI taxonomy): Eukaryota > Viridiplantae > Streptophyta > Magnoliopsida > Santalales > Viscaceae > Viscum > Viscum album. Next base: position 1,380,351,507 of record OY728160.1, read on the forward strand.
ACTCTAATGGCCTACTTTATCAGGACACATAAATCATTTCCAAACTCTATGTTGTCCTCTTCTACTCATGGGTGATCTTCACATTCTTTATCATCATTTTCACCAACTTTGATCCCATGAGTTCTAACTCCCCAAGGTTAGTTTAGTATAGTGGTGACCTATAGGGTCTCCCCTATAGGGCCTCAAAATTGTGACATATTGATAATGGATTGGTATATATTGTTGTTTCCAGACTTCATGAATGGTAGATGATACTCCAAGACATTGAAAAAGTGTAACTTGAAAAACTAAAGTGTGTCATCTATAACATTAATGGTATGCTCTATATGGCCATATTTATGGGGTTGGAACATTATATGATGATCATGGGGGAGTTTCAATAAGTCATAATATCTTCTAAATGTAACGAAATATCAAACCCTATACCTAACATTTTTATTGGATGGATAGGAAGTGGTACAACATGCTGAGTCGGTGTATGATCATCGAGACAGTTTCATGACCACTAACTAATCAAGGGACTCTAATCACAATGTCCAAAGATATATGATCCCGATTTTACATGGACACCCAGGGGGTTGTGGAAATCCTGTTGAAACCTAGTGATCAAACTTCAAATTCATAAAGTTGAGGCATCACGATACTAACTAGGTTACACACCTCTTCATATATGTCCACCGAAACTAACATAGATGGTCAGGATTCATATATTCCATACCTATATGTAATTATAATTGAGGTTTATGAAACTCTATCATTACCTCCTATGAAAGCATACCTAGCGCCACCATGCATCCTTATAAAATGATTTCATGCCTACCAATGTTATAAAATCAACCCTGGGCATGTCTTGTGGGTGTATGTCCATGCAAGGACTCCCAATCTATATCAACATGCTGAGTCACCGTAAAAACTAATGAAGTGGAGGGGTAATAACCATAAAAATGAGGCAAGAATTAGTATCCTCATTCACTAAGAAATAACACAATGAGGATAACTGATCAAATTCATTGATGAATAACTATGAATAAGGTCTCCTACTGACATCATGTTCCACCGTATTCCACTCTATAAGAAAATAAACTATCCAAAAGTTATAATATTATCGGAAATAAAGCCTTAAACATTTCCTCTTGTTATGAATTTCATAGAAATAGATATTCAAGGGAATATTGTGGTCATAATAGAAGCTAAATCAAACAATCATAATGTAGTTCCTCCAAAAAATTTATAAAAACCACATTGTTTCCCACCTTAAATCATGGGTCATGTAGTTTAATCATGGGGTCTCAACCACATCAAAACATTGTATATACCCATACAAAATTTTTGATAGATAATATATGTGTTTGTATAAATGAGCAATTCTAATAGATATTAGTTTCTATTATAATTAATTTTTAATACGAAGACATATTTTTACCAACAGATATATCTATTGATATTGGCCATTCAATACCAACATATCATTTACTAATAGTTTAACATATTATTTTATCGTTCAAATACCAACATTTTTTTCTGAACATATGAATCAATTATGAATAACGCTATTAATAAAAAAATTTATATTAATAAAACTTTTAATAAAAAACCATTAAATAACAACTTTTTATCAAATTCCAATTAACAGAAACATAGTTTTTATATATATATATTATATTTATGACAAAAGTTAATTTTTTTTTCAAAAATTTTTATTTTAAAAATATCATAATTGAAATTAATTTTCAATTTTCTTGTAATACTAATATTTTTTCTATTCTCATATTTTGTGTATTCTATAGTATAAAAATATTAATATTTTTTATATTTTTCAATATTATTGATTAATTTAAATTTAATGTTTATATATAAAAATAACACCATGAAACTTAATTGGAGAATTTTCCCCCACTAATCGCTACACCTTATCCAGTGTTGAGCCTTGACTCATACTGCCATGCCTCTCATCCCGCTACCCTACCACACATCTCATCCTGCCTGACTCAAGCCTCACCTCCCATCGCCCTACATCACATCTCATTGTTCCTATCTCTCTTTTCATCCCAATACCTCCATGGTTCTCTCTTTTATCATGTTTATTTCAATGTTATTCATATTACTTGTGATGTCGTGCAGGGTTGGTCATGTATAGTGATTTCAGTGCTTTTTAGGATTATTTTGGTGTTTTCTCACTAGGGATTATTCCTAAACCAGTTTCAATTTCCGTGTTTCATATCATGTTTAGCTGACAAGATCTCAAACATGGTCGTTTTTTGGATCGAATTAATTGTCATCTTCATCAGCCCATCCAGGACATTAAGGTTGTCCTCCAAGACCAAAGTGGAATTGGTCTATCCATCTTTATCTGTTGGGTACAAGAAGCTTCTAAATAGTCATTCTATTTGGAAATAAAGGGGTTCCAGGTCAGTTCCCTCTTTGGGGTATCTATTATTCTATTTCACATCGTGTATTTTTTGGTTGGGATGTGATGGATATGGTGTTTTTTGAGGATCCTATTTTAGTCTCAAATGGATATTGAAGGAGATATTTCAAATATATTATATGATGGTGTTGTTTTTTCAAGATTTTCTTGATCTATTTTTTAACTATGTTGAATTTCAAGGTTTCCGAGTGTTATTTTGTTTAAAATACCAGACAATGTAATCTCAAACATTGCAGGTATCTGATTCACATGATTTTTACTCAATGATGACAATAAAAAATGCATATGGAAGCGATTCTGGGCTAGATTAATCTTCAATATATTAGATGAAATATTTGATATCTTCAATGACAAAGGGATTTTTCTTTTCAGGAAATTCATTGTACTGATCTGGTATGTAATCGGTCTTGAAGGAAGTTCTGATATTTTAAAAAGTATGCATGCTTTTTTTTATTATTATAAAATTTTTGTTATGCATGATAGACATGGTTTCTTAGAAGATTTTATAGTATATTATAACTATATTCATTTGACCATAGACATCACGATGTTCTGTCTTTACATATAACATATATTTTGGATTCTAATAATTCTTTCTATTGTATAAACTACATAAATTATCCTTTATTTACGGATCAAATTTTAAATCTAAAGGCCTTAAACACATTTTTTTTAAATTAAGGATGAAAAGTCTAAGCATCAGATAGATTTTTCAAAATTTCACATACTTTATTAACATTATTTTTTAATGCATGTATGGTTATTTGTTCATGTTCATTGATATATTGATTAGTATACCACAATATATTAAGTATTGAAAAGTAATTGGTTTATATATTTATTAGAGGGAAACTTACTCTAGAATTATGATGAAGAGGATATCTACCTGATTATGTTTCTGTAATAAAAAATCTACATATAATTATGTAGTTTCATCAAAAATTCAGATTATGTAACTTTGAATTTATATGCACTGTTAATATGAATTCAATATGAATTCTTCTATATATTATAAGTCAAAAAAGAACTCATTAAGTTGGATTTAGGAGTATTTTCCATGTATAACTTCCAGTATAAATATAAAATTTTAGTAACACTATAATATATATGATCAATATACAGTTTCAATCCAAATACTGTTATATATTTTTCATTCATTATCATTTTAATATATAGTTTCAGTATTCCAACATATAACTATAATTTTTTGGTATACATTAATGAATGATAATTTATAATATGCACGGAAAATTTTAAATATATTAGAGATTCAATACATTAAAATGTACATTTTGTAGTACTGTTTACTTTAATCTACTTGATTGAATAATTTTAATCATTGTAATTAAATTAGTTTCCTTATCTCGACTTGATCTTATAATTATTTTTTGGACTATATAATTTGGTATGTTGGTCTCATGTATTATTTCCGTTTTTATTTTGATGGCTATGTTGACTCTTAAAAATTTTGTGAACTCCAAACATTATCATTCCATGAATAGTGATTTTTGATACAACTTGGCAGTAGCTGGTATGCTAAATATTTCATCTTTATTATTATATTTGAGTTCTAAAAAATATAGAAAGTTATAATGGTTCATTCCCATTTAATATTCATTCTTTTTTTGTTATAATGTTTAGAAGATGAAATTGGCATTCCAGAATCCACAAACTTTTATTCATTTTCAATATATGTACCTTCATATATGATTGGTCAAATTGTAGAAGAAATATCTAATGAGGATGAAGTTTATGAAGATATGAAAGTATGTAAGAATCACTACATGGAAGGAAAAACATCATAATTTATGAGGTGATATCAAATTGTTGTTCCACTCAGTTGTCGAACTACTATTATGTTGTTGTCTGTGTTTTATATGGAGTGTAATATAATATTGGTATCTTTTAATATTGCATTTTCAATAAAATATTTGGATTCCATCGATATCCTAGGTTTTAAAAAATTAAGGATTTTCTTCAAAACCCATAATTCCTTAGGATAATTTAGGATTTTCATGAAATCCAATTATTCCTATTTATATATGTATTGTATACCTAGATAATAACAAACATTCTTTACCATATTCACAATATAAAACAATATATTTATTCTAGATAATTTTTCTACGAGTCATTAACGAAACATTTTTATAAATTGATACTTTTTTAATATATTTCACATATACATCGTCAAGGTGAAAATTAAATTTAAATCAAGATAGTGTAGATTCCAACATGAATTAAATAACGACAAAAAATATTGTATAGATTAATTTAAAAATTAAAATTTCATTCCCATACAATGTATCCAATCACATGAAAAACTATTTCAATTAGGAAACTCAAAACGTTCTATAATGCTTTCATGCTTATCATATCATTCAAATCCACTTCATTTGTTATACGTTCACTAATTTATATATTGGATTTAGTTCATGTCAATATTTTTTGAGGATTTAAGGGTATGCTCTTTGGTTGTTTGTGGTGTGGATATTAGATATAATGGGTCTATAATAATAACTACTTTGGTTTCTTCAATAGTACTAAAGGTGAAATTATTTTTTTTTGATGTCAACAAGGATGTAAAATCAAAAATTCACACTCTATTCAGATCCTTTGTTATATTTTTATTTTTTTATATTTTTTTCCATTCATGTAGATGTTTTTCACTAATTTGTTGGAATTATATTTGATTGTTTGGTGTATATCGATGAGCTAAAGTGTGTTCCATAAAAATGGCATTAGGTTTATCATTGGTATTGGAGCTAAGTTAGTTTTTTGAGTTTTTAATAGGGATAATGAATGGAAAATGGTCATTCTATAATTATTAATTTTTTTTGTAATTTCATATTATTTTTATTATTATGTAGATATTTATCATGGATTTGTTTTTATGCTCTTTGGTTGTGTGTGGGGTGGATCTTGGAGCTGAAGGGTCTGTAATAATAGCAACATGATGTTCCCCACAAGTACTGGTGTTCACTTGGTTTTCTTATCTAATGGCCTACTTGGGGGGTGATGAAATATCATTAGAAGAAGTAACTATTATTCTACCATGATTGGTTCTAGAGGATTTCACTCAATTGAAAAAAATTACATTTTTTTGAGGTGGTGTGGCAGGGGCGGCCACATAGATGGATCCCGCATTTTTTATTTTTATGCAATTTTTGGTATCAATCAACTTCAACTATGTATTTATTCACTTTTTATTAAATACATTTGTTAATATAATTAATATTTTTCTATTTTTTGAACATGTTTGAAAATAATATTTGGTTTGATAATTAAAATAGGTGTATTATATATGATTACTTAATAAATATATTACGGAATTTTAATTCCAATAAAAATTAGTGTTTTTTATTTAATTATCATTTATAAAAAGATACTATATTTTTTTAATATTTTTACCAATGGATATATTTTTCATATGAATCTATTGCTAAACACTTTGACCAACATATATATTATTTTTTGTTATTATTATAATTGTAACATCCCAATTTTATTTTTTGTAATAACATTTTGTGATGTAGTTTTTAAAAAAATTTATTCTAATGAAAATTTTTATTTGAAATTTTTTTACCAACATAAAATTCACCTTTACAAATAGATATAAAAATCTCTCAAAAAAGATAATTATTTTTAATGAGACTTCAGGACCCATTATTAATCAATACCTACCTCTACAATAGAATGCATCTAATCTAACATGGTGGGGCATCAATTAAAAACACACACACACAAAAACCCACCTCCAGAAGTCTCAATATGGGGTCACACTTTATCCTCTATTGTAACATATGAAAACCCTTCTCACACATCTCTTTTGATACAAAAGGGTGACCCTTTTTTGTTAAGGCATTGAAAGGTTCCAATTTATTTGGAAAATTGTGGCCAAATATCCCGTAGTTGCATGCCAATAAAAGGAAGCTATCCACCTCATTCACACTCTTATGTGTACCCCAACTAGCACTTCCTAAAACATTATATGTTTTACTTGAAACATCCCCTGATTCATCACTCTATCATGTAAAATAAAGGGATGGTTATGAGACCTCAATCACATCTCCCCAGATGCCAGAGACAACTAACTAGTAGCTAGGGTGTGATCAGTATAGTGGGAAGAATATACCCCCTTGTATAGGGTTATAATGTAGTGGACATATAAAATATAAATAAATATTATAGTAATGTAAAAATATATAAAAAATGTGATACAATTGGGAAGTAAGTGAAGAATTGAATAATCAAACAATTGTGAACCATGTAATGATAGGATGATATGTATCTAAATGTCAACTAAAAAATAAAAATAAAAATCAGATGACATAAATAAACTCAAAGAACCCATTCCCAAACCCCATGTCAGTCACATCTTTATACTCAAGAAAAAATATCATGCAACCAAAAAATCCATAATATGGTCCCTTTCCCTAGGCTAAACCTGCATCCATGTAATCTTCTTGAGTACCAAATGGTGGACCAGGTAGTGTGTGAGTAAAACAATGTAGGTCAACACAACCATGTCTAAACAAATTTAGTTTGATAATTAGGGTATTTAATAAAGTGATTAATATATATACTAATTAGTTAATAAATATAACACATCTACCAACATTCTTCTACACATTTTCAAAATGTCTTTGATCATGTTACATAATAATTCCAACCATATCCATATATTGAAATAACCTTCTTTTACTCCATACCAGTATATCAATGATCAAGGAACACACAATTGGTCCAATTCCACTATAAAAGCATTAAAAAATGTGACATAAATAACCCGATATATTTTAATTTAACTATGTTTCACTAGGAATAGCCCACTATATAATCCTTAAAGCATGATTCATTAAGAATAGCACACTATACAATAATTTCTACATAATTCAAGGAATAATCTGACAAATAAGAAATATACAATGAGTCAGGGCATAGCCTTCTATATACCAATTACATCCTGATTCTAGGAATATCCTGATATATAAGAATTATAACACTGATATCAAAATATCACTTCATAATCCTTAATGGTTTATTAGGAGAACTACTATTTCTATTTCAATTTGACATTCATTTATATATCATATTATCTATATCCATATAAATATACCATAATCTATTACCAAAGTGATTCTATATCAGGAAGTCATGTATAATATCATATCATGATAAAAACACTTTATTCCATTATCCAATACAATTTTAATCAAGGGTTTTTTCACCTAACGTGTATCCATAAGCCAAATTGCATTAACAATTGAATCTAACCAATATTATATTAATTGATTTACTATTAACCAATGATTAGTTTAATTATATTTCATGATACATTGGTTAAATCAAAATATTTCACAAATAGGAAAATTTATCAAACCAAAGGGTTATGGTTTAGACCCCCCCCCCCCCCACCCACACGCACACACACACCTTAATCCTATGACTAAGTATCACTAAGAGTGGTTAACACTGGTGGAAACTAAGTCAACAAAGATCACAAGAAGGAACCTAGAGAAAATACAAACCATATCAATATGTTTTTCTAGTGTAGATAAATATAATGAACTTCTTTAACTGAAGAAATAGGGAAGGGGATGAATACGAAATAAAGGTGATCTAACTGGAATAAAACAAAAATAAGAAGGGCTATAAGTCTTATCGGGACTTGGGAGGTTGCATCATAAAAATAAGGAAGAAAAATAATTGGTGAAAGTATTACTCGTATCTTCCAATGCCAATGGAGACTAGGCCTGGTAAAAAAATTTAAAAAGGATATGGAGTGTATTTCTACATATATGGTTAATCTGCAGGGGAACCATGAACATGTAACGGATGATTCGTGCGAGGTTAGTGAAAAATAAGATAGTGTGTAAAATGGTGCTAATGATAAATAATGGGGACTTCATTTCCACTCAGAATAAGAAATGGTGGAGGAGTTTCTTTATAACAATTAAACTCAAGAAGAGGAAAAAATTATTAAGGGGAGGTCACTTCATATGGATTTCAATAGTGTGAAGGTTGCATGGATTGACATATTAAGCCTTATTCTAATACGGGGTTTTAACTAATAGAAGATAATTAAGGAGTACTCTCAAACTTGGGATAAGTTTCTGGATCTATTTAAAGACATAATTATTGATGATCCAGATACATAGGTGCACTCTATTTCATGAAAAAAATTTAGGGATGAATCATCTAACATGATTATGTTACATTTCAATAATTTTTTGATTTCATATGAGGCATATCCTCTTGGCTGAACTTTAGCTGTTTCTCACTTTTCCTTAAAAGTGTTTACAAATAAATATATAATTTTCAGTAAAACAATTTGGATCAAAACCCAACCAAAACTTCCAGAGGAGATGAAATCACTCTAGAATCTGTTGGAGTCTCCTAGGGATTGGGAGGAGGGGCTACAAAAAAGGAATGAAAATGAATAATATTCAATTCCAATATAAAACCCTTATTCTTGATAAATACACATTATGTATTAAATTTACATGTCATGTATTTATTTTTGTAAAGGGATATGATGAATAACATCTTTCCTTGGGGTCATATTTTACCCTTCTCGACTTTTACATGACATTAATGGTTTACATGATATATAATCTCTTCACACGCTATATAGTTTCACATCATGTTTTCTGGTAGCAGTTACTTATTGTGTGACCTGTACACAACATGTCAATGTTCTAAGAAAATTTTCAGCCTAGTTTCTAAAAAAGGCTACAAACCACCTCCAAATCCATCCAAATCATGTAAAAACCTCTTAAAACAATTTAACACATTTACAATCATACTCCAATAACAATAACAAACATACATCCCTAATATTTAGGTCAATTTCAACAATAAATGATATCTGCCTCCAAACAGGACTCAACCACCACAGATCAAAAAACTCAAAGAGGAACATACATGGAAAATATGGGAATGTACAGCATCCCAACCATATAAGAACTTGTCTCTATGATTCCCCATGCATCACTGTGGGGTCTCATCAAACAATTTATGCCACTGTACTCTCATATAAAATTCCATCTCCTATGTCTCCACCTTAACACACCCTTGATTCCATTATACACAATCAAGAGGTTTAATCCAACCCAAGAGATATATCTCACTATGATCAAAAATCCTTATTTGATGTCCCTAAAAGAATTCATCAACACAAAGATTAACATCCACAAAATGAGAAGCGACAGGATAATATCTTTGAATTTATGGCACATGAAATATTTTGTGAATGGAATTGTAGCATTATGGAAGGGCCAATAGATAAACTAAAATATTGAAACTATCAGGTATCTCAATTGACCTAACAAACCAGGTAACTAGAATTCCCTGTTTCTTGATATGGTGTGGCCCCAACCTTGGTGACAACTGAAGGGAAACACAATGACCAACTTCAAATAGTAGAGGTACCCTATAATGATCAATATATGATTTATTCCTAATAAGTGTTGTCCATAACATCCCTATTATTAATTACACCTACACAAATATCTCCTACATAAGACGAGGTCCAATATATTCATGAATATCTACCTCCATCAAACAAAGAGGAAAATAGAATGGACTTCCATAGAGGGCCTCAAACGGTTCCATCAAGATTGATGCTATAAAGATGTTATTATATGTAAAATCCAAGATTTCCATATCCTACTACCATGAGACACCAATATCCAAGACACAAGATTCTATCATATCCTCCAAAAGCTAAATAGTGTGGTCAGATTGACCGTTATTCTGATGGTGATAGGTTTTGAAAAAAATAACCATAATACAAGAGCCTTATGAAGACCTTACTAGAACAGAATTGGGAAATGGGGATCTATATCATAAATGATACACCTAATATCACCATGTAGCTAAACTACCATTTTCATGTAAATACTACCTAGATCATCAACTATTACGGTCTCTATGATAGAAAAAAATTGGGATACATTCATTAGTTGATCCATGATCACCCACACGACATCGCTCTTGTTGGTTTTACTAGGTAATCCTATGATAAAATACATAGATACATCATCTCATTTCCACCAAAGATTGGTAAAAGGTTTCAAAATCTCATGTGACCCCATTTCCTCATATTTCACCTACTAACTAGTGAAATATCTCTCTCTAAATTCTGATACCTCCTTATTCATTCTTGACCACCATTACGATCTATAGAGATCACAAAACTTCATTTTAAAACAAGGATGTAGAACCCATATAAATCATGAAACCCACTCCTCATCTCTTTATGAAATCCCATAAGAACCCATACTATTCCATGAAAAAGAATAAAACCTTCACTGATAAGAGACAATCCTGATGGTGTCACCCCTCCATATAATTTTTCTCTCATAACTAAACCCTATGGATCAGATAACTAATCAGTCTTCATCTAGTCCAAAAGAACTTGTATAAAAGATATTAATTTCATCGGTACCCATCCCTAAGACTCTTGAATATCTATATGCATGTCTGAAATGAGTTCTATCACCCCCACACATCGCACGAGTATAATATTACCTCTATCTCTATCTTCTATCTCAAAGCATTAGAAATTACATTTCTCATTCCTCGTGTATAAGAAAAACTAAATTCAATGGACTATAGATACTTAACCCACCTCCACTACTAAAGGTTTATGTACAGCTAACAAGAGATGTACCTGAGACCATTGTGTTCCATTGATACCAAAAACCACTCACAGATGAAACTATTCATCAAGAAATTTAGGGAATATACTACCACTAATAATTCATGATCATGAGTAGGGTAATTCCTCTAATGAGGTCTCAGTTTTTTGGAGCCATAACAAACCACTCGATACTCCTACATTATAAATACATTGAGTCCAACTATGTATGTGTCACAGTACATAGTATAAAATTTACCCATCACAGGTAATGTGTGGATAAGTGATGTTATCATCCAGATTTTTATCTCATAAGAATCTGACCAAACAAACGTCACCACATTCTTGGTTAGATAGAACATTGAATCATATAGATGGGAGATTTCCTAGAAAAATCTTCGACAATAATATTCTAAACAAAGAATGCTTCAAATTGAAAAGACTATATTGTGTAAATATCATGATACCATGGTTGTAATTTTCTCTAGGTCCAGTAACACTCATATATCTGAGATTTCAAGGCCCAAGAAGTCCAATTTATCAATCAAAAAACTACATTTTGTTATCTTGTTGTAATGTTTATGATTTCTCAATGTAATCATGATTATGTATTTATGTTTGGAATGATCTTCATCTAAATGGGAATAAAATAAGAAATTTACAATAAAAACAACCCCAGAATAATCCAAAAAATGATGAGAGATCTGATTATTCTAGGTTGTTAATACAACCATTGTGTTATTCAAACCAAATGATATCATTATGAAAACATACAATACTTAGATACTCTTAAAATAAACCAAATGTATATAAGAGGGTATCACCATTAACTGATGATATCCATATCCCAAATAAATCAGGGTGAAGATATTATCACCTTCAAGTAGATCAAGGAGATAATTGATACATTGAAGCAGATATCATTTCATGACCATCATATGGTTCAATATATGATAATCCACACACAAGATTAATGTACCATCATCCATTAAGGTGAAAAGAACTTGATAACACAATAGAGACATAGTAAGATATATAAAACCTTCGGCTTTGAGATCTTTTGAATAGATATTCAACATCCAATGTCCTCCTAGTTTCACTATATAAGGATTAATAGAAACTAGATCCACTCCTAGAACCAACTCGATCGTGAACTCAATCTCTCATTCAGGTAGTAAATCATAGAAATCATCTGGAAAGACGTCCAGAAAAAGGTCTACCAATGGAGGCCATAAATCATGCTTTATTACATCAACATCTAGAATAAGGCTTCCTAAATAAGCCCCAAGACAATCCATTTTTCACTGAACTAGTCATTTATGATCTACCTGGAGTTCCCACAGACCCTTTTGAGAATAATTTCCTTCTTTTGGAGAAAGAAAACATAACCCTCCTTTGATAATAGTTGATATTATTCTATTATAGAACTAACCAGTCCATACTATGAAACAAATTGAAAACTATATTCCATTATAAATGGCTCCGACACAAAATGGTAACATATGAAATCTAGAGAACACACCTTGAAACATTTAATATTCTCTTATCACACTATAAATGGTGTGTCGATGGTTAAATAAGTATCCACACATTCCACAACCAAGAAAAAACTATTTAGAAACGGGGAGGAAAAAATGTTATGTTACTCCCCTATGTAAACAAAGCATCCTAGGATAGATTATAAAAGAATCATTCTTATAACACTAGATGATCCTACACCCATAATAGCTGGAGTAGTTGTAAAGACCCGGATTTTCCATGTAACGTTTTTAACTATAAGGGAATTTTACAAGTCTGCAACATTAATGGCGCATGATTTAGAGGCCCGGAGTGCTCAGAATGAATTTCTGAACTTTTTTTGGGTACATTTAGTAAACAGGCAAGTGGGTTTTTGTATCTTTTGAACTGGTGCTCAAAATTGAAATTTTAGGACACTATTGAACTTGCAGCACCGATATTCTCTTAAGAAGAAATTAATTTTGACTGCAGTTGGTCGAGAGTGAAAGTTGCTTTTCAGAAATTTTGTGGGTGTCTTAAAAGAATTAAAATAAAATAAAACATTTTTAGTTTATTTTTCTTGTTGAAACATCCATTTATGTTATGAAGGTAGGGACCACCCGAGTTTGAAACCTCCTTCTTGAATTTTAGTGGTGGGGACCACCCTAACACTTCTATAATGTGGGTAAATTCCTAGGAATCTTCTAATTCAATTGTGCCAATGTGTATTCAATTTAATCTTCCATTTAATTGTGCTAAATTTAAAGTGCCAACATAACCAAATTAATTATTCCAACCTTAAATTAACTTGATAAACCAATTTTAATATATGTGGGCTCCACAATTCTGGGTTGGAAATCATTGGAAATGGAGATTTGGAAGAACCTTAGAGAACCAGGATGAACTTTCTCCAATGAAGATCCACCCACCCAACGAATAATGAGGAACCGACCCCGATCCCAGATCGGAAGCGTCTTGCAGAAGTGACGAACATTGACACTCTTCATCGACCACGTATTTCTTCCTCGTGCCACCTCCAACAAACATTTGAGGTATGGGTTTTTATACACGTTGAATTTATTATTTTATATCATTAAATACTATGTTCATAATGACGATGACCAAATGAACACGGCCATCATATTGCACATATACATTGCTCTTCTTCCCTTTAATTCTTTGTGAGTTCTTCGTACATTTCTTCAATGCCAAATTTTTATTGATGATGGAAGCATGGAGTTTGGTTGAGTGTGATATATGGACGCGATGCCCTCAACACAAGGATATTGAATCTAGGAGCGTCTAATTTTTTGGGCATCAAACAATGACGCAATGGATCGCGGAAGAAGGCGGTGGCTGACACCCGGTCGACCATGAGGATGAAGGGCGGCGCGCGTCCACGCCGTCGGTTGAAGAGAAGGCTGTGGCTCGTCAGCTACGGCGAGGTAGGATGGCCGCCAAAAATCGGCTGGCTGCATGGCAGAGTGGTGGTGCGTGTCCGTGCCACTGGTGGAGTAAGAGGCCTCGGCCGCTTGGTCGTAGCGGAGGCTGGATGGTGGCTGGAACCCGGACGACCATAGGTGGACATCAGCGTCATCATGCCACTGGAAGGAAGACCGGCCGGCCATTCTGGCTAGCCGAGGCGCACAGTGCGGGACTGCTGAGCAGTCCCGCGTGCAAACCAGGTCACCCCACGAGGCCGCGCCACCATGCTACATCGTGGGCCGCACCACGGGATGCACCTCGTGCCGCCCCATAGGTCGCACCGCGAGCCTCAATGTGCGCCCCTCCGTGGGTCTCACAGCTGGCCGCCCAGCAGGCCGCACCTCTAACCGCCCAGTGGGCCGCACCTCCGGCCATCCAACGGGTTGCATCAACAGGTTGTGCCCTTCATGGGCCGGGTCAGGCAGCCCACTACACAGGCTGGGTTGGACCATGGCTCAGCGGGCCAGGCCTGCCGAGGCCCAGGATATTTCGGCCAGAACCAGACCAGTTAGGGTCGACCTGAATCGGGTCGAGCTGGGTCAAACCGACTGGGTCAGATCAAACCCAATCCCATTAAGGCCAATTTTTACATTTTTTTCCATAACATGAGGATAAGTCATTAATTTAATGAACCATCTACAGTTCTAGAATCCTTGGATTGAGATGGTTCTTTTTTATACTCCACTTCATTTTTTGATAAGGTTGGCGAATGTCCAGTTGGATTGTACCCCGAATCCAACCGGGCCCTCAGAGAAGAAATGATAATAACTTACAGACCATTCGTCCAAATGATGAGCCGTCTATTGTGTTGGGTCCCTTTGGACATGAAGAACCTTTGGTTAAATTTTTTTTGGAACTATGGGATGGTTGAGGTATGAACTATGGCTTCAGGACATGTTCTCCCATGCGCGATACATACAGAACCCTGCGACTAGTTGAGACTTGACCACTACTGACCGTTTCGAATCAGAGTGACTCGACTAGCCCATTGGGGAGCTCCTTTGTGTGATGTAGAATACCCATGGTGGGTAGAACCTTTTTGTTATATGGAATACCCACGATACTTGATAGGAGGAGTACCTCTGTATGCTATGAGGAGGAGCGCCTCTGTTTGACACGGCAGACCCACGGTGGGGAGCACCTCTGTGTGATGCAACATACCCACGATACGTG
Organism: Viscum album; assembly: GCA_963277665.1. NCBI lineage: Eukaryota > Viridiplantae > Streptophyta > Magnoliopsida > Santalales > Viscaceae > Viscum > Viscum album. Next base: position 1,380,366,734 of record OY728160.1, read on the forward strand.
ATAGGAGGAGTACCTCAGCATTCCAAGGAAAATTGGAAGTGCCTATGTGTGACGTGGTAGGCCCACTATACTCGATAGAGGAGGAGTTCTCCAGCAACTAAGGTGTTCGACATTGTGATTGGGAATGTTTTTGTTACTATCCCTAGAGAATCTAGTGGCTAGCTATTAGCTTCTATAGTGATCATATGTGGGTCTACTTCATAATTTTGTTTCTAAAAGATGTATACATGGTGTGAGCTAATTCATTATCTTTATGAAATTTTTTCCTGTGTGGAACAGTTGGGCATGGGCTATTGAGTTGGGCCTCGTGTTTCCTAATGATTGAGTTCGGTTTACTCGATAACTTAGGTATATGTATGGGCATATACCTATGTGGGGTTGACCGATGTTTTCATTCTTTGTGGTTTATCCTTTGTGGATTTTGTGAGAATTTCGACGGTCTTGAGGACCCTACTGAGTATTTTTATACTCACCTCTATATAGGCTATGCCGGCACCATGTTGTGATTGGTACAGATGACGTACAATGCTGACTGACGATGAGGGTACCAGGACTAGAGGTGGCTCAGTGGTGAACCATAGATGAGGCATACCGCATGGGACGACTGTTCGGGAGTTGTACACACCCTTTATGTTGGATCCGTGGCAGGTGTTCACTGGAGATATACTCAGTTTTACTTGTGCTTTTCCAGTTTTTCTTTTACTTTCCTATTGGACTTGTATTCTGGCTGATTTACCTTCTGTACACACCATGTTTACTACAATGTCTTACTTTGTGCTTTTATCCTGCTATGTTCTTAGTTGTGTGAGTTATTAGTTATAAAGGAAATACCTTCTCATTTTTAGGGAATACGTCTATCAGTGCTAGTCGTCGGCCCCTAGCCAATGGAAGGTGGGCTTGAGGTAGTCACGACATGAGCCCTAAGGGACGAGTCGTGAAAAATTGGTATCAGAGGAGTTCGGTTCTACCAATGAACTATAACTATAATTTTTTCTAAGTGGCAATAGTGTTATGTTTTATCAGTGTGGTTTTCAGTATGGAGAGTCCAATGTTGGTGCGGCAACCGACGTGTCCATACACCAGGACCTTGAGTTCTGATTTCCCACTCAGTGCTTGAAATAACTGATTGCGTTTGTGTTTTTGAAAAGTTTTTTTGTGTGATCTCTTTGAGTCAACTCACTAGGTAAAAACATAACGACCGCAGTGCACCTGTTTATTTTTAGGATGCCTCCATGCAGAAAAATATCCAGGATCCCAGTTAATGTACATGATGAATGACCACCGAGCGACGAGGCTCCAGTGAAGGGCCCCCTTATGGAAGTTGTACCACTGGGTGGTGTACCAGCAGCACCACAACCCATTGGGAAGCCGATTAAACCATCCCTAGTATCAAAGGGTGCACGCCGCCAGAGTGGATTACACGAGTTCCATCGCCAGATGCCACCAAGGTTCCAGGGCGAGATAGATCCATAGGTGGCTGAGGATTGGCTAGAGGTTGTGGTTAGAGTCTTTCAACTGGTAGGGACACCGAATGATCTCATGGTGATCCTTGTCGCCAGACTTCTTCAGGTATTAGTGGGAAGATGGTGGAGATTGATGTTCCATGTTCATGATGAGGTCACTCTCATATGGGAAGACTTCAAGAATCTTTTCTGAGAAGAGTTCGTCCCAACGACCCTATTCTCAATGCGTATAATGAGCTTCTCCACTTGAATAAGAGTAGAATGACTGTGGCTCAGTATTCAGCGAGGTTCACTGATCTCAAACGCTACTCCATTGACATGGTGCAGGACCATTTCTTAATGGACCAGACATTCGAGCATGGCCTCATATGGGAGATTTGAGCTTCGATGGTTTCTCTCAGTATCTCGACGCAGGCTGGGGTGTTAGAGTGAGCTCTTTTAGTGGAGTTTTTCCTTGCAGAGTAGTACCCAACAATGAGACCCACCACCAGATGGCACTTAGCAGAGTTATTAGTAGCTGGCAGCTGGAAGATGACATAGAGGTCTAGGAGGACCAAACCTACAGGTGGATGACCATGGGATACAGGGTCGATGGTGTGAGGCTCTCGAGGAAGATTAAGACAAGCAAGAGACACGAAATCTAACACATGCGGCGGGAAGGGTCACATAGATCACGACTGCTTGACCCACTGTAATGATGACCAGAAGACAGTCAAGGGACTGCCGAGGCAGAGACAGAATCGAGGTGGTCCGCAGGCTGGAGGCGGACGAGGTAGAGGAGTAGGCCGTGCAACAGGTGGTGGGAGAAGTTTCGAGATTTTTCCACCACCATGACCTGGAGGTCCACCCTGACCACATGGAGTTGGTGGACAAGGATGAGATCAACTCCAGGAAGGTGAGACCTATGACCATGGTGCTTCGGAGATGATACAAGGTATGATCTGTGTCTACCCCACCATAGTTTCATTATATATAAACATATGTCTGAGTCACTCTTTTGTTGTCACCGCCCTTGTTCGGAGCTTAGAGAATCAGACAGAGCCATTGTCTCAATTGATAAGACTAGAGACTCCTACGAGAGAAGATTTGATGATTACGCACTGGTTCTGATAGTGAGAGATTACTCTAGGAGGTGAGAGGTTCAGCTGGGATCTTCTAGTATCAGCCTCGAGGCCTTACGACATCATCTTGGTTATGAACTGGTTATCCACAATCCATGCCCATATTGAATGTATTAGGAACAAAGTGTTGTTTGTCTGCACGGATGGGACCATGATTTCCTTCACCAGCGAGAATGGAACCTTTTCAGTGCATGATGGACTTACCCAGATGTGGGTACAACCGATCACACATTAGTTGACTAGATTTACTCTCAGAGCGGTTGATGTTTAGAGTCTGAAGTATCCTATAGTGGTGAATCAGTACGCTGATGTTTTCCCTGGTGATGTTCCGGGTCTACCTCCTCATAGATAGGTGTAATTTTACATACACTTGTACCCCCAGATGGAACTGATATCTATCATAGCATATCGGATGGCTCCCATGGAGCTTTGAGAGTTTCGAGTACAGCTGCAGGATTTTCAGAGCAAGGGGTTCATCAGGAACAGTGTTTCCCCTTGGGAAATCCCAGTTCTATTCACCCAGAAGGAAGATGGGATTTTGAGACTCTTTGTGGACTATCGGTACCTGAGCCAGGTGACTGTGAAGAACAAGTATCCACTCCTGAGGATTGATGATCTCTTTGATCAGCTGAAGGGTGCACGATGGTTTTCGAAGATAGACCTCAGATCAGGCTATCACCAGCTTAGAGGACGAGATGAGGATTTACAGAATACGTCCTTCAGAAGTCGGTATGGCCATTATGAGTTCTTGGTTATTCCATTCAGTGTGACCAATTCCTCAAAAGTGTTCGTAGGATTTATTAACAGGATCTTACAGAAATACCTTGATCTCTTTTTGGTAGTCTTCATTTATGACATCCTTATATATTTAGCAATGGAGGAGGAGCATGTCTATCATTTACAGATAGTTTATGACACACTCTAAGAGCACCAGATTTATGGTAAGCTCTCAAAGTGCTAGTTTTGGATATGAGAGGTCCACATTATGGGATACGTCATCTCAGAGGTTGGAGCTATGGTGGATTCAGTGAAGATTGAGTTTTTAGTAGCTTGAGAGCCACCCAGGAGTGTAACGGAGGTGCAATGTTTTCTTGGTTTGGCCGGTTAATACCAGAGGTTTGTGCTTAACGTTTCCCGAGTTTTGGAACCCTTATCAGCATTGATGAAGAAAGGAAAATGCTTTGTGGGGTTGGAGAGATTCAATCAGAGTTTCTAGGAGATGAGGAAGATACTGACGATTGCCCCTATATTGATGCTACTGAAGCAGGTCGTTGGGTACATTGTCTACTATGACACATCAGGAACCGGTCTTGGATATTTAATGATATAGGAGCAAGCAGATATTGCGTATAGTTCTCGACAGCTGAGAAAACATGAGATGAACTACGCTACCCATGAACTATAGATAGCAACAGTGGTCTTGGACTTGAAGATGTGGTGACATTACTTGATGAGCGAAAATTTTACAGTATAATCTGATCACAAGAGTTTCAGGTTTATCTTCTCTCAGATGGACCTGAACCTAAGATAGCGGAGTTGGATTGAGTTCCTCCAAGACTATGACTTAGAGATAGTCTATACTCCTAGGAAGGGGAATGTAGTAGCAGATGCACTTAGTGTGATATCTGACATACAGTTGCTGAGTGAGGAAAAGGAACAGCTAGTTGCCTTGTGGATATCCTATGTGGATCTAGATGGAGCATCTTATCTTCAGTCACATACAGTCACTCCCCCACTCCATCAGCGAGTCAGGGAGGCATAGCTTGGGGACACTGACTACAAGGCTCGATGTGCTCATATATCTATAGGACAAGCTCCTGATGGATTTTATATGTGTGGAGATCACGTCATCCTATTCAGAGGGAATACTATGGTACCAGTAGTACTTAGGGAGGATGTGTTGATGGAGTTCCATATGTCCCCTCTAGCGGAACATCCATGAGTGGCGAAGATGTTTCGGGACCTATGGAGTCAGCACTGGTGGCTGTGAATGAAGAAGGCAGTAGCATATTTTGCCTCTTGGTGCCTCAGTTGTTAGCAAGTGAAGGTAGAACATCAGTTTCCAACAGGCTTAGTTATACCATTAGAGGTGCCAGAGTGGAAGTGGGATGGAATTTAAATGGTCTTCTTGATGTGACTTCCACACACGACTAGGAGTCATTATTCTATCTGGGTGATCGTTGACCGAATCACCAAGTTATCCTAATTCATACCCATCAGATAGCAGTGTTCTGTAGAGGGATTGGGGCGCCTCTACGTACATGAGATTGTGTGGCTTCATGGAGTTCCATCTATGATTGTCTCTAATCGTGATGCATGTTTTTCTTCCCAACTATAGAAGGGGTTGAATGAGGTGTTCGGGACATATCTTTGGTTGAGCACCGCCTTCCATCCTCAGAGGGATGGCCAGAAAGAGTGGACCATTCAGACCCTCGAGGACATGCTATGTGAAAGAATCCTTGATTTTGGCCGCAGCTGGGTGGATCACTTTCACTTAGTGGAGTTCACATGAAACAACAGTTATCACACCACTATTGGTATGGTAGCATTTGAGACATTGTATATTCGACCATGTAGATCACCTCTATGTTGAACTAACCCATGGGAGTCAGTACTCATGGGACCATAGTTGGTACGGGCTACCACAGAGAAGGTGAAGATCATCTAAGAGTGGATGAAGACTGCATAGAGAAGGCAGAAATCTTATGATGGTAAGAGATGGAGACCTCTGGAGTACGAGGATGGTGACTATGTATTTATAGAAGTTTAACCTTGATGAGGTTTTTGTAGATTTCACCGGGGCATCATGTAATCTTCGTGGTTCATCGGACCCATTCTGGTCCTCAGTAGAGTTGAAGAGGTGGCTTACCTCTAAGCTCTTTCACCTTAATTGCACCGGGTGCATGACGTCTTCCATGTATCCCAGCTGAGGAGATATGTGCATGACCCATCACACATCATTGACTGGGGTGAGCTAGACATCGACGACGGGGTGAAGTTTACAGAGGTTCTAGTAGAGATTGAGGATCGACAGGAGTGGGTCCTTCGTGGGTAGTCGACACCAATGGTGCGTGTTCGATGGTAGCACGATAACCTCTAGAAGATCACATGGGAGCGGGGGGCTTAGATACATTCTCAGTACCCCCACATGTTTCAATAGTTTATGTTGTGGATTTAGAGGATGAAAAGCCCAGAGATTGGGAGAATGTAAACACCTATATTTTCCATACCAATATTTTTAATTATATGGGAATTTTACGAGTCCACAAAAATTGACAGTGCATGATTTTGATGCCTGGAGTGCCTGAAAAGAATTTCGAAACTTTTTTTCGAGTATGTTTAGTAAATGTGCAAGAAGGTTTTTGTATCTTTTGAATTGGTGATCAGAATTAAAATATGAGGACACCGTTGAACTCATAGCGCCGATATTCACATAAGAAGACCTTCACCTCGACCGCTGTATGTCAAGAGTGAAAGTTAGTTTTCGGAGTTTTCATGGGTGAGTTAAAAGAATGTAAATAAAATAAAACATCTTTATTTTATTTTTCTTGTTGAAACCTCAATTTGGTTTATGGAGGTGGGGACCACCCGAGTTTGAAACCTCCATTTGAGTTATGTGGTGGGGACCACCGGAGTTTAAAACCTTCTTTTTAAATTTTAGTGGTGTTGACCACCTGAAACCTTCTTTAATGTGGTGAAATTACATGGAATCCACCCATTCAATTATTCCAACAAGAATGAAATTTAATGTGAAATTTAATTGTGAAAACTTTAATGTGGCAACATAAATAAATTAATTTTTCCAACCACAAATTAATTTGACAAACCTATTTTAATATAAGTTGTATCCTCAATTCCTGGTTGGAATTCATTGGAAAAGGAGAGTTGGTAGAACCTTGGAAAACCGGGAACAACTATATCCAATGAAGAACCCCCCCCCCCAACAAATAAAAAGGAACCGACCTTGATCCTGGATTGGAAGCATCTTTCGGAAGCGATGAACACTGATATTCTTCATCGACTATGTCTTTCTTCCTCATGCCACCTCCAATGAAGATTTGAGGTTGGGGTTTTTATACACGTTGAATTTATTAATTTAAATCTTAAAATCCTAAGCTCACGTTGAAAATGGACAAACGAACATGCCCATCATCCAGAACATAATCCTTCCTCCTCTTCCATTTTATTCTTTACACGTTCTTTGTTCATTTCGTCAAAAACTAATTTTTATTGAGAATGGAAACACAGAGTTTTACTGATTAAAATATATGGACGTGATTCCCTCGACATAAGGATCACGAATATGTGATCGCCTAATTTTCAGGCCATAAAATGAGGCCGCATTGGCTCGCAGAAGAAGGCGGCGGCCGACACCCAGCCAGCCGCGTGGAAGGAAGGACAGAGGGTGGCCATGCTGCTGGTTGAAGAGGAGGTTGCGGCCTATCATTCGTGGCTGGGTAGGATGGCGGCTAGAAATCAGCCAGACGCGTGGTTGAGTGGCGGTGCATGTCTGCAACACCGGTGGAGTAGGAGGCTGCGGCGATGGATAGTGATGATGTCGCGCCGTTGGAAGGTAGACCGACCGACCGAGGCGCACCGTGTGGGACTGCCGAGCAGTCCCATGTGACAACCATGTTGTATCGTGAGGCCGTACTACCGGCCACACCGCGAGCCGCACCGCGAGGCCACACTGCGAGGCCGCACCACCCACCACACCACAGGCATCACCCCATGCAACATCGTACGCCACCCCATGGGCCACACCGCCGGCTGCCCAGAGGGCCCCACCATCGGCCGCCCAGCGGGCCATGCCAATGGGTCGTGGCTTTTGAGGGACGGGCTGGGCCTCCCCCTATGCAGGCCAGGACGGACCATAGACCAGTGGGCTGGGCCCACCGATGCCCAGGCCGAGTTGGCCTGATCGGGTCAGATCGGATCCAGGCCCATTAAGACCCTGTTTTACCTTTTTGTCCATAACATGGGGATCGAGCGTTCGTTTGATGAACCGTCTACTGTTACAGAATACATCGATCAATATGGTCCTTTTGATATAATCCACTTATGTTTTGGATAAGGTTGGAGTAAATCCTGTTGGATCGGACCCCGAATCCAACTGTGCCCTTGGAGTGGAAACGCTAATAACTTACAGACCGGGCGTCCGATTGACGTGTTGTATATTGTGTTGGGTCCCATTTGACACAACAGGCCTTTGAGATACTTTTTTGTGGAACTTAGGGGAGTTTTAGGTATGAACTATGGCTTGGGGTGCAGTTCTCCAATGCACGATACATACGGAACCCTACGATTGGTTGATACATGATGAGTGATGATCGTTTTGACTTGGAGTGACTCGACTGTCCCAATGGGTAGAGCCTTTATGTGACGTAGAAGACCCACATTTGGGAGTGACTTTGTGTGATGCAGTAGACCCATGGTACTCGACAGGACGAGTACCTCAGCAGGCCATGAGAGGGAGCGCCACTGTGTGACATGGCCGACCCATGGTGGGGAGTGCCTCTATGTGATGCAGGAGACCCACAGTACATGATAGGTGGAGTACCTCAGCAGTCCAAGGTTACTGGGAAGGGCCTCTGTGTGATGCGACGAGCCCACTGTACACGATAGAGGAGGAGTTCTCCACCAACTGAGGTGTTCGACACTGTGACTGGGAATGTTTTTGTTACTATCCCTAGCGAATCCAGTGGCTGGATATAAGCTTCCATAGCGATCCGCTGTGGGTCAGCATCATAATTTTGTTTCTCAGAGTTTTATACCTGGTGTGAGCTGAGTATTTATCTTTATGATATTCTATCCTTCGTTGAATATTTGGGCATGGGCTTTTGAGTTGGACCTCGTGTTTCCTCATGATTGATTTGGGTTTACACAACAACTTAGGTATATTTATGGGCATATACTTAAGTGGGATTGATAGATGTTTTCATAATTTTTGGATTATCCTTTGTGGATTCTCTGAGACCGTTCAAAGTCTCGGGGTCCCTACAGAGTATATTTATACCCACCCCTGAACAGGCTACACCCACACCCTATTGTGTTTGGTGCAGACGATGCACAACGCTAATAGAGGACGAGGGTACTAGGACTTGAGGTTGCTCATAGGTTGACTATAGACGAGGCATACCACAGGGACGACCATTCGAGAATTGTATCAACCCTTCATGTTGGATCCTTGGAAGGTGTTCACATGAGTTGTACTAACTTTGACTTGTACATTCTAGTTTTTCTTGTACATTCCTGTTGGGCTTGTATTCTATCCCTTTTACTTTCTGTACACACCCTATTTACAACATAGTTTTTCTTTGTGCGTGTATCCTCTTTTGTGCTTATTTGTGTGATTTATCGGTTATAAAGGAAATGCCTTCCTGTTTTGAGGGAATATGCCTTTCAGTGCTAGTCACCAGCCCCTGGGCTATAAGAGGCGGGCATGGGGTAGTCACGACATGGGCCTCGAGGGACGGGTCGTGATAGTAGTCTTCATAACTAGTAAATGATTAACCCCTCTATCTAAAAAATCTATTTATACAATGCAGTACCACATCCCCTACATTTACCTAAGAATATTTTAGAACTCTAACTACCTATCTAATAAGGATTGTTTGATTTAATCCTATACTCTCTTACTTATCCAATTCCCCTTACACTACTATGCTACTGTATGATACTAGAAATCCTCTGTATGTAGCCCTTCAGGCCACAACCTTGACACTACAAAGTGGGGTATCGATAGTGAGGATTCTATGGTCCATGTTGCCACGTTGATATATCTTCAATGGAACATTTTACGGAGGATTATTCCCACTACCTAGAAATCTCTATCGATTTTTTCCTTGTGGAAAACTGTCATAGTGATGATTATTTCCACTAGAAGAAGAGTTCCCAGTTCACCCTATAGAAATACCATACCCACTACTCGAGATATCTTATATTCCCTTCTATAGTGTGTTCCTAATTCAACACATCCTTTAAAATATTCATATAGAAAATTTTTACCTGTGAAATGATCTCATAGAATACTCCATCTTGAAAATGTCTCACCTTCAAGATTTTATTGTTGGATAAAGATGTCCAAAAGCTCTGTAGTTTATTAAAGCATTCTGCATAGTCCATTAATGACATGCCCTCTTGTTCCTGATTCATGACCTAACAATCCTTCTGATCCCTCAATTTGTAGCGATATAAATGGATCAATAACTTTATCTCTAATTCTTTTAAATGTAGCTCATGTTTCTATCCATTTTTATCCAGAATATCCCACAAATACATAGTAGATTCATGAAGCATATACGAAGCATGATTCACCCTACTATATATGGGAATCTCAAGATTCTTAAAGATCAACTGATCTAACTCAATATATAACTCAACTTCAAAGGGGACTCACTCCATAATAAAATAAGGTAGATTCTATAGATGGAACTCTATCATCATATCCGACATCGATGGCATAGTGTGAAAAAAATCCCTTTTTTTAGACCATAAGACCCTCATGAATTTTCCACGAAGCTGAACATGCATATAAACATTTGATGATATATGAAGATCTAGGTCAATTGATTTAGGAGTGTACTTGTTTTCACTCTCCTAATTCTCAAATTGATGATGAAGATGATGCATTTTATGTACATGGAAAACACACTTCTTATAACAGTGGATAAAAAAAGTATCTACCTCAACAGGTGACAAAAATAGAGAACAATTGGCTCATGCTCTCTCTAAATAAGGATTACTATTGTTTTAGGATGATATATTAGTTTATTTATTTTACTGATGTTAGATAATAGGTATATTATATCATATTTAGTATAATGATTTATATACCACATGAAATAAATATGTCCCTCTCACAAACAATGCATGTAAATAAATTTCCCTATCTTCCTTTCATGATTCATGCATGCTCATCTCATTCCATATCACTACATTAGTAAATATCACAATCAATGATGAAATCACACAACATTTGAATCATACAAGGTTAAATAACTTCAATTGTAACAACAAAACAATATAAAAAAAATCCCCTCCCTAGGAATGTAGATTTTTCCCCATACATGAGTTAGCTACTCCCTTGCACAAGCTCATTACCAAATCCCGATATTTCCTTGTGCTCATTCTTCATGTCTCAAAGAGTAAGGTGATAGAAATAAAAATATTAACCTATGATACCCCGTTGTAACATACCCTTATATATGACTCTAGCAGATGTCCAAAACTTCTGGTTATAGACCTCAAATGAAAATCCCCATATACTAGAGGTTAACGAATAGCATCAGGGGTGTTATCAGTATAGTGAGGAGACTATATTCCCATGTAAATGTTTATAATGAATTATAAAAACCATATAAATAATTATAATAGTAATAGACTCAAAAAAAATATAACACAACTCAGAAATAAAGTCTCAATAAAATAATCTAACAATAGTGAACCATGTAATGAATGACTGATAACTATCAACATGTCAACTAAAAATATTTAAAATAAAATAATAATCTCAAACAAATAATCTAAAAGAACTCAGTTTTGAACTCCATGTCGGTCCTCTCTCCAAACTCCTTCCCATCCGATGAGAAAGAAAATAATTAAACAATAAGTCCCCCTACCCTTATCCAATCATGCATCCATATAATCTACTCTGGTACCAAATAGCATCCTGGTTATGGTGTGAGTAAAACTCATTAGGTCTAAAACACCGTGTCTAAAAAAGCATTCTGATAATAAATGAATGCCATAAAGAAATAAGTAGATGTATTAATTAATCAATTAATACAATACATCAATCAACCTGCTTCGGAACCATGCCATGATATCTTTGTGCATGTTACAAATCCATGTCAACCATGACCATAGATCATAATAACCTACTCAAGAACATGTCATTATATTTGTGATCATGTCACATAAATTTGGGCCAATACCACTCTATAAGAATTATAGCACGTGTCAGGTCCTAGATTGGTATATAAGCAATCCATCATGTGTCACTAGGAATTTCCAGATATATATGTATTAAAATATGAGTTACTTTCCATAGCCTTCTATATAAGCATTAAAATATAAGTTAATGAATATCCAGATATATAAGCATTAAAACATGAGTCAATTTGTAGCCCTTTATATAAGAATTACATCATGATTCAAGGCACATCCTTGTATATAATCATTACATCAAGGATATCAAAATATGACATCATATGCCTCAACGATTAAATATGAAAATTACAATTTTTCATTAAATTAAAATTTCATTTATATATAAAATTATCCTAATCTGTATCAATAGCTAATGAACCATTACCAATGTTATTATATATAAACCAATCCCCTAAAATCTCATATAATTCTAAGAAAACATTAATATATTATCCAATTACATTTTAATCCTAGGAATGTTAACTAAAAGCGTATCCATAAGCTAGGTCACATAGAAAATTGAATCCAACGAATATTTCACTCCATGATTTAACATTAACCAGTCATTAATTTAATTATAACACATGATATGTTGAAAAAATAAACATATTTCACATACATGGAAATTTTCAAACCATAGTGTTGATTTTTTGACACCCATAACTTAGTTTAGTCATTACAAAACACAAAAAATAGGTATCTCCAATGGAACCAATGGCGAGAAAGATCACAAGAAGGAACCTAGAAAAAAATAGAAAAAAGAAAATCATGATTTTATTGTGGAATTAAAATGAAAATATATATTTAAATAAATAATTAGGGAAGGTGAAGAAAATTAAAGAAAGGTGACCTTCCCAGGATCAAACACCATACTACAACATCTAGTGGTTATTAAATCACCTCCAAATTTCATGGATTAAACTAAATATTTAGGGGAGGGTATATAACAAAGTGATGAAAAAGAATCATCAACACATACCACTAAAAATGGTTTATCTTGAAAAATTCATAGTGTGTAATAAATTTATACATCCCATATTTTTTTAAAGGATATTCCAAAAAACTCATCACCTAATGGTAATATTTAACCCATCGTAACTTTCAAATGATGTGGATGGTTAACATGATGTATAAAAACTTCACATTATTCATGTGTTTACAACATGGGTATAGTGGTAGTTACACATTGGTTAACATGTACATGATATGTAAATGCTCTATAGACAGTTTTCATTCCAGTTTATACAAAAGGACCCAAACAATTTCCAATGCCTTCCAATGTATAGAAAACCCCCATAAACCCATTTGAAACCTTTATAGCTAGACTCCATTAATTAAAATATATATACAATAAATTTATGAAATTTTACCCAATAAAGTCTCTCCATATTTGAATAAGACTCATCCACCATGATAAAATTTAAGAAAAAATACAAGAGGAAGAAACGAGAAAAAACATGGGAATTTAAATGACCAATACTCCCTATTCTAATATGAAACATCCAAGGATGTAGACCTTTAAAATCAAGAAGTAAAACTTCATGTGATTTTTAATGTGATGGTTCTATGATAGTATATACAAAACCATCCTCAAATGTCATTTTTTTTCCTCCTCTAATGCTTTGTGAACAAGGATTTCATCGATGAAGACTACTCTAAACTGGTCCAAGAAGAGATTAAAAATCACATTCATTTGTCCCTTAGAAAATTCATTGCTGTTTTATGCCAAATGATATATCCATGTACTCATATTGACAATAAAAATATTGAAATTCATTTTTTCTATATAACAACATGTCAAACTCAAAGTCAGCGATTAGGTGGCCTGAGGTAAATCTTTGAGATCCACATATCCATTTCGAATTGGTCAAAGAGTTATACATATCTTGAAATTGGATACTTATTCCTGATTTTCACATGATTCATCCCATAATAATATATATATAACTTATATTACCCATATGCCTTTTTGGTGAACATCATTGGAGATTCCTAGGGTGACACATTATGCCTGAAAAATCCTCTCCTCCAAAAATACTTGAACAATAGATTTATCAATAAAATATCTTCAAAAGACATCCATTATTATGGAATAGATACCATGAAAGCACCCGTATTTATTTATATATTGAAATAAATCTATCAATGGGAAGGTAAGATCAACACTTACATAGATAAAACATTCATAAACTCTTTTTCCACTACAGGAAGATAAAATCTCATACAATCTTCTAATCTAAGGGTAATATTATCCCAATGATATTTAATCAACTGTATTATCCTCTTTATTTTCCCATCCTACTCTTCCCATAATTCCTTCTAAACAATGATTGAAAATATCATCCCATTAACTAATACATTTCACATGATCGATATTAAAAATTCTATCTATGCATGAACTATAAATATCTAGTCCATACCTAGAATGACATCATAATTCTTCATCAAAACTATGAAAATTTTCCTTTATAATCCCACTCCACTAATATTTATGTGACACAAATGAAAATTGTGTGTGATCACTGAATCTCCCATGCTAGGAGTCTTCAAATGAAAAGGTTGAGATAAAGGATCCTATGGAATCTCTAAATCTCAAACATGGGATATAAAATAGAAATAATGATTTTCACCTATTCCAATAATTATTTTAACTAAATTGGAGAATAAATATATCGTAACTCAAATAATATCCATATCCTCTATTTTATAAGCCTCCACTTCAGGCAGTTGTGCACATCCTAGATCACCATATCCTTGAGCCAGGCTTTGACCACATGGGTTTGGTGATAAAAAAAATTATAACAACATCCACATCCCACTACCATCTTATATCTTATACCACATCCACCACCAGGAAGACCTACCTGATCTTGAAATAGTCTATTCCTAGGTGGTTAATAAAACATCACCTTATCTATTATATAATGGATTTTTCAATTACATGTGACATGACCTTACTAGTTAGAGGAAGAACATAGAATCTTCATTAGATAAATAGAACAACCCTGAAAGCCTAGTACTTCATACCCTATATCTTGAAACCATTTATATAAACACCTCACATGCCTAGATCCCTATGTTTTTTATTGACTACCAGCTTCTGAAGTCTCATTCCTAGGATTCACACTACTAGAACCACCTATCGGTGTCTGGTATGTTAGAAACCTCTCCATGACCAATTCATTCCCCCATGCCCCTAACAAATTATTTGATATGATAGGCACCACTCCAATTTGGATATATTGTCAATGGATAGGTTCAAATGTACATTTATAAATTACACATCTTGGACCATGTCTATACAGTACCTGATAGGCTGGTGAATCTCATTGTATACTCTAAAACTGATATTTTTCCTACTAGATATCTAGATTTTTTTAGATTCGTACTTACCCCAGAATAACTCCCTAAAAATCATTTCAAAAGAGGTTCCTGAACTCTATTCACATGGGAGTCTCATCATTATGATTCAGAAAGTCCACTACTTCCCAGGGGTCTGAATCTCCCAAATAATTTCAAGGTCTCTACCTATAGAATAAGGGAATTTCACTCACTATATGCATTTAATTTATCATTACTACTGGAAAACCAACTACTCAAAGGGTGGAGGTAAGAGTAGTAAACCACTTAGAGGTACCAACTTTAGGACATTCCCATGAATTTATGCCTCATCTCCTAGGGGTTCACTGTCATGATACTTCTGCCAAATCCTAGTTGGGTATTGTGACATCACCAACCCAATGTTCCCTCATGTGATAGTTCTATGTTAGATACATGACCACAAGTTCACCTCCCTATTTTCTAGATGTTACATACTAGAATTGAGGGTGTAATTAATGTAGTGGGGAGAATATACCCTCTGATATAGAGTTGGAATAAAAATAGAAATAATATAAATAAAAACACAAGAAACTAAAGTATAATATATAGAAACTAATCATTCCAATAATAACATAATCATGTAATGTTAAGATAAATGTTAATAAATGAAATTTAGAAATTCAAATAAGTAAAAGGATAAATATAATCCATGAAAGAAACTAAAATCCCCATTCTTGAACCCCATGTTGTCCCCATATCCATGTACCAACCAAAAATTAAGAAAAAATAAAAAATTGTGTCCCTTTAACTTATCTATACCTAAATCCATGATGTCTTCTTGGGAACCAAATAATGGCCAGAATCTGGTTTGAGAACAATAAGGTAGGTTGAAAACCGTGGCGTATAATAAATAATTTCTAAATATATAGTTCATGAAAAAATACAATAAATAAGGTTACTAATTAATAAATCAATACTTCACATAAAATAAAAATTCCAACCTAGGGGGTACTGTTTGACACCCTATGTTATAGAATTCTACTTCAGCTCCAAGCCAAATATCTCTTTCCAATAGGGAATCCCCTTGTACCTGGATGGATCACCCACAACATTTTTAGATTCTTTTGAGTTATGGAAAATTTATAGAATAATGTCTTAATAACCATTTCATAATGTACCATTAAACTATTCTATATACACAAACATCTTCACACAGAGAATAACACTAACAAAAAAGATACCTTATAATACTAGACCCTTAGAATATTCTAGAAAATCTACTCATTCCCAAGGTGAAATGCTAATCCAAATAAAAATACGAATTTGATGACATATCATACTAGACTCATATTATATTCAATAGCATCTTACATGTTCTAATTGAAAACATCCAAACTAATACCAATCAAGAATCAAGTCACTAAATATTAAAATGTTATTAATTCAAAATAATTTTTGTTACTTATTACATGTAATTACCAATTTCTAAGAAATATATTCTCAAATAATTGATTCTAAAACATCTAGTTTTTGAATCCCCAACCCCAGTTACCCATAGTCAGTGCATTATTACATAAAATAGGCCTGATCACAAAAGATCAAGTCTCGAAAGACAGATTATTTTAGTAGTGTTGGAAACACTAGATATATTTATAAGTCTTGCACTACATCATTAAGTGAAAAAAAACTACAACAACATCTTGTCTTCATATCCCCTTATACTATCCCTACAGGTCATTCATAAATTACTTCTTCACATCCTAGGAAAAATAAAACATTGAAAGGGGTTAGCTCTGATGCTGAGTAAGGATAACAGTATAGCAGAAACTTTCATAAATAAGCATAAACATTTAAGGGAATGTATAACTAAAACAAAATCCTTTTAAACATGAAATTCAACATAATATAGAGAAGATAAAATGAAAAGATTCCATTTACTTCTTCACATGGATATTCTACTAGTCGAATAACCACATGAAATTTCAATAACAAATTTCATAATGATGGAATGAAAAATGCCAGACTATCATAACCACATTGTCAGGGCCTTGTGCCAAGACTACAAATAATATTTTGTCAAGGCCTTGTGCCAAGACACTAGTTTGTCTCATGAGACCTACCGATGCATCGAGGAGCTATAGCGGGCTCCACCCGTCACATATTATGTCCAATGAATTCCTCACATGAATAGGTTTAAACATAACATAAACATTCATTTTAAAACTAGCATAGAAAATGTCAATACTTTAACCACAAACCATGAATGGTATAAAAATAGCACACCCACAGTCAAACATAACTCATTCGATAAAATATGGAATATTGTATTATAACAGATAACCCTTAATCAAGAATAATTAAGGATATTGACATAGATTAAAATAATCATGAAACTATTGAGAGAAATATCCCCCCTTTTCTTGAAATCATTTAAAAGTCACATTATTTTTCAAGAAGCCATTTCAAATAGATTTTTGAATCAAAGTGTCCCATACCACTTTGAATCTTTTAAAAGGAATTTTGATTTGAAAACTATAATTTCCATATAAATAAATACTTAAACCCATTTTTAACACACGGACATTAATGAGAATTATTTGGAATAATAAATCTTTAAAAAAATTTAAAATGATATTTTAGTTAGAGTTCCTAACCAAAAGAGAGACACTTGAAAACAAATAATTGAGGTAATAAAAACATTTTAATATCATGAGAATAATGGGATTCATGATATAATATGTCAAAGTACATTATATACACCATATAAAAGTGATTTGGTGTATAACAACAAATGAGTCTCAATGGAATGTAAATTGAGATGAAATCTCTCATAAAGGACGTATCCTTAGGTTAAGGATAAATAAATGACATAAATATGTGTGAAAAATATAAATAAACTCAATATGATTGGATATTCAGTGTAAAACAATCAAAGTACATTCACACATATTCTGGTTAAAACAACACCAATGAATTAGATGTTCAACTCAATAAATGGAGATAGAGTTAAAATTACTCTTATCATGTTCATATCGATGACATTAGAATTTATCAATAGAGTAATTATGTGTATCAAAAGTATATACACAGAAACGGGAGTGTATATTATGACATAAGAAAATAAATATTGATTCCACACATAATCTTGGAGTAAAATAATCAATGAAGTATGCGTAAAACCGAATTAGTGGAAATTGAAATTTCAAATTCCCTTATCGATTTTGTAACTTAAGAAACATACCTCCATGAAATAAGGATCATACAATGATGATTTAAATATCCATAAATTAAATTATATTACACAATGAATATAATCATGGGCAGTACACACACCACATGCAATAAATAAGTGGTGAACAATGGAAATCTCACAGAATTAAAAGCGGGATAAGAAACCCCTTACTTTGTACTTTTTCTTTGATAGAGGGTATGTTAGACTCCTGTATAATGGTGAAATAATTTTTATTTAATTATACAATAATAATATACATTAATATGATATCATATATGATCTTTTATCATTGCTTTGTTAATAATATCTTATTATTATTGTCATTTCAACTGTTAACTTACTCGTTTTCTATTATATGTTTTGTTACATTGGTTTTTTTTTGTTAGGGATAGTTTGTATCTTATTCATATAAAGAATGATATCAAGTCCTTAAACATTATTTTTAATCATAAAATGAGAATTAGTCTTTTATGGATACGATGGGGAATGAATCTCATCATTTTCGTGGAGACGGTAGTCCGTATGTACGCATGAGCGATAATATCATTATTTATATATTAAAATCATATATAATTGGATGGTATATCATATATAAAGAATCTTTATCATGTTATACATGTTATTTACATGAATTACACATCATTATTATACCCATCCGAGTAATAATTTATTTAATAACAATTACACCATGACGTGGAGACGGTAGGCCGTACGTACACACGTATGGTGACATGTCATTAAAAGGATGGATAGAATACTGAATATGGTTGAACCATATTTATAATAACATAATAGTATATAAAATAAACTAGAGATATTATTTTATAATAGAAATAACAATGAAATAAGAAGTCGAAGAAGAAAGAACTTGAAAGAGGGTTGTGAAAACATTACCTCTTCTTCGGGTTCTTCCTTTGGATTTGATCAAAAGGGATCTTTAGGATGGCTTTTTTATCAAACTAAGGCCACTAGGATGAATAGAGGGAAGTTTAGGGAATATTTGGGCAGGGTTTGGCCGAGCCAAAAGGCTTTGAATCCGTAAATTAGAAAGAAGGGGGAGTGCCCTTTTATAAGAGGGGTGAGGGGAACCTTTGGAAAAGCTGGAAATATTTTTTATAATAAATTCATATTCGGTTTCTAATGGTTACAAAGTGGATTATTTGATGTTTATGGTGGGTATGGGTCTAAATAATTTCAACCAATAAATTTTAGAATGTTTTGGGTCACTATATTAACCTTATCATTTATGTTTAACTCTTAGTTAAATAGTTTGACATTTACAATATCTCTTTGTATTTTTATATTATATAGTTAATAAACATACTATATACCTCCAAGTGACCCCCAAGTGGTCCATTAATGATAAAAATATCATTATATAAGTCCTTTGACCGATCCTTATATTTTTAGGAAAGAATATCAATTAATAATATAATATCTGTTTTAAAAACTCTTCTATGTCAATTTTGACACTATTGGGTATTTTGTTTTTGATAATTTTATATCAGCATTATTACTTCGAAAAAAATTTATATAAACAATTAAAATAAGTCATATTAACCTATAAAATTAGTTTAATTCATAAAAAGTCTCAAATTACCTATATTTTGATATTTATAATATAAATTATTTTAATATTTCATTAATTAGGTAATTACTTCATCATGAATATGTCATAAATAAATTAAATTATTTAATGTCTAAAAATTATAAATAAAATAGAACTATGTAGGAAATATTTTTTAACTTTATAATGAATATTTATAATCTAATTTATCTTATGTATGACCCAATATTAAAAAAAATTTAGTTATTAAACATGGATTTTGTCTATTTTAACTCTTCTTTGAAATAAATAATAATAAATGTACTTATCTAATCCAAGTGGACCTAAATGATAATATTTTATTCCTAATATTGTTTTAGTTCGAGATACACTTTTAGAATAGAATTATGACATGTGTTAAGGTAATATTAATATCATTTTACCCTTAATTACCCTATTTACTTTTAACCGTGGTAAAAAAGTAAAAAGTTACTATTCACCAAAAAATTATTTTTATCTCATTGAACAACATTTTACTCATTGATATTATGTGTCTCTAGGATTTTAAAATTCCACTCACTGAAGTGGTAAAATTATGTTTTATGTGATTTTCAAAATTCTCTTATGAGGTGGGTAAAAGACGGTGAAAAGTCAATAAATATTTTATATATCTAAAATTATTCAAAAATAACTCCAATGAATTAAATTGAACATATATAGGTATTATGTATCTAATTTTACCTTAATTAAATTTATATAAAATAAATAACTATTTAATTAAAAATTCGGTTTTAAACTATAACTCAGGGTTTTTTCACTATTAATCAAAAATTGAATGTTTTCAGAAAAATTCCAAAAATTCACCCTAAGCTAATTTCGATATTAAGAATCAAAAAATGAAGTCCATTTTGAAAGATAAAATTTATAAAATTTAAAAAAGTTGGCATTACTATTCATAACAACTATTTTGATTGGTTGTGGTGTGTGTTAGAACTCGAAGTTGCGTACAACACACTCTAGTGTATTAATTAAAGAGAAGCGTACCGTGGAAGCATGGGGTGTTACATTCTCCCCTAATTCAAATAATTTCATCCTTGAAATTTTTAAAATTTTTCTTGGGAATATAATAGAAATTCCCACATTGGAAAATGATTCAATAAAACTATTACCTTAAAAGAATGAAAGAGAAGTACAAAGGTCACCCAAGATAACTCATACTAGGATTACATGTATGAAAACATGGATATGGAAGATAAAATCAGTGCCATGTTCTGATTGAGAGGGATATAAAACATGATCAGGAGAAAGTTAACAACAAGAAATCCACAAACATGTGATTGGACAAACGATCATTAGTTTCCCAGTAGGAAAAGTATACAGACAACATTTTTTTAAGTTACATTACATAAAGATGATGAATTAATTTATGATATTGACTAAGAAAATAAATAGATATACTTAATTTTTAAGTAGAGCAACATTAATTAATAAATTTCTATCACTAACTCATTTTTTTAAACGATGAGTATTCTAGAAGACTTGGTCACACTAGAAGAGCTAGAATAAACATCGATAGAATCGCATTATCCACAAAGGATAAAATATATATTTACCTTGTCTTTAAAGATTAATCGAAACCAAAACGGTTAGTATAAGATCTGATGATCCCCCAAAAGGGTATTCCATTAGAGAAAGAAACACTAATCTTAATTTCTAAAATAAAACCAAAAGTATTCCAAAGTTAAATAAATTCCATTCAATAAACAATTGTCCTTAAAATCCTTCAATATAATCTAAACTAATATTGAAACCCAAAATGTAGAAGAATTTGGTTATGTAGTCTTCCATGTTAAATTGTCTCTCTAAATAAAATCAACTACTCTTAAAGTCACATACTAAAAAGTAATTAACCTAATAACATATTCTCTATTACAAGTTAATCATTTCCATAAATAACCCAAATATCTATAAATCCACAATAAAAAAATAGATAAAAATTCACCACTACTCCTAAATTGAAATCCAATAGTATTCTAGTCTCCTTGGCCAGATAGTGTTCCCAAAAAAGAGAACATCTTCCAAAATAAATTTTATCATTTAATCACCAAATCATTTTCTTAAACTAATGGTATTTATTTGATAAGACAAAAGATCCCAAATCAACTTATTATTGATCAATAAAATATTTTAACTAAAAATAATTAGTCACACTGACCAGGGACTTCATGTAGTCTAGTGATAGGCGATAAATCCCAATCGCAGTTTGTTTGTGAGTTTGATTTCCCACAGCTTTGTCTGACGCGACAGGTTTTCACATAGTCTGCATTTTGTCCTTTTTCCAAAACTATTTTTTATAACATTAACCAAATGAGATAAACTCCTCAAAATAACTATAACATAATTTTAACTAGAAATGTTATATTATACCTTTCATTTTCATCCCAAAATATAATAACTTGTAATTACCTCAAACCCTATGATAATATAAAACCAAATGGTTATTTATAACTATATCCACAAGGGAAAAGATAAGTCTTCCTCAAATATCATTCTCACATGGCAAACTTCGGGGCGAAAAATACAAGAGAAAATTCTCCCAAATTAATCCCATCAACAAGGAGCAGTAATACATTTAAACATTTCTCCAACCATTTATTTCCACATAGATTCTTCTTTGACCATGAAAATATCCTATAGAATAGGGAATTCACTCAGGTAATGGCCAGGTCCCCTACATTTAAGGCAATTAATTGTAAAAGGATTTTTTGGGACCATTTTTATTTTCTTCTATAGTACTCTTCATTTATCCACAGACATTCTCACTTTTTTTCCATCTTTCCCACACATAAAGAATTTTTGTGCTTCGTTGAGACACTTTCCTAGGTGTCTCCTTCAACATTTCTTGGATGATGGAAATTTAGGATTCTTTTCTCCATGGTCTCTACTGCTGGAGCTCTTATAATTGATCAACTTTCTCTTCTTTTTTGTGTTCGAGAGTTGGTTAATATATATGTTGTTGATCATATTTTTAGAAAACTGATTTGGAATTAACATGATATCATTTATCCCTATCAACATTCCATTTTTTCTCATTTGTACCACCGTTCCCACCATGTACATCATTCTCAAAGTTACTAGGACTTTCTTGGATTCGATCAATTGAATAAAACCACAAAGCACTGTGTGAGTAACAGTATCCATAAAATCATTTAGAGAATATCATGACACCATATTATCAATTTGAAACACCTTAGGAATAACCAAGGTAATTTATTATCATCTTATATAAAAATACATCCAATTGGTTTGTAAAGAAAAATTAAATTATCCTAAGCATATCCCCCGGTAGTGTCATAACCAAGAGTGCAGCAAGACCCGTTTTCGTGCACCAGTTCTCGTTTGAGTCTAGCTCAAAGCGGTGTTTTCAGGTTTTACCCCTTGGTACATATTTTCCAGAGAGAACTCTACCTACTCGTATCCAGACAGGGATTTATTTCTTGGAAAACTCACAAAATCTATAAAATACCAAAATTCTAGGATGTTCTTCTATACTAATCCTCAAAGTCTATCTTAGGGCTATGTTCTCTAATCAGAGTTTATCTAAATCTAGTTTCAAAGGTTTGTACTAAACTTCCTCTGATACCAACTGTAACGCCCCGACCCCAGTTACCCAGAGTCGGAGCATTATTACATAACTTTGGCATGATCAAAAAAGATAATGTCTCAAAAGACTGATTAGTTTAGTAGTCTTGGAAACACTAGATATATTTATAAGTCTTTCATTACATCATAAAGTAAAAAAACGAAAACAAAATATTGTCTTCATATCCCCACATACTATCCCTACAGGTCTTTCATAAACTACTACTTCACATATGGGGAAAAATAAATCATTGAAAGGGGTGAGCTCAGATGCTCAGTAAGGATAACAATATAGTGTAAACTTTCATAAAAACCCATAAACATGTAAGGCAATTTATAACTAAAATAAAATCCTTTTAAACTTGAACTTCAACATAATATGGAAAAGATAAAATGAAATAAGGCCATTTACTTATTCACATGGATATTATTCTAGTCTAATAACCACATGTAATATCAATAATCACTTTCATAATGATGGAATGCATAATGCCAGGCTATCATATCCACATAGTCAAGGACTATGTCATGACTACAAATAAGATTTTGTCAAGGACTTGTGCCAAGACACTAGTTTTTCTCATGAGACCTGCTGATGCACTAAGGAGCTATAGCAGGATCCACCCGTCACATATTAACTCCAATGCATTCCTCATATGAACAGGTTTAAACATAACATAAACATTCATTTTAAAACTAGCATATGAAATGTCAATACTTTAACCACAAACCAAGAATGGTATAAAAATAGAACATCCACAGTCAAACATAACTCATTCGATACAATATGGAAGATTGTATTATATCAGATTAACCTCAATCGTGAATAATGAAGGATATTGACATCGATTTAAATAATCATCAAACTATTGAGAGAAATATCCCTCTTTTTCTTGAAAACATTTAAAATTCACACTCTTTGTCAAGAAGCCATTTAAATTAGATTTTTGAATCAAACTGTCCCATACTACTTTGAAACTTTTAAAAGGAATTTTGATTTGAAAACATTAATGTCCCTATAAAGAAATCCTTAAAACCATTTTCAAAACATTGACAATAATGAGAATGGTTTAGAATAGTAAATCTTTAAAACATTTTAAAATTATATTTTAGTTGGAGTTCCTAACCAAAAGGGAGACACTTGAATACAAATAATTGAGGTAATAAATTTTTTCAATATCATGAGAATAAGGGGATTCATTATATACTACTTCAAAGTACATTATATACACCATATGAAAGTGATTTGATGTATAAAAACAAAGGAGTCATAGTGGAATGTAAATTGAGATGAAATCTCTCATAAAGGTCATATCCTTAGGGTAAGGATAAATAAACGATATAATTACATGTAAAAAATATAAATACACTCAATATGAATGGATATTCAGTTTAAAACAATCAAAGTACATTCACACATATTCTGGTAAAAACAACCCCAATGAATTAGATGTTTAACTCAATAAATGGAGATTGAGTTAAAATTACTCTTATCAAGTTCATATCGAAGACTTGAGAATTTATAAATTGAGTGATTATGTGTATCAAAAGTATATACACAGAAAGGGGAGTGGAAATTATGAGATAAGAAAATAAATATTGATTCCACACATAATCATGGAGTAAAATAATCAATGAAGTATGCGGAGAGCCGAATGGGTGGAAATTGAAATTTCAAATTTCCTTATCAATTTGGTAACTTAAGAAACATACACCCATGAAGTAAGGATCATAAAATGGTGATATAAATATCCATAAATTAATGTATATTACTCAATGAATACAATCATGGGAAGTACACACACCACATGCAATAAATGAGTGGTGAACAATGGAAATCTCACAGAATTACAAGTGAGATAAGAAACCCCTTATTTTGTACTTTTTCCTTGGTCGAGGGTAGGATAGACTCATGTATAATGGTGAAATAAGTGTTATTTAGTTATATAATAATCATATAAAATAATATGATATCATATATGATCTTTTAGCATTGCTTTGTTAATAATATCTTTGTATTATAGTCGTTTCGGGTGTTAACTTACTCATTTTCTTTTATATGTTTTGTTACATAAGTCATGTTTGTTATGGATAGGATGTAAATTATTCATATACATAATTATTTCAATTACTTAAAAAAAACATAATCATAAAATGAGAATTATACATGTATGGATACAATGGAGAATGAATCTCATCGCGTTCGTGGAGACGGTAGTCCTTACGCATGCACAAGCGATAATATCATTATTTTGATATTAAAATCATATAAAATTGGATGGTATATAATATATACAGAATCATTATCATGCCATACATATTATTTATATGAATTACGCATCATTATTATACCCATCCAAATAATAATGTATCGAATAACAATTACACCATGACGTGGAGACGGTAGGTCGTACGTACGCATGTATGGTGACGTGTCATTCAAAGGATGGATAGAATAATGATTATGGTTGTACCATATTTATAATAACATAAAATATATTAAATATACTGGTGTTTTTATTTTATAATGGAAATAACAAATAAATAATAAGTTGACGAAGAAAGGAACTTGAAAGAGGCTTGTGAAAACATTACCTCTTCTTTTGGTTGTTCCTTTTTGATTTGATCAAAAGGGTTCCTCAGGTTGTCTTTATGATCAAACTAACGCCTCTAGGTTGAAGTGAGGAAAGCTGAGAGAATATTTGGGTAGGTTTTGGTCGAGCCAAAAGGCTCTGAAGGTATTAATTAGAGATATGGTGGAGTACCTTTTTATAAGAGGGGTGAGGGGCACCTTTGGAAAATCTAGAAATAATATTTAATAATAAATTCATATTTGGTTTCTAATGGTTCAAAAGTGGATTATTTATAGTTTAAGGTGGGTATGGGTCTAAATCCTTTCATTCAATATATTTTATACTGGTTTGGGTCACTATATTAACCTTATCATTTATATTTAACTCTTAGTTAAATAGTTTAACATTTACCACATCTCTTTGTATTTTTATATTATATAGTTAATAAATTTACTATATACCTCCAAGAGACCCCCAAGTGGTCCATTAATGATTCAAATATCATTAAATTAGTCCTATGGCTGAACCGTAGATTTTTATGAATATAATATCAATTAATAATATAATATTTGTTTTAAAAACTATTTTATGTCCATTTTGACACTATTGGGTATTTTGTTTTTAATAATCTTATAAAATCTTTATTACATAGAAACAAAAATATATAACCAATATTAATATGTCATAGTAACCTATAAAATTAGTGGAATTCATAAAAAGTCTCAAATTTCATTTATTTTGATATTTATAATATCAATTATTTTAATATTTCATTAATTAGGTAATTACTGCATCACGATTGTGTCATAAATAAATTAAATTATTTGAAGTATTAAAATTATAAATAAAATTCCATTTTTTAGGAAATATTTTTAGATTTCTAATTAATATTTATAATCGAATTTATCTTATGTATAACCCTATATTAAAAATGTTTTAGTTATTAATCTTTGATTTTATCCATTTTAACTCTTCTTTGAATTAAATATTAATAAATGTCCTAATCTAATCCAAGTGGACCTAAATAATAATATTGTATTCCTAAGGTTGTTTTTGGTAGTGATAAAATTGTCTAATAGAATTAGGACATGTTTTAGGGTAATATTATTATCATTTTTACCCTTAATTACCCTCTTTACTTTTTACCGTGGTAAATAAAAGTAAAATGTTACTATTCACAAAAATTATTTTAATTTATTTGAACCACATTATACTCCTTTATATTAACCTTGTCTCTCGGATTATTGAAATTCCACTAACAGAAGTGGTAAAATTATGTTTTATATGAATTTTCAAATTCTCCTAGGAGGTGGGTAAAAGACCGTGAAAAGTTTAAAAAAAATTAATATATCTAAAATTATTCTAAACTAAATACAGTGAATTACATTGAACTTATAAAGTTATTTTGTATCTATTTTGACCTCAAATAAATTTATATAAAATAACGAATTATTTAAATAAATAATCGGTTTTAAACTATAACTTATTGTTTTTTCACAATTCATCAAAAATTGAATGTTTTCAAAACAAATACCAAAAATTCACCCTAAACTAATTTTGTTGAGTCAAAAGTTCTCTTTTGAATTCTATATCTTGTTTTGGAAATCACAAATGTATTTTACCATGGTGATCGTACAGACCATGCAGATCGTACTGACCAGGCTGATCGTACTGACAATGCTGATCATACTGACCATGCCAATCGTACTGACCCTGCCAATCATACTGACCATGCTGATCGTACTGACTTTAATTTTCGTACTGACTCTGGAAATTGTATTGAATCTATTAATCGTACTAAGTCTTATAAGTCTACTCACTTTGTATCATTTCAAAACATTACACAGAAATACTTATAATACTCATACTTTCATTACATGCTTTTTTGGTACATAGTCAAAAACACATGTTTCATATTAATCATACTCTTGTTTATCATCTTCATATATCTTTTTTTAACCAAAACGATTTTGTGAAGTTAGTTACAAACTAATCAAAATGATTTCGTGTTTTCTGTTTTAATATGACAGTTAAAATGCCAGGTGTCCAAGTCCCTCCAAGTTTTTCAGAGAAATATGACCGTTGGAGGAAATATGACCGTTGGAACCCAAGGCCTATAAATAGGAGGTCATTTGAAGACAAGAAGATAAGTATGCATGTATGAGACTGATAATTTTGTGCTATCAAGTTCAAGGGAGAGATACTGTGACTTCACCTCTGCTCCGTGTGAAAGCCTTGAAACTGCAAAATGTGAACGACTCGTTCTTAGTTTTTTGTATTTCATTAAGTGATTTGTATTTTCGTTGTGCGACCGATCATCGTATTGAGGGCTTTCAAGTGATTGAAAGACATAGGTGCTGATTACCTACAAAATCGAGGGCTGCCGGGGATAGGCAGACAAACAAACCAATCATCGTATCGAGGGATGCCGGGGATAAGCAGACAGACGTACCGATCATCGTATCGAGGGCTGCCGGGGATAGGCAGACATACATACCAATCATCCTATCAAGGTCTTACCAAGGTGGTGGTAAGGTAGACCTTTTATCCTAGGGAAAAGGACAACCCTTCTTTTGGGTTAAAAGAATTGTAATACTTTTTACATTTCCTCTTCCAATTGTATTATAAAGGAGATTGTTTTGTTTCCTTTTATATTTCATATACATTTGTAATTGTTCCAATTACACTTATACTATTACATTTTATATTGTTAGATTCAATACGCTTTATGATAGAATCTCACACTTTTGTATTACTCTGATTATTGTATTCATCTTGAATACAATTGCTTTACTTTTCTTATAGTATTACATTGTATCATACCATTATATCTAATACAATTGTGGTTTTTTGTTTTTGTTGGGAACTGTATTAGTTTAATATCATTTAAACTAATTTCTTAAGTGTTTAAACACAATTTTTTTAAACCTACAATTCACCCCCACCCCTCTTGTATTGTTCCATCTAATATACATATACATCTACATATTCGATCCAACAATTGGTATCAGAGCAGGTCTCCACTGATTTGTATTACTTTTTCAATTTCTTTCAAACTTTCATTTTAACTACTTACTACACTAACATGTGGAGTGGAAAAGATATTTTTTTATTAGATGGCAGTAATGAATATTGGGTCGATTGAAAATATAAATCCTTCTAGACCACCAATATTTGATAGGAATGATTATGAGTACTGGAGAGATCTTATGAAGACATTCACGATCAATACCGGCATAGAAAATTTTATTATGTTTACTGGAGGTTAAAAAATTCCTGACAAAGAAGTCAGTACTTTCACTAAACAAGAGAAGCAAGAATATCAACTGAATTACAAGGTACGTAATACTTTATTATGTTCTATGACCAGGAATATATACAGCCAGATATCTTCTTGTGAAGCAGCCAACTGTATTTGGAAGAAATTGGAAGTCACACATTTTTGTACATCCAAGGTTATAGAAACAAGAAGAGAAATGCTTCGAGCAGTGTATCATGGATTTGTTTTTCCTTATGGGGAGCGAGTGTGTAATTTGCCACAAATATTTATGACAATTTTCAACTGTTTAAAATCGATGTGAGAAAAAGGAATTGATTATGAAGCACTTGTAGATAAGATTATAGACATAATTCCGAATGAATGGGAGTGAAAAAGGACAGCTATTGATGAAAACAGAAAGGTTTCCCAGATTACTCTTGATGAACTCTTTGGAACTCTTCTACAGCACGAAACAAGAATAAAGAGAGATGCTAATTTCAACATGAAGAAAAATGGAAATGGAAGTGTAGCCTTTACATCTAAAGCTAAAACACATGAATGGATGACAAGATCCAAATCCAAGAAATTTGTTTTATCAGAATCATGTGATAGTGATCACTCTGATAATGAGTTATCCAATCTTTCTCGAAGGATGAAAAATATTATGGGAAAGAGAGACTTCCAATACATATTCAAAAATATATATATGAAGGACAAGAAAGATTCAGAAGTAACATGTTATTAATGTAAGAAAGTAGGTCATATAATACATGCTTTTCCTTTACTAAAAAGAAAAGATAGAAAGGAGAAACATTCTAAAAGAAATAAGAAAAAAGTATTACAATATAATGACAAAGAATGTCTTGAAGGAAAATGATACATGGAGTTCAAGTAGTAGTGATTCATCATATAATTATTCATAATATGAGTCCTCAGGACAAAGAAATATTGTACTTATAGCTACATTACCAATTGAAGATCATTCTCTCATGGCTAAGGTACATAATGCTGAAGTTATCACAATGGTTTTCCTAAATGAAAATTATACTGATAATAAATACTATGAGTCTTCGAATGATGATTCTTCGTCATCAGAAGATAATACATTACCTTCTTTTGAAGAAGTATCTAGGTTTTCTAAATTACTTGAGAATGAAAATTCTAAACTCAAGAAAAAAATTAATAAAGTAAATTCTAGAATTTCAATTTTAACTAAAGAAGTATCAGATCTTTGTAATGGTCTTGATATGAAATCTTCATATTTTGAATGTATTTTAAAAAATATTGAGAAAGACAAATTTGATAAGAATAAACATTCTAAGGATCTAGAAAATGTAATTTCTATGAAAAATGTTTCTGGGCCTAACTCTAGTTTAAAATCAAATGTTTTGGAGGTTAAAAATCTAGTTTTAAAACTAAAGTCATAAATCATTTCTTTGAAAAAATGTTTTTTAAACGTTACTTATGGAAAAGATAATTTTAACAAAATGTATTCCCAAATCCGGCCTTTGAGAAATCATTCTGGACTTGGTTATACTCATTCCAAACCGGTTTTTTAGTAATAACTATTTTGTTCCACAAAATACACCTTTTTGTTCTAAGTGTAAATGTGGTGGACACTGGAAAATAGAGTGTTCTCTAAATAGAACTCAGTCTTTAGGATTTCATAAAGCTCATTTTGTAAAACAAATGTGGATACCTAAAATTCTGTTATCTAGCCATTCTGGATCCAAACAATTTTGGATTCCGAAAAACTAATTGTTTCTTTTTCAAGAAAATGAGAAGTGTACCAATAAGAATATTTGGTACATGGATAGTGGTTGTTCTCGACACATGACCGGAAACAAAGATTTCTTGGAAATGATTATAAAAAAAGGTGTAAAGGTTACCTTTAGAGATAATTATCAAAGAATGATTTTTGGGATAGGTAATGTTGTTTTTCTTGGAAATGTTCTTATCTCAAATGTTTTTTTTAAAGGTCTTAGGCACAATCTCATCATCCTAAGTAAATTGTGTGATGAAGGTTACCTTCTGAATTTTAGAAATGATAAATGATTAGTTCACAATTCCAAGGATAAGTTAATTCTATCTGCCCATAGGCAAGAGAATGTATACACTATTAACTTAGAAGACCTTAGGAGCCAAAATTTACCCTTCATAAGTGAAATAAAAGACCAATCATGGCCATGGAATAGAGGACTATGACACTACAACATAAGAAACCTTTGTAAACACTCAAATAAAAGACTTGTAAAGGGACTACCAGATCTTAGATATGATTCTTCAAAAATATATGATCCTTTTCAATTTTCCATGAAACATAAAACTAGATTTAAATCAATTAATTAAGTTTCAACTTCTAATTAATTACAGCTTGTGCATATGGATCTTTTTGGTCCTTCACAAATTAGAAGCATTGGAGGAAAATACTATGTATTTTTTTTAGTTGATGACTTCACTAGATTCACATGGGCCTATTTTCTAACAAAGAAATCTGAAGCCTTTTCCTATTTCAGAAATTTTAGAGCCTATGTTAAAAATGAGAATAACCTACCATCGATAACTATTCATAGTGATCATAGTGGTGAAGTTCAAAATTCTGAATTACAAACTTTTTGTAGTAACAAAGGTAGTACTCACAATTTCTCAGCTCTATGAACTACTCATCAAAATGGTGTTGTTGAAAGAATAAATTGTATTCTCCAGAAAATAACAAGAACATTGTTGAGTGAATACTCAATGGCTACGCACTTTTGGGCTGAATATGTTAGTACTGCTTTCTATACTATAAATCGTGTTTTAACCAGGACGTTTCTTAATAAAATGCCTTATGAATTATGGACTGGCTGAAAACCTAAAGTTTCATACATCAACATTTTTTGGTGCAAAGTATTCATTCTGAATACAAAAGATAATCTAAAAAAATTCTCACTAAAATCTGATGAGGGAATCTTTTTAGGCTACTCCACAACATTTAAGACATATAGAGTTTTCAATAAAAACACTTGTACTGTTGAGGAAACAGTACATGTTAAATTTGATGAAACTGATCCTTTTGTTTTTAAACCATCCCAACCATCAACCTCAGATGTGTTTTCAAAAACTGATTCTTAACCTTTGATATAAGATCCTTCTGATAAGGAAAATGTTCAAGAAGATGCTTCTGAAACTTTTACCCTAGTATATTTTCTTCCATATGTTGATGAACAAGTTTTATAAAACCCAAATGAATTGTTTCTTCGGAATCATCCTAGTGATAATATCATTGGTGATGTAAATCAACCTGTAAGGACCAGAAATTCCTTAGGAAATGAAATAGAACATCATGATTTTCTTTCCCAATTTGAACCGAAAAGTCCAAGTGACTCCTTAGGTGATGAATATTGGATCAAAGAATTGCAAGATGAACTAAATGAATTTGAGAGGAATAAAGTTTGGACTTTTGTTGAAAGACTTAAAGAAACAAATGTAATTGGAGTAAAATGGGTTTTTAGAAACAAATGTGATGAAAATTTAATCATTGTATGAAATAAATAAAAGACTTGTTGCTATGGGATATAATCAACAATAGGGAATAGACTATGAAAAAACATATGCTTTAGTAGCTAGACTTGAATCTATTCATATTCTATTAGCCTTTGAGGCTTACATTAACTTCAAACATTTTCTAATGGATGTGAAATGTGCTTTTCTAAATGGTTTTGTTCAAGAGGAAGTGTTTGTCGAACAACCCCCTTGTTTTCAAGACCCAAAACATCCTAATCATGTTTTTAAACTAACCAAAGCACTATATGGTCTTAAACAAGCCCCTAGAGCATGTTATGATAGACTTACAGGATTTAATTTACAAAAAAATTATCCAAAAGGTACAGAAGATCCAAACCTTTTTATAAAAATGGAAAATAAAAATGTTTTGATTGTTCACATTTATGTTGATGACATCATATTTGGATCAACTCAGCAATATTTAACTGATTATTTTTCTAATTTAATGAAATATGAGTTTGAAATGAGTATGATTGGTGAGTTAACATTCTTTTTAGGTTATCAAATTTCTCAAAACCCATAAGAAACATATATATCTCAACATAAGTATGTTAAAGACTTGCTCAAAAAATATGGATACGACAATACTAAAAGTATTAGCACTCCAATTGGTACCTCAAATACAATTGACCTTGATGAAACTGGGAAACCAGTAGATCAAACAATCGTTAGAGGTATGATAGGAAGCTTTCTATACTTGATAGCTAGTCGACCATACTTAATGTTTTCTGCATGATTATGTTCAAGATACCAATCTAATCCAAAAGTGTCTCATTTAAAATCCGTAAAGAGAATCCTTCGGTATTTAAAAGGAACTATTGATTTACGGATTTTTCACTCCTCTGGAAATGATTTTGTTTTAAAAAGTTTTACAGATTCTGACGTTGGTGGTTGTAGAATGGATAGAAATAGTACATCTAGAACATGTCATTTCTTTGGAGATTCCTTGGATTCTTGGTCTTGCAAGAAATAACACTTTGTAGAACATTCTACTGATAAAGCTGAATATGTAGCAGCTGGAAGTTGTAGTGCTCAAGTGTTGTGGATGCAACACACACTCACTGACTATGGATTTAGTTATTCCAAAACTCAAATTCTTTGTGATAATACTACTTCCATAGCTCTTAGTAAGAACCCAGCTCATCACTCTCGTGCAAAACACATAGATGCTAGGCATCACTTTCTTAGGGGTCACACAAAAAAATGAGATATTATTTTACAATTCATCGGAATGCAAGAACAACTTGCTAAATTTTTTACAAAACCATTACCTTCCAATAGATTTGAGTTTATAATACATAAGCTAGGAATGTTTACATTAAAATAATCACTCATATCTACTTCATGTTTTACATTTTTCCTTACATTAAATAACTCCTCTTAGAAAGGGGAGAACATTTCTTACTGTGTTTCTTTTTATCTTATTATCTTTAATTATTTATTCTCCTGGTATGTGTTTTTGTCGTATCTGTTTATCGTATTGAATGTTTTATTGTATTATTCACCTATCTGTTTATCGTATTGAATGATTACCGTAATGAATTTCTTTTCCATCGGAATTACTGTTCATGGTAATGAATTTATTTTCCATCGGCACGTCTGGTCATGGTAATGAATTTCTTTTCCATCGGCATGTCCGTTCATGGTAATGAATTTCTTTTCAATCAGCACGGCCATTCATGGTAATGAATTTCTTTTCCATCGGTAGGACCGTTTATGGTAATGAATTTCTTTTCCATCGGTACGACCGTTTATGGTAATGAATATTTTTTCCATTGGGACGTCCGTTCATGGTAATGGATTTCTTTTCCATCGGCACGTCCGATCATGGTAATGAATTTATTTTTCATCGGCATGTCTGTTCATGGTAACAAGCTTGTTTTCCATCGTTTTTTCAGTTCATGGTAACGACTTTTTTTCCATCGTCATGACGATTGATGGTATACTTTTTCTTCATACTCTTGTGTTTTTCTTTCACTATAAATACTATCTAAACCAACAATTACCTTATGATCTCCGGCAGGTACATAGTTTTCAATTTTTTTATTTTTTTTTTATTTTTAATCATATCCGTTGATTTCTTTTCTTCTAATCTCAACCATTGAAGACCAACGGTCATTATTTTTACACCTATAAATACACCCCCCCCTCCCCAAACCCACACCAATCTCTCAGGTTTTGTGGAAAAGCTCTGCTCCATTTATTCAAGACTCTGTACGATCTTTCTAGCAGCTTCACTTATATGTCTCAGTCCTCTGCTAATACTCCCGCCGAAATGTCTTCAACGACTTTTTCTGGGAAATACATTTTCAGAGAAAGGTTAGTTTCTTGGGACTTTTTTGATTCATACGATTCTACAATCAGAAGAATCATTTTGTTTCAATGCTGGGAGAATTTATGTGTTGAAAAAGCTGTTTCTCAAGATCCGGTTATTATTGATGAAGTCAGTCAATTTTACAAAACCGTATCTTTTGATAAGAATATGACTATCAATTTTTCAGTGTATGATAAAAAGTTATCAAATAAAGTTATGAGAAGTCTTTGTTTCTTATAAATGAATAGAAGAGGAAAGTGGATCATCTTTCTCCAGATAATAGATTTGTGCCTTTTTGGATGTAAGTTTTTCTTATCCCAAGAAAAGGGGACAGAGAAACTCTAAATGTTTCTGATATTTTTATGCTTGACTATCTTGTAAATATGTGAAAACTAAATCTCATGGGATACGTTTTTGAAACTATCATGAATGTTAAGTCATGAGCAATTAATTCCCATTTGATTATGTATCCATCCATTCTTACAAAGGTCATTATCGAGAGTACGATGTTTTGTAATATTCCATTGAAATAAAATTTAGTAGATCTGAAGCCTTCCTGAATTAGTAAGAGAACATTAAAAAAGTTGAATATTTGTTTTGATCAAAATTCAAAGATTTTTTTAAAAGATTTATTAGCTAATTCAGCTCAGAATCAATCGACACCTATGCATATCAAAGATAATCCTTCTGTTGGTGCTCCTTAAAAGTTAGATCTATAAACTAGTTCAAAGCCTAAGAAGAAACTGAAGTATAGTAAGGAGGTTGTGTCCAAGTGGAGAAAAGATAGAGAACAGAGAAAAGAAGGTGAACCAAATTTTGGTCTTGACCCAGCTGAAGCCTTTGCAGAAAGAATAAGGGTAGAGGAAACCCTTCAAGATGAAAATAAAAAGAACACTCTTTTGAAAAGAAAGGCTCAAGACTTTGGTATCTCAAAAGTTCAGAAAATGGTTGAGGATGCTAGTGCTCAACTAACCAAATAATTACATCAAGAACCTATCGTACAGAGTCTTCAAGAGAAATAAAAAGAGAAAAAGATATTGGAAGAGATACATGAAGTTTAATAAGTGGAAGGAGATTTTATTTTTAAATTCCTTCAAAGTTCGAAATAGAGTAGAGAAGAATCTTACCAAAAGCAGAGTGAAGGTATTCAACAAGCCCCTCATGCCGATCAGACACTGTCTCATTCTTTTGAAACTCTGGATAAAATTTCTTCTCAAAAAAATCAAGGTTCTCATCCCCTCAGACTGAAAAACTAATGAACATCTGTGAAAAAGTAGAAAAATAATGAAGGGAGAAAGAAAAAGGAAAAGGAAAACATCCAGTCATAGACTCAAGCCGATCGAATGAACTGGATTTGTAAGATGAGGACACCGATTCATTACAGACAATTTCTCTAAAGAAGACTTATTAAATTGTTCATGTGTTAATAAGAATGGGTAAGACCATCCCATACATTCCTAGGATTTAGGGAACATTGATTTCATTACTGAGAATCAAAAAAAGTTGTTCGGCTCAGTAAGAGAATTGAGAAATAGAGTTTTGTCAATTAAAGCCAATTTGAAAGTTTTATTTGAAAGTTTGGCAGCTCATAAGAAAGCCTGCAACAGAATGACCAAGTGGTCATACAAAACATAGAGCTCAGTGAATGACCATGAGATAAGAATTGAAGATATAATAAGGTTGTCAAATGATCATGTTATTGCATTCAATAAACATGATAGAAAAACTGCTGAAAGACTGAATTAGGTAACTCATGGAGCTGATATCACTTCAGTGAAAGAGTTTCAAGAAAGAATGAATTCCTTTCAGTCTGAGTTTTCAAAGGTTTCATCTTTCAAAGATGAAATAGTTTTTTTGAAGAAACAAAATTATGTGCTATCAAAATATAACAAGAATTTTCAAGACATAATTGATACTCTTGATGAAGTAATCAGAGTCCAGGAGATGACCATCAAGAATCAAGATCAACTTTTTTCCGACCAACAAGAGATTCGCATATCTTAGGGTGATTCAATTTCTGAAGACAAGAAAGAAATCAAAAAGATGAAAAATGTTCTTCATGAATTGATAAATAAGGAAAAGTAATGAGAAAAAAAATGACTTGTATTAGTTTTTTTGTGAACCCTATCGGTTATCGTAATGAGTTTTATGTTACTCTTTCCATTGCCTTGAAATTTATTTCTCTAACTATTTAATGCATCTCAAGATTACCCCATTATTTTTGTAAATCACAAAGGGGGAGAATGTTTTATAAAGGGGGAGAATGTTTTGTAAAGGGGATAATGTTTTCCAAAGGGAGAATGTTTTAAACAAATACTTAGAAACTAAGGAGAATATGTGAATACAATCCTTTGGAAAATACATACCTAAGAAGGAATTAGTTGTATTCAATTTAATATTCAGAAGAGTTTCCAATAACTTAGGGGGAGATAAGTATTTCTTTTTTTTACTTTATGTTTTGTGATTTCCAAAAAGGGGGAGATTGTTGAGTCAGAAGTTCTCTTTTAACTTCTATATCTTGTTTTGGAAATCACAAATCTCTTTTACCATGCTGATCATACTGACCATACTGATCGTACTGACAATGCTGATCATACTAACCATGCTGATCGTACTGACCATGCTGATCGTACTGACAATGTTGATTGTACAGAACATGCTGATCGTATAGACCATGGCAATCAAACTGAACATGCCAATCATATTGACCATGCTGATCATACTGACTATAATTTTCGTAACGACTCTGGAAATTGTATTGACTCTGTTAATCGTACTATGTCTTATAAGTCTAGTCACTTTGTATCGTTTCAAAACATTACACAGTAATACTTATAATACTCATACTTTCATTACATGCTTGTTTTGGTTCTTTGTCAAAAAAACATGTTTCATAACAATCGTACTATTGTTTATCATCTTAATATATCTTTTTTTAACCAAAACGATGTCGAGGAGTTAGTTACAAACTCATCAAAACGATGTCATGTTTTCTGTTTCAATATGATCATTATAATGCCAGGTGTCCAAGTCCCTCCAAGTTTTTCGGAGAAATATGAACGTTGGAGGTAATATGACCGTTAAAACCCGAGGCCTATAAATAGGAGGTCATTTGAAGATAAGAAGACAAGTATGTGTGTATGAGACTGATCATTTTGTGCTATCAAGTTCTAGAGGGAGATAATGTGACTTCTCTCCTGCTCTGTGTGAAATCCTTGAAACTAAAAAATGTGAATGGCTTGTTCTTAGGTTTTGAATTTCTATAAGTGCTTTGTTTGTGTTTTCTGCGACTGATCATTGTATCGAGGGATTTCAAGTGATTGAAAGATAGAGGTTCTGATTACCTAAAAAATTAAGGGATGGCAGGGATAGGAAGACAGAAGAAACGATCATCGTATCGAGGGCTGCCGGGGATAGCCAGGCAGACGTACCGATCATCGTATTGCGGGCTTCTGGGGATAGGTAGACAGATGTACTGATCATCGTATCGAGGTCTTACCAAGGTTGTGGTAAGACAGACCTTTTATCCTAAGGCAAAGGATAACCCTTCTCTTTGGGTTAAAATAATTGTAATACTTTTTACATTTCCGCTGCCAATTGTATTATAAAGGAGATTGTTTAGTTTACTTTTCTATTTCATATACATTTGTAATTGTTCCAGTTACACTTATACTATTACATTTTATATTGTTAGATTCTATACGCTTTATGATAGAATCTCACACTTTTGTATCACTCTGATTATTCTATTCATCTTGAATACAATTACTTTACTTTTCTTATATTATTACATTTTATCATACCTTTATATGCAATAAAATTGTGGTTGTTTGTTTTTATTGTGAATTGTATTAGTTTAAGATCATTTAAACTAATTTCTTATGTGTTTAAACACAATGTTTTTAAACCTACAATTCACCCCCCTCTTGTATTGTTCCATCTAATATACATATACATATACATATTCGATCAATCAAATTCCAATATTCCGAATCCAAAACGGAAGTCCATTTTGAAAGATAAAATTAATAAAATTTCAAAAATTGGGTATCACTATTCATAACGGCTAGTTTGATTGGGTGTGGTGTGTGTTAGAACTCGAAGTTGCGTACAACATACGCTACTATATTATTCAAAGAGAATCGTACTGTGGAAGCTTGGGGTGTTACATATTTGAATCAATGATGTCACTTCATTATGATTTCACAATTATAAATCTCATAATATATTCTAGGTTATCCTTTATTGCAATTTACATGTTTTTCCAAAACTCAATTTTCACATTCCACTTTTCATTCCAAATTCGTCTTAATAAATTCATCTATTTCACCACAAATTTATGGGTAGGATCACTTATTTGGAAATCACAAGTAAACCCTCAATTCCCATAGACATAACATTATCCATTGAGAGTTCTAATCATGTTTAATTCATAATACATTGAATTATCTATTTATTTAGCTATTGTGTACAATGTACTGACATGATAATCGTATTACACACACTAGAAGAATTGAAAAATACATTAGGGAGTTATTCTTGACCACCCACCTAAAAAGTATAAATGATGTAGATAATTCCTCAATTTCCTTGTTTGTGATCAAATTCTTCATTCCCTTCAATGAATAACAAATCCGTATAAATGAATGACATGAGATCTCAATATTGAACAGTTGACCCGAACAAAATTTTACCAAGGAAAAAAACCAGACTATAGAGGAGAAAAGGAAAAGATTATAATTATTACCTTCAAATAATCATCAGGAATTCTATGATCCACATGAGTATTACATCTAGTTTTGAGAGGATTATCATATGTCTCTTTCATAAGGACTTCAATGGGAGAAATTTTTTTCACATTATTAGAACACAGGACTCTATAGCTTAAAACATTACGAAAGAAAAATTCATCATGTAAATTATTGATTCAATTTTTGAATTCCTTATTTCCCATATATGTTAAATAGTCAGTATCCTTGGATTAGAACATAGAAAACCCTATTTCACATTGAAAACCAATCTCACATCATCAGTTTCTGGTACACATGTTACCCATAACCATTCAATTTGTAAATTGTTTTCTTGTGGTCTGTAAAAACATATAGAAACATTTTATGGAATTCAATGGGTATTCCCTTATTAATTTACATTGTGAATTAATAATTAACAACATAAATTTATTCTACAGGTATCCAACAATTCCACTGCTTCTTCCTTTTAACAATGAACCCTACCTACTAATTAAAATGACTACATAGATTCAAATTAGAACTGACCGTAGTAAAGAATTTTTAGAAAAACATATAGATGGATGTACCTATAAAGTATAAGATCTATCAACATCCCTGCAATATAATATCTCATCCCTGAGGTATGTTACAAAAGAAAATAGGGGGAATTATTTAATAATAATTTATACTATTTTTTCATATCAGATTACCTCACATATGCCTCATATTAAACATTTGCATTCTTCAAATTAAGAGTTACAGGAGGTATGTTTTTCCCTCGTAGATTCATCTCATTATGATACATGATATATATAAAATTTTCAAAAAAGGACTCATCAACATCCATCGTAATTTCATCAATTTATGTCCCATGATATGTTTCATGATTATATCTCTAAAACTATGACACAAAAAACACATTTTTTATGGTACAATTGTGTTGTTGAAGGGATAAATAGTATGCCAATAGAAAAACTATTTCCACTATCTCGAATAGCCCAATAAACCATGGTACTTTCATCAATTGCTTCCTAATATGGTGTTTCCTAGACTAGTAAACACTTCAATAAGAACATGATGACCAACCTCAAACTCCATAGGTTGTCTCCATTCGTCAACATATGATTTATTCCAACTCTATGTTGTTACTAACTAATTTTTTAATATTTGAAACTATTCAGGCATTATCTACATTATACTAAGTCCAATTGGAAATAACTCTCACACCTATAGAAAAAAAATTGGTAAAAAACATTACCTTCTATAAAAATCCATGAAATGAACCATTTGGATCGATAAGTAGAATATGTTCTTATAATAGAACTTCAAAAGTTACAACTAATTCTCCCAATAACATATGAAGTCCAATATTTAATCCATTAACATATCCTACAATATCAAAACCATTTATTTAGATTGGATTTCAGTCTATGTAATGTAGGTTGTACTCAGAAGAACCTTTTATACCATAACATTCTGAATACTTTGTTATAACCAAGAAATGCAATGGGGATCTTGAATAAAAAAGATACTAATCAAAACACCATATAATCCAACAATATCTCACATATATAGAATACCCATTTAATCAGTAAAAAAGGTACCAAAAATTGGGAGGAAGTGGGATAAAATCATGAGTTGATCAATGGTCACCCATTATATATATTTTTTGTGGTGTTTCATAGATAATCATATCAAGAAATACATAGTCATATCATCCCATAGCCATTCTAAAATTTTAAGAAGATTTAACAGCTAGTCAGCCTTTGATGATCGTCCTTTACAAGATGAAAGGTGAAACATGTGACTACTATTCTAGCTAAATCTCTTCTAAACCCTAGAAACTAGAACTATATATGTATATAATTATATATCTTGGACGACCTAGGAAATAATTCCAATCCAGAAGAATAAATCTACTTTATATCCTCATTGTACAACATTTTTGGAACCAATTCACAACCATAGATAAGAATAATATTTCCATGTATTAGGGAACATTCTAATGGTGTCTCGACACCATAAAATCTATTCCTTAGAGATAACACTTCCAAATAGTATAATTTATCTCTCTTGATCTGGTATAAAATAAAAGTTTTAATAAATGTTAAATTATGATCCACCTGTATATGATAGTCTTAAAGATCTATATGCATATTTGAAAATATTTCAATCATCCAACACTCATCAGAAGACTCCCATATAGGCTATTTATTCATCTTTTAGCCCAAATAATCAACAAAAATATTTCCCTTTCTTGGTTTGTAGGCCATCAAAAATTTGAGGGATGGTAGATACTCGACCAACCTCCTATGTCAAATGTTTAGGTCTCATTGAGTAATAATAAAATTGATAATATTTTGGTCCATGTAACCACTCACTCATGTGATTGTTCGACCAATGTCTTAGGTTGTCTACCACAAAATCATTGTTTGAATTTTGAGTAAGATAATTTTTATCTTGTGGTGTTAATGGTTTGGAACCATCAGAAACTACTTATTCCTCCAACATTAGAACTACTCTAATTCTATAACAAAATGCATCATAGTAAATGATATAATTGTTACCCAATATATCTACAGTGATCATCATTTCTGAGTTCATACTACTCTTCAACTCCTATAAATCTCTCTTGTATGTATCTGACTAAAAAAACTTCACCCCCTTATTGGTTAGCCGAGATATTAGTAATTCTAGATTGGATACTTCGTGGAAGAAAACCAATAATATCCCACTTGTAAATACCATAACCCTAGAATCTTTAATTTATATTTTAATTTATTACATTAGAAATATATACAAGGAATCAAATCAAATATGATAAATTAGTAAATAAGTGTTGGTAAACTAGATATATACATGGATCTAACTTAAAATTTCTTAAAATATAATATTACCTAGTATTTTTTTCGAGTGCATCATTATTTAAACTATCATAAGACTACATACCAAACCTAACACACATATATTCATCCTAGTAAAAATATACATAAAAAAGGGGTGAGATTAAATTATCAGTAAGGGTATACATACGATGGAAGCATAAAAGGAATCAATAATATGGAGAGAATAAATGATGATCCAATAATTACATAAAAATGATTTCAATATCTAGATTTATATCTAGGGATAACATAACAAATCAAATAATGACATGGAAATCAATAACTAATTTCATAATTAAATAATACATAATGATGGATATCTGAAATGTTTTATCAAGTCCTCGTGCCAAGAAATCTTATATATATGGGTAAGGCCTCGACTAAATGAAGAAGGTTGTTTATATTATAATGCCTATTAATGCATTAATGGTTTTTGAACTTATGATCCCCATCTGATCCTTTATATTTCAAATTCATTCATAATATGAATAACCAATACTACTTAATAAATATTCCATAAAAATCAACATGTGTTTATAAAGGAAGAACTAGCATACCAAATATAAATAAATTCTCTAGAAAAAGTAATCAATTACATTCAAGTAAATAATTATGATTTTATAAATATATAATATCCCCAATTAGTAAAATTTTAATGATTATTTTATTTCATTGATGAATTGGAATATTACAAATTGATTCTTAAAACTAATCATGAGGGAAAAAATCTTTTAAATTTTAAAAAAAGAAAAATTTCTGTCAAGTAAGGAAACTCATTTTATGCAATAGTAAAACTTAAAACATGTAATGGAAAGTTCAAATAATTTAGTGTTCATTATATCTAGTAATTATGTACATTTTTTATAATATTAAGAAACATCTCTTTCACATTGTTGTAAAAATATCACAAAGTACCTCCTTCAAAAAGAGGAAAATAGAATTCCTTTAAAACCCTTTTATATAAAATAAAATATGTACACATATTTTTTAATAAATTATTTCATAAATGATAAATATATTTTTGAAAATATTTTTATAAATCATATATGTTGAGGAAAAATTATTTTTTTCCGAAGGGAGAAAAATGTAATCCTTTCTTAAATACATTTTCATAATCGTATAAAATAAAAAATAGATAGAAAATGGTAATATTATTTTAAACTTTCATTCATATAAATTTAATAACAATAAATATAAGATATATTATATAGAGATCAAATAATTCTCCCAAACCTAGGCTTAAAAATAAACAATCTTGAATAATAAAGTGATTCTGAAATATACCCTTACAACTTAGGAAACTTTTAAATCGTAATCCATATGAAATAGAAAACATCAATTGAAACATTAAATACAATTAATATAAATTAATTCCTGATATAAAA
Source organism: Viscum album (assembly GCA_963277665.1). Taxonomy (NCBI): domain Eukaryota; kingdom Viridiplantae; phylum Streptophyta; class Magnoliopsida; order Santalales; family Viscaceae; genus Viscum; species Viscum album. The sequence goes on from OY728160.1 coordinate 1,380,410,682, forward strand.
TATCCATGTGGATTTATATACCACACCCAATGTAAATAAGTGGTGAATATAGAATATGTATCCCAGAAGTAAAAGTGAGACATGAAACCCTTACCTCAGTTCTGATTTCATTATTATGTTTTTGAACCTCATTTATAATAAATTTCTATTTATTATACATATATTATAGGAATATATTCATATATATCATATCATATATTATTTACACATAACATATAAATTCCTATTTATTAACAATTTTTTGTTAAAATCTTTGTTTCATTTATTAATGACAATATTTTTCGTATATGTTTAGTTTGGTAGTTTTTTCCCTTATACATTGATCATGATTCCTCCATATAAAAAATGTTTAAAATTATAAAAATACCACATATATTATTTATATATTTATTTATTATAGTCAATAATGTTTATATGGAAAATTTAATTACATTATACATTGTATGTGTATATTGTACGTACGCATGAACGATTTTTCCATTTTTTGTAACAGATGGAAGGATAGAAATGTAAATTGTAATTTATATTCCCATAATAATTAATTTACAAATTTTATCATATATATTCATTAAATCTATCTTTAATACCATTTATGTTAGGATATAATAATCAATGTGTCACATCGCTATGTAGAGGCGACAATGGACATGTATTCATGAGAGAGATTATCCTTTTAAAAATAATTTTAATGCAAGAGGGTATAAGATATAATATAATTCAATAATTATATTTATTTCATAATTAATATATAAATTTTAATAAAATATATGTATATAAATTCGTCAAAGGATTTGATAGAAAATAATTGACATCATCTCGTGAGGATGTTGTCCATTATACACACGATCGACAATTATATTTATAATTTGATGGAGGAGGATATGGTTATATGTTATTGCATTAAAAAATAACACATCTATATTTGGGATATACTTTTCATTATTTAATAAAATTTTGAAAATATTTTATGTTGTTGGTAGAAGAAATAAAATCGAAACATATGATTAAGAATGTAACATCTTCTTCTGAAAACCTCTTTAGTTAACACTAAAATACTTCTTAAGAGGGTTTAAAAACAATAGATGGAAATTATTAAAATTTTAGGGAAATATTTTATGAATTTATATTGGTATTAAATGATAAAAATTAATTTTTTATGTGTTAATAGAAGAGGAGAGGGTGTGGAATTTTAAAATTGGGGGAGATGACACCCTAGAAATTTCTGAAAATAATAAATTGCACCCATGTATTTCAAACACCAAAAGGCTTAAAAATCGTTTTTAATTAACCATATTTCTGATAAGGTCTATATATTTTCATAAAATAGGAATTAAAATAGTTTTTATGTCATTTTACCCCTTACCCTTTTAGTTTATTCCCTATATATGCCCGTTTTAACTTTAACCACGTTAATTAATTTTTATGGTTTTAACAATTCATTAACCGAAAAAATTATTTAAAAATTACCAAATAATATTATTTTTTATTATTCCAATTATGGATTCCACTTTTTAAAATTTAAATCCCTTAATTGGTATAATTGTATTTAAAATAACACTTGTAAGTGTGATGAAAATGTTATTTTCCAAATAAATTGTTTTCATAACTATAAATGTTTTTATAAAAATATTTAACATAAAAGTGATAAATTGAAATATATTGAATAAATAATAATATAATTGAACTAATTTTACCTTTTAATCAATTTAAAATGAAATTTTAATATGTATATTATTTTAATGAAAAGTAAGTTTCAATAAAAATTGGTATTTTTTACTATTCATTAAAAAATATATGCTTTCAAAAAATCCTTTAAAATTATCTCATAGATAATTTTGGAATGATGTTTTTAAAAATTATATTCATTTTTTAAATAAAAATTATTAAATTGTAAAAAATTAATTACAACCAATTTTGAAAAATGCAACAAAACTACTTTATTAAATAATACATTTTTTTCACAATAAAGCATGATCTATTCTTTCCCCATGCCGAGAAGAAATATTTGATAGATAATAAAATATTTAATTGATTATATAACATAAATATTTATTTAAAATTAATCACCAATGGTATTTAATTTAATTTATTAATATAAGATCACAATGTCTGCCTAAATGTTGTTTTTAAAGAAGAAATATTCTACTACTTTTAAAAGATTAGTATTAATATTTATAATAAATTAATAACTAATGAATTTATTTTATACATATGTAATCAATAGTAATTTTTTATTTTAGTTATTCCTACTCATACACACCAATTTAACAGTTTTATTGTAATTTTCACGCTTAAATAATACGATTTATATCATGGTTCATTCAAATTATAGTGTGTGTGTACCATAATCAATCAAAGATGTGTAATTTATTTGAAAAAATATTTCAAAAAATCTCATGTTGATTCATTCTACACCCACTAAAAATAATTTCACCATCAAAGTTCTATCATTATGATGCAAAATACTATGGATAATTTTGCCTCATCACAACCTCATGTTCACACATTACTTCATCAAATGGGTGTTTAATCTAAAAATCATTGTTTATGAAATTGTTATAATTTCATATAACATTGTTTATATAATCATGAATTCAAACCAATTTATTTCATAATGAAGAACATGATCTTGATTTATAAACTCTAAATTTAGAACATAAGAAGGATCGGGAATGTAATTCCATATAAGAGCTACATGGAACCCGTCATGAACTTTAGAGAGATATTGTGAGAGAACCAATTGATAATATATCATCATAACTTGATTAATAGTTTTTAGGGATCCAATATAAATAGGGATCAAATTTTCTTTCTCCCCAAATCTCATAACCTTTTTCGATACGGAAATTAAAATAAACACCTTCTCAAAATCTTTAAACTATGGATCACATCAATGATTATCAGTATAACTTTTCAATTGAATTTGAACCTCCATAATGTGTTTCTGATTTAGTTTGACTTTTTCTACCATTACCATTGTTATCTTACTTCATAATATCATTATTTCTCTAATTTTTTTACAAAATTTTGTAATTCTACCCTTCATTCCATATATGGATTAATAATAATACACATAAATTCTCATATGAAAGTTATTATTATAGGAAAACTCAACTAAATAATCTTATTAATCCCAACCACAATTGAAATCCATAGAATAATATGTCATCATATCCTATAGGGTTTGAATTGTTCTTTTAGAATGACCATATGTCTTATGATAATATGAAATTTTGGAAATTAACTACATTGTAACACCCCAATACTTTATCATAGTTTCCTTTTATATTAAAAATAATTTTTGAGTTTTTTATACACAAATTTAAACTTATTCTACACACAACACTAAATTAGTTTCTGTTATACACAAGACCAGGTTTTACCACCTTTTAATGTTAAACATACATTAAAACTAAATTTTGAAACTTTTATTTATTTTCCTTTTAAAAATAAACATAATTTTTGAATTTATATTGTCTAAAATATCATTGAAATAATTTTTTGTATTTTTCTATGAAACAACATTTATTGATGAATAGTAGAAATTATTGTAATTTAGTTGAAAATAGCATTTTAATATAAATAATGATTTGTGTTAAAGTATATATTAAATTTTTTATAAATTCATATGGGATTTATTAAAAATATATTAATAAATTTTATTTTATTATAATAAATTTCACTTTGAAATTGAATAAAAAAACATAACAATCTTTTGAACATTTTCTACGAAGACCAGTTTACTCACCCACCGCGAGATCAGCGTCATCAAAAATTTCCTACTTCAGTGATATGAATTTTCAAAATCCAAAATAAAGGGTTGTAATCAGTATAATATTATTTATCTAATAAGTTCAACATAATTTTTTGAATGAAAATATTAGTGAAAGTGATTAAAATTAATTACGGTGATTAAGGTAAAATTAAGCTTAATAAGGTACTGAACCTTAATATTAAGGACCAAAATGACATGGACACTTTTAAAAAATACATTTAATGAAAATAATTATACTATATACACTCTTGGGTTAAATAATATGTAATAATGGTATATTATTAAAGGAAGTACCCTATATAAAATATTAAGGAAAAATTGACAAAAAGAAAACATTCCTTACCTTTAACATTTTTAAAACATTTAGATATGTAGAAAACATCATATTTTAGGATATACATATAATTTTGAAAGATAAATTGATTATTTTTATCATAATAACATATAAATCATTTTTAAGATTGATTTGGTTACATAAAAATCATCTGAAATGCCAACATAGTGATTATTTAGTTTATAATTAACTCAGTTAAATGATACTATAAATAGTAAAAGTGAGTTGTATTGATTCAATTTTTGTAATTTATTATTTTTTATGATGAATATATAATTTTAAAAATCTGTAAACTTAATATATTTTATTTCCAATATTGTTTTATTAAAATTAAATTAAATAAATAATGTAAAATTGACATTATGGTTATTTTACAATAAATGAAATTTTATTAAATGATTTAAAGTTCAAAAAATACTATATTCCTCCATGTGATTTTTAATTGTTAAAAATATTAAATACATTCTATTAATGGACCATTTTATCTTTAATTATTTACCTATTGACCCATATTTTGTAAAAATGTTGTTAACACGGTCTGGGTTTAAGGAGTATGTTAGCTTGTCACATCCGCTTGTTTTAAAAGAAATTTCCAAAACATTGTTGTTTTACTTATATAAATTCTATATAATATTTATAATACACTTATTATATATTATTTATGAATTCTAAATTTAATTTTATCTTAACTGTTAAATTAATTATATTACAAAATTCATCAGCTTAATAAAAACCAAATGATAATATTAGGTAATCCAAGAAGTTAAGGAACCAAATTATTAAAATGCACAAAAATTTGTGTATTTTAGATATTAACAGACCATTATTAAAGTTTAATCCATAAAGTTTCAATTTTTTTGGTACTTTAGTTCATCTAGAGCTCCCATTAATAAATTCCATTTGGTATTTAGAAGAGTGTCACTCCCCCTGTACTATAAAAATGAAAGCATTATCCCACTTCATTACACCACTCAAAACATTTATCTTATTCCAATACCTACCCAAATAGACTCCCAATATCCCTAACCTACTATTATAATCCTCCCTTTGGGTAGAAAACAATATGATAAATCCCTTTGGTGGAAACCAAAAGGAGTTACCTCATTAAGAGGAAATGTCTTCTCTTAAGATCTCTAGTTTCATTTCCATTTTACGCCCCTTAAAATCCATTTATTATATAATTATATAAAAAAAACAATAACATAAATACACTAAAATTTTATATCTAAATTTATATCCCTACACTTACACATATCTCCATCAAATGTGTAAATAAAAGATAGTTTCTGTATATGGAAAACTATTACCTCACAAAATGAAGATTTTTTATTTTTCCTTTACCACATTTAGGGTGGAAATTATGTTAAAAAATATATTTTTATATGATTTATATTATATTTATAATTTCTTTATTCTTATTTAATTATTATTTATAACATATCTTTATGTTTTCCATCATGTGTAAATATGATAAGTTCGTCTGAGGAAGTGTGGACTACCGCCCCCTCAAAGCGATATGCCTCGTTCATACTGTACATGGAAACTATAAAGAATGGTATTAATAAACCTATGTAACATATATAGAATAGTTATGATACTTTAACTAATATATATATATCGTTTATTTCCCATTATTTTAATATAAAAAATAAACATAAGTGGTGTTCATGTGTTCGTACGACCTACCATCTTTATGAACGGTGCACTTCATTTTTAATCTCAAAATATTATGTAATAATAAAAATAAATATATACATATAATATAATATAGTTAAGTCATGTTTTAAATTATCTATATGATGAAACCATAATCTAATTAATTATAATAACAACATGTTAAAAGCTACTAGAGAAAACTATGCAATTAACACCCGAAATAGTGAAATTAATGAAAGTGTGTTGACAAATGGGTAACAAATATATTATTAGTAGTTAATATATGATATTATAAACCAGAGTATAGATTCTAGTATAAGTTATAAAATCATTTTAAAACACTATACATGAGGATAAATACCATAGATCAAAAAGAAGGTTAATTTAATGGATACTTTTACTACTTTTCTTCATATAAGGCATACGCCATATACACCACCTAATTATTTTTTAGAGTGTATAAACATCCCCTTTTAAGAATTATATCATGAATACTTTTTCTTCATCGTATGAAGAACATTCCTTCATGGGTATTATGAATTAAATGCTTCAAGTGGAATGGTATAATTTGGTATGTTTAAAGATTAATTTCTTAAAACATATTTTTAATGATTATCATTGAAATCTCACTTCCTTTTGTGATTATTAAAATTATCGTGGAAAAATTTAGTTTATTGTAATCATTTTTTAGTGTAAATTAACATGAATATCTGTATTTTCACACAGTGGATATTAAAATTTCTTAAATCATATATCATTTTCTATATGGTGTTTACTTTTATAGTTATTTGATGAACAATGGAATTTTTTATAAATCTATATCTTCTATTCAAAACCAATACATTTTTCTATGTAACATTGACCATGAAGATGAGAAATTATTTAAAATAGTATGAAAACAGTGGGCCTAATTATAGATATCCCCTTAATTCATCATTAGTCTCATGAGACAAATAATTTGGAAAAATCAGATGTGGTTTCACCAGATATTTTATAGACCATGTTATGAAAGGTCTTGAAAGTAAAGTAACCATGTACCTAAGAAATATAAATTCCAATAATTAAAAAATTAACTCATTTATATTTATTTATTAATTATTCATGATATTTTCCATAGACATATCTTTATATTCATTTCATTCTCAGTTTATTTTCTTAGATGGCATGAGTTTCAGTTTCTTACCATTCCATATTGACATTTGCTTATATATTTATTTGAATAGAATATGTTATCAGTTATTTACATTGAAATGTTAATTTATTCCAAATAATTAATTATTGATTACAATTTAATTACCCATACTAATCATTTTATCTCACACTATTTGTTTTTCTTATAATAGGTTATGAAGTAGAAATATTTGAATATGTGTTCAACGATGCAATTTATTTCTTTTTATTATGTATAATTTTTGTATTTTTATTTACCAATATATTATGGTTTCATGAATTCAATGTTCATTTAAAATAATGATAAAATAATGGTCCTTCAGTATTTTAATCCTTATAATCATTCTAGTGTAATAAAATAACGTACCAAATCCCTAATTCACGGGTCGCATTGTTATGGTTGGTATCAGGTGCGTTTAGCGGAAAAAATGGAAACTAGATTTATAAAAACATAGATTATAGAGAATAACCCTAATTTTAAATTTTAGGATGTTATAAAAGAGCATCGTAGAATTCTAATAAGATATAAATTATGTGTGTGTTCTTAGAGGTACATCTTTTTCTGGATACTACAAGTAGACAAGGTTCTGGAACAAATGTACTTAGGAGTAATAACTCTGACAAGGTGTTCTGGTTCTGAAACTATGTAACCTGGTACAAGACATTAGGCCTTACTGTAAACCCAGTTTGACACACATTTTAGATATTCTTATGATTACCTATATTTTCGTTTCAAACCCTTATGAAGGATTTAGATGTAAATATTTTTCCAAAGTAGCCAAAGTTTGTTATTACAGGATTCACAATGCTTAAATTTATATTCTATACCATATTTGGATTTATACATTGTGTTATGATTGAATCTAGTATATTCCATTGTTATAAATGGAGCTTAGTAAATGGGATGTCAGGCTCACTAATGCATTTTATCCAAAGAGTAAGAAGGATCACATATTTAATTTTATAATGAGAATATTCAAATAGTATGAGTCTCCCAAAAATTATCATTTTATGATTACATAGTATGTAGAGACAATGATATGGGTAATGTATTCCCCAATTCCTCTATGTTTGAAGGAAACTAAGACAAGAATAGGCCATCTGAGCACAATGAAAAATGGAAGGAGTTAAAGAAGATGAAAGGGATGATGGATTTCTTGACATGTAATAATTGTGGAAAGAAACACTACATTAAATTATTGAAGGGAATGTGAGTTTATTATAAGTTTGGAGTAAAAAGACACCATTTTCACGATTTCAAGGGTAATAAAAAAGTTTCTAATGAAAAATAATTCAAATTTAAGGAGATGGGACACTATGAAAATCAATATCCCAAGTGTAAAAGGAATATACACCAAATGATTCTATTGGATAATGGTCATGTTATGATACTACGATTGATTAAAAGAATTATTAATATTCCTATTAAAGAATTAATTTCATTTGAATATTTAATCATCAATGTAATGGTTATTCTAATTATGAAATATATAAGGATTATATTGTAGTAATTTTCATTAAGGATTTGATATCATATATTTAATGTTAGGAAGAAAAGATATTCACTGGAAAGTTATTTTTTTGGGAAACAGAGGATTAAGGGAACAACATCCCTTAATGGGTCCCTAATGTCAAGATAGTGACGAATAAATGATTCATTTGGATAAGTGTTGACTACCTTGGAACTGATTATTTGCTTTCCACAAAGAGGTCTATGCTATTATTGACGGAGTTTACAACACTTTTGGATTAAAGGAATAAATCTAATAACATGTGTCTTACTTAAGAAATAATAAATAATGAATGTTTTTAATAAGATTTTTGGTAATTTTAGTTATTACCATATTTCAAGTGGACACATGGTGAAGTTATTCACATGTTTGGAATTTTAAAATTTATAGCTTCTTCATGATGATTAAAGGCTAATGATAAGTTCATTTTGGAAATTCAGTGACCATATTTCTAATGTTTTGGATCATAATGAAATGGTTGATCATTGGATGAGATTTTAGAAGTTAATGTATTATATCATTATACAAAGCATCTTGTGCAATGATAGGAAGTGGAAATGGTTCAAGGCCCATCCAAACGATAAGATTGAGTTTATAATGTAGAAAAATATATATACATGTATTCATAGAGAGTAAATGAATTTTTAGTAAAAAGGGTTTTTAATAAAAATAATTTCTTAGTAGTTTTTTTTTCTAATTAATTAAATGGCCCCTTATATCACCATGGATTTATGACCTTCTGATAGTTAACATTCTCCTAAAAATGTTCCCTATTACTCTCTATCATAACATGCATGATAAACATTTCATCCATATCCTTGTTTACTTTTCCCACCTATGTTCTTATATTAGGGAACCTTGATATATGACCATTTAAATTTTCGTTTCACTCTTATTAATAATATGTGATATTAACCATTTTTATGATGTGGTTCTTTCAAAAATAGTTTATTTTCAATCCAAAGACTACTTAAATGTAGTTTAAATTGTGAGGAAAAAATTAATTTAAGGTGGAGAGAATGTAACAACCCAATATATTATAATATTGTCCTTTTAGATAAAATATATTTTTTTTGTTATCATTATTTATAAAAAAATTAATCTAACACTACACAAAACATTGAATTATCATGTGTCATACGCAAGACTGGATTTTACCACCTTTTAATGGTGAACCTATTTAAATTTATTTCGACAAATCTATGAATTATAGTTTTGAAAATAAAGATAATATATTAATTGATTATATTTAAATTAACTTTGCCTAAATTTTTGGTGTTTTTCTGAGAATCATCATCTTATTATGAATAGTAAAAATTACTACAATTTAGTTATATAAAATCCTTTCGTTTAAATAATGATAAGAATTAAATTATATTTTAAATTTGTTATAAATTGTTATTATTTTAATTAAATGTATATTTATAAAATTTTGTTTGTTATAATCAACTTAAATTTGAAATTGAATATAAAAAAATAACAATCTATTATTCATTTTTCAACTAAAACTAGTTAACTTGATTGTTTGTGAGATTAACATTAATCTTAATTCTTCCACTTCAATGATTTTAATTTTGAAAATAATACAAACATTATTGTAATAAATATAATATTTGTTTTAAAATAAAATCAACTAATTTTTTTTACAAATATATTAGTGAATGTGATTAAAATTTATCATGGTGATTAAGGTAAAATTACACATAATAAGGGACTAAAACTTAATCATAACGAAAAACATGACTTCGAAACATGTAAAAAATCCATTTGATGCCAAATCATCGACCATATACCCACTTATATCAAATATTATGGGTTAATGGAATATTATTAAGTGGATGTGACCTGTATAATAGTTTAAGTAAGGAAAAAAGGACAGAAAGGGAACTTTTTTTACCTTCAACATTTATAAAACATTGAGATATGTCAAAAACATTTTATTTTAGGTTATACATAACATTTTGAAATATAAAGGGGTTATTTTTATCATAAAAATTTATCAATATTTCTTATAGATGATTCCATACTTAAAATTCTTATGAAATGCCTACGTAGGTATTATTTAGTAAATAATTAAGTAAATTAAATGATAATATAGATATTAAAATTCGAGGTGTGTTGACTGAATTATTTTCATTAATTATTTTTTAGATGAATATATCATGTTACCCAAATTTAAAATTAATATATTTTATTTATAAAATTTTTTGATATTTTTTTAAAAATAAATAAAATAAAAAATTTCAAATTTACATTATTGTAATTTTTTAATGAATGAAATTTTACTAAAAGATATAAAATTAATAAATATCATATATTCTTCCAAGTGAGTTTAAATTATTAATAAATATTAAATATGGTCTATAAATGGAATAATTTAACTATTATAATTAACCTATTGACTCATATATTGTAAAAATGTTGTTCACACAGTCCGGGTTAAAGTAGTATTTTAGCGTGTCACATGCACTGGATTTAAAAATAATTTAAAAAAATGAGATTTTAATTTTTTAAATTATATATCATATTAATAATTAATTTTATCTATATTATCTAATAAATTAAATATTTTTTTATTCTAAACTGTTAAATTAATTAGATTATAATACCAGATGCTTTAAAAAACACGAAAATGATAAAATCATGGAATCATAGAAGTTAATGTACCAAATTATTAAAATGCGCATATTTTTGGGTGGTTGAGGTCTGAATCTACCATTTTTCTCCTATGATCCTTTTTTTCCCCTGTTTTATACACTTTATGTAATGTACACCTTTGATTAATGAATTAATTTTAGTATTTAAAAGAGTTCCACTCCCCCTCCATTATAAAAAGGAATGAACTCTGCCACTTCTATACACCTCTCAATCTAATTAGGTTAAGAAAAATCCCTTCAAAAATAGTCTCCCAAAATAAATCCTCTCCAACTAGAATTATTCCTTTAAGAATAAATAAATATTATTAATCAATTTGTGGAAAACCAAAAAGAGATACCCGATTAAGAGGTAATGTCTTGCCTCAAGATCTCTAGTTTCATTTCCATTCTACACCCCCAAAAAAATCTTATTATAAGATTATATAAAAAAATAGTATCCTAAATATACTATTACGATATTATATAACTGGGTTGACCAACACTTACACACACCTCCATCTAATGGGCAACAAACATACTATTTCTCTTTCTGGAGAACTCATACCACACGAAACGATGATTATTCATTTTTCCATTATCACCACAAAGGTGGCCATTATAATGGAAAATATATTTATATATGATATATATTATATTTATAATATCTCTTTGTTTATATATTTTTTATTTATAAAATTCATTTATGCTTTACATTATTTTTAAATAAGATAATTTAGTTTGAGTAAGTTTGGACTACCGCCCCTCAAAGCAATATGACTCATTCATTCCATACATGAAACATATAAAGTATGGTATTAATAAAACTATGTAACATATATAACATTGATTTGATACTATAATTATATTATATATAAATATATTAATCATTTCTGTTTCATTAATTTAATACAAAAAAATGAAAGTACTTCTCATTCATAGGAATGGCATATCGTCTCCATGAACGATGCACTTCATTTATAAAATCTAAAAATTATAGACTAATATAAAAACATATATAATTAAAATATATGATAATTAGGTCTTGGTTTATATTATATAGATTATTAGACCATTATTTAATTAATTATGAAAATAATTAAAAAGTTAAAAGTTAATCTAGAAAATTAGGCAATTAACACATGAAATATTGATGTTAATGAAATAGTACTAACAAACAGGTAATAAAATATTTTACGAAGATAATATATGATATAATAAACATTATTATTTTTCTGTATTAAGTTAGTAACTTATATTAAACCACTTTAAAAGTGGATAAACAACACAAAAAAATAAAGATTAATGTAATGGATTCATGTCCTACTTTTCTTTCCATGAGGCATACACCATATACACCACTTAATTATTTTGTACAGTGTATATAATTCCCATTTTATACATTATATCATGATTAATTTTTCTTAATGGAATGAAAAAATTACCTTTGTTGTTATTATGAATTAAATGTTTCATGTGGTATGGTACAGTTAGGGATTTTTAATGATTAATTTCCTAAAATACATTCTTAATGATTATCTATGAAATCTCACTTCCTTTTGAGATTCTTAACATTCTCTTAGAAAAAAATAAAATTATTGTAATAATTTTTTATTTGAAATTAACTTGAGTATACATATTCACATAGAATGGGTATAATTATTTCCTAAAATTTATGTCATTTTACATACGGTGTTAACTTTCACAAGATGGTTTTCATGAGGCATACACCATATACACCACTGAATGGCATGTGTTATCCGTTATTTATCTATCCTTGTTAATTTATTCCTATTAATTAATTATTTCTTCTTTGTTAATTACCCTTACTGAGCATTTTATCTCACCCTTATTATGTTTCTTTACCCTGGTTATGAAGAATAAAAATTTGAAAAAGTGTACAAGGTTTCTGTTTATTTTCTTTATGTATCATGTTTTTATTTTCTACTTACCAAGATATCATTGGTATAATTTTTGTAATATGGTATTCCAATACTGATAAACTAAATGGTATTCCTATATTTTATTTCTTGTAATCATGCTAACTTAATAAAATAATGCACCATATTCTAGCTTCTGGGGTAAAGGTGTTACATCCATGTCCAGAACTTACTGAAGACTTCCCCAGAACATTGTGATAAACCACATAACCCAATTGGATACAATATAATGTGGTATTACATATAACCTTACCACTTATGTAATGTAAATTATTTTAATATTATTAAGAGATAATCCTTCTCTGATGGTAATAAATTTTGATGAATTTTTAAGGTGATCAACTACAACCCATATAACATTATGTCCTTTTTATGTTTTGGGGAGTCCGATAAAAAATACATTATGATGTTTTCCTATTTCCAATGTATTATGGTTAATAATTTTAATATTCACTTAAAATTTCGTCTCGTATCATTAAATATTGTTATACCCATCACTGAGATATAAACTCTGATATGTCTCTCTTCATGTCATCCCATAAGAAATACAATGTTGAATCCCTATACATCTTTATACTTATAAGATGAATAGATAATGTTATACTATTGGAATCATCCAATAATTCATTATTCGTATATGGTTTGGAAAGTAAAAAATATTTGTTCATAAAACATATCATTATATCTTAATCAAGGTCAAACATGGGAATAATTAAAACCTTCTTCTTTAGATCCACATCTTCCTTCTGTGAAACATTAATTCTCACATAGAGTTTAAGTTGAACATTTATTTGAGAAAGACATAATTATTATCATTACATCAAGATTTATATATAAAAACACTATAAATCCATAAGTTATGGATCTCTTCTTATCCACATAATATATAATCTAGCATGGTCATTCAGATTTGGAACATCAACGACCTTTTACTCCTTCCTGGAGTGGTAATGTATTGAGAAATCATAATCTATAATTCTCTCCAACCATCTTCTCTAGAGAATTCTCATATATTATTCAATAAATATTTAAATTAAAATTCAATGATCAATATATATATAATATTTCCCCATAAATTTAGTTCATTAATAAATTTAATGAAAAATATTCAGTACATAACTCCAAATCATGGGTTGGGTAATTTTTCTCTCGAAATTTCAATTATGACATGGAATAAGCTATCACCATATCATTATTTATGAGGAATAATCCCAATACCTTCTTTGATACATTATTATATATTATAAAACCATTATTAATATAGGGTAATGTATGTATAGTTGTGATGGATAACCTTCTATTCATTTCCATGAAATTTTCCTCTGTTCATCTGTCCAATGGAACATGGCTCCCTTATGAGCTAACTAGCTTATGGGGATGTAAATCGATAAAAAAATCTCCCAAATTATCAATAATATACATAAAAAAACAAAAATACATATCGTCATAATTATGGTTGGTCTGGACTATTTTATAACAACTTCCATCTTGGAATTATCCACTGTTATATCCCATTGACATTATATGAACAATGAAATAAATATTCTGAAGAAAAAATTTGTAGTTGTTAGATTTTTAATAAAACATTTTCTTACTCATGGTCTTTAATAAAACATTCAAATGATCATCATTCACTTCCTTTCACTTTGAATGTAAAATAATATCATCTATAAATAGTACAATTTAGTGATGATGGGAATATCTAATGACTCTATTCATTAAATAAATGAATATATTGGGTAAATTTGTAAGGAAAATACCATTTGTCTCCATACCATGTATAGAAAGATGTCTTGGTTATGTAATAATTTTTACCCCTAAATGATAGTAACCATATCGAAGATCAATTTTGAATAATTGTTAATATTATTATAATTGACAAATAAAATCAATGATATTGGGTAGAGGATACATTTTCTTGATAGTGATCTTGTTAAGTTCTCGACAATAATTGAAAAGCGTCATTGGTTCACCCTTTTCTTAAAAAAAAGAAATAATTCACCCTAAGGCGATGCACATCGCTGAATATATCATTTTTCAATATTTCCTAGGAGGTTCTTCTTGAATTTTTACAACTTGATCAGGGACATTCTCTATGGATTTTTTGAAATCATTATACTAGCACTAATGATTTATATTGAAAACTCAACTTTATGGTGTAGCATAATAGGAAAATGTTATATAAATACATCAAAAAACTCCCTAAAAATAGACATAACATTGATATTATGTTTTTCTCAAACATCTGAGTTAAAAAATCATTAGAAGAGGAATAATGAACCATATGAAAGATTTAATCTCTATCAGAGGTTAATATTTATTGTCACACTGAATAATGATCAAAGGATAGTTCAAAATTTCAAATATGACTTCCTTTCCTTGAAAATTGATGTGGAATTGATGTAAAAAAATCTAATCCATTCATTGGATAGCATAAAATTCTTCCAAATGTATAATTACTTGATTTCCAAGAAGCACATTCCCATAAACATTAATTGGATAAGAATCATATAATTGAGATGATATTATCATACCATTAAGGGGTTTCACTGCTCACACAAAATAAAATCATTTAGAAGGTGATGTGGTAACCTTATAAAATTATTTAGATATAAAATAATTGGTATAAACAAAATTAAATAAACATTATAAATCATTTAGTGTTTGATAATTGTACCATTCACCACGTCATTAGTGATTTCCACATTGTCAGAAGCAATTACATATTCATAACCTTTTACCCTTATATTATTTTTTACAAAGTTGCCTTATCATTTTTTAATTGGTTATAATAGTTCCCCATCAATTTATAGTTAAATCATTGTAATTTGATGGCTTCTAACTTCCCCTATAATTCACGAGAATTATGGCCATTTTCTCCACACATGACACAAAATTCCATACTTTTAATTCATGTAATATGATGTTTCTTTCCACCATTATCACACGTTGGGATACTCCCATTAATATTTTTTAACATATCAATTTTTTGTCTTCTTCCATATTCTAGATTATATTTCCTTTAAATCCATAACACAGATATATTTACATCTCCATATTGTTAGAACATCTTATGTTATCCTCAAATGACGAGAATGTTTCAGAAACTAGTTTCCTTCGAAGGATTGAATTACGTCCATCAAATAAACTGTTAATATTTCTATTTTAATTAAATTTGTAGTATAAATCATGAATTACTATCCATGTAATTATTTATTACTACATATAAACATATTAACCTTCATCTTATCGTAGACTCGTGAATTTTTCCTCTAAATCCACTTGTTTTTCATGAGGAAAATATTTTTCTACGAAAATTTCCTTATTATTCTTCCACTCAAAGATTTCTATTTCCTTATAATCCTTAGTTTTTTGAATCAATGGAAAATATTGATCCAAATTTTCTAAGATGTGATAAAATTACATGAAAACTTATCCCATTCATTAATTACTAGAGTGAAAAATATCTTCTCTAGGGAAATTATCCATTACTCAGCTGGAAATAGATTTTCATTCCCATTGAATTATTGAGATTACTGACAACTAAAGTGGTCAGGCATTGTTGCATCACATTTTTTATTAGCATGATTCCCCATAAAGGAATGTTTATTGTTAAAATATATATCCAACTAACCTAATATGGTTATAATTTGTTCATTTCCAGCTGCAACACCAACCCCAGCTTCAATATATTGTCTAGGATGATATCCCATAATAGAGTATGTTAATTGATATGGTTCCCATTCCATTCACCATATTCCACATCTAATCAATTTAATACACTATATTAGATCATAAAATTATATATAATAATGTATATTCCCAAAAACATTTAAATACATAACATAAATTAAAAAATAAATGAATAGGTTATCTCATAATCATAAACAAAATTTATTTCAGAATTCTCTCAAAACATAATTTTTTTTTCAAATCTTACATAATGTATTTTAATGTGAATTTGATTTATCAAAAGAATACCACCATGAGTGTCAAACTAGGTCCATATTAAAGATATTTTTTATACAACATGTGGAACTTGAGTCAAAGAAACATTGAAAACTTTTTAGAGTTATTTTCCCTAGGTTTAACAATTATAGAACAATGCCCAACTATAGTATCCAAAAGGGAAAAATTTCTAAGAAACCCATATAATCTCTACCTAACTAAAACATTTGTATTTTATCCTATATGTACTATTATCCTAAAATTTAGTTCATGATTTATGTTCACTCATCTATGTTTTTCTAATTATAGTTCACTAGGATTCTATTGTTCTTCTCTAACACCAACTATAAAGACCCTGATCGTAGTATCAAATAGTTTTTGGTTATAATATTAAATTGAAACAATATACAATGAATCAAGTATGAAAATACAAATAAATTTAGTAGTCTTGGTAAACTAGATGCATATTTGGATTTCACATTAAATTTGAAAACATAAAATAAACCATAGTGTTTTTTGTGAGTGAATCACAATTTCGTATAGCATAACCCTGTGTATCAATCATAATACATATTTGGAATATGGGGAAACATAAATATAAGAAAGGGTTTAGATCATATTCCATATAAGGGTATAAAAATTATGAAAGATAATGTTGCATGAATAATATTAAATGTATAAATGTTGATCAAATAATGACATAAAATAACAACATGAAATAGAAACATATCAATGGATATCATAATAAATCAAAGAGTCACACGTATATCAACAAATAAATTCATACTGATTTAAGTAATAATTCTATACATCTGAGACTTACCATATAGTCATTAGTCTAGGACATGTTAGATAAATGGGGGAGGCCTCAGCCAAATACCCCAATAGGTTTGTCTTATGATACCAAGTAATGTATGATGAGTATATGTAATTATAGGTCCCACACATAAATTAATAATTCTAATGCATTAATCATATGTATAGTTAATACATCTTATTCATATTTCCTAAAAATCTATATCTATTTATAATTGAAAAAATATCAAACAAAATTTCAATACCTCCCCCATTCATCTTGATCATAAACCAACCAAAGAAAGAAAAGGTATGGTATCAATACTACATTTCACTTGTGAATCATAAAGGAAATAATGGTTTAATGTATTTTATTATTAATAATACCATAATGAATATCCTTAATATAACTCATGTGAAAAAAAACATTTTCAGTTTTTTAAATTTACTTTTAAAAATAAAAAATTTCAATAATTTTTGGAAATAAATTTTCATTGAAAGAAACCTCGTAAACATGTAACGAAATATCCAAAATAATGATTGGTAATTATGGTGGGTAATTCAGAAAATTCCATTAAAGTTAAAAAACATTACTTTCAAACTATTTTGAAATTGTTAAAAATTTCCTCATTTATAAGATAATTAGAATATTATATTGAAAACATTTCATAAAAATGAAAACATGGGTTAAATTTTCATTAATAAATCATTTGGATAATGTTAAAAATATTGAAATTTTTTTATAAGAAATGGAAGAGAAATAAAAATGAATTTTTACCAAAGAGAGAAATAAAGTTACCTTTTCTTAAAATAATTTTCCCAATCACATTATGTAACAAAGAGAAAATGGAATTGTTATCTTAAAATACCCTAAATAACTATATGAGACAAAGTTAAATTTAGTTCAAGATAGAGAGATAAAATATTTCACCCAACATATACATAAACATAAACAATATCGAATAATAAGGATATTGTGAAATAAACCCTTACCATTTTGGTAGCTATTAAATCTTAATCCCCTGAGTGAGATAAAATAAATTAAAAATTTAAATAAAATTAATATAAAGAGATTTATTATATTAAAAATCCAATGGTAAGTATATATAAAACATGAATGAAATAACTAGTGAATATGACATATCTCTCGTGAAAGTATAAGTGATATGAGAAACCCTTACCTCAAGTCTAATTTCCTTCATACATGTTCAATCCTACATTATATAAATATGGATTTATTATAAATCTTTTATTACACCATATTCAGAAATATAATTTCATATATTTTTTATTGGTATCCTTTTATAACCATTTTATTTACAATTCTTTTTTAAAATCATTTTTTTGGGTAATAATTGATTTGTTTTTCATGTAGGTTTTGTTTGGTTTGTTGGGTTCCTTGTACATTAATATTGGTTAAATAATAAAATTAATTTTTAAAATTTCATAAATATCTTATATTTTCATTATAAATGTATTTAAAATACTCTAAAAATATTTTATATAAAAAATTAATTACAACGTTCAAGCAGACAGTAGGTCGAACGTAAACATGAACGTTGTTCCTATTTTTTTAATGGTTGGAAGAAAATAACATTTAAAAGAAATTTACCTATTTTTAACCATTATTATAACATATTTATAATATATATTCATTAAATATATCCCTTTTACCATGTATGGAAATAAAAAATTAATATGTATAACATTCCTACATAGAGGCAGTTGTCCACACGTACATATTAGCGACGTTATCATGTTCCAATGTATTGGAAGGTGTGACGGTATATGTGAATTTATAATTAATAAAGTATATTAATTTCATAAATATAATATAAATATGATTAATATAGAGAAATATTTTTCTGTACTGGGAAGTTATGGAAAATGAATGACATCGACTCTAGTGGTGGTAATCCGCCGTTCCAATGATTGATGGTTTCATTTACCATTTTATGGAAGATGATATGGATATAAATTATTAATATAAAATAATAATATATTAGTATGTGTTACATACTATTATTATAATTATTTCATCGTTTTTGGATTATATTTTAATGATATAGAAGATGAAACTTAATAAAAATTTTCAGTTAGACGACACATATTCTTCCGACATCCTCTTTATGTTTTCACCGAATGACTTATAAATATGGTTTATTAGTAAAAAAGGAAACTAAGATATGAGGATATAAGGAATGAATTTGGGAAGGATTTTCTAATCTAAAGATCGTGGGAAGTGTGATGATTCAGTGGCCATTTATAAGTGGGAAAGAGGACAAAATTGGAATTTTTGAAAAGAATATATTACACCCAAATTTATTAGATACCACAGATCTCCAAAATTGCTCAAAATTAAACTGAGATGATATATGGTCTAAATATAGAGAGAAAATGTCAATTAGATTAGTTTTATATAATAAATAAAAACCCTCACTCTAATATTAAGTGATGAAATCATAAACATTACATTTCAGGGTTTGAATTTTATAATCGTGGCACAATTTTTTCCATCCAAACCATACAACATAAAAAAGGAAGTTGGGTAAATTATACCACTGAGTAAATTTTAGGTTTAGAGTTCTATATAATCATGAAAAACTCATATTTAAATAGTTCGCATGATTTTAAATTATCATTTCTCTTAGGTAACATACATTTATTTTTCACATTAATACATCATGATCATCCATAGGAAACAAATTTAATACTTAACTCACTCAACCTCGATCTTTATATCACAAAATAATATGGGTGAGCTGAAATTCTCAATAAGTGAAGATTTAATCCTTTAAAAATAAATTTTATTAGTGATCATAAGAAGAGCATAAGGTAATGATGATATAATCAAGGTACATCAATATAAAATATTAATATTCATACTCATTAATACCTAGATCATCAAACATGAAAACATTTCATAATGAATTAACAAGGTAAAGAGTCATAATAATCAATAATCATGAGTCACGTGATATCATATTTGATCAAATGAGACATCATAATACCATAGAAACCACTGATAAAACATATGGGTATCTTGGATCATCAACTCATAGATCCACTTCAAAACATTTATCCAACCATCATAGATTTTAATAACCATATATCCAACATCAAATATAATTATATGGAGAATAAAATAATTACCAAATTCATTAGATCTCTATCTATATGATCCCATCATATAAGCTATAACAGGCTCACAGGTTGCTTCCTAGGAACACCCATCACATATAATGTTCAACCGAATAATAAATAAAGTACATAGATATTTCATTTCATAAGAACTCATTTAAAAAAACATTATTATTTTCAATAAATGATTAATTTTATGAAATTAAGCGTGTTCTATAAAATCCCTTCTAAATAATCTTATACCATCCCAAGAAAGAGTGAAGATGGTATCAATACCAAATGTCCCAAAGAGGATAAATAACAACAAGTTTTTTTGAAATTGGTTAATGGAAATATATTTCTAAAGTAAACAAAAATATCTTTAAGAAAATATCCTTTTCAATTTTAAAACCACTTTTCAAATCACAAAACATTTTGAAAATCCGTTCTTATAAAATCACATTTAAAAAAACTCTTTGAACAGAACATCATAATAATGAAAATAAATCTTCCAAGAAATTATGGTCATAATAGTGGGTAATTTGTTACATGATGTCAAAGAAAATTCCTTTTTCTCTCTAAAATATTTGGAAAGTTCCCTGTTCAATAATCGATAAGAAGATTTCGTTCACATTTTCGATGAAAGAAAATTAGGAATTATTTTGAAGATGAAATAATATTCCATTAAAAATATTTTATAAATAGTAAATTGAGCGGAAATTACTTTTAAAAATAATTTTTATAAGGATAAAAAAAATTTAAAACCTTTTTAGAAGAAATGGTTTTTGAAGAAAACATATTTCTGATCAAACATATAAATGAAGTTGGATTTTATTAAAAATATTTTCTTAAAAAAATATAAGTACCAAACATTAGAAAATGGTAATATTACTTTTAAATATCATTAATAAGATTAGTATAAGAAAATTAATTATTTTAATAAGAGTTGGATCATATAATCTCATCATTGGAAGTATGGTCATAAAAATTATTTTATAGGATAACATTGTAACATATAAATCATACCACTTTTGTATGATTGAATCATAAGACCCATGAAAGGATTAAATTTAACGAAACTTAAACTTACATGATCATAAATAAATTCTATATAATAAATTTCAAAGGGGATTTATATACACCTCATTCAATAAGATACGTGCATAACCTGACATAAGTCTCACAGATGGAAAATTATGAAAAACATCGTTTACAGGTTTGGTAACATTGAATCCATAAGAATCGTGAATGATATATATTAAAATGGATATAAGAACCCTACTATTTGTTAAAAACCAAATAAAGATTTATTACATAAATATCCTCTTAAGAAAATTCTGATAATCAAGAGTTTTAGTGTCATAAAAAATTATTAATATTACATAACAACTTAAAACATAAAATACAATTTCTTTATTGAAAACTTTGTTTATATGACCAACTCATTCCTTTGTACACTACATCGCATGGGATAACATTCGAAAATATATAAGAAAGGGGTGAGTTATAAGATCAGTAAAGGAGTGAACAAGGAATTACATGAACAATACAATACTTGTTAGGAAATAGGAATATCAATGGATCATAATAGAAACATTATCCTAAATGCATGATCTAATATGATTTTCATAACATGGAAATGCGAAAATAACATACAACATGATATTAACATGATCCACGGATCATTGTACATGGGTTACCATGAGTAAACCTCATTGCACATAAATTTTCATTATTAAAACATCAATTTACATAAATTATCATGATTAAACCATAATTAAATATTGTTTATCGTGGTACTAAACATTTCCAAATGCATTAGAGCGCTATCAGGGTGCACCGTTTATAAACATTTCATTACATGAAAATGTGTGCCACATGGATCATATAACATGGAATCCTTCAACATCATAATATATTAAATGATTAAAGAATGTGGGATAAATACATGTAAGTAACATTTAATATTTAGAAATGCATAATGGTTAATACCCTTGATAGATAAATGGTTATGGTATTCAGTACACTATGATTTTGGCTTGGAAAATCACAGTGCAATTTCTGTAGCATAACATCATAACTTGGAAAATTATAAGTTTTCTTGTTGAGCGATAAAGGGGTACCTCATAATTTTTACTTGAAATATAAAGTAAGGGGATCATGGAACATAATATCTCAACATATGAAATGATATTTACATGCATAATATGGGGTAAATACTTGAATGGAAATAAGAAGAGAGAAATCTCTTACAGAATTTCGGCATGGTAATGGATATAAAAGAAAGTAATTAGTGTGAGATAAAGTGGTATATCATTATTAAATAATAATTAGGGAAGCATGGGGGAGTTTTGAAATCATAACCCAAAATTTTTAATTAAAATAAAAAGGGTATTGTGGAAAAAAGAAACTTGGATAAAAATGAGAAAGGACATAATCCCTTCTGAAAATATTAAAACAGTACCCTTGCTTATGTGGAGGTGATTCACATTATCAACGAAATGAATTTTAAATCATAAAATAAATTATACACATTGGAAGATTCACTAAGGCATTATAAAAGTATTCAAATAAATCAAAAATAACATTATTTTAATGGTATAAAAATATATTGGGCCACGAATACCCATTATAGTATTTATTACATCATTTTTTGTCCATTATGTTGTCATAAAACACATATTTTATTTTTACGGTATTTAATTATTACCCAAAAATTCGACTATCTTAGAAAATTATCAAAAATTCAACGTTGGATAAATTAATCATCCTGATTAAAAAATAATATTCAATTTATCTAAATTATTTCCAAAATATTTTAATTTTACTTTTAAAATCGAAACTGACAATAATTGAAAATTTATTGGTTTTGAAAAAACCATTTCTCAAACCTTAATAAACATTACATTTGAATTCATAAGAGTTATATACTCATTTATTATTCACAAATGTAATTTGATTATAATATTTTATTGAAATATTAATTATCTCAAAAAAATAATTAACTCCTTAAAACAAATTCTTTGAAAATACATTTTCTGTTTTATCTTATAAAAATATTACTCATATCAAACTAATTATCTAATCATTTATAGATAAGTAAATGATAAAATTAAAATTTAATAAAAAAATTATAATATTATTAATAAAACCCATAGTTAAATATAATGTATATATTTATCAAAAGTATCATTTTTACCCAAAAGACAATTTATCATATTCATCACTTTTAGGAAAGGCTATTTTCATAAAGGAATTGATATAATAACACTTTTATTTATAAAAAGGTAATATACAATAAGTAATTAATACCTTAATACACAACCCCTTATAACACCGACATTTGATCTAAAGGTAAGGTTTGTGATGGTGACATACTCTTGGGGTGGCTCGGATAACATTTCTTGGTTGGTAGTCCCTATTAACTTGAACTTCTACCAAGGATATTCCATTCAATAGTAAGTGTTAAAGTTCCACTTGGGATTTGTCAAGAGATAATCCCAATGATGTTACCTCATTTTCGAGATCCAATAAATGAGCTTCATACGGCTTGAGTCAAGTAGGTGAGGCCATAATCTCCTTTATCCATGTCAACAGAATTATTTTTAAAACCCATAAATTTATATCAATCATGAGGTCATTGTTCAATTGATATATTATCAACAATAATGATACATAAAATTTATTTAAACACAATAATAATAATAATAATAATAAATATCACATGTATTTTAAATAAGAGATTAAGAGAATGGAAATTATATTCCTAAACCATATAGTCATTACAAAAATCCCCCATAAGAAAATTATCCCATGAAATTTATTTTTTCACACTAAAACATATGAGGGTAAATTGGCCTCATCACTTCTATTGGTTCCCATGTTGCTTTTTTAAACTGGTGGTTTCACCACAACACCTTGACGAGGGATATCGTCTTATTTCGTATATCTTTTTCACTATGATCTATGATCTTCACTGGATTCTCTTCATAAGAGAGGTAATTTTCCAATGGTGCTTAATATATATTGAGTATATATTATGCTTTAGGTATGTACTTCCTCAAGAGTGATACATGGAGTACATCATGTACTTAAGATAGGTTTGGTGGGAGTACTGGTCGATATGACCCTACTCCAATGCAATCAAGGATCTCAAAATGACTGATGTACCTTGGAATAAGCTTTCTCTTCTTCCCAAATCTCATAACTCTCTTTTATGGTGATATGAAGTGGAAACCCATGTCTCTAGCATCAAATACTTGGTCTCGTCGAAAACTATCAGCATAACACTTTTTTCAACTCTAATCAACTTTAATGTGATGATGGATGGTCTAAACCTTATCCTCCATTTCATCAATAGTTTCTAGACCTGGAAGTTTTTTCTCCCCAACATCATCCCAACATGGTGGTGTTATTCACCTCTTCCCATAAAGGGATTCATAAGGATCCATTTTGATTCCTGATTGGAAACTATTGTTGTAAGGGAACCCAACTAGAGGAATATGTTGATCCCATACTTCTTTAAATTCCATTGAGAATTATCTCAACATGTCTTCAAGTGTTTGGATAGTCCACTCAGACTGGTTATCAGTTTGAGGGTGATAAGAAATGCTAATGTTTATCTCAGTATTCAGAGTGTGTTGGAGATTCTTCCAGAACATAGAGGAGAATCTTGGATCTCAATCGGATACAATCGACCGTGGTACACCATGAATCCTTACAACTTCTCTGATGTATACCCATTCCAGTTGATCTAATAAGTAATCCTCTCAAATTGCAGTGAAGTGTGATGTCTTTCTAATATGATCCACAACAACCTATATAGTTTTGTTTCCTTTGGTTGTCTCTAGAAGTCCGGTGACAAGGTCTGTGGTGATGTTTTCCCATTTCCATGTTGGTACGGGTAATGGTTGCATAATCCCCTTAAACGACATTCTCTCAGCCTTCAATAGTTGATATACCATGAACTTTGATGTATACTCAGTGATCTACATAATCATGTTATCCAACCAATAATTATCTGAGAGATAATTATATATATTTGTGTTTATTGGGTGAATGGAGAAATTTGAACTATGTTTAACATCCACAAGTTCATTATTTAACAATGAATTTTATGGAACATGTAGTCTTGACCCAAATCTCACAATTCCATAATGATTAACATTGATCTCTGAGGATTTATCTTTTCTGATAGTTTCCACTTTATTCTGAATTCCCACATCATCCTTTTGATCATCCATTAACCTTTCCAAAAGATGCGGTTAAGCTACAATTTGTGAAAGGATTTATGATGTTCCATTATTTAAGATTCCATTTTCAATCTAAATCAAATCTAAGAATATTGGATACTTTTCAATTATCATCAATGATAGAATCGACGGTTCCTTTGTACATAGAGAATCCTCCGCCTTGTTTACTTTCCTGGGGTGGTACTGGATTGAAAAGTCATAGTCTTTGATTAGGTTTAACCACCTTCTTTGGAACATATTAAACTATTTCGGTGTGAATATATAATTGAGGCTTTTTTGATCTGTATATATTTCAGACTTCTCCCCAAAGAAAAAATGTCTCCAAAATTTCAAAGCAAAGATTACTAAAGCCAACTATAGATCATGTGTTGGATTGTTCTTATCATGAATTTTCAATTTCTTTAAATAATAGGAATTATCTTTTCCATTTTACATCAACACATATCACATTCCCTTCATTGAAGCATCACTAAATACCACAAAAATTTATCCACTTGTGGGTAATGTGAGAACGGGCACAATGATAAGCCTTCTTCTCAACTGCTTGATGCTCTCTTCGCATTCATCATTCCTGGAAAACATGACTCCCTTAAATGTTATCATGGAAATATGGATTGAAAATTATGAAAAATTTGTCGCAAATTGGAGATAATATCCCACTAAACAAAGGAATCTATGGATACCAACCAAAGATGTTTGTCTCATTCATCCCTCAATTGCATTTTTCTTAGAGGGATCCATAGTGATCTTATTTCTTGTGATGATATGACCGAAGAATGAGACCTCCTTTAACTATAACTCACACTTTCTATACATTCTATATAGATTATCCTTTCACAAGGTCTTTATTACAGTGCCTAGATACTCCTCATGCTCCTCCTTAGTTTTGGATTACATTTGAATTTTGTCTATAAAGACTACTACAAATTTTTCGATCCAATCTATAAAGACAATATTCATCATTTCCATGACGATTTCTATAGAATTATTGAGTCCAAATGGAATTATTGGGAATTCATAGTGTACGTACCTTGTACA
Organism: Viscum album; assembly: GCA_963277665.1. NCBI lineage: Eukaryota > Viridiplantae > Streptophyta > Magnoliopsida > Santalales > Viscaceae > Viscum > Viscum album. Next base: position 1,380,437,854 of record OY728160.1, read on the forward strand.
AAAAGTAGTCATGGGGATATCCTCCTCCTTCACATTTACTTTGTAATATCCCGACCACAAATCCACAGTGGAGAATTATTGTTCCCCATGTAGCTGATCTAAAAAGTCATCAATTTGTGGCAGAGGATACTAGTTCTATATGATGATTTTTTGAGCTCACGATAATCAATGAAAGGGTGTATTGACCTATCATTCTTCTTAATGAAGAGGACTATTGCACCACATGGTGAAGCACTTGGGTGTATAAACCCTTTATCCATATTCACCTATAGTTGTTTCTTTATCTTCTAAAGCTCCAAAATAGCCATTCTATAACTAGTCTTGGATATTGGAAATTCCCTCAGAATACGATCAATTGAAATTTCAACATCTATTCTATGAGGAAGAAGAAGAAATTATTCAGGAAAAACATCAGCCAACTCCCTCATAATAGGCTTTTATTTTATGATTGTTACTTCTTAGACTATATCATATGATAATGGGACATGTGTTCTTAGGGAATTAATATCCATGCTTGATATGATTGTGATAAATAAGATTCATTCTCCTCCATTCACTTGTACAAAATCCAGGGTCAATTCTCCATATGGAGAATGATTTTCCTCTAACAGAAATGTATGTGGACCTTATATAGGGAAATCCAATACATGCCAAGAATTGCATTAAATTATACCAAAGGTAATATTAAGAGGTTCACCAAGAAGTTCAATCCATAAATTGTGATAGGGTATGAGTTATATTCATGAGATGAAAGAATTTAACCATATTCTATTCTCACTGACATCTATATATCCATGATTTGGGGTGGTGTTTGGATTATTATACTAAACATTAAGGATATAAAATATTGGGTAGACCCTGAACCAAAAAGTAAGTTTTGTTTTCTTTAATGAATAACTAGCATAATTTTCACCACTTCGTTGTCGGGATTCACTTCATTAGTAGTGACAGAAAAACCTCACCCTTAATGCTTTGGAGGTTGTTGGATGCCTCCAAAAACCATTTTCTTAGGGTACTGGTTGGAAAAGTGACCTTGTTTTTTTGTAGTTTTGTCAATAAACAATCAGTTGAGGGTCGAATGAAGAATTCATATCCACTGTCGCAGTAGAAGGCTTATCTTATCCGCAATTAATGTCTAGGTGCCCATCTCATCCACACCTAAAGAATTCCTCATCCCCTTATGAAATTTTGGGGGTCATTTTTTCTGCACCATTGGCAAGTGGGGTGATGAAATTTTTTAGAACCATTGGATTTATCCATCTGACTACCAGAATTAAAGTCTACTTTCCTCTTATTATCTCCATGATACCCCTGAAATTCCCCAATCTCTATTTCGACTTTGAGGGAACATCAGAAAATTTACTCCTAGATGTCAATGTCACTGACCCCTAGATATTTTTGTAGGCTAGGTTTTAGCCCACCATATAAGCAGACAACCTCCAATTTTGGGGTTACAACAAATATGGAGGCATATCATAAATGACTTTTGATTTGTTCCCCATAATGTCTGATGGATTTTTTGTATTTTTTTAGGACAATGAAGTCCCTTTCCATCTTTAATCAGAGGTTGTGAAGAAAATATTTATTGAAAACATTTTCTAGATATACATCCATTAACATCTCTCAATATCTTCCTCAGACTTTGTATTTTTGATCAATGTCCATCATTGATCAGCTTCACCCTCCATACGATAAGAAACTAGAAAAACCTTCTCTTATTCGGAACATTGAATGATGGAGATGATATTCTCAATGGACCTGATCCATTTTTTGGTGATTGAGGGATCAGATGATCGATTGAAAGTAGGATTCCTTTTTCTCGTGAAGTTCTTGATTGAATATTTTTTTATTAGGGTGGGTTGAATATTCATCTTCACCCATGTTTCTATTCAAAACATGATTTAACTGAGAGAGTATTGTGAAAAGGTTTTTGATTCCCTCTCCCATTAGAATGGGAATCTCATTTGAATATTTATCACATTGATCTTCACATTGGATGTTAGCTTGTGTCCTCCTATTTCCTGCCATTGTCTAGAATAAAAGGAAATTTAAGGGTATGTATTTTAAACTATTAAACACATAAGGTGAATCCATTGAACAAAGGGATAACTTTTAAATTACATTTATTTACTTAATCTTTGAATTTATAGGCCTCAATATAGGTAATCTATAATCTATTTCCCAATATATATTCTTAAAGGAATTTTTTTATTCCATTAATAATAGTTCATACTAAGTTTATTAATTTTACAAAGAATATTTCCCATGAGTGTTGAACTAAGAGTATTTCAAGGCCTGTTGTCGTGCACCAGTTCCCATTTGAGTCTAGTTCAAAGCTGTATTTTCATTGTTTTTCCCAAGATACATCTATGCTAGAGCCACCTCTACTTGTTCATATTCAGGTCGGGATGTATTTTATTGATAAACAACTTACTCTATACTCACCAAAATTTAGGGAAGTTTTTCTTATACTTAATCTTATCCTTAAGGATTTCACTAGGTTTTTCTAATCCTAATCCTAACAATAACTAAACATATCCTTTGATACCAACTATAACAACCCTGATATTTATTACAAACATAAACATGATTTACTACATAAATATTCACTTATGAAAAATCAAAGGATTGAGAGGTATAGTGTATTGGGAAATTTGAAACATTACATAACAAATTTTGACCTAAATGAAGCTTCTTTACATAAAATATCATTTACATGACGAACTCAATCCTTCGTACTTAACACTGTACGAGATAACCTCTGGACATACATAAGAAAGAAGTAAGATATAAAGCCCAGTAAGGAAGAAAAAATGGAATAACATGAATAATACAATAAATTTTAGCAAATAGAAATGTTATTGGATAATAAGAGAATCATGAACATAATGGAATGATATAGCATTATTATTATAACATAGGAATGTAAAAAAACATACAATATGATATTTTCATGAGCCAAGGTGCATTTCATATGGATTAGAACGAGTAAAACTCATTTTAAATGAATTAGCAAGATTGAAGCCTCACATAACATTAATTAGTATGATTAAACCCTCATTTCACATGGTGTATCATGATATTAACCATTAGCCAATTAATTGGAGTGTTATCAAGGCGCGCCCTTTATAAACATTTCATTTGATGCTTAAGTGTGCCACTTGGATTATATAACAAGGAATCATTCAACATCATAAGTTATTCCATGATAATGTAATGTGTAATAAATACATTTATGTAACATTTAATATGTATATATGCATAAAGGTTAATACCATTGAAAGAGAAATGGGTATGGTATTCACTAGATGATGATTTTGTCTTGGAAAATCATGGTGCAATTTCGGCAGCATAACGGCATCATTTGGAAACTCATAAGTTTGATTGATGAGAGATAAAGAGGTGTCTCATCATTTATAAACGAAATAGACAGTAAAGGGATCATGGAACACAATATCCCAATGTATGAAATTGGATTTAGATACATAATAATGGAAAAATACTTTAATAGAAATAATAAGAGAGAAATCTCATTAAAGAATTTCGGCATTGTAAAGGGTGTTCATTGAAGGATTTAATGAGATATAAAATTGTATGTAATAATTAAAATGTATGTGTGGATGTATGGTGGAGGTGTGAAATCATAACCCAACATTTTTAATTGAATATAAAAGGTAATTACAACATATAGAAACTTGGATAATAATGAGGAAGGAAGGAATACCTTACATGAGTGTGTGAAGTCAAATGCTTGAAGAGGGGATTCTTGAGATCTTGGTGTTACATGGGAGTATTATAGAGAGGGGGAAGATTAGGGACATGATATAAGGTTTTTTAGTAAATTCAAGTGGGAGCATGGACTGGTTTATATATGAAATGATAGGGGAATTTATTAATATTTCACAAACATAGGTTTTGGAATCTATATAATTAAATATTCAAAACCACAAACATCACCATGGTTTTTTCCCATGGTTTTCTAAAAGTGGAGTGGAAAATATTATTTTATAAGTACAATGGCCGAACATATTAAAATATTAGCCTTTCTTATGTGGAGGTGAGTCACACCCTCAAGGAAGTGAATTTAAAATCATAAATTATATTATACACATTGGAGGATTCACTAAGGCATTATAAATTAACTAAAATAAATCTCAAATAACATTATTTTAATGTTAAACCATATATTGTGTTGATAATACCCATTATAATATTTATTAAATCTTTTTGGGGTCATTATGATGTCAAAAAACACATATTTTATTTATATCGTATTTAATTTTTACCCAAAAATCCGACTGTCTATGAAAATAAGGAAAAATTCACCATTGAATAATTTCGACGTTCTCACTCCAAAATAATATTCATTTTCTCTAAATAATTTTCTAAATATCTTAATTTTCAAATTTAAAATGGAAACATACATTTTTCGAAAATTCACAGGTTTTTACAAAAACAGTTTTCAAACCATGATAAAAATCACATTTGACTTCAAAAGAGTTATATAATCATTTCATATTAATTTTAGTAATTTGATAATAATATTTTATTAAAATAATAATAATTTAAAAAAATCCTTAATTCCTTAAAATAAATTCTTTGAAAATAAAGTTTCTATTTTATCATAGAAAAATAAAACTCTTATCAAACTAATTACATAATAATTTAAAGATAATGAAATGATATAATCATAATTTATAAGAAATGTTTTTATAATATTATTAATAAAACCCATAGTTTAATATAACGTATATATTTCTAAAATGTACAATTTTACCCGGAACGATAATCTACCAAATTCATCTCTTTTAAGAATGACTATTTTTATGAAAGGAATTTATGGACTAAGGATATTATTTATAAAAATGTATTAAAAAATAAGTAACTAATAACTATTACATAAATCATTATAATACCCACATATGACCCAAGGGTGCGGTGTGCGATGGTGACAAACTTTTGGGGAGACTCAGATAACATCGCCCATGGGGTAATCTCTATTAACATGAACTTCTCTTGTATGATATTATATTCAAGATTAAAATATTGAAGCTTAGCTTCGGCTTATTCAAGAGAGAAACCCAATGATGCTACCTCCTATCCATGCTTCGGCAAATGATCTTAGTACGAACAGAGTCGACTGAATGATTCCATCCTATTATTTCTCTCTGTCGAAAAGATTATTTTTGAAGACCATAAATTTATATTAGTTGTGTGATTGTTGTTCAACGACTATATTATCAATAGTAATTATACTTAACAGTTATTGAATCCAAATAATAGTAAATAAATAAATATTAGAGCCCATGTGTTTTAAATAAGAAATTAAAATAAAGGTAATTTTATTCATAAAAGATCTGGTCATTAAAATTTATATGTAAAGACATGAAAAGTTATTTATATGAATAATAAGATACATTAATCAGAATTATATACACCCAAAAATAAAAAAAATTATTTAATATTTAACACATTTTATATGAATAATTTTTATATGATAAAAACACATACATTATGTCTAAATTGTCACATGTTTCTTTATATTCCTAAATAATAAATATATGTTAATTATTTATATTATTTAGAACCCTTTTAGATTTTATTTTTAGTTTTATTTCACTTATTATCATGATATATATATAATTACTTAATCGATTATGTTTTTGTTGGATTTTTAGACCATATTCGACTAATGTGTTAAAAACCACTTAGATATGTTATCTATGGTCAATGTGGTCAATATTTAAACATATAAAAATTAATAATCATGAGATATTTATCTTACTTTTAAAAAATTTATTCTTTTTAAACTAATCAAGTAAATTTTTCATGAAAAATGAAGTACATTATGATCTTGAAGACTGTAGGTCGTATGTACTCATGAGTATATTATTAATTTTTAAATGAACATCATGGAAATAAGTTATGAAATATTTTAACTTAAAAAAATTATAACTATGTAATCTATATCACATAATTTTATTATATATAATTATATATTTAATTCTCATTTTATCGTGATAAAAAATAATCATATCACTTCGAGGAGGTGATAATCAACATGTCCACGAACAACATTATCCTTTTTTAGTCAGTGAAAAGGAAAAAAGGAAAATGATATATTATATTTATAAAATGATAAATATTCCATTAATATAATAAATATTTAATATATGATACATAGATTTACTACATTTACACTTATTACCTAACACATAACGTGTTAGTGAAAAATGAAACACATCTCTTCATGATGCAGTAGTTCATCGTACACATGAGTGACGTTATCATATCCCTTATGTGTTGGTATATAAAAAAGTTATATATTATATAATGGCTAAATATGTATAATTATGTTATAATTACCATATACATACTTTATATCCATCATCATTCCAATCTATGAGAGGTTCTAATGTAAAAAAGGAATGATAATGTTTCACAAAGTGATAGTCTTCCGTACACACAAATAGTGATTTCATAACTAATTTGATGGAAATGTTTGTGGTTTTTGGTCATAACCTTACCATAAAAAATGAATTATAATAATTATAATGAGGTTATTGTATCATCATGATATAATAATAATTCATAGAGGAATATAAGGGTGTAAAATGAAGACACTCGTTGGATAACATTACCAATTTTGGGGGATCCTAATGAGGTTCTCACTAAATCTATAAAAGGATGGATTTATACCGAATGTAATCTTATATAATGGAGAGATACATTTTTTAAAGTGATTTGGTTAGTTTTGTTGAATCCAAATGTCTTGAGAGGTGTGATGAAAAAGGTTGGGTGAATTCCCATTTATAGTTGATGAGGTGTGGCATTCTTGTAAATATTAAAAATTATGCAATATTAGAAGTCTATATTATATAAATTGATTCCAAAACTGATATTTTTTTACGGGGTTATATGGCCTAAAAAACTCCCTCTACATAATGAAAATCATTTTTTTTCAAAAAAAATCCTTAACTTCTATATTTTCTTATTTTTTTCTCAATTTTGGTATTTCATAATGTTAACTATTATTATAACTTACGTAATTTATCTACTAAGACTAAATTAAAGTGAAAAATATTAGATAATTTGTACCCAATGAATATAATTGTTAAATTAAAATTTTCAAATTAAATTTTCATGTGTGTTGAAAATTAGTTTTAACACAAGCGTGTGTAACCTGAATAAACACCTCTTTGTCCCTAACTATAAAAACATGGATTCTTAATAATTAAGGGTAGATATATTAATTATTAAATAAAAAATTCTATTAGTGGGAAGTATTTTATATTTATTACATTTAAAAATAAATTTTTATAATATAAGTTTTTTAGTAATTTTAAATCATTTAATAATTTTTTTTTCATAAAATGACATTAATGTTAAATTTTAAATTCTTCAATTTAATTGAAATTAAAAAATCAAGACAATTATGGATTTATAATATATTATTCTCAATAATTTTTAATATGATAAATTCATTTAAAAAATTACTAGAATATAATAATTCATTCAATTTACTCAACTCTTAATATTTTTAATATATTTAATTTTAGTTTATTTTTAACTAAATAATGTCTGTGTTGGACTTTCATAAGTATTAAAGTAATTAATTCATCTATAAAAAATTAAATTAAATTATAAAGATAAAAAAATAAATTATATTTAAAAATTGAATTTATAATCGAAACTATAATGTTTTTCCCTATCCCAAAGCATTATATAAATTAAATAGAAAAAAATCTTTTTATCTTTTACAATGATTAACTTATTATATAGGTCGCTTTAGTGGAATAGTTTCCCAAAAAATTATAAAAAAACATATAGTAATAAGGGTCAAAATACGACCTTATTAGACATTATAAAATAGGATAATTTAAAAAATGGAATATATTTTTCAAAATTGAGATGATAATAATAGAAAAATATAATTTTAAGTTAATTATGAATACCTAATGATAAATCTTGGTTTTAATGTGAAAATTTTCAAAAGATTACAATGTTTTGATATCTAAATGAAATATAAAAATTAATCCAATAACCTAAATTGTATTAATTTGTATAAAAATTTATTAATTTTACATTATAAATTATTAATCATGTAAATTGAAATTATATATTATTTAATTGAAGAAAAGGTTTTCAAATAAAATTCCATATTTTTCACTATTTATTAAAAAAGAAATATTACAGAAAAATCCAAAAAAATCATATTAAGACCATTTTTATTTTCATATTTAAAAATTAAATTTTTTTAATATAAATTTTCTATGAACTCAAAAAATTTATTATAATATATTTTTCTCATGAAAATCAATATAAGTAATTTTTAACGAAATATATATTTTTATAAATAAAACATAATTAATAAAAAATTGATGAATATTTAATAATAAAATTTAATAATTTATATTGATAATAAAATATATATATATATATATATATATATCATAGAGTAGTTAATACTATTTATACTCATCAATTTAACGGATAATTTTTAATTGTAAAATATATCATGGGTCCTTTATGTTCAGTGTTTCATGTTGAATACGCTTTCAAACATAAATATTTAGGGGTTACATGTAACTTAAGCAAAAATGATTGTTCCTTATAACAAAAGTGGAACATATTTTTTGTGGTGTAAGATAAAATTAGTGTTATGTTCACTTTATAATATTGAAAACAAATATCTTCTCTTGAAATCTCAGGGTGTTATATACCCCCTTGTAATTATTTGAATTCTCTCCATTATAAATTTATATTAGTAATAGAAGGATGGTAATTTGGAATCAATTTTGTAATAAACCCGAATCATGGAAATGGTTAACAAAACATCCTCTTAATAAGAGAGAAAAGAAAATATGAGGGTCATCTAGAATAACACGTGCTATATTTTTAAAATTGGTTAACATTGGTGGGAAGTGAAGATTTGGACATGGAATAGAAATGTAAACCCCAAAAATGGATTTTGTGTGACCAAAATCATTTTTCACTAAAAATTAAATGACCACGATGATGTTTATAATCACAGAAAAGTAAATAGAAGAGCTATGAAATAGGACATTAATATCTTCAAAGATAACAGTAATAAGTTAAATTTTTTGTTTGAAGATGCTTTTCCTAGAGTTGAGGAATTATCTAACAATATAGACTAAGAGAATGAAATAATACACTTACGTGATGATTATAATGTCATTATTTAATCAATTTCCATCCCAATATCATCTTTTTTTATATGATGTGCATTCAGGTTAAATTTTTAATGCCTACATCACTAAATGAAACTTTTAAAGGATCACATAATCCTTAAAAGCTTCAAAAAAATTTCTTTTCTCACTAGACATTGACCCAATACCAAATCATTATCAGATTATATGATAATTCCAAAAATGGGTAAACCTTCATAAGATACATTAATATTTAAAATTCAATATTAATACCCAAATTTTAAATTAGATCATTCCATAACTTATTTCCAAAATAACAACAATAACCTAAAAATTAAAGAATGTTTTAACCTTAGATATTATCTCATTCATTTAATATTTTGAGTCCAAATTTATGGAGAACATGTTTTGAAGTAACAGTAATCACTCCGTCACAGAATCACTTTTCCTTTATGTAGGTATCTATATGATAAAAATTGTGTTTTCAATATCCAATATCATGTAAACCCTAATGATTAACTATATCATAAATCTAATTTCCACATAATCTAAATTCATACTTGATGTTAAACCAAATACTTGAACTTATTAAAATATATCCAAAAATGTCATCAATCACTTTTATATCACAATGATTAAACCCTAAAAGGTGAGTCTATGAATTTGAAATAACGATTATCCTCCAGGTTATAGACCGTCGAGCATATCTTTGATTATTAATATAACATCACATGAAAACATTATAATAGTGTAAGTTGTCTAAAATGACCTTTAATACCAACAATAACTGTCCAAAACCCGCACTCCCAAATTTGATGCAGAAATCCGAAACATTAAATTTCTGGATTTTATATTGATAAATATGACCCATTTTTTATCATCCAAAAATTACAACATCAAAAGGAAAAAACTTATCAATTAAATCACTTAATACCTTTTAGGTTTATATTTTATGAGAATAAGGAAAAATTCATACATAAACAATTCACATGACTTTAAATGAGAAGTTCTCAAACATACCACATCTTTTCATTTTCACTTGAAGTCAGCATCATCATCCATATAAATTTCCCTATAGACATAAATTGTTCAGCCTTATTCTCTATAACCTATGGTAAATGAAACATACAAAGTTTGATATCCAATACTCAGTATGGGAATATGTAGGCATTGCTAATTGAATTTCATCAATGTGTATAAAAAGAGAACAATGGTATGATAACACTATCAATGTTTATGAGTATAAAAAATGAATAATCATACACATAAAAACATGTATCCTCAAACATGAAAACATATAATAAGGTATTAATATGGTAAATAGTTCTAATAATCAATAATCATGAGCCATGTGATATCAAACATCATGAAAGAAACATCATAAACCCATATTAAGCATTGATAAAACATATTGGTATCATAGAACATCATCGAATAGAACAATTTCATGACCATTATAGAACCCCTTCATATATAAATAACCATACTTACATCTTCAAAAATTATTCCTTTATAGTACATAATCATAACCTAACACATTGGATTACTATCTGGGTGTACCCATCATATCATCTAGAATAGTCTCCACCAAGGAAATCTTGGTGCGCTCATCATGTATAATATCTAGCACAGAACAATGAACAAAGTAAATTGAAAATTCATTTCATTATTACTCATTAAAAAATACATTATTTTTTATAACATTATAATCCTATTGAAAAAATGGGTTCCATAACAAACCGTTTGAAACACCCTTATTCCATCATGATAATGAGCGAGGATGGTATCAATACCCAATATTTTTAGTGGAGGATAAGAAACAACATGGTTTTTTTAAATTTATGAATGAAAATATCATGAAAATATCAATAATAAAATTATGTAGGAAAAAATATATATTTTTTGAAAATTAAATTTTAAAACGTAAAACATTTTGAAATTAATTTTCATTGAAATAATGTTTTAAAAACATTTTCTTTATAAAGAACCAAACAACTGTGGAAATAAAAAAATGATGGAAATAATTTTCTATTATGAATTATTATTAATGGTGTGGATATCATAAATCATAATGAATTAAGTCTATTCATTACCCATCAAGTCTCTTCATATGGCCAAACCATTTGTATTCCAACCGTTAGATTGGAATTAATTTTGTCTATTCGATCAACCCTTTTGTAATATATAAATATAGCTGCATGACAATGGAAATGTGTTAGATTTTGTGTGTCCATATACTTGTGTTCTTTATTTCTTGTAATATTTTGATTGATATGTTTTACTTCTCCAATGTCATTCTGATCAATCGATGTCATCATACTCTTTCTCTTTGCTCCACCTTCAAACAACGAATTTCACAACACGTTATCAGTAGGACTACTCTGCGAAGTAAAAAGGTCATTCATCTAGGAAAGATATATTTTCCCATGGAGAATATTGAAAAGCATGGATTTCTCCCTCTTGACATTTCTGGGATGAATTACTTGTCATGGATTCTGGATGCGGAGATGAACCTTGATGCAAACGGCCTCGGAGAAGCAATTAAAGTTGGCAATCACGCTTCCGCTCAAGACCGTGCACGAGCCCTAATATTCCTCCGCCATGAACTCCATGAGGATATGAAGAATGAATACCTCACTTTGAATGATCTGTTGGTGCTATGGCAGAATATCAAGGAGCGGTATGATCACCTTCGACTTGTAATACTACCAAGAGAAAGGTTTGAGTAGAGTCATTTGCGATTCCATGATTATAAATCAGTAAGTGAATACAACTCCTCAATGTTTAAAATAACATCACAACACAAATTATGCGGAGATACTATCACTTATACTGATATGTTGGAAAGAACATATTCTACTTTCCATGCCTTAAATGTCATTATGTGAAAACAATATCATGAGAAAGGTTTTACAAAATACTCTGAATTACTTTCATGCCTTCTTGTTGCCGAACACAATAATGAACTCCTGATGATAAATCATGAATCCTAACCTATTGGTGCGGCTCCATTCCCGGAAGCGAATGCGAACACTTTTAATTAAGTTCGGGGGAAGAATCGATGAAATAGAGGCCGAGGAAAGTCATTTTTTGAGGTGGTCATACACCAAATGAGAAGAGGAAGGGGCACCAACAAAAGTGGTCTAATAAAGAACAACCACAAATGATGAAATCAAAGAGCGATGAAAGTAACTACTTTTGATGTGGCATGAAGGGGAATTGGTCGTGTACCTATCGGGCGCCAAAATATTTTTTGATCTTTATCAAATATATATCAAATGAAAGGAAAAGAATACTGAATCTAATTTTGCTGACCAGGCTTTGAAATATGATGATGATATTACAAACATTGATGTTTCCGACTATTTTTCACACCCTGAAGGTGATGAGTATATTGATCTAGTATGAATGCTCGTGACGGAATCAAAGTTTGATTTTTGATTTTTGTATGCTTGTGGTTTAAATGCACAATGGTTTTATGGTTTTTTAATACTTTTAAATATTTCATGTTTGAATTTGGTTTCTTTTATTTATTCCTTATATGCATGTTTTTTTTCATTACAAGAAATGGATGATATTAATCGGTCTGTTGAGAATAGTTTCCATGATGAAAATATTTTTATCATTGATATCGCAACAACGTACACAATTCGTAAACATGAGAAATATTTTATCACCATTAAAATGGGTGGTAATCATGTGTTTACTTTAACCGGTAGTGCGCAATTAATCGAAGGTTCCAGAAGCGAAAGAATATGCCTACCTGGTGGTACACAATTTATGATAAAAATGCTTTATTTTCTTCCAAGTATTGACGCAATTTGTTAAGTTTTAAAGATATTTATAATAATGGATATCACATCGAGACAATGGATGAAGGAGGTGATGAATACCTCTACATAACATGCATTAAAAATGAGCACAAATTGATTCAAGAGAAGCTTTTGAGACTTCCGTCCAGATTGTACTTTGTCAATATTTTTACAATTGAATCAAACATGGTAAACTCGAAGTTAACCAACCATGGTACATTTATTGTCTTTCATGACTTTTTGGGTTATCTTGTATCAATAATGATGAGGAAAATAATTAAATTTACTCATGGTCATCAATTGGTCAATAAAAAGGTTCTTACGCCCCATGATTTCTCATGTGCTACTTGTTCTCAAGGAAAATTAATTATAAGACCATCACCATAAAATATCATGAACAAATCCCAAATGATCATGGATTGAATTCATGGTGATATATGTGGATCAATTCATCCACCATGTGGACCATTCAGATATTTCATGATCATTATTGATGCGTCAACCCGATGGTCCCATGTGTGTTTATTGTCCACTCACAACCAGGTGTTTGCAAAATTACTTGCCCAAATAATAAGGTTAAGGGAAAAATTATTTGATTATTCAATCAAGAATATTAGGTTTGACAATGCTGGTGAATATTCATCACATGCTTTGAATAATTATTGAATGTCATTGGGAATAAGTGTTGAAAATCTTGTATCGCATGTTCATACACAAAATGGTCTAGCTTAATCATTTATAAAGAGATTACAACTTATCGCTAGACTATTACTTATGAAAACTAAATTGCTCATTTCATTATGGGGACATGCAATTTTGTATGATGCAACACTACTTCAAATAAGTCCATCATGCTATCATGATTATTCCCCTTTGCAATTATCTTGTGGTTATGAACCAAATATATCACACTTAAGGATATTTGGTTTTGCTGTATACGTGTCTGTAGCACCCCCAAAACAAACTAAAAATTGGACCCCAAAAGAGAATGGGGATATATGTTGGTTTTGAATCTCCCTCAATCATTAAATTTATTTAGATTATGATAGGAGATGTATTCACATCATGATTCGCTGATTTCCATTTTTATGAAAAATTATTTCCAACACTCAAAGGGGGAAATCAATCGACTTCAAAAGAAATATCATGGAAATCAACTTCGTTATTACATCTTGATCCTCATAAAAATACGAGTGATCTTGAAGTTCAAAATATCATTAATTTTTAAAATTTAGAATATCAATTGCCAGATGAATTCAATGATTCAAAATGGGTTACAAATTCATATATACTTGTAATGAATGCACCGGTAAGAATTGATGTCCCAGAAGGACAATGTGATGATATTACCAACAATGCTTCCATCCCACGCCTAAAGCATGGGAGACCACTTGGTTCAAAAGATAAAAATACTCGTCAAAGAATGGGGAAAGAACCTATGTTGGTTGAATATATTAATGAATTTGAAGATGATGAAAATGTACCAGAAGTACATGAATATGATCAAGAGGAAATTTCAATAAATTGCACAAACACTGGAAGATGTTGGAACTGATTGTAGATCATTGTTGATGAAACATTTTCATACAATGTAGCCTTTGAAATTATGGATGTGGATCGAGAATCTAAGACTGTTAATAAATTTCGTGAAAATCCAGATTGGGATCAATGAAGAGTTGAAATCCAATTTGAGCTAAACTCACTTGCTAAACGTGAGCTTTTTCGGTCTATCATGAAAACCCCTGAAGGGATTATGCCTATTGGATAAAATTGGGTTTTTGTGAGAAAAAGAAATGAAAATAATGAAGTCTTGAGATATAAAGCATGACTTGTTTCTCAAGGCTTCTCACCAAAATCCGGGATTGATTATGATGAAACATACTCTCCTGTAGTAGATTCAATAACCTTTCAGTACATCATGACGTTTGTTGTACATGAGAAACATGAATTATGCCTGATGGACGTAGTGAATGCACATATTTATGGTGATATTGATAATTATGTTTACATAAAAATCCCTAAAGGATTTAACTTTCCGGAAAAATATCCTGGATCTCGAGATCTTTATTCAGTTAAGCTGAATAAATCATTATATGGATTAAATCAGTCAGGACGTATGTGGTATAACCGTCTGAGTAAATATTTGATGAAGGAAGGTTATAAAAATGATCCAATTTGTCCATGTGTCTTCATTAAGAAGATTGGATCTGAATTTGTTATCATTGCAGTATACATTGATGATATAAATATAATTGGGACTAATGATGAACTTTCTAAGGAAATGGAATATCTGAAGAAAGAATTTGAAATGAAAGGCTTTGGAATGATAAAGTTCTACCTTGGATTACAAATTGAGCATATTAAGAATGACATTTTTGTTCATCAATCACGTTATACGGCTAAAGTCCTAAAAATATTTAACAGGAATGAATCTCATTCATTAAGTACACCAATGGTTGTACGATCTCTTGATCGTGATAATGATGCTTTTAAACCACGATTGGACGATGAAGAACTAATTAGTCCCAAAGTACCATATTTGAGTGCTATAAGAGTACTAATGTACCTTGCAAATAATACAAGAACTGATATATCATTTTCTGTGAATTTATTGGCAAGGTATAGTTTTTCTCTTACTCGTAAGAATTGGAATGGTATCAAAATTGTATTAAGATACCTTCAAGGGTCAAAAGATCGGGGGATAATTTATTCCAAATCCTCATAACCACAGTTGGTTGGTTATGCTGATGCTGGATACTTATCTGGTCCACACAAAGAAAGATCTCAAACTGGATATGTGTTTACATATGGTGGAACTTCTATTTCATGCCGTTCTACAAAACAAACTATTACTATGACTTCTTCCAACCATGCTGAGTTGATTTTTATTCATGAAGCAAGTCGAGAATGTGTTTGGTTGAGAGAAGTGATTAATCATATTCAAAATTGTTGTGGATTAGATATGAATAATAATATTCCCACCATTTAATATGAAAATAATATTGTTTTCATAGCACAGTTGAAAGGCGGGCTTATTAATGGTGACAGAACAAAGCAGATCTTACCAAAATTCCTTTTCACACAAGACCTTCAAAAGAATGGTGAGATTGATATCCAACAAGTAAGGCCTTGTGAAAATCTCGTAGATTTGTTCACAAAGGAATTTCTAACTTCAACATTTGAGAAATTGATTTATAAAATTGGAATGCGAAGACTAAAAATTCTTTCGTGATTTTTTGAGGGGTAGTTTGGAACACAGTACACTTTTTACCTTAATCAGTTTTTCACACTGGGTTTTCTAGTAAGGTTTTTAATGAGGCAATATAGCATGGAATAATTTTAATTTGGATTCATTTTTTTCCAATAGGGTTTTTTGAATTGAATATTTATATTAGATTCCATGGGATTATGACATCCAAGGGGGATTTTTATGAATTTTCATTAATGTTCTGGATGTTATAAATCATAATGATTGAGGTCTATTCATTTCCCATCAAGTCTCTTCATATGGCCATACAGTTTGAATTCCCACCGTTAGATTGGAATTAATTTTGTCCGTTGGATCAACCCTTTTGTAATCTATAAATACAGTGGTATGATAATAGAAATGTGTGGGATTTTGTGTGGCCATATACTTGTGTTATTTCTTTCTTGTTCTATTGTGGTTGAGACATTTTACTTCGCCATCATTATTCTGATCAATCGACGTCGTCATATGCTTTCGATTCGCTTTGCCTTAAAAAGAATAATTTCACAACAGTGTAATTAAGAAAGTGTGTAAAATATAAATACAACCTTTAAATATATTTAATAAACAAAGTATAATAAATTGGAATATTTTCTTTTTGATATGTATCATAATATTTCATAATTGTAAGTATAATCATAAACAATCCCAATAAAGGATGAGATTGTAGCATAAAAATCTTGCCACTTTGGTATCTCTAATTCGTATGCCCTATGAAAGGATTTCATTAAATGAGAAATAAAATATCAGGATAATAAATAAATTCATGATACTAAATTTCATAAGGCATGCATATACACCCAAAAAAAGAATATAGGTTCATAACCTGATACAAGACAGAAAGAAAGATAATTTTAAAAAAACCATTATCTCTTTGGTAACATTGAAAATTTAAACCCCATGAAAGAGAAATAATAAAACTGATATGTAAATACACATAAATTTATGGATAATAATTATAAAATAAATTATTCGGAATTATACACACCACAAACCATAATTATGTGGTTTCTATGTCATATATCACATATAAATAAAAGAGAGATCAGAAAAACCATTACCACGAGTCTGATTTGTTGTGTGTGCCATCATCTTCATAAATAATAAAAATATCTTAATTATCTATTTTTTGATAAATTTATTAATGATTATTATTTTTTATATTTCAATTTTTATCATGAAATATAAAATTACTTAATTAATTACGCTTTCATGATATGTTTTGACAATATTTGTCTTAAGTGTAAAAAATGATATAGGTTGGTTTACTATGGTAAAAGTGGTAATTATTAAAACATATATAGAAAAAATGATTAAATAATTATCATATTTATAGGCCAATTATACTTTTAAAACCAATCATGAAATATGGTTAGTATAAATGATGTATGTAATGATCATGGAGATAGTATGTTGTGTGTCTGCTTGAGTAACATTTCCATTTTTAAATGATCATTATAGAGAAAATATAAATAATATGTTATCTTTATAGAATTATAATTATATAATAAATAAGATATTATTTAATGATATAAACTTATATATATCATTATCATGATTTGTTGATGAAAATAATTGCATCGCTTTGAGGAGGCGGTAGTTTACACATCCAAGAATGATGTTATCATTTTTTTCCATGAGAGAAAAGGTAAAAATAAAATGATATATTATTTTTTAAAAATGATAAATATGTCATTAATATAATAAATATTTCTTTAATAACACATATATTTGTTATTTTAACATTATTACAAATATTACCTATCAAATAACGCATTAGTGAAAAAAGAATCACCTCGCTACATGAGGTGGTAGTCTGTCATTCATAGGAGAAACGTTTTTGTATAACTTATGTAGTGAAATTTAAAAAAGTTATATATGATATAATTATCACAGTGGTATAAATATAATATAAATATCATATATAAACTTTATATCTGTCATTATACCTGACTGTGTGATCTGGTATTGGAAAAACAAATGGTATCATTTTGTGAGGTGGTAGTCTATCATACACACCAATGATGATTTCATAACCCATTTGATTGATGTGTGTGTGGTTTTAGTTTCTAAACTTAACATAAAAAATATCAATATGTTTAAGATAAAAATATTATTATTTCATCATGGAATAATAAAAATTTAATGATTTGGAGATGGAAGTAAAATTAATACACTCATTAAAGAACATTACCTCTTCTTTATGTATTCTCCTTATGTTTTCCATGAATCCCCCAATGGATCGATTTATTTATAAAATGAGGATTATGTGATTTGGGTGTGAATTTTGGTATGTAATTTTTTAAATTTCTTTCCTATTGAAATTATTTGATTGTTTTCAAGGACGAGGAAGAGTGAGTGACCTTTTGTAGTTGAGGATGTGTGGCATTCTTATAAATACTCGAAATTATTCACTATTAAGAGGTAAATATTACCTAAAGTGGCTCTAAATGTGGAAATAAAAATATTTTAGGGATAATATGGTCAATAAATACCTACAACAGATAATAAATCTCAATTTTTATCCATTTTCATCCTTAAATTCTAAGTTTCCTTATTTTTTCCATTTCTTCATTATGATAACTAGTTTTATAACATATGTAATTTATCCATTTTGGATAAATTAATGTGAGACTTTTTAGATAATATTTAACCACTTATTGTAAATATTATATCTAATTTATCAAATGAAAATATTATTTGTGTTGAAAATTAGTTTTAAGAGAAGAGTAAGTAATGAGAAAAATACAACTTTAACTACACTAATAGAGTTTTTTAATTATTAGTTGTCAATATATTCACTATAAAACAAACATTTGTCCATTAATGTGAAAAATTTGATATTTATTAACATTTACCAATATCATATAATAGGATAGGTTTTTTAGTAATTTTAAATCATTAAATAGAATAACATTTTCATTAAATAACATTAATGTTAATTTTGATATTATTAATTTATAAATTTTTTTAATAAAATATCATGAAAAATATGTAATTATAAGTTTTTATTCTCCAACATATTTTATATGATATATTAAACAAAAAAATAATGGAATATAATAATTTAATCCATTTACTCAACTTTTAATATTTTTAGCATCATTTATTTTATTTTATTATTAACTAATATTTATTAAATTGGTGTATCTTAATTATTTAATGTTATTAATTAATATCTAAAAAATATAACCAGGTTACCATGATAGAAAAAATTAATTTACCATGAAAATTTTATATTTATAACGGAACCTTTAAAATTTTCCCAATCATGTAGATTTAAACAAATTAAAAGGAAATTAATGTTTTTTGTCTATTTAATTTACATATTATATAGGTCACTTTCCAAGAAAAGTGTCCCACTAACACCTAAAAATATATCCAAAGGTCAAAAGGGTTTATATATGTCCATACAAAGGTTTTTTATAAGATTACGTGACATTTCCCCCACCCCTATGTTTAATGCTTATTCAAATAGTAAACTTGTTTTTACTATAATCATTGTGATTAATTTTAAGTGTTTGCACTAATAATTATGGGAAAAATATAATTTGGACTTATTAAAAATTATAATTCACACTAACACCAAATATTGAATCTATTTTAAAAAATAAAATACATATAATTGAAAAATTTTAAATTTAAATTAATCTCACAAACTTGACCAGAATGCAGGTTTTTAAAGTGAAAAAGGATAAAAGTGTACAACAATTGTATTTGTTAATTCAGCATGAAAATGATTCAAATGACCTTAATTGGATTACAATATATAAAAACTCATTAGTTTTATATTAAAATAAATTAAAATTTTAGTTTAAAATTATAAATTATTTAAATGAAAATGTTTTTTTCTAATAAAATTATGTATTTTTCACTATTGATCAAAAAGATATATTTTTAAAAAATCGAAAAAATTCACCCTAAGCTATTTTGGATATTTCTATTTCAAAATTGAAGATTATTATACAGTATAAGTTTATAATAGTTCAAAATTTAAATTATAGTATATTTCTTTTCATAGAAATGAATAAAAATCATTTTAGATTAAAACAAATCTTTGAAGAATAAAATCACTTTAATAAATTTGATTTATTATTTTATAAAAAATTATCAATCATTTATATTTAGTAAATATATATATATATATATAATCATATATTTCATAAAATATTTTATACTATATATACCCACTAAATTAACGACTATGTTAAAATTGTGAAATATATCATAGATTGTTTATGTTCGGTGTTGCATGTGGATTACACTATTCAATATAAAAATCTGAAGGTTTCATGTAATGAAAACTAAACTGATTGTCATGTGTAACATAATTTGAAAAATGTTTTTTAATCTCACACAAGATAATATTTTTCTCTACTACCTTTGTTCAATCAAAAATAATTTTCATCTTTTAATCCCTCATCATGTTATATATCATGTCATTTTAACACTTATAATTTTATTTTAACCCCTTATAAACCCAAATTAACCTTAACCACAATAATTTTTTTTAATATTATTTTAGTTTTAATTATTTAAGAAAATTAATTTTACCTTACTAACTAAAAATAATTATTTTGACAAAAAAATATAAAATATATATGTTCAAATTAAATTCACTAAATGGGGGGAATTTAATTTAGAATAAAAACTATAAGGGTGATGAAAATTCAGTTTTCCAAATATAAAGTTTTCATATGTATGAATGATTTTGTATCATAATTCAATATGAAATTATTTCCAATGAAAAATATTGGATAAATTATAATATTATTGAACTAATTTTATTTTGAAAACAATTTAAAATAATGTGGGCCATTGTAAATTATTTAAATTAAAATCCTCTATCGACTACAATCATTAGTTTTTTACTCTTCATTAAAAAATTATTCTTCTCGATAATTTAAAAAAAATTAACTCTAAGCTAATTTTGACATCATGAAATAAAAAATAAAATTCATTTTTTTGAAATAAAAATTAAATGTGGAAAAATAATTAATTTGAAATAAGACTGAAAATTAAATGAAACCATTTTCTAGAAGAATACAGTATTTATGCATAATATTAGATTTATTCATTTCCTATTCCCCAAAAAAATATTAGACGAATGATAAAAAATTTAATTGAATGTATAGTATTTAAATTTTATTAAAATAATTCCGTAATATTGGTTAATTTATTTTTTATGATAAAAACACATCTCATTCATTAAATTGTTTTTTTATAAAACATTTCTTTTAATATCAAATTATTTTCATTTTTATTTATAATAAATAAATTATTATTGATTTTTTTTGTATATTTGTAAACCATATACTTTTCAATATTTGGAGATTCCTTCTCATAACCACCAATTTAAAGGCTTTGATATAATGGTAACTTTTATATAATATTAATTATATTACAGTTCATTATAACATGGGTTTTTGTATATCGAAAGCTATAAATGATAATAGATTTATTTTAAAAAAATATTTCACTAAATATTAGGGTGTTAAACTACTTGATACATAAATATTTGAATATCAAATAAACTCTAGTGCCACTCCCAAGATACCATGTTTGACACATTCTATATATCTCTTAACACTATATTGTTTAAGACAAGGTACGTAAGAAGTGCACTTTATGAATCTAGAAATTTCATTTGGATAACTTGGAATAAATATAATGATCTCTAAGTGTTCTCAGGATGATGTCATGATTTTATAAATGATCATTTATACACAAGAAATAAAATAAGTTTTCATCAACATAAACTATTAAAAACTAATCCAAGAATAGATAAAAGATCCATTTCATTAAGTACATGAATACATTTGGTGTGTTTGTTAGACCGATCGACATCACCGTGAACTTGTACAAAAAATAACTGGTTCTAAAATAAGTTTGGGATAGGTTATATAAAATCACCCTCAATAGATGATACCCTTACCTAAATTCTATTATAGAGATCATCTTTGAACCTCTCAACTAATCTAAGGGATCATCAGTTTTTTGAAGTGGATATCATTTCTTAAATATCATCAAGTTCAGTAAATGAAAATACACACAAAAGAGCAATGTCCCAAAAACCTTCTTATTGAATTTAATGTTATTACCCCAAGAATAAGTACTAGTATTTATGAATCCCATATCCTTATGATTCTTCAATATAACTTTTAACACAAAAATATCTACAGGATCTATTCTATATAATGGGATAGAAACTAGCTCTTATCTAGACACAAACTTGATCCAAAACTCCATCTCTCGCCTGGGTGGTAGGCCATAAAACTCCTAAGTAAACAAGTCATAAAAATGGTCTACCACTGAAGGTAATGTATCTATATTCATTACACAGTCACATAGAACAAAAACTACTATTTTAGTATGAAAACATCCACTCTTTACTAAATTGGTTTTTCACAACCAGCTCGAAGATCCCACACTTAGTGATTGATGAATCTTTCCCTTTTGGAGATATAAAGGTAAAAATCCTCAAATAAAAGTCAATGTTATCTTGTAATAGAACTACAAAATCCACTCCTAGAATCAAATATAATCCATCCATCCTCAAGGAAATATCTCCCAATAGATATGGTTTCCACCAATTTCAAGAGATCAATTCTTTAACTATTCTATATTATCAAATTCCACTCACATTGGTGTATCAATGGTTATAACAACATCCATTCTATCCACAACAAAAAAATAACCATTAAAAATTATTAAAATTAAAATTAATGGGAATATCCTTTACAAAACCCATAATCAAGTGTTGATGATTATAAAATAATACCTACGAAGGTAGAATCTCTTGCCTCCAAACTAGAAAAACTATACTATATAGTGTGTAACTGAATCTCCCCAATTAAATGGGTTCTAGTATGACTCCCATATACTATTACTTGTAGATATTAATTTATTTCCTATAATGGGGTACCATGTCCCCTATATAGGTTTGAACATTGGGTTGAACTCTAGATACCATTGTGTTTAGTCATTATTGATCCCTTCTTAGACACGAGTTATAATCACGATCCACTTCTACTTTCCAACAATAGTGATCTCCAATATAACCTCTATAGATTGTCTAAAATAAAATAAAAATAAAACTCTAGGGAGGAGGAAGAACATGATTTGCGCATGTAGCCAATTCTTGCACACAAAAACCAATACAACATGATCGTGTTATAAAATGGTTTCCCACTACTTTGGTTATTATTGCTACTACTACCCATGTGGTAACCATTGTGGTAGCACTTATTCTTTTAAAAGCAATACATTATCACCCTAATAAAAGTTCTTATACCCCACTTGATTCCTCATATTGGATTCCTTATATTGTATAACCCCACGAATTTATGATACATTTCCTTTTAAATAAATTCAAGCTATCTTATGGATTTGGATACACACAACTCTAACTATAAAAGAACCATGAAATAATATACCATTTTTTCATATAAATTACATTTAATAGTTCTAACTAATTTAAAAGTAATATATTTTTTAAACATGTATTAGTATTATTTATTAGTTATAAATATATTTTAAATAAAAATTAAAAAACACAAGAAAGAAAAAGAAATGTTTTTCTAAAAAAAATATATTTTATTGAAATAATAGGTTCACCGTGTTATGTGAAAATATGTTTAAATAAATATTTATAAATTTTAAAAAATATATTTGGTAACATGAAATTAATTTTTGGAATCTTAATTTAAAAATTATCTTAGTGGTAGTTTTTTATAATTTTCTAGATGATTATCTTTTTATCAATACTAAAAAATACTGATTTTTATTAAAAAAATTATTTTTCATTTGAAGTGTTTATAAGTTATATTTTTATTTAAATAATTTTTTAATGTAAAATTACTTAATATATATTATATTTAATTCAATTTTAGTTATTTTAATAAATATTTTGTCCCAAAATTATATAAAAATATTCTACATTGTTGAAAACTTTCCATCGCAAAAGCTTTTTTCATTACATCTGTTTGTATAATTTTAAATTAAATTATGTATTATATGTGAATTGAATTTGTTAGAAGGGAATATTGTTATTGAAAAATCATAAGTTATATTATACAACAATTTCAAAATAACTCTTTGTAATATAAAATAGTAAAAATGGTAAAAACTAATTACCTTGGTTAAGGTAAAATCAGATTTACCAGGGGTTAATTTATAAAGATAAGGGTTCAAATGAAATTAAAACTAGTCCAATTCCTATATTATGGAAATAATTAGATAATAAGAAACATAAGGTTCAATAATTATTCATTTTTTAGCTTTTTTGGAAACTGAAAACAAGGATATGATTTATTCTTTTCAAGAATTCCACATGTGTCATGCTCCTCGATTATAAATGGGAAAACACTATCGATTCTTATTCTCATAATTAAATTAATTTGTAAAAACAAAAAATTTCCCAAACCTCTCTCTAACATCTTTATCAACATTATAGAGTTGTTGGTATTCCCAAAATACCAACCCTATGGTCCTTAAGAGGATATCCAAAGGAGGATTCTCAAAGAGATGGTAATCATCTTAACCAAGATCTTTATTTTTTTATTTCTCCTATTACAACCTAAAATTATTTCAAAAAACATAAAATATAAAATAAAGAGTATATAAGATATAATATTATTTAATTATTTTTGTTAAACAATTTTTATTTTTCTTCTTATCCATCAAATGGGACACAAATCCATTGCTCATGTGTACAATAGATTACTGTCTCAGAACTAATGTAATATTATTTCCATCACCGAATCCCATGGATATTCATAATTATAGAAATGATGAATATATTTTGTAAATATTACATGATATTAATTCTATAATGTTAATACACCATACACTTTTTTACCTTTCATTGATTTAGGAACCGTTATTTTCGGTCACGCGTATGTACGACATATCATCTCCATGAAGAGATTCTATTAATTTTCCATGTAAAACAGTCAAAAATGGTTCTAAAAATGTATCAAATTAGTTTTTATGATATTTATAGCATTATTATAATTATTTATATGATAAATAAATATAATATATTCATGAAACATAACTTCCATGACTAAACATGGATGATAAAACAAGAAAATTGAAACCTGAAAGAATAGTAATAATAAAATATAATTAACTAATGGGTGGTAAAATGTTATTAGAGGATAATATACAATATTATAAATATTAATATGGATCTATTATCGAGTAATAAGTTTCATGAAAAAACTATATTGTATATTAAGTCAGGATCAACTAAAGGGAAGCATGACGTAAGGGCTTTCATAACAATTTCCATTCCATTGAGACGTATTTGTTAATATGATCATATTCACATTTGTTTGGAGTATATAATAACCCTTTGATGTATTTTACATGAATAACTATTTGTAAATTATTTTTAATGTTTCAATACATGTTTATTCCTTAAAGAGGTTACAATTTGAATGTTACAATGGTGTTAAGAATCTATTTTGTAATCCCACATTCTTTTAGAATTACATTCAATCATTAGGATGAAATATTATAATTTTTCCATGATAATATAAAATAATTTTAATATCCACTTAATATTTTTTTGTTTTACATATTTTATTACATCTTTTACACTTTGGTGTATGGATCAACAAAATAAAATGAATTTATTTATTTATCATTATATAAAGAATATTTTTATTCCATTTTCATTTTTTTAAAATTATTCTAAAAAATTAATTTTATTTACTCAAATAATTTATTAAGTAAATTTTACATTATTCATAACTTTGAAAAAGTTTTTGATGGAATTTTTTTAATTTTTTCGAAAGGAAAGTTTTTTTAAAAAGTCAAAGGGAATATTTTTAACCAATATGGTGATGATGTAATTCACCACCACCATAACGATTTTACATAATTTATATTATTATACATGTATTAAATGGTTTTATAAAGAAAAATATTTTTATGAATAGTTATTTAAAAATTTCAATTCCATTCCCTCTATTGTTCCAAATAACATGATTTTATAGAAAAATCTATATTCCCATGGAATCAATGATCACCTTAAAAATCATAGTTTACTTTTTTGGCTATCAACATTCTATTTAGATAATAACTTTACTATAATAACTTTTCATTTTCCATTACATTTCTCGTAAATATCTAGATTATTTTTATCATGGATATGGTTATTAGAAAAATGTTTGTGATTTTTATATATTGCGTTTAGTTTTAATGTTATTTAATTAATTTGTATCATGTATATGATTATTTTCTATACCATATGTTATTTTTATTTAAAATTAAGTTTCTCATAAATATATTTATTTATTATGTCAATATATATAGAATGATTATGAAATGTAGTGAACGGTAGGTTCTGGATTTATATAGTTCGTTGATGTTTTGGTAAGTCTATGGATACAAATAAATCAGCCAAATTAAATGGGTTTTTACTAATAAATTTAAAATATATTTTTAATGGTCATGAATGTATATATATAACGATTTAGGGTATCATAATGCCCTAATTTATGAATTTCCTACTTTGATATGTCAATTATTATTCTCCATTTTGTTTTTTCTATTCATTATATCCATAGATTCATTTTTTTTCCAAAGTCATTGATTAAATGGAAATTGTTTTCTATTATTTACCATTGCATATTGATTATTTCATATCTAATAATGATATTAATGTTATTGATTAAATAGAATTTGTATCAGATTATTTACATTTGTATATTTATTATTCCATATATAATTATGATAGTCATGTTATTGGTTAAATGTAATTTTTGTTCTATTATTTACCATGAAATATTTATTATGACTTATCTAATCATGATTTCCAAGTTATTGAAAAATTGAAATGTGTTTTCATTTATATACCTTGAAATATTGATTATTAATTATTTATTTATGATATTTCCCATTATAGATAAACCTTTTTGGTCATTTGTGATGTACCTTATTTTTCTTCCCCTCACTGGATATGAAGAAGAAAAATTTGAATGTGTTTCAATAATTTGAGAATTTTTTTTCTTATTTTTTTATTCTATTCGCAATGTAAAATTTTTATCATGTATATATCTTGTTCTCGAAAACTACAAAATGGATTAGTCCTTTGGGATTTTACCCCCATATATATTCTAATGTAATAAAGTATATCATCGACTCTTGGTTACAGGATTTGGGGTTGTTAATGTTGGTATCAGAGGAGGTTTAGTATAAACATGGGAATCTAAATTTAGGAAAATATAAGTTATGTAAGATATACCTATTATAGAATTTGAGGATAAGTATATAAGAACATCTTAATTTTTTGGTGGGGAATGATTTTATGTTATTCTTATAAATACATTCCTTTACGGATACTATAATTTGGTGTGGTTTTGGAATAAAAATTCCTATGTGTAATATCTCTGAAAAGGTGGAATTGAGATTTGACTTGATCTTTACCTAGTCCATAAAAATAGGCCTTACGGGACACCTGTTTTGAAATATCCATGAGATATGTTTTGGAAATTTAAATTTTATTTTCAAACCATTATAAAGGTTATTAGAATAAATATACACGTAATTAAACCATGTTTAAGATTATAGGATTAATAGTGTATAAATTTCTAATTTATATTAATTGTCCAAAATATATAGATTTTTAAATTATAATTTAAAATACATGATTTTATTAGGAAATACATTAAAATCCATTGTATTGAAATTGTTCCTAGAATTCATAATAGTATTAATACTTGTGGCCAATATAGGTATTTCCATGCTGAGAATGAAAATATATCTTGAATTGGAACTGAGTAGATCATGGATATTTTAGTGAATTTTAATAAGCTTATAATAAATAAAATTGATCGAATCTAGAAATTGTTTTTTATAAAACACGAATCTTAAATGTTGGATGGCTTGATGCAACAGTATCCTCCATCATTTAGTGGGAATTTTCTTCTAGTGGTTGTTATAAAATTGATTAAGTCCATTGAAAATATATTTCTAACCTTGGGATATGATGGAAAAAAACATTATAATGGAATTATACTCTCTCCAGAGTTATGATGGTCAATAGTGGCCATTGATATAGAATAATAGGGAGGAAAAATAAATAACACATGAAATGGATATATTTTAAAGAAACATTATTTGAAAATTATTTTCCTTGAGAGAAAAAACTAAAATGAAAAGAGTGTTCCTTAGCATAAAACAAAAGGAATATGAATGTGTTTCATAATAGAGGGTTACGTTTATAAGACTAGAAAAGTATTATATGGATTACATATGAAATAAAAAAATATTTATCATTTCATTGAAGTGGTTAAGCCATTTATCTTAAGAGAACTAGTTTCTCAAACTTTTTCATCATATGGTGGAATAGTTTTATATTCCCTGAAAACGTTGATGTAATTTTATAAATCCAATGTATTCAAGGGGAATAAAATGAAGAGGATTTCATCAGAACACTATGAAAATGGTAATTCATAAATAAAGATGAATAAAATCAAGATATTTATATCATGTGGTAACTAAATAATGAAACATCGTCAAAAATATTTGAATGAAATTGGAATGTGTTTCAAGTTCGGTGATAAGGGTCCTCTAGTTGATGAATGAAAATAAAAGAAACAAATCAATGATTTATAGTTATTCCACTATAAATAAATGGATAATTATTAACACCAATTCCGCTAGCTCAAATGGAATATACCACATGAGTGGCCATGGGGAAAAGGCTAATCTTATGAAATCACTAAAATTGAGGTGTAAGTACCCAAAGATGTGATGGTGGGCATATAATCGTAGCCTAAAATTTAAAAAATTCATTATTTTATTCTATATCTTCATACTCTATTATTTATTCTATGTTTAAAATAGAATTTTATATTTTCCTATCCCATTAAGAAGGGAGTTTTCAGTCAAAACTTTATGTTAAATTCTCACTACAATAAGGATGTGTCACATAGTCCCCATTATGACTGAAAAACTTTCTCTAATGGTAAAATATATTTTCATAACTATGTTTTAATTTGTTATATTCATTGGTATGAAATGTATTTCAAAAATATGTTGAAAAAAATTATTGCATAGAGAAGGAAATTACAATTCATGATATAGATTATGAATTCTATGTTTTTATAGTAGAGAATTCATCATCTTAATCATGTTTAGATCCACCCTCAGTATCTTCTCTAAATGAGATTTTACAAGATTAAAACAAACACAATCTATGAATAAAAATAATTCCCAATTGACGATGTATATATTATATAGAATTGAATTAATGTATTTCTTGCTGAATTACCCAGACCTCCACTAGATCATTAAGTTGTGTTATCTCTTGATTTAATCCTATATAGAAGACCTTTTTTAGTGAATCCTTATATAATATACACTATGGAATTATTGAATTTAATAAAACAAAAATATTAGTTGTGTGATAATTGATTTATTCACCTTAGTGTTTTAGCATTGGGATCCCAAATTTTCTTTATTAAGAAGAATGATGGATCCATGAGGATATTCTCTGATTTTACGAAATATATGCTATAATGATAAATAAAAATTATCCTATTTAATGAATTTATTAATTATTTGATCAACTTTTTCAAGATCAATATTTTTCGAAGATTGTCCTTTGATCTTGCTAACATTAACTATGAGTAAATAAGGAAGATAATCCAAATATATTTTTCTAAAAATTATAGAAATTATAAGTTTATTGTAATTCCATTAAGATTAAAAAACTCATTTATTGTACCATGATTAATTGTTTCATTTTCACACTTACACCACAGTGCTAAACTTTCTTTGTATTGAAAATTATAAAAATAATAGAAAATTGAACTTCATTTTTGATACCATTATTTTGTGTTTATAACTATTTAAATGGTAAATGTTTCTCTTTTGATGATTTCAATGTAGGGGGGAGATTATTTGGATGACCCATGATTAAGTGGAAGAAAAATGGGCCATAATTGCATGGATCCATGAAGACCTATCCAATTTTTTCCTATTTGGAAAATTATGACAATCTAAATGGGATCATATTTTGTGTGATGGTCCAAACATTAATTGGGTACAACTCTTATGAAGGAACCAATGACAAATTATTCCATAAAGGGGCCCAACGGACCTGATCTATCTAGACCACCGAATTTGTGAGAAATCAAAAGTGGTGTTCCATAATATATCCATATCTCCAGAACCACTTATCCAATTGATGCCAAAAATTCAGACTAGATATTCAGTAAGTTGGTATATAGCTTTACAATTTTGTCAAAAGTGAGATTCGATTGTCTAACGGCCAAAAAACGTTGTATAATTGGTTTGAATAAATTTGGGTTCCCAAAACCACCTTACAATTTTCCAATGAAATGGAACCTTGGGTTTCTAAAGCCCTTGTGATCACCCGGGGAGGAACATGTTGTAAATCCCGATTTTAATGGTGTAATATTGGAATGGTAATTTTAATTCAAGGTTTTTATGTTGTTTTTATTCATCCTATATTTCTATTTAATTGATTTATGTTCTGGTATGTTATGCTCTACTCATATGATCATGCTTGGGGGTACCCATTCATGTGATGTTTCACACACTGTTCACCACTTCTTCTTTCCCCATTCAATTGAAGTGTTTGTGTGGTTCATATTGTTTAATTAAACTCACATAAAATTGATCATGGACAGTTAATTTCAATTCATGGAAACACATTGAAACATCATAAAAACCTCGAAGGTTCATTGATTTCTTCATGTGTTTCCTTAGTGAGTTTCAGTTATAAATTCGAACACAGATCACTTAATCATTAGCGGTATCTGGTGAATCATTGGATGTTTCTGACAAAACCCTAGGAGGTATCCTAATATAAAATATATAACATTATTGTTCTTTGTGTTACAATCCATGAATTTAAATATCATAACCCCATCTCTTGAAGCAATGAAGAATGAGAAACAAGAGATTTCCCAAGGTTGATCAAACTTTATCAAATTTGTCAATTTTTTATTTCTTGTATTGTTTTCTTTTATGTTCTTTCTTCCTAATAAATGAAAACCCAAATTTTATACAGTCCCATTTCCCCTTTTCATAATCAAAAATTTATTCTAAAATTAATGATCTAAGGCTATGTTGGCGCTGTTGCCAAAAATCCAAGACACCTTTTTTCATTATTTCATTTAATTTATTTATTTTCATTCTAAATTAGTACTCCTTTCTGTACCCAACGCCGATTTGTTTTGGATTTATCTTATTATTTTTATTTACTTTTTTGTATTTTATCCCTCTATACTTGTCTTATTTTCTCTCTCTCTCTCTCTCTCTCTCTTTTATACCCAATTTTTACTTTTGTGTATTTTATCCCTCTATATTTGTCTTCTTTTATCTCTATCTCTCTCTCTCTCTCTATTTTATACCCAATTTTTCAATCTATAATTATATAGTATAAAATTATATTCTTCCATCACCCACCTATAGTGATTTTATCCATATTCATTTATTAAAAAACAAAAAAACAAATATCACAACTTATTTGCATGACGTGATTAGAAAACGAAAAACTGCTTGAATTTGACCCAAATTTTGAAAAGACAATTCACACAAAAATCAAGGAATATATAAAAGGTAAATCATATAACACTATAGAAACCATTTTGGAAATTAAATTGGGTATAAATCAATGAAAAATTGAACCCAATCAAATCCAAGAAAACATGGTTGCAAATAATAAAACATTAAAAGAACTGACCACCCTGGATGTGAAGTACCAACCCGCGTACATCCAATATCCTGAGGAAGAATCCAACTCTGAGTTTTGATCAATACTCATCCACCTTCTTCCTAAATTACATGGTCTTCCCAGTGAATATCCTCATAAACACTTTAAGGATTTTCACATTGTTTTCTCGACCATGAAGCCCTAAAATGTGTCTGAGGACCTAATTATGTTTAGGGCCTTCCCTTTCGCCCTTGATGGTGTAGCCAAATATTGGGTATATAATTTACCTACCACAATGGTTTCATGGAATGACCTGAAAAGACTATTTTTAGTGAATTTCATCCCTACCACCCAAACTGCATCAATTAGGATAGAAATTTTTGGCATTAGGATATCACAAGGAAGGAACCTTCATGAATTCTAGGAGAGATTCAAACAACTTTTCTCAAGCTTCCCCCACAACCAAATTAGTGAAAAACTATTAATCCAATACTTATATGATGGAATCATACCCATGGAACATGGAATGATTGATGTAGTAGCTGGTGGTTCCTTGGTTGATAAAACTCCTTCTACTGATCGTGACATAATAGCCAATATGGCTCAAAATGCACAACAATTTAGTACATGAGATACTACACCAACCCTAAGATTTCATGAGGTAATTCATTCATCCTTAGAAAAAATGGTATATAACCAGTTTTTTGAGATGCCTACCCTTATAAGGAAATTATCTCAAGCACAAGGTAACTCACAATCTCTTCCCCTTCCATTACATTGTTTTATTTGTTCTGACAATACTCATTTTTTTGACCAGTTCCCACAACGTCAAGATTCACATGATTCTTCTGCAGTCGTGTTCCCAGGGGGTCTACTCCAACATGAAACTTCCTTCAAGTAGGAACAATTTAGGGAAAAACCAAACCATGGGATACAAGCACAACCCCAGTACCGATAAAGAGGAAACTCAAGATGCCCCAGGAAGAATTGATATCCACAAGGCCAAGGTATACAACCTTCTTATCTTTCATCTTTTCAAAACAATCATCCTCCTCCTCCCAAATCTGAACCAAGCCTCAAGGATATTTTGAAACAAATGGAAACCCAGAACCTCCAGTTCCAACAGACCTCATAATCAGAAATTCAAGACCTACAAACTCAAGTGGGACAATTGTAGAACACCATTAGTGAGCTTAAGATGCAATGTTCTAGAAAACTACCATCCCAACCCATTTTCAATCTAAAGGAAAAAGGATAATGTATATGCAATTACAATTTGTAGTGGTAAAGAAGTCACCCCTTCTACTAATTTTACACAACAGGTATGTCCCCCTCTTGAAAACACTCTTTCTCTACCCATAAAACATTTCAATGAATAAAAACAAAATAAAAAAGGGCTATCAAATTATCATTAATGATTCAAATGAAAAACCCATTCCTCTTCCTTTCCCCAAATACTCTCTAAATCTATGAAAAATTCTGATAATGAAATTCATAATGAAATAATGGATACATTTAAAAAAGTTCAAGTTAATATTCTTTTCATGAATGCAATCATGAAAATTCCCCATTATGCCAAATTTATTAAAGAACATTGAACCCATAGATGAAGGATGTAGGGGAATAATAGTGTCAAATTGGGAAGGAATGTATCAACTATTATTCAAATAGAAATTCCAACCAAATTCAAGGATACATACACATTCATGATACCGTGTACCATAGGGGATACATTTTTTTGGATTCTATGATAGATTTAGTTGATTCCATTAATGAAATTCTTCACTCTGTGTATACTTATTTTCAGGTAGGATAAATTCAGCCAACTTTCATTATCATGCAACTTTCCAACCAGAGTACTATGCATCGAACTGGATTGATTGAGGATGTTCTTGTAGGATTAAATAATCTCATCTTCCTATATGATTTCTACATTTTTAAGATGGAAGATACTCGAACCCAAGGAAATTTTCCCCTAATACTTGGGAGTACCTTCCTCAAAACAGAAAAGACGATCATCAATGTTCACAACGGTACACTGCCCATGGAGTTTATAGGAAAAAATTTAAGTTTTAACATCCTTGAGGCTATGAAACACCCAGTTGAGGAGCAATCCACTATTCCTATCTATTTGATGGATGTGCTCTGAAATAACACACACACACACACAAACTTCGCTCCTCAACCCATACCCTAATTCACTTTCCTCTTCTTTACCCCTAGATGATTTGAGTTTTGATTCATGTTTTTAGTTTTTTGTGGTTTCTGAAAAGTTTAAATTTTGTGAATTAATTGATGAGTGTGTTCATTCTGAGGTACCCATGACCGTCAATGATTCTACAAATCTCATTTCAATAGACTCTCTATCCTTAGAGAATAAAAAAAAAAGAAGATAGACAGTTTCATCGACCTCAATCCCCCTAAATTCTATCCCTCAGTCAAATAACCAATGGCGTTAGAATTAAAACCACTTCTATCAAATTTAAAATATTCTTATCTTGAGGGTATTGACCAATTGTCCATCATTATTTCTAATAACCTCTCTCAAAAATATAAATCAAAACTGTTAAACCTTTTGAGAGAGTGTAAAAAGTTAATAAGATGTACATTGGATGATATTCCTAGGATTAGCACATCTATTTGTACACTCCATATACATTTGGATGATGAGGTTATGCTTTTGAGATAATCTCAATGTTAGTTGAATCCCACTATCCATGAAGTGGTAAAATTAGATGTTAGTAAATTACTTGCTTCAGTGATCATTTATCCTATATATGATAGTAAATGGGTTAGCCCAGTGCAAATTATGCCTAAAAAATATGAATAATAGTTGTTTCAAATGAAAGGAATGAATTGGTTCCAACACATGTGAAAAATAGTTGGTGAGTCTGTATTGACTACCATCGACTGAATCAAGCCATGCAGAAGGACCACTTTCCTCTAACTTTCATTGACCAAATTCTAGATTGATTGGCTGGTAAGTCCCACTATTATTTCCTTGATGGCTATTCATGTTATTTTTAAATCCATATATCCCCTGAGGATCAATAAACGACAACATTTACCTCTCCATTTGGAAAATTTTCATATAGAAGGATGCCTTTTGGTCTATGTAATTCTCCCAATACTTTTCAGCTATGTATGTTTTGTTTTTTTGAGTACCAAGAGAATTTCATAGATGTTTTTATGGATGATTTCAAGGTTTATGGAACTTCCATTGATGACTATTTGGCTCAACTAGGTTTTGTCCTCTTCTGTTACATAGAAAAAGTTCTTGTATTAAATTATGAGAAATTACATTTCATTGTGGGAAGGGAAATAATAGTTGGGAATGTTATTTAAAAAGAGGTAATTCAAGTGGATAAATCAAAAATTGAATTAATTTAAACCCTTCCATATCCCAATTTTGTTCGTGAGGTGCGATATTTCATGGGTCATTCTGGTTTTTATCAGTGATTCATTAAAGAATTCAGTAATACATCACTTACCTTGTCCATGTTATTAAAAAATGATTACGAGTTGGGTTTAATAAAAATTGTGCAAAATCTTTAAATTTTCTAAAAAGGAGTCTCACATAATCTTCTATCATCCTACCACCATGGTGGGATCCCCCCTTTAAGCTTATGTGTGATACCTCTAACTTTGCAGTTGTGGTAGTTTTATCACAAAGGGTTGAGATAGCTCCTCATGTCATTGTTTATGCCTATTGTACCCTTGACCCTGACCAGGAAAACTACACAACCATTGAAAAATAAATTATTTATATATTTTTTCCTTGAAAAAATTCCATTCATATCTTATTGGGTCAAAAATCATTGTATTTTATCATCTTGCTGCCCTTCATTTCCTCCTAATGAAACTTGAAGGTAAGCCCCACCTCATTCGGTAGATGCTACTCCTCTAACAGTTTGACCTTGAGATTTGAGATAAGAGAGATGTGGAAAATGTCGTAGCTGACCCCATTAATAGGATTTCCCCACCATTGGACCATCAATTTGACTCACCCCTCCCCATTGGAGAATTCTTCCCTCATGGGAACCTTTGTGATATTTTGGACTTTACACCAGGGTATGCAGACATTTTGAATTTTCTAGCAACATGTAGGGTACCCACTAATTTCAATATTTCACAATCATAGATACTTAATCATGATTTTTGTTGGTACATTTGGGACAACCCATATTTTTAGAGAATTTTTGGTTACCATGTAGTTCATCAGTGTGTCCCAGACCATGAGTTCACCTCTGTTTTGACCGTCAACCACACCTTAGCCTGTGGGGGCCAATTTGGATCTCAACGTATAACTCTAAAGGTCATTGACCCATGGATTTATTGTCAAAAAATCTATAGGGATTCCCATATACTTTTAAATTCATGTAGTCATTTTCAATTTGTAGGTAATATCACTAAGAGGAATGAAATTCCTTAATATCCCATGTTATTCTATGAAATTTTTTATGCATGTGGCATTGAATCCATGGGGAATTTTCCAAATTCCTTTTGATTTTTGTAAATATTATTGGATATTGACTATGTATCTAAATGGGTGGTATCAAATTCCCCCAAGACCTATGACTCTCAAGTGGTTGTTGATTTTTTTAGGTCTCAAGTTTTTAGTAGGTTTGGTTTATCGAGATTCATCATTAGTGATTAGGGTTCAAATTTTTTCAATCAGAACATGAAAAATTTGCATCATAAGTATGGGGTTGATCATAATATATCCACCGCATGTCACACCTAAACTAAAAAACTTGTAGAAGCATAAAATCAGGTTGTTAAAAGAATCTTGGAAAAAATGGTACAACCTAATAGGAAACATTAGATTTTATTCTTTGGTGATGCACTATGGGCATACCGTATAGCTTTTAAAACCCCAATTGGAATGTCACCATATATGATTTTGTTTGAAAAGGATTTTCACATCCCGATGGAGGTAGAACACCATTAATATTGGGAAGTTAAACAAAGTAATATGAATCTTTCAGATGCAGGTGAGCATATGAAGCTGTAGATTCAAGAGTCATAAGAAATTAGACGTGATGGATATAAGAACACTTGAATCTATAAAGAGAAGACAAAGGCTATCCATGATAGCATGATTCATCTGTGGAAGTTCCATATTGGGGAGAAGGTCCTCATATACAATTACAGGCTAATGCTCCACCCAGGTAAGCTTCGTTCTAGATGGCTCGGTCTTTATACTGTTACTGATATTTACCCTTTTGGTGCTATACAATTTTTTCATGATAAGAGTGGAAAAATTATTACTATCAATGGGAAGAGGATCAACCACTTCTCTGAGGATTTTCAAAATAATTTCATGGAGGAAATCCAACTTATAGATTCCACATAGACACCACTTAGCAGGATGTACCTTCTCCCTACCTTTATTTTCATGTCTATTTATTTAAAATACTTTCATTGAGGATAATGTAACTTTTAGTTGTGGGGGAGAGTGACATGTCATAGTTAGGATTAAACAAAAAAAATGTGTGTTTTAATTTTTTTTTTCTTTTTTCCTTATTTTGTGATTTTAGATAAAAATTGATCTTAAAAAATAATATCCAAAATCATTTTTCATGATTGAGTCGATTGTGTGGGAAATTCCGTTATTTTTTTGGATTTTTTTTTTCAAGTGAATGTTGATATGGAATCCTTCTATATAATTAGTATTTTCAAAACATTATGAGCTATTTAATGGATTTTTGAATCCCATGCCTCATTAGCACTGACCAATATTTTAATCCCTTACCGAAGAGACATTCTAATCCTATTATTGTATATTCTTACTTTTAATAACTTTCATGAGAGTCTTGGGTCATGTAGAGAAACTGGAACTTTCCGTGATTTTGTTTGAAGCCATAAGATTAATGTATTCTACATTCATGATAGAGGAAATCGTTCATTGAAAATCCCTTTGTACAATTATACACTATTTTCAGCCACCATTTCATTTTATCCTTCTTAAGCCTTAGATACCATTAAATGCATGTTTGGTAGCTACATTACAAGCTAATTTATCCATAACAAACCAAATCTTGTATATATTCTTGTTTTATTTTCAGAAACTGTGATAGAGAGGGTGTTTCGATGGGAATTCATGGAAGAGAATTATTGTTATGGGTTGATATAAAGGGATCCAACATTTTCATTGGGAAATGGGTTCACAAGTCATATTAAATCACTATTTTGCACATGTTTCCCTCTTTTTCTAAAAAAACTAAGAAAAATATAGTTCTGTACATTTGAAAAAAAATGATCAAAAGAATAAAATGGATAAAAGAGGATGTTTCATCATTATTATTCATTACTTGGTTGTGACCCACAAAAATGGAAAAAGGGGATAGTGAGTTTGAGGTGATACACTTTGTGAAGGGTTGAGTGTGTACATTCATTGTGAACACATGCTGAATTTTGACATGTTTTGTACATAAGAAATTAAACACTCTTCTTCTACCTCATATTTTTTAAACAATAAATCCTACCAACAGTTGAACCTTAGAACAACCTATTGTAAGTCCTCTTGAGTAGCACACTAGTTTCTTCCAGTAGAAAAATTAGAATCTTGGAAACAATAAGGTAAGATCACATGAACTCTAAGAAAAGAGAATAAATCCACTTTAATTTATTCCTTGAGTGAAGAGGTAAATGTTTTGGGTTAGTTAGGTGGGGACATGTTGTATGGGTGAATAGATGAAGTTGAACAAATTTTAATGTGAGAAAATTTATTCCATAAACTAGAAATGATTAATTTCATTTCAAAAGAATATGGAATGTTTTCAAACCTTTGATTTATTAATGGAACATGATTAGGATATTATACTTTTCCCAGGAGTTCTAATTTTTAGGTGTGGGCGTGTTATCGTACCACGATTCCGGATTTCATTTTCACCCTTACACCATTGTACTAAACTTACTTTGCATTGAAAATTATAAAAATAAAAACAAATTGAACATCATTTTTGATACCATTATTTTGTATTTATAAATATTAAAATGGTCAATGTTACATGTTTCTATGATTTCCATGTAGGAGGAGATGATTTAGAAGGCCCATGATGAAGTGGAAGAAAAATGGGCCAAAATATCATGGATCCAAGAATACCTATCCACTATTTTGAATGTTTATAAGATTATATGCATCCAAATGGGATCATATTTTCTGTTCTATAACTTATTTTGATGAGATAAAACACTAATTAAGTAACTCAATCCCATGAATTC
This sequence comes from Viscum album, assembly GCA_963277665.1. Lineage (NCBI taxonomy): Eukaryota > Viridiplantae > Streptophyta > Magnoliopsida > Santalales > Viscaceae > Viscum > Viscum album. The sequence goes on from OY728160.1 coordinate 1,380,477,007, forward strand.
CATAATGGGGCCCAATATACCTGATCTTTCCAAAACACCGAATTTAGAAGAAGTTAGAAGTGTCATTCGGTAATCTGTCCATATATCCGAATCTACCTATCCAATTGATTCCAAATATTTTTTGGAGATATTCAGTATGTTTGGATGCAACTTTAATGTTTTTTTAAAGGATTGATTCGATTGTATAATGGCCTAAATGCATGGTACATGTGGTTTGATTTAATATGTGTTCCCAAAACCACCTTCCAATTTTCCTATAAAATGGCACCTTATGCTCCCCATTTGGGAGTTCTCCCAGGAGGCAAGGTTTGACCATATTGGAGTCCCAAAGGTGAATTTTCAAAATTAATATAATTTCTAGAGGCTATGATAAGTTCTACTTCAATATCTTCTTATTCCTCCCCTCCCATGGGTTTCTAAACCCCTTGTGATCACTTGGGGAGGTACATGTTGTAAATCTCGAGGTTAATGTTGTAATATTTGAACAGTATTTTAAATTATAGGTTATTATTTTTTTTCTTCATCCAATATTTCTATTTAATTGAGTTATGTACTAGTATGTCATGCTCAACACATATGATCATTATTGGGGGTACCCATCCATGTGATGTTTCAAACACCGTTCACAATTTCTTCTTCCCCCTTTCAATTGTAGTGATTGTGTGGTTTATATTGTTCAATTGAACTCACATAAACTCTATCATGGAAATTTACATTAAATTCATGGAAACACATTGAAATATCAAAGAAACTTAGACAAATCATTATGGTCTTCGTTCATTTCCTTGGTGAGTTTCGATTATGAAGCCGAACAAAAATCACTCAATCATCAGCAGTATCCAGTGAATCATTGGGTGTTTTCGACTGAACCTTATAAGGTATACTAGTATAATAACAGTAAAATTCTCATTATAGGTGTTAAAAACCATGGAATTAATTATCATAACCCAATATCTTGAAGCAATGAAGGATGAGGACCATGATATTTCCCCGGGTTGATCACACTTTATCAAATCTGTCAATTACTGATTTCTTGTATTGTTTTCTTTTATGTGATTTCATCCAAATCCAAAAAACCAATATTTCATATAATCCCATTCCCCTTTTTCATAATCGAAACGTAATTTTAAAATTAATGATCTAAGGCTCCATCAAAAGAAAACCTAAGGATCCTACTATACTGTAGATATTCTAGTTAAAAATAAACAACTAATATGACGTGCTCGACAATGTTGTCATTCATCCTATATTTTTATAGATCAAATGAATATTGTATTCAACTATTATCTTGATAGTTTCATTTTTGTATCCAATTATGGCATCTTGGTTTATTTTAAGAGCTATAAAACCCATGAGAGTCACTTGTGGATCATTATTTGTTCTCTTAAAAGAAAAAGGGTTATATAGAAAATTTAGTAAGTGGGAATTTTAGCTTCAAGAATCTTATTTTCATGGCCATATTATCTCTAAGGATGTAATATCAGATGATCATATGATGATAAAGGACTTCATATAATGGAATTTACCAATGAACATAACTATGGTATGTACATTCAATGGTCTCGAATGTTGATATCTTTGATTCATTTATAATTTTCCGATTGAAAAATACATTAAAAAATCTTACACATAAAGGGGATAAGTTTACTTCAATATAGGAATGTGATAAATGTTTTGATAAATTGAAGTGGATATTGGTCAATGCTCCAATTTTGACTCTTCCATTAAGAAATGTGGTATCTGTGATATATATTGATTTTTTGAAGAAGGGTCATTGTTGTGTCCTAATGACAGATGATATTGTTATTTTATATTAATAAAATAAATTAAGGACTCGTGAATATAACCATACAAGACAAGATCATGAGTTAGAAACAGAAATATTTACATTTATTATATGGGTATGTTATCTCAATATTGAATTATGTGAGATAAACAAAGACCATAAGAGCTTAAAATACATATTTTGATAGAAATATTTCAATATGAGTCAATGAAAATGGCTCAAGATACTCAAGGATTTTTATTTAAAAATAAACTACCACTCGGGGTATGAAATAAGGGAGGATATTAATTACGAGGAAAATATCTTGTACTTTTGACCTAATAAAGATGGTGAGTTATCAATTGTTTAGGAAATTAGTAAATATTGATATAGGTTTTATTAATGAAGGGGATAAATCATTCCCTTCTCAAATTACCATGATAACATTTCTATTATAAAAGGTAAAATGTTCGGTGTATCTTGCTGAGAATTTTCAATAGAAAATTAATGCCATCAGTGATGGGAATTTGGAATAATTTGTTTTTTAATATGGATTCTTATAATTTGGTCAGATATTATGTATTCCATATATAAAAGAGCTAAAAATGAGTTTTTTGATGACTATCATAGCTCAATTTTCCCTATACATCCTGGTAGCATGAGGACTTATAGGAATGTGAGGGAACATTTTTTGGTGTAACATGAAGTAGGAAATTAAATATTATAAATCTTGATTCTTAGTTCTTAAAATTGGGTAAGGATAAAAGAAAATATCCTAGAGGATTCGGAAAATAGATTCTTATTCCTATTTAGAAATAGGATGAAACTACTATATTCTTTTTCATACGAATACCAATGGATCCTAGAAGTAGTGATGCAATATAGGTTATTATCGATCTCCATACCAAATCTGCACATTTCATCACTATAAAAGAAAATTTAAATATTTATCACCTTATAAGGATCTATATTATTGATTTTTAAGAGTTCGTGGGTAAAATCCATTAATTTTGTCTAATTGGGATACCCTTTTTTACATCAAATTCATGAAGATTCATTATAAGGCTCTTAATACTAATCTTCATGTTAGCACCACAGGCCATTCACAAACTGATGGTTTTTCTAAAAAACTATTCATACAATAGAAGAACTATTGGGGACATTACCATATGAATTTCAAGGTATATGGTATCACTTTTTACCTTATGAAGAGGTTTATTATAAAAACTGTTTCCATTCAAATATTTAAATGGTGTAGTATGAAGCATTATTTTGAAAGAGATTTTATACTCCAACTTTTCGAGATGAATTCAGTGAAAAGAAACTTTTAGTATGACAAATATTTTAAAATAAAATGGAAAATGTAAATTATATTCAAGCTTATGTAAAATCATATCAAAGTTGGAAAATAAATTATGTCATCAATCGGAGGAAATATTTGCATTTTTAAGTTAGAGAACACATTTTATTTAAAGTTCCTCCTTAAAAGGGTGTCATTATGTTTATTGAGAAGAGGAAATAGAACCCTAGTTACATTATAATCTTTTATGTTTTTAAAATGATTAGATTTTTTCTTATTGATTAGTGATGCCACCAGGAATCTCTAAAGTAAATGATGCATTCCATATAAAATTGTTAAGGAAGTACATTCCATACCAAATGAAAATAATCACCTAGGAAAATATTTAATTCAAACCTAGTATATCTTAATTTGTATTCAGAATCCATATTTTTTATACTTTATATCAAGAGATGATAAATTTTTCGACTCGACTGGTAAAGGTATATTAGAGAAATCATAAAATGGAAAAAGCATCATGGAATATAGTGGATATTAAGAAGAAGAAAAATCTATTTTTTAGAAGGTAAGATCAATGAAAATTTTGAGGATGAAACTTTTTTTATTGGGGAAGAATGTATCACCTTGATACTTTATGAAATTCTCCCCCTTAAATAAATTCATACTTTTGATAGTTTGTGATACATGCAACCCAAAATCTAAATGAACCAAATAATAAAATACTATAATAATAATGAATATACATATAATATGACTAAATAAATTAATAAATAACATTTTTTCTATATGTTTAATAAAAAAAATTATTTATTAATGTGGTAGAAATAAAAAATAATCATTCAAAATAAAATGAAATGTTTTTCTGAAAAATTACTTTTCTTTCTAAAAACAGAGTTTCATCAGTTTTTTTAACTTATTTAAAAATATATATTTATCACTTTTAGAATATTTATTTAAAAAAATAAACTTATTATTTTAATCAGCATGTAAAAATTATTTTAGAGTTATTTTTTGATAATTTTATGAATATATTCATTTTTTGATAAATAGTGAAAAATACTGATTTTTAATTAAAATTGTCAATTTTGAAATAATTTCCTAAGTCCATTTTGTTTTAAAAAAATTTAAAAAAAAATTAGTTTTAAAATATTCAAATGAATGAAATTAAATTATTTTAATCAGTTATATGTTAAATTTTGATGCAAAAAACACTCCACTTTTGAAAATATTTCCTCTGGAAAATCATTTTTTCATCGCATTTGTTTCTCTAATTTTAAATTCATTTATACGAATTATGTGAATTGAATTTGTAAAAATGGATTCCATATTTGGAATCAAAATAATTTACATTATATAATAATTTCAACATATTTTTCTTCATAATTTATAGTACAAATAGCCAAAATTAATTACAATGGTTAATGTAAAATCTATTTTATGATGGGTATAATATAAAATGATTCGAGTTTAAATGAGAAAAAAACTGGTCGAACTACTATATTATATACCTATTTAGAACATATCACATATTTTTTTCAATGATCCATTTTTTGATACCTATTGAATGTGAAAAATGTCGGTATGATTTATTATTTTATAAAATTCATTGTGTGTCCCCCTTCTCAATTGTAAAATGGGAGGTCCTTCACCTCACTTATTCACACATATAAAGCTATTTTTATCCAAAAAACCATCCGAAAATAATATTATTAATCATTATCAACATTCTATAAGTTCTCCTTTTTCAAAATGACCAAACCTAGGGTCCTTAAGAAGTGATCCAAAGGATTTTTTCCTAAAAGAAAATAATATTGTTTACGAAGCTCTTTCCTTTTATTTAATATTTTTCAATAATGAATTTTTTATAAACAAATAAATTATATTTAAAAAATATCTCATAGTTACTGATATTTTATTACATTTATGGTATAATACTTGTCTTTATTGTCTTTCAAATGAGAAATAAACCCATCGCTAATGTTTATGGCAGACTACCGCATTGTGAACTGGCCTAATATGCTTTACATCACTATCCCACATTGATAGTAATAAAGAGGTAAATAATTAATATATATGTTATATATGAAATTCTGAAAACTTTATAAAATAAATATACCATACAATTCCTTACCCTTAAATTGATTTATGGAATGATATAGTCTCTCATGTGTATGTATGGCCTACCGTCTCCCCAAAGATATGTCAATAATTTTCCATGTAAAACATTCAAAAATGATTCTAGAATTTTATATGATATTTAAATATTATTTTTAATAAATTATTATAATTATAAATTTTATTTATATACATCCTATGCACAGGTACTAGAACATTTATAAAAAAACATTCTTGATAAAACAATGAAAATAACACACAAAACAAAAGAAATAATAATATTTTGTTAATGAAAGCAAGGAAAAATGTTATAAGAGGATCATATATGATATTATAAGTATTAATATGATTTTTTATCATTTAATAACACGCATATAATTTTTAAATATGGTGTTAAATTATTATCAACTAAAGGTTAATGTTGGCAATGGATTTGGCCTCAATTTCAGTTCCAATAAGACATATTTGTTAATATGAACCTATTCACTATTATGTGGTGTATATGCAAAAGTAATTTTATTTTTTAAAATGATTTATTAAGATAATTTTATGTTGTTATTTACAATTAAATTTAATTTTAAAGAAATATTTCTTCTTCTTTTTTGAATATTTCTCTTCTTGGAAGTGGGTCTAATTGGGGAGGGATTTTCCCTATATCCTATTCCCCTATAAGGATCTTAAGTTGAGTCTTGGAAGATATGGATCATTTACATACAAACCTAGAGTTCTGAACATTCAAGAATGGGATAGAATGTTCAACCCATTTGAAATAGGGAACACTTCCATTCAATCCTGGGTGAACTTTCATGGGTTAAACTTGATTCTTTAGCACCATATGTTACTATATGACATTACCTTGGCCTTAGCAGTGCCGATAAAAATGTATAAATAAATAGATGATTCATGATATGGGCACTATTCTATATTTCTAGTAGCACTTGGTCTTTGTACCACAGTAATTGATAAGGTTTACCTCTCTCCTAATGAAGAGGACATTGAATTGAAAATTGATATATGAAAACCTTCCCTAGTTCTGTCCAAACAATAAAATTTTAAGCCATGATGTTGAAAATTGTTGGTGATATATTATTTGTGATTTCTACTCTTTACATGGTCATGATAAGAACTCTTTTTTAAAAAATAATCAAACTCAGGATGCTGGAACCTCAGGAGTTAATACCCATCATTCTACTAGGTGTGCTTAGAATGTTCTTCCTAAACATTATACCTAGAAGACACCATCATATGTGGTATTTAATACCCAAACTAACATGAAGAATAATGTAAAGTCACATTATACCTTTTCTAGGCATAGTGGTGTTAGGGATCTAGAGAATATCACTGCATAGGTGTATGTACAAACTCAAAGTACCTCTAGAAGTGATACCACTTGGACCAGGGATTAAAATTTTGAGCAAGATAATTCGCTAGATGATCACACTTAAGATATAGAAGATATGGGGCACATTATGGTAGCCTAGGATCCCACATCTATAAATGATCATGTTACTCTTCCTGCTAGTAATGTTGTGGATTTCAGGATCACTTTTTCCTCTAACTCATTGTCTCTTGATCTTGAATTAAGTACTGGTAAAAGATAAATGCTCTCAAAAATTGAGTAGATTCCTAATGATAATACTCTGGTGCTTGCTACTAACATTGGTGATTCTTATTTGGTTATTTCAAAATGTTTCTAACCTCTTGCAGGTGATGTTGGAAATTTATCTCCCATTTCTCATCCTATGGTGTCAGATGTTCATACCATGACTGAGCATTCATTAAACCCACATCCGGCTATCAAGTCCATTGGAGTGCAGGTGACTACTACCAATTCCATTGAGACACTTAATAGTGATATAGGTCAAATGGAGGCATGGGATGTTTTCCCTCCATAATAAACCAAGAAGAGGAATTCCACCTTGGTGCTTCCCCCACTGGAGTAATCTAGTATTATGCAGAAGGCTAAGTAGAGGAAAATAGAATACCTATATCTGGTTTCAGGTGAGTAAGACCTTTATAGATCATGGAAACTGACGAAATTATGGAAATGAGTAAGCCATCATAAAAGTTGGGGATGAGGATGCGCCTGCATAGATTTTATTGCAAAGAAGGATGAATCGCGTGTTGTGGACGTAAGCTCAGATGACACAAATCTTGAATTCCTACTTCAACAAGAAAGACATCTTGAAGCACTTCACTACTGGGTCTGTGGAAGACTATGCAGATATGCAAATGATTTTGTGGCCTTTCGGGATATAGAGAATAAAAATAAAGACAATATTATGACAATAATCAGGCCCCCATGATGAGGAATTTTCTTCTTATCTGAAAATTTCTGGTTATTCTCCTTGTTTTATTTGATTCTATTCAATAAATTGGGATTTTCCCTTTAATTTTTTTACGAAGTCTTGTTTCATTATTTCACTAATATTCCCTTTTTACTACAATGGAAAATATTTTGTTACTAAAACCTATATTCTAAATAAACTAGTGGTATCCTCCCATCTCTTCATTTATTTTTGTGATATTTCACATTCTTTTGAGAAAATCACTTTTTTGTGGTTATTTTAATTTAGAAATTAAATTACCGTTAATTATCCATTTATTATATATTATGGGGTTGATTATTTCTGAAAATGTATACCATTTTTTCATATGGTGTTTGCATTGAAATTTATTTTATTAATAGGGAAAATTTTGAAAAATATATATCCTTTACTCAATATGGTTAATTTTTTATAGGGAATATTAATTCCTAAATTAAATAAATCATTTAACATACGAGGAACTTATTGGACATTCCAAGATCGGTGGGCCTAAAATTAAACAGCCCCTCAATGCATCAATATGTCAAATGAGACAAATCATTTTTCCAAATTAAATGGGGGTTTACGTATATTTTTAATCTATCTTGTGAAATGTTTTGATAGTATAGATATCATGATTTATAAGATCATTTTTTTCAAAATTAATCATTTTCTTTATCAATAATTTAGTTATTGGTATCCAGGAGATTTTCTCATTGATGTTATCATTTGATGATTTTTTTTCTTAAGCTACTGATTAAATGACATGGTCTTTCAATTATTTAAATTACCATGTTGATTATTCCTTATATATTTATTATAGTTAATCTATTAATTAAATTGAATGTTCATTCATTTATTTTCATTACAATATTTATTTTTCAATATCTAAGTATGATTATCATGTTATTGATAAAATTTCATTTGTTTTTAGATATTTAACTTTTGATTTTTATTTTTCTTTATCTAATCATTGTTGTCAGGTTATTGATTAAATTACATATGTGTTCAGTTATAAAATTTCTATATTAATTGTTCCTTAATTATTCATTATATCTTCCATTGTACATAACCCTCACTAAAAATTTGATATCACCCTTATTTTGTTTCTTTTTCATAGGATATGAAGAAGAATTCATTGAATGATTTTCAAGGATGCTCTATATTTTATTTTGTTATGTTTTATATAATATTTACAATGTAATGTGGACATCATGTATGTATATTTTTCTCCAAAACTAATAAACTAATTTTTATAAGGACCATGCCATAAACATTAAATATTATTGATTATTAAGTTAATGTTTCATTATTTTACATTGGAGGAAATTTTTAGGTTTAGAGTTTTAGAGAATTAGTTCATAACTCAAACACTATAAAATCACATAATAAAATGTGGAGACATACGATCAATATCCATTTTTCCATTAGTATTAATTGTTTTCTAAAAAATGATTTACTTACAGGAAAAATATTCACTAAATTAAACTAGAAATATTCATTTCCCTTACCCATCTTTAATCCGTTTAAAAAACATTTTAAAATGTGAGAGGAGCCCAATAATCATAGTAAGGGATATAATAAGAATAATTGTATTAGTTTAGTGGATAACATGAAAACCCAAAGAATTTTTACCCTTATCTAAATTTTCTTATAGAAAAATACAATAAATAATTTTCACATGAAATCCATCACACACACTTTTTTCTGAACAAATTTATTTGCAACACAAAACAATAAAATACAAATAATATATGTATCTAGATACATCATCATTCACATCATTCTTATAAAATGGAAAAACTAATTTGATCAACACCAATCTATAGAGTACCCAATTCATTAAAGGGATATCATGGACCCACAAATCCTTGGTTTATAGAAGAAATAACCATTATAGGTTTATCATAGAACCAATAATACTTGGTTAATAATGTAACCACAAATCCTTGGTTCATCACAGAAAAACATGTACTTGGTTTATGACATAACTATCCAATATTGGTTAAAAACATAACCATTAATCATTGGTTTATAAAAAAACCACCAATAATTATAAAAAGTTCCCCAAAACCATAACATAATATAAAATCATGTAATATTTCATTTTCCTTATAAAACCCTTTTAATATCATTTAATCTTTTATGAAAAACTCTTTTGAATGTAAAAATGTGACATCCCCAACTAGGAAAGCCCTAAACTGGTGCCCCGAGCTGGGTTACCGCCTGACCTCAAGAGCACCTCCACATACACCGAAGGTTGTGGACTAGAAGAAAGGGTGTAATGGAACATGTGGGGAGATTATACCCTCTTTATCAAAGTATGCTATAGTAGATAACATATGAAATAAAAGAAATAAAAAATAATAAACTACAAACACGAATTACTAACCATTCCCCAAATGTGGAACAAAACACAACCCAACAATAATCATATAATTTTAGTTTAACCATTCTAAGAGTAAAGGAAACCCCAAAATAAAAATAACGTTCTTAAATCCATGTCCAAAACATAATCTATACATATCTCATGCCCAACACAATTCCCTAGTAGAGGGAATATACACTCATCCTAACATACAACCATTAAATATGCTCACGTACCCAGTAGACAGTGCATGGTGTGAGTACAACTCAGTTGGAAACCACTAATAGTGTCTATAATGTGTCCAGTCTAAATAGATAGTGTGTGAAAGTATAAATAAATTAAAAGATAAAAAATGAAAAAGAAAACTGAGGTTCAATTGTTTTACAATATTCACTCTACTCGTTTTCTCAATTATTTCTATTTTTGATCACTTATAAACTCATAATTACTAAATTCATTTCCATCACATGATATATTGGTTAGTCATTTGCATCATTTAAATAATGACCTAATCTAGCCAATTGTCAAGAATAAAATAATAAGTAAATTTTTCTATCTCACTAGTGATAAACATTGAATAACCTTTATATCACACTAACCATAGATCCTTGGTCTAGTTAGTCTCATAAAATGAAATTTTTATAGGTATAGAGACTCAGTCCCCTTCCCTAACCCTTGCATTATATGGTTGGGGTTTCGAGCCTCATTCTAACATGACCTTTGGGCATATATACTCATGTCTGATACCCCACAACTACCAAGACCTGTACACATGATTATCTATCCATTTACAGCATATACCATATCATAGACATATTCAAAACAATGCACATACAATTTTCATCTATTATTTATTCAAAATGGGAGTTAACATTAAGCCTTAACCTATCAGAACATTCACCAATTACAATTCATATCCCATTTAACCCATTTCCCTTTTCCACGACACAATCCATTATCACATAATCAAAAATTCACATACCATGTCCCATTTGACATATTCATCAATTTCTCATACGTTTACCCATTTAACACATTCATAAATTCACATTCATTTACAATTTAATATGTTCATCATTATACATTAATTAACTCACATACTCATTCCATGTATAAGTCATTTAACACAATCACTTTATTTCACCCAACCCATTCATATTAATCCAAATAATCCCTTATTCCATTATCAAAATCCATAAATAGCCACCAATATTACAATTTTAACTGAAATAATATCTCAATATGTTTAACCTGGGCTCACATTATCACAATTGAATTCTATAATTAACCTTACAATTTTCCTTGTTTAGGAATATTGGTACACCCCATGGGTGTCCCTAAATCAGTCAAATCTTCCTCCAGGCACCCCACAAGGATCACGAGGGATCTAAAACCTTAATTAACTAACAATTTCTCCAAATTATTCTGAAGGTATCAAATATGCATCAAGTGGAATGAAATGTAACAAACATATATTCACAAATTTCCATAAGACTATGGGATAAAACTTATAGACCACAAAACTCAAATTTGAATATGAACACATGATTAACCATAGCCTTATATCTGGATTCAAGTTCCCTCGAACCCCCAATCTAGAATCAACTGGTGAAATAGGGTTCATGGGCATAAAAAGAAGAAGAATGAATCTACAAGTCCAAATCTAGAAAATAGAAGCAAGATTACTGTTAGATATACTAAGAGCTTTGATCTTCACACAATGACACTCCAAATGGGATATAATCGAAGGAGATCCATCATTGGGATGCTTGGGTTCAAATGGTTCATCAACAGGGTTGATAGAGGATAAATGGGAAAAAATAGGGTGAGATACTTAAAATCACAAGTGGAAACTTTAAATTCTAAAATTTTAATGGGGTTAAGGTTTTGTCTGCATGGTTTTCCAAATTGCATATATGCCTCTGTCCAATTTGGGTTTTGTCGCATGGTTACTTAGGGAGCCCCACATGGTTTGAAAAACCCATGTTCCTACCATGTTTAATGCCTGAATCCATGGACGCATGATTTTCCTTACCCCTAGTATAGTTTACTAAACTGTACACCCTTCCTCCTGCCTAGATTAGTTTGGATGCACTATTTAAACTAACCATGTGACAACCACGCAACACGCACAAAATGCCCATTTTCCCTTTTCTTTAATGCCTAAAACCCAAGTATCACCCCAAAACTACATGATAATCCAGAGAAAAATTTAGTTATCAAAATTTAAGGGATTAAATATTAAATACAAATAATGAAATACCTCCATGATGTAAGATATCATAAAACCTCCCCACCGTATAATGGCTCATCCTCATGATCCACTCCCAAGTAGCACTATGAATTTGAGTCAGAGAGATTTTTCCAGTGACCCTACATATCAGAATTCATATCTCAAGTTTCTCCCTAAACATTGCCATGCTACCACACAACTAAAATAATGGACATAGTCATTCACCATAGGACTTTCTCACTACGATCCATAATACGATCCAGATTCTCCTTAAAGGACGCATCAACTTCAAGCACAACATCCCCAACATCAATCACATGATACAGGTTAGGGTTATATAGTTGAAGCTATGAAACATGAAAAACATCACACATTCCACTATAATGTTGTGGAAGAGACAATCTGTAAACCGCTTGTCCGAACCTCTCCATAATCTCAAATGGTCCCATGTGCTTGGGTGCCAACCTGAACTGCTTCTGAATTTTATGATGAATCAACCTCGGAGATACCCAACGAAAAACATGATCACACACAAAAAAACTGAAGAGTAATATTATTCCAATCCATATATAAATTTTTCCTGCTCTGAGCTATTTTCATCTTCTTCTGGATCAACTAAAACTTCTTCGACATATCCAGCATGAGATTCGTTCCCAATAACGCTGATTCCCTAGCTTACATCCTACACAATGTATATCTACATAGTATACCATAAAGTGCCTCAAAATATTCCATTGGCACCATATCATTGTAACTATTATTGTAATAAAAATCAAGAGATTCCAAATTCATTTCCTAAGATCCACCAAAATCTAGGACATAGGCTATCAATATGTCATCTAGTACCGGAATAGTATGCTCTGACTGCCCACCCCTCTATGGGTGGAAATATATACTCAAAAACACCTGGGTACCATGAACCTTCTAAAATCCCTACCAAAAGTGAAATGTGAAAATCAGATCATGGTCATGAACTGTACTTTGGGGTACCCTAAGTGACAACACTGCCTCATGAACATACAACTCACCCAACTGAACAAAGGTGAAAATATCTCGAATCGATATGAAATGAGAAACCTCAGTCAATTGATCCATAATCACCCAAATATAATCACTATTCCAATGAATCCATAGAATACCCACCATTAAATCCATCATTATATCGTCCCACTTCCACTCTAAAGTGGGAAATTTATTCAACAAATCACTCAGCTGCTGATGCTCATCCTTCACCTGTTGACAGGTAATGCATCGCACTATATAACATGTAATCTATTTCTTTATCCATAGACACCAATACATACTACAAAGATCACAATACATTTTTTTCAAACTAGTATACACATCAAACATATATGCATGAGACTCCCAATTAAACTATTCTGACAAACATGATGACACAAAAACAGAACCACAAACATAAACAACCCCATCATCAATGATGGTCCAACCAGGATATGATTTCCCACATTTATGACTATTCCTTAAAGAAAAACATTCTAAATCCCCATGTTGCCTCTCCATGATATGAATAAGAAGATAAGAATAAACTATCAAGGATGAAAGGTCCATATTCCATTCACCATCATAAACCTCAAGATACATCTCCGCCAACAATTCTATCATCTTTCACTCTGAACATGATTCCAAACCCACTTGATTTTGTGTCTTCTTACTCAATGAATATGTAATGTGCTTTCCCTTTCCCATTGTATCAACAAACCCATGTCCAAATGAAGGCATTTATTCATCCCTTATTTGATGATGAAGAATAAAATCATGCTGAAATAAGTTTTAGTTGTATCTTTTTTTATCGGTATACACTATGAATTGTTCCCCCAACAAGTATTTTTAGAAAAATTTCATGTAATGAACCATGGAAGCCCATTCAAGATCATTTTTTGGGTAATATCATTCATCAAGCCTCAACTACAGTTATCCATACACAATAAACTGATCATCCTAAATCAATACAACCCCAAGAAAAACACTAAAAACATCACAAAACAATATTTACCCCTTACCCAGCTCGGGTAAGATCAAAATTGGTGTAGTTTTCAACCACCTATTTAATTCATTAAAGGAATTATCACATGCCCCAAACCACTCAAACTCAATTCCCTTCTAGGAAAAACCAGATATTGGTACTTCCAAATGATAAAATTATTTAATGAACCTTTTCTAATAACCTATCAATCCCATAAAAATTCAAACATCATAAACATTCTTTTCCTACTTGTGAGACAAAACTGCATGTACATTCTATCAATCCACATAATCATCTTCCTCAGAAATGACGTGACCAAGAAATGAAACTTATCGATACAGAAATGAAATTTTTATAGCTTATAGTATAACTTATTCTCTATTAGTGTACTCAAGATTATGTTAAGATGTTTGGATTAATCTCCATGAGTCTTATAGTACTCCCAGATATCATCAACAAAGAAAACTACAAACTGGTCTGGGAATGGGTGAAATATTCTATTCATTAGGGCCATTAACACTACTAGTTCATTGTTCAACCCAAATGGAATCATAAAAAACTCATAAAATCTATACCTACTCCAAAAAAACCCTTGGTATATCAGAAGGTGTCACCCTTATCTGATGATAACCAGATCTCAAATCAATATTGGAGTATACTAAAGCACCTCTCAACCAGTCAAAGAGATCATTGATTCATGGAGTATATATATTGTTAATTTTCATCTATTTTATATTCCTATAATCGAAACAACACCACAATTATCTATCATCCTTCTTGGAAAACAACATAGGATACTATCGAGGTGAAAAACTCATGCAAATAAACCATTTATTCTCTAACTCCTTCAACTAATTTTTATGTTCCTGTAGCTCTTCTACTACCATTTTATATAGAAAAAAGTGAACAATTTATTCTCCCGAAATAAAATATATCATGAAATCAACATCCCGTTTGAGTGTAAGAGCTATTAAGTACTTAAGAAACACATAATAAAAATGATCCACCAAAAGTTGAATGAAAATCTACTACACTCTCTCATCATCAAGCATGAGACACAGCTCATGGTTGTGAGCACTCCAAACTGCTGAAAATGGTCCCTTTGGGGTATGCTCAGATTTCCCATTAACTATGGTGGATATACCTAAATCCCTCAATAAACATGAATGTTACCCTATCATAGTAGTAGACAATATGGTATTGGTATAACACTAGCCAGTCCATATGAAAAATCATATCAAAACCCGACATTTCAAGCACACAAAAAAATCCAATAATAATTGGTATTTCTTAACCTCAAGCACACACCTCTTATATTTTTAGATAATTTCTTCTCAAACACATAATGGTGTATCAATTGAAATAAACTCACTGATACATTCCACATTTAGATAAAAAAAATCACTAAATAGGCAAACAAAAAATAATGTGAGGCAAATATATCAAATATATCACTAGAAATCATGGAAGCCACATGAATATTACCTCAAACTGTCAATTGAAAAACCTTGCCACCTCCAGGTGTAGACAAAAACACACAAATAAGACCTACACCACTACCTTAGAACCTATTCAATGTCCTAGGTGATTCACTACCCTAAAAATTTGGATTTCCCCACCCATGAGTACCACCTCTGTCACCTTGAACGGTATGGCCAATTGAACTCAGAATGCCTACCTGATATTTGGTAAATGACACCCTACCTGTACTTTGTACTAACCTAGATCCCCCATCCCGACCATGCCATTGAGGGTTCCTTAAAAACCCTTGAATAGTCCCTATCATGTCACAAATTTGGCACTCAACTAGTGGTCGGGGGCACTGACCATGCATGTGCCCTGACGTTACACACTTATATAAAAACACATGTTCACCACCCAAAGATGCTGATAAACATTTTGACTACTCTAAACACTTCCAACCTAATGAAAACTTCAAAAGTGATAGTTCATTCCCTCATATGTCACACCACTAGTTCATCCAACTGAATCCACCAACCCACTGCCTAAAGTCCCAATTAAGTTCCCTTCGAAAATAAGGGCCCAATCAACAACATCTAAAAACTTATTTAAATAGATGTTTCTTAATTGGGACTTAATCTAATGTTCATGTTAATCTTGGAAATCTCTTTCCATAGTGGCCACACCCCTTGAAAATGTTGGAACAAAGTGTTTCAAATCTATTAAACAACATACAAAATCATTCACAAACATAGTTCCATGTGTCAATCTCCTAAACACTGTAGCATGATTCAATCTAAATTTATCTAGATAAAAATTCTCTATAAACTTTTCCTAAATTTATTTTTCTTAACAGTCCTTCAGCCTACTGAGTCTAAACTGAGATATCCCACCAATGATATTCCAATCCCTGCAACATGTATGCTACCTACTTAACACTTTTCTCTACATGAGTCTCTATGTGATCCATGATTGTCTAAATGGAATCTACCTATAAATATGCAACCTATAGTCCACCCTATCTAAGGAAAATAGAAGTTTTATATAGATTAAAATCTCTGGTTAGATCAAATATACATGGTACAAGACACACTAAGTCATGTTCCATCATCTACATGAATCAAGAAAAGTTCCAATGGAATGAATCCTCTCCTATGAACCGTTGAACTAATGGAACCTATTATCTCATCTCTAAAGGAGTATTATTAGAGATATCATCTTATATCCTAACTGGTATACATCATCATGGGGGCATATCTGTATAATTCCAAACACAAGTCTGATAACACATAACATAAACCTTTTAATGTTTTCATATAAGAATGATCTCTACTAGGAATAAAAAACCCATTACACATACACTATTCCAAAATATATCGTCATACATGTAACACTACCCTCGACAATCCCTACTATGGGTAATGGCTAACATGGGGTAAACCAAATTACATTGTTTTAAGTCCTTCATGAGACACCTTTCTTTAGAACTATTTCCACATTCACGATGAATATCCATCATATCGGTCACATTTGTTATTTTTTTAACATATTAAAATAAACATTTTAACTAATTTGAAATCCATCATTTAACACAATCCTTTAACAATTATTTGTCCTTTTATCCATTTATCTAGATATATCATCTTATTATACACCATTTTATTTATGTGTTAGAAAAAATAAAGTACATTCTACCCTTCATGTTGCATTCACACCCATCCCATGTTTTCCAATCATGATACATGACACCAATTTGCCTAGGTTCCTAAAATGATGCATTGATGCACAACCTCATTCAAGATTGACCATGTGAAAAATATCATAAAATAGACACGTTTCCACCACAAGTGTATCACTCAATGGTGATATATAATTGAACAGTAACAACACATATCAAGAAAAAAATTCCTACCCTAGGTACTTGGTTTTTCCCTCATACATGAGTTAGCTACTCCGAAGAGGGAGCCCAATTACAGAACCTGACACATCCTAATCACCCATCTACAATACCCAAATAATAAGACATATAAAATATATTCTTTGATACCAATTTGTAATTTCCCAGACCTAGAATCCATTATACTGGTTCCTGGATATGGGTTTCTACGAGACATCAATCGCACCCCTTGTATTCTAAAGGTTTCTGGCTAGCTGTGATGGTCTACTAGATCATGTGTGGGAGACTGTACCCTCTTTAATATAGTATTCCAAATCAGATAACATATTAAATAAAAGAATAAATAATTAATAAACTGGAAACATGAATTACTAACCATTTCCCAAACGAGGTTCAAACCAAAACAAAACAATAAATATTCCATATCAGGATAACAATGCCAAGAGTGAAGGAAAAACACAAAATAAATACAAACATCTAAATCCACCTAAACTGGTCCTAACTCCACGAATGATACCCTATCCATGAACATCCCAAACCCAACTCAATTCCATGTTAGAGGGCCTTTAACCATATCCTGACCTACAACCACGAAATCTTCTCAGGTAACCAATGATGGCCCAATAAGTGTGTGAGTACAACTCAGTAGGTCACCACTAATAGTGTCTAAAAAATATTTATTCTAAATATATAATGAATAAAATTACTAAATAAATGAATATATAAACAAAATATATCTCGGGTTTCATTAGTTAAAAATATTCATGTTAATCGTTCACATCATTATTTCCATTTTAATCACTTATATCATCTTTATTACTAAATTAATTTCCATCACATGTTCTGCGAGTTATGAACTTACTTCATTTATAGAATGTCCTAATCCGGAAAATTATCCTGCTTAAAGGAATAATTCAAGTTCCATATATAAATAAGGATAAACATTTCATAACCATTAATCTACACTTTACTTGGATCCTTAGTCCAGGTAGTCTCATTAAATGAAACCATTAGAGGTATGGATCCTTAGTACCCTTCTATAACCAATTAATTATATGCTTGGGGGTTTAGAGCCTCCTTCTAACCTAAACCATGGCTATAGATCATCAAGTATGAAACCCCATAACTACCAATCCATGTGAACTTGATTATTAATCCATTTACAACATATACAATATTAGAACCTTGTAAAAAACAATACACATATCATTTTCATATCATAATTATTCAATATGAGAGTTAACGTCAAGACTCAATACATTAGCACATATACCAATTACAATTCATTTCCCATTTATCCCCTTTCTATTTTTCATGTCTTAACCCATTATCATATAATCAATAATTCACATACTTTTTCCGATTTAAAACATTCACCAATTAGAGATATATTATCCCATTTAGCACAGTCCTAAAGTCATAACTATTTACCCAATTAACATGTTCATCATTTTACATGCATTAACCGAAATAATACATTCCAAGTATATGTAATTTAAGATAATCACTTTATTTTACCCAACCCATTCATATGAAGCCAAATAATCCCTCAAGCCATTATCAAAGTCTAGACACAAATTCTATTTTATAACTCAACTAACATCTCAAAATGTTCAACATGGGACCTATTTTATTACATGACAATTATATTCTTAACCTTACCATTTTCCATGTTAAGAAAACTTGGTGCACCCCATGGGTGGGCCTAAATTCGTTAAATCATCCTCAATGCATACCACGAGAATCGTGAGGTGTATAACTCATCATTTATCCTACCATTTTACGTAATAGTACTAAAGGCATCAAATACCCATCAAGAGGGTAGTAATATCACAAAGTGATATGCACAAATCAACCATAAGATTATGGGATATAACTTGTAGACCACCTATATTGAATCTAAAGATAAAAGAATTATTAACCATAGTCATAGATCTGGATTCAATCACCCCATGAATACCCAACATAGAATCCTCCAAAATAATTTGTTTTTCGGGATTCAGAAGAAGAAGAATTCATATACAATCCCTACTTTGAAAAAGAGAATAATATGAGTGTTAGAGTTACTCGAAGATTCAATCCACACCCAACATAACTAAAAATGGCATAGAATTGAATGAGATCCACCCTCGGGATTCATGGGTCAAAAAACCGTCAATATGGATAATGGAAGAGATGTGGGAGAATAATTCAGGTGATATACTTATATTCTTGAGGGGTGAAACTAAAAATTCTCACTTTATAATGGGGTGCAAGGTTTGCAAAACAAATTTTCCAAACCTTACACAAACAGTGTGCCTTCTTCTTTCTATGAGGGGTTGAGTCGCCCACTTAACTGGGGAGGCCCACATGATTTGAACAACTATGTGCCAACCATGCAGAATGCCTCTATCTAAGGTTGTGTGCTTTGGCCTTACCCATTTTCATAGTTTACTTAACCATGCACCTTTCGCCCTGGCTAGCATGATTTGGGAAATAGTTTACAAAAAGAGTGAACCAATCATGTAACATGGACATAGCGGTCTTCTTCCCCTTTATTTCATTCCAAGAACCCACGAAACACCCATGATTTTCCTCATACACCTAGAAAATAATAAATTAGATATCTTTAAGTGATTTTAAAAAAATTAAAAAAGAACATAAATCTACAAATTATGGGATCTTACACAAAATACCAATTTCTTTTGAAACCCCAAATTTAATATCATAATACTATTTTGTTTTAAGAAACCATTTTCAATACCAAAATTCAATGAAAATGGAAAATTAGTGTTTTTTATGATGAAAAAAAAGAAATATTTTAATATATTCCTAAAATCATAAAATTGTTATTATGGTGGCTAATTTTTTTGTTTTCATACACGTTAATATAGAACATTTCTTTTTTCCATTACAAAAAGTCAAAAAATCATTTAGAAAAGACATTTTTTGAATAAAAATTAAATAAAGACAAAAAAACGATAGTAAATTATAGTTTATTTTTAATTAAATTCATGAAATAATTTTGAAAAAAATGACATGAGAGAGAATTATAGTATGAAAGAAAAATTTCAAAGAGTATCTTTTTAAAGAAAACTCCCATTCTACATTGGAAATATTTGAATCTAAATACACATTAAAGAATAACCTTACATAAAAGATCAAATATCATGATAATAGATAAATTAATGATATTACATGTAAAATGGTATTTATATAAACCTCAGAAAATAATTTAGGTTCATGACATCAAAAAAAGTCCCAATGAAAGAAAATTTAGATGATGTCCCTTATATCGAGTTTGATTAATCATGTTTGTCATTTATCTTTATTAATTATAAAAATATATTAATTTTTGAATTTCTAAATAACCAATTTCATGTTTATTTTTCTTTTTATTTCACTTATTTTCATGTAATAAATAATTACATAATTAATAAATTTTATTTCATTTGTTTTGATTTTATTTGGATTATATGAAAAAATGAATTTGGTAGGTTGACTATTTGACAAAGAGATAATTATTGAAACAACTATAGAACAATAATCATGATATAATTATCATAGTTATGAATTTATTATAACTTCTAAAACCAATCATGAATGATGGTTATGAAAAATGAACTATGTAATGATCTGTGAGATGGCAGGTCGTACATTAGCATGAGTAATGATTCCATTTTTCATTGATAATTATCTAAAGAAGGTATATAATATGTTATCCTTAAATAATGATAATAATATAATAAATAAAATATTATTTCATTATACATACTTATATATAACATCCACATCATTTAGTGATGAAAAAAGAGTCACATCACTTCATAGAAGTCGAAGTCCACACATATGCATGAACGATGTTATCATGTTTCATTTTAATAATAAAAATGATATATTATCTTTTGATAATGATAAATATTTAATTATAACCATATCTATGCCATTTATATCAAATATATACATTAAAATCATCCTTATTACCTTCTCTGTAATGTGCTAGTAAAAAATTCAAATCGCTTCAGGAGACTGTAGTCCACCATACACACGACTGATGTTATTCTATCCACCAAAGAATAGAAAGTAAGAAGTTATATGTGATATCATAAATATATAAGTGACTCACACCTGTCATAGGGTGTGGCAAAAGCAATTTAATTTTCCTAGTGCACCATACAGGCTGACCAGGGTCGTCTCTCTTGAGGAGCATTTTCATTCATTCACTCACTTTATCTAATTTAACTAAACTACTTATTTTGGTTGTTTTTATATTATCTAGTAATGGAATACAATTTAATTAAAATAAATTACTAAACTAACAAGCAACGACAAAATGTAATTAATTGAGAAAGGACTTGGCCTTTATGGGTGGGTTTGTGGGATCCATCCTTCTCCTTGTAGGTATTTAAATTAAGTGTGATAATTTGATTAGGAGATCTCATTCATGAATTAATATTATTTTATTTATTATTGTGAAATCTTGAATGCATTTACCAATCTTAGCTTCACCTCCTCCTATAATCAAGGTTGATGGCACACCTCGATCGAGAGTCTGACATCCTCTAAGACCTAGCTCCATTGTATGTCATTTCAGACACTGAATAGATGTACTCCACCGTATGAAGAGCTTGTATCCAGTTGAAGGGAGGGAAAAAAATTTAATAAATGAATAGAAATGAGTTTGAGATCATTGTCATGGTGGACGATGGCCACACCTGTGCACATCACTCTTTCTCATCACAGACTTAATAAAACATAGGAATTTAAACACAAAATAATTGAAAATTCCCCATACCACCCCAGGGCCAAGTATCGGGTTAACCCTTCATATTTAGGGTAAGAGGTCATGGTGGAGAATATGAGAAGAATAAAAGAAGAAAATAAGGAGAAAAGATGAAGACAAAAACAGGTTGGATGGGTGGACACAGAAATAAAAATAATGCATGAATTTTATTAGAAATCTAAATTATAATTGAAAACTAAAACAAAAATAAAGAAAAGAAATAAATAAAAAGATGAAATGGGGAAGATTTATGGCTGGCCTCCCTCTGTGGAGATATCCCCCTTGTTTCCTTTAAGTAATGGAATGGATAATGGGATCCTTTGAGAGGGAGGTGAGGGCCTCCTTTTATAGGAAGAATTATGGACCTTGAAAGATTGTGCGTTCTTGACCCATTAAATGGCAGTTTCACACGTGGACCCTTCCTTCGAAGTTGTTCATAAATAGTTTTTCCGTTCACCCTCCAAATTTCAGCTCTTTTGGACACTGTATGAAGGAGTTGGTAAGTTTACATTGGCGGTTTCAGATTTTGAACGATGCTTCGAGGAAGGTTCCTCCAAAATTATGTCATTCAATGGCCACCTTAATGACTTAAAAACTCCCAAAAATTTATTTTAGAGCCGTCCATATCTTTCCTTGTGCTATCCCAGGTGGAAACACCTAATATTTATATGTGTAGGCCAAGTTTGGGGTTCGTTACAGTGGTGGAGTCTATGCTATCCGCCCGAAATAATTTCCAACTTCAATGAATTTTTAGGCCCTTTTGATGGCCGAGTCAGCTTCTGGTCCAGAAGAAAAAATTGGATGAAAAAATATCAGGATTCTAAAAAAAATATCCCAAAGTTTGAACATATATTATATGATAAATGAAAAAAATACCCTTGTGGTCAAAATCTATTCAGAAAACCAGAATTATGCACATTTCACAATTTTTCTCATTTTCATTCTAAAACTCAAATTACCCATTATTTTAATAAAACATGTAAATAAATGGGGTTTATCATTGAAAAACATTAAAAATAACTCATTATTTGATCAAAAATATTCTTGTAAATTTTCTTTGTCAAATACCCCCACACTAAAACCATGCTTTTCCTCAAGTATAAAATCTCAAGATGGAAATCAGAGGACACCAATGTTACCAATATTCAAATTTCAATGCAATAAAATCAAACAATTTTCAATGTAAAATCAAACTTTCAAAAAGATGCATAAAATATCAATTTAATTTCCCATTTTTCAAAGAAACAAAAAATTCAAAAATTTAACTTTCCCCCTTTGAAAATTGATAGAACTTCTCCATTCATTCATTCAATCTCCTTGATTCATTTGTATTAAACATGCCACGTCATGATTTACCTCACTTTTTATTTTTTTTCTCTCATCACTCATGATACAATTCAAGTAGATTTATGCTCATATCATGAGAACATGCTTCATATCCATAGGCTTTTAAATGCACTACTTTCTCCACTTTATAGAGACAAAAGACACATAAAATCATGAGGACTTGCAATAAAGGTTCAAATGACTCTATGGATTAAGGTTGGTAGATTTGATGCTTTAAAATTTAAGGCTCAAGGAGGAGGCTAATATCTTAAGTACAATTCTTGATATCAAAAGTAAAATTCTAATGAAATTATCCCCTTCGAAGTTGCAACACCCACTTCCAAAAACTCAAAGTAAGGTCATGAACAAATTATGCATAATGAATGATTTGTGCACCCTCTTGAATTTTTTACTTTGTAATTTTTTTCCTTTTTTGAAAATTATGATAAGATAAAAACTCATATCCATCACCTAACCAAATACGATCATAAGATCCTCAGAATGGAAAATGGTGATTTTTTGTTGTCCCTAATCACCACACATTTTTTCTTTTTTTTTGTGATCTTTTTCTCATTTTTTTCAATTCAAGAGGAGTAAACAATAGAGTATATTAAATGATTTCACAACCTTTTACAATTCCACAATAACACCCCCCACACTTATTCCTTACAATGTGTATCATCCTGTCCACCATGATTCTCTTTACCCCCAAACATTAACTTTAAAATATCATGAAATTACCAAGAGTAAGGTAGGAATGAATAAAAATGTCTTGAAACATGGATCATCCCTATAAAGGACATTCATGGTCTCTATGGGTTAAAATAAGGATTGAAGTAAAGGTTGACTTTTAAGGATAACATTCTTTTCAAAGGATCCCTCAATCATTTTAAATGAGTTTTTGCATAGTCATAGATTTGAAAAGTTTCAATAGAAGATCTGGTCAATTACATGTCCCAAGATCACTCAAGAAATATACTCAATAATAAATAGGATATATGTGGTATAGAAATCCTCTCGGGAATGAGAAATAAAACATTATACAATCACTCATGGAATGACTATTAATAACAAAGTAATTCACATGAACTTATGAAATTAAAAGCATAAAAGATGGTAGGGAAATTTCATTTACATGAATCAGTTAATTCCTTCAAATCATGAGTCATCATTTCAATATTCATGCTTCATTTTAAAAATTCAATTTTCCATTTTACTAATTAAATCTCATTAATATTGAAATCTAAATCATAGCATCATAAGATATCTATGAAACACATGTCCTCTAGATAAGTCCGGTTAAGCATTAATTCGAGTGTTGGTATGAAATTCTTATATTTTAATGTCAAATCATATTTTTCACCCACAAAAATGTAAGGAGTTTAAGAGATAATCATAAAATGTGAACTCCCTTTGGAAATAATGATTTGGTCCGCTATGTCCAACGCTTTGGGTTTCCTACTGCCATCATGATCCTATAAAATAAAACCACTCAATTAAGCACAAAGATCATGTCATTAAAGCTCAAAAAAATACGGAGGGGCCTCATGCTAAACTATTTTTTAATAAATGAAATCAACATCTAAATTACTTGAAAGGATGTAATAAGAAATCTTGGTATAATCCCCCAACTGGGCCCTTGAAACTTTTACTGCCTCCAGAGGGAAGTACCAGCTTTTATCTATAATCTGTCAGTGGATGAAGCTTCTTTGATTTGAACAACAACATGTGGCTCTTCCCAGCATGATGTTCTTTGTTCTTGTTGAGGAGGAATCCATAGATAGAGTATACCAGATTCGCCCCCTTCACAATTTGGTACATCTTGCTTGGTGGAGGTAGGATGAAGTAGGGAAACCCCTCTTATTTTGTGGCTACTTGTGAAACATTCCCTTTCTCTTCTTGTGCTCCACCTAAATATTAATTGTGTCCTGGGTGCTTTAAATGTTCCTCAACTGGTGCAATTTCTTTTCCCTCATCATCCTCCAAGGCATAATATGAGATGGCTGAATATCGAAATTCAAAACTATTAGGGATGATACTCAAATTATTTTCAATAAAATTAAAAGAATTTTAGTTTAAGATTGTATCATCTCCCTGAGTCAGTTCGACTTTAATCTCATATTCAATTGAATGTGCCTCTGGGAGTTGATCTTCACTAGTTGGAGGTAGGTAGTTGGGCTCCTCCACCTCATGTTTGGATTAGACTTCATGGATGTCTTCAGTGAAATCAGTAAAGACTAGTGGAACTTCCATCTTAGCCTTGAATCTTTTTAAGTCAACATGGAGTTCATCGACCATGGCCATCAAATATTCCAGTGAGATCCATGTTGCGATTCCCCTTTCCAATTGCTTGACCATTATCATAAATGCATTGCATCTTCGTTGGAGGGCCTCCTCAGTCTAGTAAATTTCTTCCTCTTGCACATGTGAGTAATTTTTCCATGAAGAATTATTTGAATTTGAATGGATCAGGGAAAACATTTTTTTTATTATTTTTTTAAAAAATAATGATAACTATCTAACATTTTAAAACAAAAAACATAATGTAAACATCTTATTAGCTTCCCGAAAATGGTGCTAGTTTTGATGCACACCTGTCATAGGGCGTGGAAAAAGAAATTTAATTTTCCTAGTGCATCATAGAGGCTGACCAGGGTCATCTCTCTTGATGAGCCTTTTCATTCTTTCACTCACATAATATAATTTAACTATATTAGTTCTTTTGGATGTTTTTATATAATCTAGGAATTCAATACAATTTAATTAAAATAAAAGATAAAAATTACATGTAATGACAAAATGAAATTAATTGAGAAAGAACATGGCCTTTATGGGTTAGTTTGTGGGTTCCATCATTCTCCTTGTTGGTATTTAAATTAAGTTTGATAATTCAATTATGAGATCTCATTCATGATTTACTATTATTTTATTTATTGGTGTGAAATCTTGATTGAATTTAGCAATATTAACTTCACCTCCTCCTATAATCATGGTTGATGACACACCTCGATCGAGAGTGTGACATCTTCCAAGACCTCGCTCTATCATATGCCATTTCTACCACTGAATGGATCAACTCCATCGTATGAAGAGCTTGTATCCAGTAGAAGGGAGGGAAAATATTTAATAAATTAATAGAAAATAGTTTGAGATTAGTGTCATGGTGGACGATCGTCATACCTATCCACATCACTCTTGTTCATCACAAACATAATAAAACATAATAATTTAAGCACAAAATAATTGAAATTGCCACATACCTCCCCCAGGCAAAGTCTCAGGTTAACCCCTCATATTTGAGGGTAATAGGTCATGGTGGGTAATATGATAAGAATAAAAGATGAAAATAAATATAATGGATGAAGAAGAATATATGGTGGATGGGTGGACATAGAAATAAAAATAATGCATGAATTTTATTAGAAATCTGAATTACAATTGAAAACTAAAACAAAAATAAAGAAAATAAATAAATAAAAAATGAAATGGGGAATATTTGTGGCCAACCTACCTCGGTGGAGATCTCCCCCTTGGTTCCTTTATTGAATTTAATGGAGAATTGTATCCTTTGGGAGGGAGGTGAGAGCCTCCTTTTAAATGCATAATTCTCAACCCCAAAATATTGTGCGTTCATGAACCATAAAATGGGAGTTTCACGCATGGACCCCTTGTTAAAAGTTGTTTATAAATATGATTTCCGTTCACCCTCCAAATTTCATCTTTTTGGGCACCGGATGAAGGAGTTATGATGTTTTCATTGGTGGTTTCTGATCCTGGAAAAGCTTCTAGGAAGGTTCCTCCAAGGGTATGTTATTCAATGGCTGCATTAATGACTTCAAAACTCCAACAAATTTATTTTAGAGCCGGTCATATCGGTTCTCATGCTATCCCAAATAGAAACACCTCATTTTGATTTGTATAGGCCGAGTTTGGGTTCTGTTATAGTGGTGGGGTCCACAATGGCCGCCCGAACAAATTTCCAACTTCAATGAATTTTTAGGCCCTTTAGAGGGCCGAATCAGCTCCTGGTCCAGAATCTAAAATTGGATGAAATAAAATCATGATTCTAACAAAATTTATGTCACAATGTATGGACATATATTTATGGTAAATGAAAAAATACCCTTGTGGTCAAAATATGTCCAGAAATCCAGAATTATGCACTTTTCACAATTTTTCTCATTTTCATTCAAAAACTCAAATTACCCATTATTTTAATAAAACATGTAAATACAATGGTTTTATCATTGAAAAACAGTAAAAAAATTATTATCTGATAAAAAATATGCATGTAAATTTTCTCTGTCAATAAGTATAAATATTTAAATATTATCATATATACACTTTAAATACATCATTATAAAAAGTAGTGAGAGGCGATGATGGGAAATTAATAGCGTCTGTTCACGAGACGGTAGTTCTCCGTATAGAAAAATAATGATTCCATGTCTCATTTGATGGAAGAGGATATGGAATAAGGTTAGAAATATATAATAATAAAATCTAAATATATGTTTTAAACATCTTTTGTTGTATAATTATAATGAAATAATATTTCGCTGGTGCAGAAGAAGAAATAAAATAAAAAACCATGGTTAAACACAATACCTATTCTTTGGAAAACCTCATTAGGAAAGCCCAAAAATCCTTCATAGCATTGATTTATGATTAAACTAATGAATATATTTTGTTTTATGGTAATTTAGGAAAGTATTTTGATTTTTATGTTCTAATACAAATTGATTTTAATGCGCGAAGAGGACGGGATAGTGGTTGTCCTTTTATAAGTGTGGTGAGTTGCAAACTAGTAATTGTTGAACAGAAAAAGATGTTCCAAAAATTTTCATCATTTAAAATCATCCAAAATTAAAAAATATATATATATTTTAACATTATATGTTCTAAATAAATCAATAAAATATATTTTAGAGAATTTTATTTGTTATGGATAACCTTTTATGTTTTTTTATCCACTGGGTAAACCTGTAGTCACATTAACTGTGGTAATTAATTTTTAATGTTTTCAATATTCATAATGATAAAAAATTATTTTAACCTATTTATATATTATAAAATATTAATGTTATATATATTTAATCCATTTTAACAAATTAAATTGGCATAATTGTAAAAAAAAATTATTTTAAAATTAAACCGAGGCATGATGAAAATGTTTTTTCCGAGAAATGTATTTTTCATGATAAAATGTAATTTTATATTAACTCTATGATTAATAATATTCTTTTATGACACTCAATTAAATTTTATTAATATATAATTTATCAATATAATTTAACATATTACTCATTAAGGATTATCAAAATTAATTAAAAAAAATATGTCCATTAAAACAAATTTCAGAAAAAGCCCATTTTAAACCAAAAAATAAACTTATACTAAAATATTATATAAAGATGGTTAAAATTTAATTGATTGGATTAAATATAATATAAAATACTTATGATATATTAAATCATATCAAAAATATATTGGTACTTTTATATTTCTTAAATTTTTTAATGGAAATAATGTTTTTACAAAAATCATTATTTTCCACTATTCACTGAAAAATCAACATTTTTTGATAAATTCAAAAACATTCACCAAAATTTAATTATGATTCAATAACTCATATGGAATATTTTTTTTCTAACTAAACTACTTCAATGATCAAATTAAAAATGAATACAGAACATATTTCTTCAACATTGAATATTGAAATATGTTTTGTACCTATGATAAACTTTAGGGAAAGCCTTAATAGTATTTAATGGCTCAAATTTTCAATGTATTATTTTTAAATATTATATGGAATTATTACGAGAGCATGAATTGTGACGACGTGGGATTCTGAGGACCGGGGTGCCTCGAATAAATGTTTGAAATAATTTATACTTTTAAATAGAGCGCCCGAGTAGTTTTCAGGAAAAAGTGGAATATATTTTAAACCGTTTACTGGATCAGAAATATAAGGGTACTATTTCATTCTGAAAAATTACTTTACCTTAGGCGGGGCTTAATATCGACCGGCGTGGGTCAACTTTAAAAGTTATTTTTTGTACATTTTAATGGAAATTAAATAAATTAATAATTTATTTTATTATAAATGTTTCCTTAACATAATGACATAATTATTCCTTGTTAATACCTTCTTACAAAAAATTTGTATGGTTATCCACATTACCCTGGGAATTGATTTTTTCCATTGGAGCATTAGAGGAGAACTTGATGGCAGATGATGATGGAGTGATCGATCGATGCATCTAAGATTCGACGAACATTGCCAATGAATATGATACAATGATCTACCTTCAACTGAATTAGTGTGGGGTTTTCTATTTCGATTTCCCCTTTTTCTTCAATAAAACAATGAACGCAGATCAACCCATGAACAGGTTGATCTACAGACCATGCATTCTTCCTAGAGGGTTATTATTTCTATTTCATTTAGGGATTTTGATTCTGGGAATTAATTTGGGATGTTTAGAATTGTTGTTTTTTGACTTGCCCTATTGAACCTATGAACAAGAGCAGATCGATGCCATGAAGAATGACGAAGGAGCTTCGTTCCTCCTTTTGATCATGGAATTTCTTCCCCCTTTCTCAACGTTCTTCATATTCTTTGTGGGGCGACGAACAATGGATTTTTGAAAATCCATTTAACAATGAAGCAATCCCAAATCTGAGATTGAGCATTGCGACGACCTATTAGATGTGATACGACAATGGAATAAGACTAATCGGCTCAGATTGAGTAGGGTCCTTCTTTGAGCGTTCTTTGTGTGGGTGGATCGAGACTCATTTTTTGGGCTGATCGGAGGGATGAAACCAATGGAAACAACTATGGGATGTTGGGAAAACCTCAACCCTAGATTATCATGACAATTGGATGGTCGGATCAATGATCAGAGGACCACTCGAGGTACGGGGATGAAGAACATGCATTCTGGAATTTTTACAAAGAACATAGTGTGCTCTCTGATGGACATTCCTTGTGGTACTGACATGGTAGTGTCTTGGGTTTCAACAACTCACACTATAAAGATCATGGCATGCTCATGGGAGGACATGTCGTGTGTGTCCCACCCAGTGGAAGCTGGATTTTTAGGCGATTGGAAGCACTAACATGGCGTAAGACCGTTGTCACAGGGCATGAGGGTCCTTACTCATACTCGGTGCATATCTTGGGAGACATGCAGACACAAGGTGGAGAACACGACATGTAATCCACCATATGGCCAGACCTAGCTGGATACACAGACCACCCCATTTACTAGTGTATGGTCTGAGACACACAAGTCGAATCCAAGTGTCGTCACATGTCCAACATACATGGAGTCTTTCCAAGATAACAAAACATAACATGTCACACTCTTACATTCCGCGTATGCTCCCCTTCTACATGACATTCCTTCTATATGGGTCATTGTTCATAGGAAGTACCGAGAGTCTGGGGACATGGTATGTGACCCCTTATACACACCATGTACCTTTCTATATATGGATTGATCTTCTTGTCCACTGTTCCTTGGACAAGTTCCATTTGAGTTAGTGTCCTTTTTTTCCAATTCCCCTGAAGGTCAGGCATCATTTCCATCCATATGATTTTGATCCCGTTAACATGAATTTATTGATAGAGTTATAATCCATCTGAGAGGCTTAGAGCAAGATCCTCTAACCATTCATAACCATAGGTAGAGTAAAGTATTGACGTGACCAGTACAATAGAACGTAGATCCTCTACATAGATTGATAATTTAGATGAGTCATGGTATCCACCACGGCACTGGCAGTGATCCTCATCGGTGTATCTTGATCTTTTCCTACTCAGAAGTGTGTCCTCCAGGAATGAGTGTATCTATTCTCTCTTCAGATATATTAATACATCTATCCCTATCATGGATTTTCCTTAAGAACAATACTTCTCGGATGGACTTCTTCGGAGCTATCTTAATCAGGGAGTGAGTTCTCCCAAATGAGTGTTTTGTGGAATCATCTAACATAATCCCTATCATGGTTATGTGTTCATTGTGGATTACCTGTAGACTAAGTGTATGGGTTTTGATTATATCTGGATGTGTTTCTCTTGATATATATTCTATATACATATAATGTGTAGAGATGACTATACCTTTACTTGTGTATTTCTTTGTAGCTTTTGGGGTCCTCTACCGAGTATTGTTATACTCTCCCATGCATGGTATTTTCTCACACATGTCATGTATTTTGTAGATGAGTGGCCTTTTGACGAATTCCAGGGTATACCTAGACCAGACTGGGCTTTGTGAGTTTTCTTTAGAATGTGGTGTTCTTATTTCCATGAGCAGCAGTCCCAGTACCAACATTATTACTTACATGTTGTACATTGTAGGTTGCATAATTTTTCTTTTAGTGGGGGTAGATTCTGGCCAATTTAAATTTCAGCACTTTACTTTCTGATGTCCTTTTTTGGTTGGGTTTAGTTGTATGCATGAATTTTTTTCCATAGTGGTGTTTACTTTTCATCATTTGTGGTCTTATAGATTTGTGCATGTGTACTGGTATATAGGCAATGCCTCCTGTATTTTTGATATGCCTACTCAGTTCTATTCACTAGCCCCTATCCTATTGAAGGCGATCTCGGGGAGTCACGACATGGGGCACATTGGGATGGGTCTTGACAGAGTGGTATTAGAGTTGTCCAGTTCTACTTTATGACAAAGAGTCTGGGAGATTGGTTTGGGGAAATATTTTTAAGTATTTTGAACTCAGCTTTCAGGACAGGGACACCAGTGTTGGTGTAGGCGTCTAATGTATCCATACACTAAAACTCAGATAACTTGCATTTTGACTCGGTACATGACAAAACTTGTTACGTGGAAACAAAAGAATGGTACTTGCATCATATTGGAATGGTTTGCGTTTCCATGTCCTTTTTTCAGCTATCCAGATATACTCTTGACCATATACATCTTGTTTTTTATAGGATTCCTCTGTGATGAATAGCCTCTAGGATTCAGTATCTCGATCACGAGGATGACCCCCTTAGTGAAGAGGCATCGATTTAGGGATCAGTTCTCCATGAGTTACCTCCATGTGGTTCACTACCATACAACCACCAGAGGAATATCATGTGGTACCTGTAGTGCTGACATACAAGAAGAACAGGGCGGGAACAGTCCATGCATTTTAGAGACAGAGACCCCTAAGTTTCCGAGGAGAGCTTAAACCTCAGGCGAATGAGGACTGGCTTGAGGTGGAAAACAGAGTTTTCTGTCTAGTGAGGACAAAAACAGACCTGATTGTGATCTTATGAGTGAGACTTATTCACAGTTCAGTGGGACGATGGTGGAGTTTGACCACAGAGACTCACGATGAGGAGACTCTTTCATGAATGGAGTTTTGGAAACTATTTAGGGAGGAGTTCTCTCTAGTTATGTTGAGATCCGTTTGTGTCCATGACCTCATTTAGATCTAGTAGGGATGTTTAATGGTGGATGAATATTAATTGACCATCACCAAACATGTCGAGTTATCAATGGATATGGGTAGGTATTAGTAATTTAGATCTTGGGCATTAGAGTGAGGTCTACGATGGTACATCCAGGATATTTTGGTGCCTTTTTCTTAAATTATGCAGCAGTGCTCGAGAGACCATTAGTGGTCGAGAGATTGTTGGATAAGCAAAGACAACCAGTGGTAGTTAGCTGCATGTAGATAGGTGCCATGTCCTCGGCAGTAGGGAGCTGATTTAAGAAACAGGGATTGGGATATACAATACATCACAGGAGGACCCACAATGTGGGATTTGTAGTCCAGGGTACTCAGGATGGATCCAATCTACCTAGGGAGAGGCAATGCAACTCATGTGATGGTAGAGGATATCTTGGTAAAGACTGTCCAACCTGTCGAGTTTCTGATAGGGAGTTAGTGGATGGACCATCGAGGTAGAGGCAGAGAGTGGAGTAGGTAGTCCTGACAGGTGGCAGACATGGCAGAGGACCAGGGAGAGTTCTAGGTTGTGGCTGATGCTTTGATCTACATTCATCACCACCACTAAGAGGTCTGCACCGGGCTCAGGAACCTAGGGGAAAAAGGTATCGACAACTGCATGAGGTCAAGGAATATGACTCAGGGACTCTAGGGATGATCCAAGTTATGATCTGTGTCTTTCCTACCTTATCATTTGTACTTTTATAAAAAGGTACCGGTCATTCCATCCTCGCTACATGTCTTGTACGAAACCTTGAGATTTTGGTAGAGCCATTGACTTGACCCTTACGCAAGGAAAATCCTATAGAAGGAGACTCCATGAACACACATCTTTGCAGACAGTGTGATATTTTCTTTACTAGTGAGAGTTTGGTTTTGAACTTCTTGGTGAATGTGTTGAGGCCTAACGACTTCATTCTCGGTATGGAATGGCTATCTTCGGTCCATGCCCATATTAAGTAATTTAAGAGAAGAGTGTGGTGTGTCCGTAGTGATGGACTAGGGTTTTCCTTTTTTGGTGAAATGGAAACCTTGCTTACAGAGAATGGGATCTTGTAATAAGATTGTGTTGTCGATCACTCATGATTTGGCTAGCCTTACCCTCGGAGCAGCATATGTTGTGATCTTTCAGTTCCCAGTAGTATTGGCTAAGTTTGAGGATGCCTTTACAGAATATGTTCTTGGATTACCTCCCTGCTGATAGAAAGACTTCTGTATCGACTTTCACCCTGGGATTGTGCTGATATCCTCATCAGCATATCAGATGAACCCTATAGAGCTTTGTGAGATAAGGGTGAATTTGGAGGATTTTCAGACAAAGGGGTTCTTAAGACCCAGTGTTTCACCCTGGGAGGTCCCAGTTCTATTTGAAAAGTAGGAGGATAAGAGTTTACTATTTTACATGGATTACTGGTGGCTGAATCAAGTAATAGTGAAGAACAAGTATCCACTTCCAAGGATTGAAGACCTATTAGATCAACTGAGAGGGTATAAATGGTTCTCAAAGGTTGACCTTTGATCGGGTTACCACCAGTTACATGTATGGGATGAGGATATACCAAATATGACTTTTAGATGCATCAACAGTCACTACAAGTACTTAGTGATTCCTTTTGGCGTGACTAAATCTACCACAATGTTCATGGGACTTATGAACTAAACCATCCAACTACACTTAGACTAGTTCATAGTTGTCTTCATCGATGAAATAATTTTGTACTCAATGCTGGCGGAGGAGCACGTGAGACACCTACATATGGTTCTAAACGTACTCCAAGAGTACCAACATTATTGGAATCTCTCGAAGTTCCTATTCTGGATATAGGAGGTCAACTTTCTGGGACATTTTATCTCAGTAGATGGAGTAGCAGTGGACCCAAACAAGGTCGATGCAGTGTTAGCATGGGAGCCACCCCAGAGTGTGACAGAGGTGTGGAGCTTCCTTAGGCTGGTAGGATACTACTAGAGATTTATCCCTGATATCTTCTAAATATCCGCACTAATGACAACCTTGAATCAGAAGTGGTAGTCTTTCATATGGATAGAGATGTTCCATCAGGCTTTCCAGCTGTTGAGGAAGAGTTTTATGAGTGCACCAATATTGAGATTGCCAAAAGTGGGTGTTGAGGATGTAGTTTTCTATGACACAACCGGCCTTGGGCATGGTTGTGTGTTGATTTTGAGACAGGTAGTGATTTCTTATGGTTCTTATAGCCTATTCCACATGAGAATAACTATTCAACCCATGATCTTGGTTTCGATATGGCAATCATCACACTGAATTTGTGGCGACAATACCTGATGGGAGAATAGTTTACCATCAACTTTTTCCATAAGAGACTCCATTACATCTTCATGACAAAGGATCTGAATATGAGGTGGAGGATATTTCTAGAGTTACTATGGGATTATGACTTTGAAATATTCTATACTCTAGGGAAAGGGAATGTTATGAAAAATTCTCTTAGGAGGAGATTGAGTTCGCAGAAGTTGAGCTATGGGTCGGAGTAGTTGGCCTCGGTATAGTTATCCTTCATGGATGGAGATGATGTAGCATATCTCTAGTCATTGGTTTTCACCCCCAATATTACGGCAAGTCGGGATGGCATAGCTAGGGGATATTGACTATGTGACTTTATGTGCTCATTTATCCACAGGACACGCTTCAGATGGATATTCTCAAGGTGGGGAGAACGTAATCCTTTTTAAAGGCCGCACAGTCATGTCGGTGACATTGCGAGGGGATGTTATGATAGAGTTTCATACACCCCCCTTGGCGGTACATCCTAGGGAATAAAAATGGACTATGAGCTATAGAATCAGTTCTGGTGGATTGGTATGAATATGGAAAAAAGTAGAGTTGGTTTCTTGATGCCTTACATGCCAGAAGGTGAAGGCTGAGCACCATTTTCCCACAGAGTTTTCTCATCCCCTTGATTTGATGGAGTGGAAGTGGTATGAAATACTAATGGACATCGTGAAGTGTGTACCATGGACTTCCAAGGGACACGAATCCATCTAAGTGATCATTGAGCGACTCACTAACTCGACCAACTTCATAGATATTAGGGAGCAGAGTTCTGTAAAGAGAATGGGACACCTCTATGTGGAGGAGATATTTCAGCTTCATGGAATCGCTTCAACAATATTCTCAGGTCACAATGCTCATTTCACATCCTAGTAGTGTAAGGGATTGTAATAGGCAATTGGAACCCAGCTATGATTGAGCACAATGTTCGATCATTATAAAAATGATCAGAAATAGAGAACCATTCGAGTTCTGGAGGATAAGTTGTGGGCATGTATCTGGGATTTTTGTCGTAGTTGGGATGAATACTGACCACTAGTTGAGTTTGAATACAAGAACATCATCCAATCAACCATCTGAATGGAACCATTTGAGTCCTTATATGGTTGACCCTTTTGGTCACTGCTTTGCTAGATCGACCCTAGAGAGCCAGCCCTCATGGGTCCATAGATACAGTGAGCTACCACGAACAAGGTACAGATCATCCATGAGAGGGTGAAGAGTTCATAGATATGGAATATGTCTTATACTAACAGACGGCAGAGAACTCTGGAGTTCATGGAGGGGGATCGTGTCTTCATTAGGGTCCCACTTCAACAAGGGTTGCATATATTTTACCAGGGTGGAAAGTTGTCTCTAAGCTTCATAAGCCCTTTCAGATACTACTCAGAGTTGGTGAGGTGGCGTACCACCTATCTCTACTTCCTCAGTTGCACCGGGAACATTATATATTGTACGGGTCATAGTAGAGGAGGTACGTACATGGCCCTTCACATGTCATTGACTAGGACGAACTGAACATCAAGGATGGATTGACCTTCGTAGAGTAACTAGTGGAGGATGAGGATCAATAGGAGAGGATCCTTAATGGGTGAGAGATTACCCTAGTGTGTGTTCGGTGGAAACTTGAGAATCTTCATGAGAG
The DNA here is from genome assembly GCA_963277665.1 of Viscum album. Lineage (NCBI taxonomy): Eukaryota > Viridiplantae > Streptophyta > Magnoliopsida > Santalales > Viscaceae > Viscum > Viscum album. The sequence goes on from OY728160.1 coordinate 1,380,513,951, forward strand.
AACATGGGAGCGGGAGGATCAGATTCCTGTGAAATACCCACATTTGTTTGAGTAGACTTGTGTTTTGGATTTTTGGGGACATAAAATCCCTCAAGTGGGGGTAATGTAATCTATCATATTTTTCATGTATTATTTCTAAATATTATATGGAATTATTACAAGTCCAGGATTTTCAACATCGTGTGATTCCGAGGCCTGAGGTTCCCAGAATAAATTATTCAAATAATATATAATTTTTAATATTATACGTGAGCGGTTTTCCTAAAAAAATATTATAACATTTAAATGGGTTCTAGGATCAAAAATATGATGGCACTGTAGCTTTTATAATAGTTGTTTTACCTTAGGAGGGTCCAAACATTGATAGGCGCAGGTCAACTAAAAAATTTTGTTTGTGGAAGTTTTAATGGAAATGAAATAAATTAATATTTTTTTAAACGTTTCCTTAATGTAATGACCTAATACTCCCTTATTAAAACCCTCTTATTTAAAATTCATAGCGTTAACAACATAACCTTTCCGATTGACAATTTTCATTAGAGCTTTGGAGGATAACCCATTAGAGGATGATGACCGAGGGATCAATCGACGCATCTCGGATTCGACGAACCTCACCAAAAAACATGATGCGACGATTGTTCTTCAAAAAAATCAATGTAGGAATTTTCTATTCTGATTTTTTTTCCCATTTATTCAATTAAATGATGAATGTGGATCAGCCCATGAATAGGTTGATCCTAATATCGTGCATTATTTTGGGAGGGTTATTATTTATATTTCTTTCAGTGATTTTAATTTTGGGAATTAGTTTTTAATGTTTAGAAACATTGTTTTCGACTCATCCAGTTGAACCTACTAATGGGATTGGATTGATTCTGTGATGAACAATTACAGAGGTTTGTTCCTCCTTTTGATTATTGAATTTCTTCCCTTCATTCCATGTATTATTTTCATTCTTTATGGGGTGACGAACAAACAATTTTTGTGAATCCGTTTCTCAATGCAACAATCCAAAACTGGAGATTGGTCATCATGATGACCTAGCAGAGGTGTCACGGCAATGGAGGATTATTAGTCAGCTCGGATCAAGGAGGATCATTCTTCGAGCGTTGATCTTGTGGGGGGATTGGTAATTGTTTTTAGGGCTGATCGTAGGCCACAAACCAACAGAAATGGCTATGGGATGTCGGGACGAACTAACATTTAGAGTATCATAATGATCGGATGGCTGGATCGATGATTGGTGGAGCACCCATGGCATAGAAATAAATAACATGTGTTCAAGAAGTTTTCTGAAAAATGTGTCGTGTTCTCTGATGAACATGTCGTGTGGGACTGGCATGGTGGCGGCTCGGGTTTATGCACTAAACACAGCGAATAACATTGTCTGCTCCCATAAGGACATGACATGTTAGCCCCACCCACCATTGGTTAGAGTTATGGGAAACAAGAAGCACTAACATGGTGTGAGACCATTGTCACACTGTGTGTGGGTCCTTATGCGGACTCAGAGCATATCTCGAGGGACTCACGAAAATGGGGTGGAGTACATGGAATGTACTCCACCACATGGCTTGACCTGGATGGATATGCGTACCACCTCGTATACCGATATATGGTCTTGGAAACACTAGTTGAAGTTGTGTGCGAGCACATGGCTAGCATACATAGGGTCTTCCTCTGATAATGGAACACATCATGTCACGCTCTTACACACTGTGTATTCCAACCTTCTTCACAACATTCCTTAGACACGGTCCGTTGTACGTGAGCAGTAACTGGAGTTAGGGGACACGGCGTGTGACCCCTCCTAGAAACCATGTTCCTTTTTTACATGGCTTGATCTTCTTGTAAACTGTTACTTGGACAAGTTCCATTTGGGTTATTTCCCCTTTTCACTAGTTCCCCTGAAGGTCAAATATCATTTCCATACACATGATTATGATTGCTTCAGCATGACTTTATGGATAGAGTCAAAATCCCTCCAAGAGGCCCGGAGCGAGATCCTCTACCCATTATTGACCCTAGGATGAGTCGGGTATCGACGTGACCAATCTTACAGAATTTTGATCCTCTACATAGAAGGTAAATCTATATGACTCGTGGTATCTTCCAAGGCCCTGGATGTGATCCTCATTTGTGTATCGTGGTCTTTCCCCACTACAGATCATGTCCTCCATGAATGAATGTATCTATTCTATTTTCAGATCTATCAGTGCCTTTATCCCTCTCATGGATTTTCTCGACAAATAATAGTTCTCAGATGGACATCATCAGAGATATCAGACTCATGGAGTGAGTTCTCCCAAAAAGGATCCTTGTGTATTCTTCGAACCGATTCCCTGGTGTAGGAAAACAATCATTGTGACTTACCTCCAGGCTACGGGTTTGGGTTTCGAGTATGTCTATATGTGTTTCTCTGGTTATATGTTTGGTAGAAATATACTATATAAATCTGATTGTACCTTTACTTGTTCATTTCATTTTGGTTTTGGGGTCCCCTGCATATTATTGTTATACTCAACCCTACACGGGCTTTCCGCCATGTGTTGTGTCTTTTGAAGACGAGCGATCTTTTGATAATGTCCAGGGAGGACGAGTACAGGACTAATCTGGGTGAGTATCCTTTCGGCCAAGGTTTTCATACAGCCATGATCAGCAGTCCCAAAACAAAATTTCATGCTTACAAGTTTGAATTTGTATGTTTGAGACTCTTTATTTTGGTTGGATTGTATTCATGCCTAGTTTACTTTCCCCACTTTACTTTCTGATGTCCTCTCTTTGTTGGGTTTAGTTCTATGTGTGCATTTTGATCTTAATTAGATTTTACATTTCATCATTTTTGGAGTTGGAGATATGTTCCTATGTATAGGTAAATAGGAAATGCCTCCCATGTTAGTGATATTCCCACTCGGTGCTAGTCAGTAGCCCCTGGACTATTGGAGGTGGGCATGGGGAGTCGTGACATGGGCCCCACTACGATGGTTCGTGGCATAGTAGGTAATTATTCCAACATTGTCCATGGATATAATATTCTCAAATGAACCATGATATTATCATCACCATTTTAAAAAACCACCTTCAAATTTTCAATGTAGATAATTTAAGAAATACATGATGGCCTACATCGATAGAAATATCTTTCCTCTTGTTATCTACACAAATTTGCTGCCTACTCTGATCTATCCTCTTATATTTCTGAGTCAACTACATCATTTCAACCATTTCCACTTCCAACTCTAGTTTTATAAACATTATTTCTCATAATTCATCCCAAAAATATTTCATTTGTTACCTCTTTCTATATAATTCCTGAAAATGTTCCATCTATTTACTTGAATGAAAACTATTTGTATAAGAAAACTCAAATAGATAAATATATTAATCCCAACATCCCATATAATAAATTAAACAAGATTGAATCATATCTTCTATGTTAAAAACCATCATGTCAGAAATTTCATCAGATTGAGGACGAAAAGATGTACTGAAATTTAATTCAGTAACCAAATATTTTTGAATTCCTTTTCAATAATTTGATATGGATCTAGAATCATGATCTAATTTAATAGAAATTGTATCACCAAATATTCTATCTAGATTTTGTTATTAGATAAAAAATAAAAAAAGGTACATTGCTACCTCAAGATTCATTTTGTAATCCCAACATGAAATCCATTGATTATTTTCTCATTTCCACTATAGCACTAGAAAAGGATGAAAACATTTCTTTGATAATTTCCATTCTCCATTAAAATTCTAAAAATTCAAACACTTCATAGAAAATTCCACAATATATCTTTTCATTACATCACATCAATAATAATCTTGATATTCTATGTATATCATAGTGTCACCTAGGTGAATGTTAAATGGATAACTATAAGATAAACTCAAAAAATACTTATTCAACAGGAACTCAGAAGCAACACATAATATTTTACAAAATCATAAAACATCTTCTTTATCAATATTAAAATAAGGAAATGTGCCCTTAATAAAATAATTTTCCTTCTCCTTCAAAGAATGATCCTCCTTCTGTTATTTCCTAATTATTTATGAAAAATAAAACATCACTAAAACATAAAAAACTAAGGATGTCATTGAATCCATATTTTCAGTGATAAAATTCATCAGATCATTAACCAAAGGATTTTTTTCATAATTCAACTTGATTAATGTAGTTTTATTTTTATAACTAAATAAACCAACCACCTTCGTTATTTTTCCAGATAGTAATGAATCATCCAATCATAATACTTGATTTATTATAGAAATATTATTTTATCTCATGATCAATTATTATTTATAGAATATATAATTCAATATTTTTTATCATTATATATATCATAATTTACTCTATATAATTGATGCCACCATATTTTGAAAGGCGAAAATACATTGTCTAATTCCAAATCATGTGTTAGGAAATTTAACTCATGGGCTTTCAACAGATGTAAAGAATAAGAAATTATCTAATCATTTTTCATGAGGACACAACCATGTCCCTTCAATTAAAAATCAAAGTAGATGAAAAATTTCCCATTTCTTAAAGGAAATTCCAAAACCCAAGCATTCACCAATATTATTTTTAGTTCTCAAAATCAATCATCACGTTCTTTTATCTATAATAATTTTACTTATTTTTGTGTTAACATAGTTTGTGGGATAGAAAATTGATACAGGTATTCAAAAAACTAGAGGTAGTAACCCAATAATCCATGAAAACTATGAATCTTTGTGATATTTGTGGATATTTTCCATTCTTCATCAGCCATTTTAGAATGCTCAACATTTCATCCATTTTTGGAAACAATATGATCGGGGAAAGAGTTATTTGGCAAACAAAATTCACAGTTACTAAATTTTCCATATAGGTTTGTTTTGAAGGGTTTCCAAATATTACATAAGTTTATTTAATAATCCTATTTACATTTAAAATATACCAAAATTCTATAGAACAATACATAAAAACATATCCATGAAATCATGGAAAAAAACTATTGAAAAGGTACATCAATACCTAAGATGAATTAGAGATCCCAAAGGGAGTAAATATAAACTCATACTACCTATACCTATTCCAAAATAAAATATTTATAATATCTTATTAATTTTCTTTCAACTGATGGCACCCCATCCTTGGATCAATGATCAAAAAATATTATGCTCCCTATTGCTAATCAAACAAACCATTAAAATGAGGAATATGATATTATTTCTTAATAGTGATGGTATTAAATGCACTATAGACAATGAAAAGACTCATTCAACATTATTTATTTTTAATAAATGAAACCATATCACCCTATGGTGATGTTCTATAGAAAATTACACCCTTATATAGAAACTCCTAAAATTTCTTTTTCAATTCTAAATGTTTCACTTGAGAAATTAAATATGTGGGTTTATAAATATATTAATCATTAGTAACTAAGTCAAAAAAAATCCCAATTAGGAATAACAGTATACAAATAATCCATAGATACTTCCATTTATTTATTCAATACTAGGACATCACTAATTTGACTAGTTTTATTCTTTTCAATAATATATTCTAGGTAACCTTAATTACCATCTATAATAAATTTCTCAAATTCTTTGTAAGTTATATAATGAATACAATAATTTATTAATAAATTAATATATAAATAATCTATCTTAGTGTAACATCGTGGTAATTTGAAATAATACCATTATGTTCAATAGTATATTCAACAGGCAACAAAGAACTTCAATAACACAAAAATTATATAACCCTTATAATCTAGAAGTTAAATTAGAGAGAATGAATAGTATTAAATAAAATATAAAATATATATTATCATACTACACTACATAACATATTTATAAAATTCTAGTAAATAATAAATCATTTTTCAGTAAATAAATTTTTTTCTTCAAAAATATGTTTTCATCAAAAATGTTTTTTAATTCATTACATGAAAAAAATATAATTAATTTTTGTAAAATTTATAAAAATGAATTTGGTTAAATGAACATAATTTTTGAAATTATAACCTCAAAATTTTCTTTGGGTGAATTTTATGGATTTTTTGAAAAAATCTTATTTTTTAGTGAACAGTGAAAAAGACAATTTTTTTGTAAAAATTTAATTTCATTAAATTAATAAGTAAATTTAACATCCCATTATATTTTTAATATTATTTATAGAGAAATAAGAATAAATTATTTTAATTTAATCAAATTAATTACCTTTTAATCATATTAATGTTGAATTAAATATAAGTGTATTTTTGGGTTTAATAAATAATTTTATGGAAAACTATTTTAAAATGCATAATATTTAATTGTTTTAATTAATTATGATAATGCATATTCAGGAATTAATTAAATTAAATTTATAAATTAAATATAAATAAATAGTAATTGAAATTCATTGAATTGTTATTATTATTCATAGATTTTATGTAAAATCATTTTTTTTCTCTCAAAATACACTTCTTGAGAACCCTAATTTTTAGTGCCTTTGTGGGATTTCTTTTCATTTAAAATTTCCTACTTATATGAATTAATTTTTTTGAAAATTAATCAAATATTTTAAATCATAATAATATATATTTTATAATATGATTAATTTAATTTTTGACCATAATAAATGGTAAAAATCATAAAAATTAATTATCATGATTAAGATAAAAAGGATTTACTAGGGGTTAAACTAAAATGATAAGTTTTAAAATAACCTAAAAAAATATCTAAAATAAATTTTATTTAAATATTTATTCTTTATTATTTATAATTCTCTATAATTAATAATTTTTTATTCTTATAGAATTTCAAAAAAATGTGTATACATTTTCATTTCAAAAATTATAGTATGGCACTCTCCTCGCTTGTAAAAGTCAACCCCCTCTCCTAGCCTCTTCACACCTTCAATTCAAATTTTATTAGACAATAAATACCCAAATATGTTCCTTTATAATCTACCTAGTATCTAGAGAACATATCTTTATTATAAATCCTTCATATGAATGTTTTCTACGCATAACTAAGGTGGTTTTCCAAAGGAGAGGCGCCATACTTAACCAAGAGTCTTTATTTCATTTCTTATTACACCTCTTTAAAATATTCATAATTTTTTTTATAATGAAAACTGTATCTACGATATACATAGATTTTCTTATGTTAATATGAAAACTTAAATTCCTCTCCTTTTTAATCAAATTGGATATCAAATCATCATTCGTGTGTACGACAGTCTACCACCTCACAAACTAATGTCATTCATTTTCCATCATCACCTCTCCTGGATTGTGGTAAAGATGGATATATATTTTATATATGAGATATCTAAAATAATATTATTTTTGGAGTTATTATATCATAGATACATTCTTTCCTTCCAATCTGTGGGGTATATTTTAATGTTTCTCATGTGTACGGAAGACCGCCACCCCGCAAAGCAATGTGATTTGATTTTAACGAAAAATTTACATGGAAGCTGATAAGGATAAATTTAAGGAATATATGTTATATAAATGACATTATAATTATATTAATCAATTATTTATCATTATGATATGATAATATATCATTTTATTTCTTACACTGAATGTTGATAATGTCGTTTGTGGATGTGTGGACTACCACCTCTGTGAAATGATGTAATTATTTTTACATCAATAAATTACATGAATGATATATATAAGTGTATTTAAAAACAACAACTAATTTCAGATATTATTTTCATTATTTATATATAAAATAATTCATATCTTTCTTCCATAATTATCATTGGAAAACAGAATTGTTACTCATGTGAACATACGACCAGTTGTTTACATGATCATAACATAGTTAATTTTCCATAAAAATATTTTTTGATTTGTTTTAAAAGAAATAATTTATTTATAAATATGATAATTATTTTATTATTATTTTTATTGAGATTTTTAATAATGACCTCATTTACCATGGACAACACACCAAATTCGTCTTGAAATAAAGAACTGAACGTCCTCAAAACAACCATCATAGACATACCTGATTAAGTATTAGAATATGTCATTAAAAATAAACAAAATAAATTATCTATGTATAAGGTATTAAAACTAGAAAAAGATATTATAAAATAAAATAATCAATGTAATCTTATTATATAGGAGTTAAATTTCATTCAAGGAATGTATGGATTTGTGTAAAGGGTTTCTCTTCCCACTTTTACTTCTATGATACATACGAAATATTCACTAATTATTTTTATTATGTGGTGTAGGTAATTACATTTAATATATATTATGATTATCTTCATTAAAAAAAATTGTTTAAAAATTCATATCTGGTTTGGCCCTTTTTATTGTTTCGATCTAGAAATGACCAAATCCATAAGGGACTTCATCTGAATTTCCCTTCCTCAATGGATATAGCAATGTTACACACCTATCTTTTTTTATAAAGTGTTTCTACTACCTCAGTGATATGTTATATCATTTTTATAACTATGTCATCAATAAAAAAAATCATTTCAAATTAATCATTCATAGTTCTTTCGAATAAAATGTTACCAATATGGTAGAGTTGTTGTGTTACAATCTTCTTTCTTTCGGGATTGTTTTCATTTGTGGTTACATTTGAGGAAACCATATTGTCTTTATTTTTGAATGTACATCAATCTCATTATAATATATTTTCTAATTTTTTAAACCAATATAATATTTATTTAAACCCTATTTATTAAAGAAACCTAAAAAAATTGTGTGTATTTAATATTGATTATTACTTTATTTAAGATTTGGTATAACTCTCTTCTATATCGATTTCTTTAAAAATGATTTCAAAAATGTTATTTTCTAAAAAATGATTTCCAAAATCTATTTTAATTAATAGTTTTCATTATCATGAATGGTTTTAGAAATAAATTTTTTAATTCTTTCAAAATGGGTCAATTTTGACTCCACTTTTCAAAATGTTTTATAAATATTGTTTATTATTAACATCTATGACATGAAAATATTTCCCCAGTATCAACTCAATTGTATTACTTAATGTTTCAATTATATGTTTACAGGGTTTCATCAAGTGAAAATATTTTTTTATAGTTTTTGGATTTTTAATTTTTTGAAATTTATTTTTAAAATAGAGATGGTTTTCATCTAATATATTTTTAATTATCTCTTATTGGTATTTCTATTCATTAAAATAAACAACCATAATTTTTTAATATGATAATGTTTTGATATATTTTCATTATACCATCCTCATTATTTCTCTAAATGTATTTTCATTTTTTGAATAATTTTTTATGGAACTCATTTCCCATCCATAGGAAAATGATGTTTCAAATAATTCTTTATGAAACCCGTTTATTTTTCAATGGGTTAATCATGTTTAAAATATATTTTTATAGAACCTATTTCTTCATCCATAGGTTAATAACGGTTCAAATTTATCTTTGTGTAACCTTATTCTTTTCTAAAGTTTAACAAATTTTGAATGAGAGTTTTATGGAACCTATTTTTTCACATGTTAATCATGTTTCAAAGAGATTGTCAGTGAACCCATTTCTATTCCACTAGTTAATAATGTTATAAAATGAATAATTATTATTTTTATGATTTTTATGATGTAGTTTAAGATATATGTAATTTATTTATGGTTCCTGAATATTATATATGATGGGCGATCTAGATAGAGAGAAAATTAACTAGGAAATGATTATGTTCTATGGAGAATTATAAGGAAGTTGACCATATGGTTATTCAAATTGTAACAGTTTTTTAAGGGTTTTATGATGGCGATGTTCTATGATAAAAAAAGGATATAATTACTCTTTCTATAGTTATATAATTTTCTTTTGATAATGATTGATATCACTTCGCTTATTATTATTAATTCTAGTTACTATTTACATTGTTATAGACTTACATAATGATTTCTTGTTTGATTATCTATGACTTGATGGAGATTAATATTCTTATGTTATTCTCCTTAAATTTGAATATGTTATCTTACCCTTGTTCTCTTCTTATGTTCAGTGATATCATTTAATTGTTAATGCATATGTTTACCCTTACTGAGTATTATCTCTCAATATTTCTATGTTTACTTTTACCAAAGATAATTTCGATGATTTTGAATACATTATGTATAGAAGGGTTTCATATGGTTTAAGATGATAACTAAATGTGAAATAATAAATTTTGTATTAAGTGGGATAAACTCTCATTCAAAGAAATGGGTATTTTTTAAAAGAAATTTTATCCTAAATATCTCAAATTGTAAAACAAAATATACGTTAAAATGTAAGTGAAAACAATTTCTTCCTCATTATGTTCTATTTTTTAGATGGAGAAAATTGTTTCAACTTAATTGGTATTAAATATATAAATATAAATTTTTTCATTTCAGAACTGGATCTGGGAGTGTAGGTTTTGGGATATTATATATATCATGATAAATTAAAATCCAATTCATACAATGGAAGATATCAAATTATACTATGTCAATTTCAATAACATTTGTATTAATGAACATCCTAGTAAGGTTAATAAGACTATTTCTATAAATCTTCGTTGATATAATTTTTCCATTCATTGCCTTCACCAAAAGTTCCTTCTTACATTCATGGGGTGATGTTCAAAATTTACTAGATAATTCCTCATTAAAGAATTAATTTAAGGATCCAAAGTTAGAAATGGTATGGGAATAATTTTCATAAACAAGTAACATACCTTTAACCACAGCACTTAATGTCCCAACATTGACCATAGTAGTAGTAAAATATTTCTCTGCACCTTTACACTTTCAATCATGATGATTTCCCCCATGAGTGACTAAATTTGGATATATGTTAGAATAATACCTCAATTCATTGAAATTTAATTATCTCATCATTGAAAATAAATTTTTATTTTTTAAAATTTTCCATTTTTTCGCTGATATATATGTTTAATCTTACCACATTAAAAACACATCCAAGACATTGTAATAAATTTCCCAAGATAATTTTTACCACACATATCACTAGATGGGAATGTGGTTTTCTTACCCCCTATTTTTCTCTGATGGATTCTTCCACATTACATTCGATCTAGACCTTTTCCTACACTTTTCATATTGAGGTATGTATGTGTTAGAAAACACCATCTCTACCTTCTCATCACAATGAACAAATTTCACAGAACTTCTAAATTTTCACAAGGAAAACTTTTTTGTAATCGTGGTTTTAACCTTAAGTAAATTTTATTAATTTTTCCATCAATGTGTTGAAAAAAAAGAAAATAAATATATTTCCACTTTTGAAAAAATTTCATCATACCCATCCATATAATATTCATCTTTTTACCTCAATTCGAGTGAAAACAATTTCCATCATGATTTGAACAACCAAAGGGATAAATTTATCAAGGAATATATCTATAAATGTATCACATTCCATAGAATCAATATAATATTTCTATTATTAATTATAAACATGATACCACCATCAATTATTTTCAAGATCAAAATGATAAATGGTAAGAGTTACCTTTTGAAATTCCAAACATCCCATGAATTCAAATATATTCTCTAGATCATTGATACAACCTTTGACAAACTCAATATTTCATGTTCCACTGAATGATAGTGGATTTTGTGTCATGAAGTTATATAATATTCACATGTTCCTTCATAGTATATTTGGTTCCCCTTTATAATTTACAATTTCGGATTCTTACAGCATTTCAAAAAAGTGTGTATACATTCTCATTTCAAAAATTATAGTATGCCACTCTCCTCACTTGTAAAATGCCACCCCCTCTCCTAGACTCTTCACACATTCAATTCCATTTTTATTGTATAATAAATACCCAAATATATTTATGCATAATCTACCTAGAATCTAGAGCATATTTTTTTTATAATTCCTTCATATGAATTATTTTTATGCATAACTAAGGTGGTTTTCCAAAGAAGAGGCGTCATTCTTAACGAAGAGTATTTATTTTATTTCTTATTACACCTCTTTAAAATATTCATAAATTTTTGTTATATAATGAATACTGTATCTACGGTATAAATGGATTTTATTATGTTAATATGATAACATATATTAATTTCCTTTTTAATCAAATTGGATCTCAAATTATCATTCATGTTTACGGCGGACTACCACCTCGCAAACTAATGTCATTAATTTTCCATCATCACCTCTCATGGATTGTGGTAAAGATGGATGTATAATATATATATGAGATATCTAAAATAATATTATTTTTGGAGTTATGATATCATAGATACATTCTTTCCTTCCATTCTGTGGGGGGTATTTTAACATTGCTCGTGTGTATGGAAGACCGCCACCCCTCATAGCAATGTGATTTGATTTTAACCAAAAATTTACATGGAATCTAATAAGGATAAATTTAATGAATATATGTTATATAAATGAAATAATAATTATATTAAACAATTATTTAACATTATTATATGATAATATATCATTTTATTTCTTACACTGAATATTGATAATGTTGTTTCTAGATGTATGGCTACCACCTCTATGAAACGATGTAATTATTTTTACATCAATAAATCACATGAATGTTATATATAAGTGTATTTAAATTAATAATTATAAATTTCTGATATTATTATCATTATTTATATATAAAATAATTCATATCTTATTTACATAATTATCATTGAAAAACTGAATTTTCACTCATGTGAACATACGACCTATTATCTCAATGATCATAACATAGTTAATTTTCCATAAAAATATTTTCTGATTTTTTTAATAGAAATAATTTATTTATAAATATTATAATTATTTAATTATTTTTATACTTTAGATATTTAATTATGACCTCATTTATCATGGCCAACACATCAAATTCGTCTTGAAATAAAGAACTGAATATTCTCAAAACACCCAACGTAGACATAACTGATTAAGTATTAGAATATGTTATCAAAATAAACAAAATAAATTATTTATGTATAAGGTATTAAAACGAGGAAAATATATTATGAAATAAAATAATAAATGTAATATTATTATATAATAGTTAAATTTCATACAAGGAATGTCTGGATTTGAGAAAAGGGTTTCTCTTCTCACTTTTACTTCCACAATACAAATGAAATATTCACTAATTATTTTTATTATGTGGTGTATATTTACATTTAATTTATATTATGATTATCTTCACTAAAATTGTTTTTATTTAAAAATCCATATGTGGTTTGTCCCTTTTTGGGGTTTTTATCTAGAAATGACCAAAGCTATAAAGAACTTCGTCTGAATTTCCCTTCCTCAATGGATATTGTAATGTTACAAACCAATATTCTTTTATAAATAGTTTCTACTATATCGGTGACATGTTATTACATTTTTATAACTATGTTATCAATAAAAAATATTCATTTTAAATTAATTTTTCATAGTTCTTACGAATAAAATGTTACAAATCTGGTAGAGTTGTTATGTTACAATCTCATTTCTTTCGGCAATGTTTTCATTTGTGGTTACATTTGAGGAAACCATATTGTATTTATTTTTGAAATGAAATATATCTCATTATATTATATTTTCTAATCTGTTCAATCAATATAATATTTATTTCATCCCTCTTTATTGAAGAATCCTAAAAAAAGTTGTGTGTATTTAATATGTATTATTATATTATTTTAGTTTTGGTATAATTATGTTCTGTATCAATGTCTTCAAAAATTATTTCAATAATTTTATTTCCTAAAAAATGATTTCCAAAATCAATTTTAATTAATATTTATCATTCTCTTGAATGTTTTTAGAAATAATTTTTTTAACTCTTTCCAAATGGGCCAATTTTGACTCCAATTTTCAAAATGTTTTATAAATAATGTTTATTATTAAAAACTTTGACTTGAAAATGTTTCCCCAGTATCAAGTCAATTGTATTACTGACTATTTAATTTATATCTTTCAAGGGTTTCTTCAAGAGAAAATATTTTTTTTATAATTTTGGAAGTTTTTATTTTTTGAAATTTATTTTCAAACTGAAAATATTCTTCAACTAATATATTTTTAATTATCTCTTATTGGTATTTATATTCATTAAAATCAACCACATTGATTTTTAAATATGATCTAGTTTTGATATATTTTAATTATACAATCCTCATTCTTTCTCTGGATGTATTTTCATTTTTTGAATAAATTGTTATGGAACTCATTTCCCTTCCAAAGGCTAATGATGTTTCAAATAATTTATTATGAAATATGTTTCTTTTTCAATGGGTTAATCATGTTTAAAATATATTTTTTGGGAACCTATATCATCTTCCATAGGATAATAATTGTTCAAATTGATCTTTGTGTAACCTTTTTCTTTTCCAAAGTTTAAACAATTTTCAAAGATAATTTTATAGAACCTATTTTTATCACATGTTAATCATGTTTCAAAGATATTTTCATGGAACCCATTTCTATTCAACTGGTTAATAATGTTATAAAGTTAATAATTATTAATTTTATGAGTTTTAAGATTTAGTTTAAGATATATTTAATTTATTTATGGTTCCTGAATATTATATATTATGGGTGATCTAGATAGAGAACAAATTCACAAGGAAATGATTATGTTCTATGGAGAATTATATGGAAGTTGACCATATGGTTATTCAAATTGTAAAACTTTTGTAAGGGTTTTATGATGATGATGTTGATGATCCATGATACAAAAAGGATAAACTTACTCTTTCTACAGTTATATAATTTTCTTTTGATCATGATTGATATCACTTGGCTTATTATTATTAATTCTAGTTACTATTAGATTTTTGATAGACTTACATAATGTTTTCAAGTTTTATTATCTATGACTTGATGGCTATGAATATTCTTATGTTATTTTCCATTACTTTTGAATATGTTATCTTACCATTATTCTCTTCTTATGTTCACTGATATCATTTAATTTTTAATGCATATGTTTACCCTTACTGAGTATTATCTCTAAAAATTCTTATGTTTAATTTTCCCAATGATTATTTCTTTGATGTTGAATATATTATGTATAGAAGGGTTTCATATGGTTAAAGAAGATAACTAAATGTGAAATAATAAATGTTGGGTTAATTGTGATAAATTTTCATTCAAACAAATGGGTATTTTTTAAATGAAATTTTACCCTAAATATGTAAAATTTTAAAACAAAATATACTTTAAAATGTAAGTGAATACAATTTCTATCACATTATGTCATAATTTTTGGATGGAGAAAATTGTTTAACCATAATTGGTTTAAAATATATAAATGAATTTTTTTTTATTTTAGAACAAGATTTGGGAGTGTAGGTTTTGGGATATTATATATATCATGATAAATTGAAATCCAATCTATTCAATGAATGATATCAAATTATACTATGTCTATTTCAATAAAATTTGTAATAAAGAACATCCGAGTAAAGACAATAAGGCTATTTCTATAAATCTTGGCTGATTAAATACTTCCATTCATAGTCTTTACCAAAATTTTCTTCTTACATTCATGAGGTTATATTATAAATTTACTAGATAATTCCCCATTAAAGAATTAATTTAATGATCTAATGTTAGAAATTGTATGGAAATAATTTCCATAAACAAGGAACATACCTTTAACCCCATCACTTAATGTCCCAACATTAACCATCGTAGTAGTAAAATATTTCTCTATACCTTTGTACTTTCAATCATGATGATTTCCCCCATGATTGAAAAAATTTGGATAGATGTTAGAATAATTCATCAACTAATAGAAATTAAATTATATCATCATCGACTTTTCATTATTTTTTTGTTAATTTTCTATTTATTCACTAATATATATGTTTAATCTTATTTCATTAAAATCACATCATAGACATTGTAATAAATTCCCCGTGATAATTTTTACAACACATATCACAAGATGTGAATGTGGTTTTCTTACCCCTATATTTCTCTAATGGATTCATCCACATTTCATTTCATCAAGACCTTTTCTTACACATTTAATATTGGGGTACATATGTGTTAGAAAACTCCATATCTACATTCTCATCACAATGAACAAATTTCTCAGAACTTCTAAATTTTCACCAAGAAAATCCTCTTTGTAAACATGGTTTTAACACTAAGTAAATTTTATAAAATTTTCCATCAATTTATTGAACAAAATACATTAAATACCTTTCCACTTTTGAAAAAATTTCATCATACCCATCCATAGAATATTTATCTTTTTTACCTCAATTCGAGGGAAAACAATTTCTATCATGATCCGAACAACCAAAGGGATAAATTTATCGAGTAATATATTTATAAATGTATCAAATTCCATAGAATAAATATAATACTTCTATTTGTAATTATAAAAAAGTTACCACCATAAATTAATTTCACGGTCAAAATGATAAATGGTAAGAGTTACCTTTTGACATTCCAAACAACCCACAAATTCAAATATCTTCTCTAGATCATTGTTATATCCTTTGACTACCTCAATATTTGCGGATACATTGAATGATGGTGAATTTTGTGTCATAAAATTCTATAATATAGACATATTCCTTCATTGTCAATCTGGTTCCCCTTTAGCATTGTTACCAAAACCAATTATAAATTTTTTAAAAGGGGGGGGGGGGTGTTGTCTCAGTCAACGACCCAGACACAATTTATTAAATAAATTAGGGGGGATTACAAGATTCTGAAGTAAGGGATTTTTTAACAATACCTTTTATATTGAGGAAAGATATCTACAGGTAGATCCTCCTTCCAAGTAATGTCATAACTAAAACACTTGTTTGCAAGAATGTCAGCAACCTTGTTCGCCTCACGAAAGGTGTGTGTGGCAAAGTAGTTGATCCCATGAGTGAAGCCATGAATATGAAAAGATCCATCACTAAAAAAATATTTTTTTTCTAATTCCAACCATATGGGGAAGCTGTTGTGGATAGTTATTTTCCTTTTAGTGCTTTCCCACTACAGGTTACCTATTACCTTAGTAGAAATTCATTCTGAAACTACATAGATTAGATGAAGAAAAATGGTAATATTTAAATGTTATATCATCTCAAATTAACCATATATAAAAATCATTAAATTCTATGCTATCATCCATATCTTAACTTATAATGATATATAAAAAACCTTTTATAAAAATATAAGTACTTAGACTTAAACATTACATAATACTGAAAGTCAAAAAATAATTCTCTTATATTTTATGATCTTTTCATGTCTTGTTAATAGATAACTAGTTGAAAAATAATACATAAAAAAACAATATAATACCAACTAGACACATCTGATAAGTATCCAGTTTTACTATAATATAAATCTTTTCAAATAAATTTTGATTTATTTCATGAAAAAATCATTAATACTTTCATAATGATATCTTTCAAAACATTACCCGTCTTTAGACCCTCAGAAAAACATTTTAATATATAGGATAATTAAAAATACATAAATATAGTACATAAAAAGAAGTTTTTTATTAGTCTTTTGATAAAAATTAAAACCCATGAAATATTTACCTTTTTCTCAATTTTAATTAAGTCTAATTAAATAATTCATTTTTCAATGAAATAAAAATATTATTCTTTCTCAAGGAAATAATTTAATACGTGTTGAAGTCATAAATAAATCATATAGGTATAATGGGACATTATCATTCATATATATCTGAAAAAATGGATTAACTAACATGGTTAATGATAATCTGAATTAATATATGCATACTTAATTAATTTAATTAATGTTTATTCATGTTTTATTTGATAATACACTATGTTTTTCATTATTTTCATCGGAATTATGAATTTTTTACTTTAAGGATGAAATGAAAAAATTGGAAAACATGATTTACACATCATATACATCATACATGATGTGTATTCCTCATTCAAAACATTCCTTTATTTATGTTTTATTTGATAATACAGTATGGTTTCTTTGTTTTCATATGAATAATGAATTTTTTACTTAAAGGATGAAATGATAGAAAAGTGGAAAACATGATTTAGACATCATATACATCATAAAAATGTGTATTCCTCATTCATAACATTCCTTCATAACAATATAATAGCTCGTGAATACATTACATGAAATGAATCTCATATAAAATGTGTACATAAATTACACATCATACTGATTTTAAAATGAGAATCCTACTGAAAATGAATCAATTAAATGGAATAATAGTTTACATGTTGTGTGATATTCATGATCCAACTCAGTCAAAGATACAGACCAATTTTCTATAGGATATTATAATGTCCTGGAATTTCTGTATAATTATTTTTATTATATGGAATTATTTTGACACCATGAAATTTGATGGCTCGTAATTCTATGGTTTGAAGTGCCTGTAATGATATGTTGAAAAATGTTAACATTTAAATAGCACCAGTTAGAAGTTTTCATGAAAAAGAGGAATAACTCTTAAACGGGTGCTCAGATCAGAAATATGAGGGTGTCGTTTTTTTCAACATGACAGGTTTATCCTTGGAGTGACTTATGTTTAGTTGGCGCACTCCTATAGTAAGAAAACCTAAAAATTTCATATCCATCAATAAAATAATAAATAAAATTATTTTATTTTTCAAATTCTTATAACTCACAAACGGTGACTCAGAATAAAAATCAGAGACCACCACTAAACTTGTGAGGGTATTCAATCTTTAGGCAGATCCCAACATTGGCTGGGACATGCCAATATTGGAAGTTAGTTTTTGGACGTAAATAAAATAATTAAGTGATGATTATTTTTTTATTAAATAATTTAACATATAAATGGTAACTTGGATTGAAAATATAAGAGTAATTCTAGATTCTTGGGGGCATGTTTTCCTTAGGCGGAGCCTATTCTCAACCGGTGTAGGTCAACGGTGACTATTAATACTTTTTTGCACTTTTTTAAGGTATATTCAGTAAATGTTCACGTAGGATTTTCTATCTTTTGAACCATTACTCAGATTGAAAATATGATGGAATTGTTGATTTTAAAATGTTGGGATTCATCTATAAATGACATAACTTCATCCATCAAGGGCCAAGTGGAAAGGTTATTTTTTAGACATTTCACAAAAAATAATAAAATATTATAAAAGATTTATTATATTTATTTTCTCACCTTTGAGTGGTGGACGATGACGTTGTGAGGCAGTGATGAGTTGGCGACAATATGCGTTAATAAGGTTCATTATTGGATCATTTAATGAAATATTCAAAACGATTTAATGATGTGTAACATCAACGTTCTTTCTTAAATAAAATAGCATAACGACGCGATGTCGCATAATAATGAGAACGCTAGAACGTGCTCTTATTTATAGTTCAATACGCTGGGAAAATATGGATTGAAAATTTTGATGATTCCCTAGAGAACCTCTAATGGAGTTACACCTGAGAAAAGAATGAAAAATGCATGCGGAACTTCTTCTTCTTCAACACCTTTCAAATATCGGAGTAAGGAAGCGATGTCGACGTATTAAATCCCTTGATGACGAATGTCGTGGCTTCAGTCGTCATAAGAGGTGCGGGTTTTTGATTTGTTGTTATCCCTCAACCATTTCTAAATGGCTAATGTGGATTATCCCACAAACAGTTTCATCCGTGGACCATGCATTCTTGAAATAGGGTGACTTCTTTGGGTTTTCCTTATCTGGGATTTAATTATCTTTGTTGTTCAAATTAAAATCCCAAAACATCCATTGATTTGTAAACATCTAACGTGGAGGTAGCAGGACAATGAAAACAAGGCTTGATCCCCTCTGATGTGGGTGTTATTTATGGAAACACTTTCTAATCAATAATAAGGTTGTTTTGAGACTGTCATAGTGGAGGGGACAATCCCCAGAAAATGCAGGTGAAAGTGGCAAAAATAACGGACCACAGGTGCAGACCTGGTGGTCTTCAGAAGAATCCTCTAGTGTGCTAGCACCGGTGGTGTCACCGGTGACTTCCAGTGGTGTCCCACAGCGGCAGCCACTGGTGGGATGCGGTGGTCGGATGAGAGGTCGTGGCCGGAACAAATCATGGTGCATAAAGATAAGCCGTTGGCCGAGTCTTCGGCTCGAGGTGGTGGACATGTTCTCTTGACCGCATCGGAGGGAAGCAGATGTGGTACCAAGACTTGTCCCGCATGACGGGTCATGGTCGCTAGATAGCGGTGGAGGAGGCACCCGATAGTGACCCGCAAGGATATGGTAGGCCATGGATGTGGCGTGAACCCCCAGTGGGCCAGACCCGCGACTCCCTGGGATGGGAAGTCCCGCTGGCCAGTCAGCTGGACCCGCATCCAGTTGGTCGGACCTACCCCAGTGTGTCGGACCCACACCCACTTCGGGCAGGGCTAGACTATGCCAGGTCACCAGGCTACTCGTCAGGATGGACCCTCGGCCAACATGGCCAGGTATATCGATGCCTATTGGGCCTGGTCCACTGTTCATATCGGAACGGACTGACCTCGGCCCACACCAGGTCATGTCAGGTATGTCAGAAATAACCATGTTATGTAGAACCCCTGAGCCTAGTTGGTCAGGTCGGTCCAACCGGGTCGGACTTTGCCCCGTCGCAACCACCCCTGGATACTAAAATGATATTATCTTGCAAACCACGCATCTGATTGACAGGAAATTTGTGGTGTTGGTACCTTCTTGAGGATGAAGATTTTTTGGCATGATTTTTGGTGACTTTCATGGAAGTTTAGATGCAACTAATGGCTTGAGGAGCGGTTATCCCAAGCGCACTACATACGGAACCCTACGATTGGTTGAGACCTGCAGACTACCGAACGACGGTCTGGTGGGAAGAATCTCTATTTATCCCAGCATGCCTATATTTTGGAGAGGCATTGTGTGACCCAACATACCCATAGTACTCGACAGGAGGAGTATCTCCATTCAGTCAGGGTGGAAAGGGGCTTTGTGTGACCCAGCAGGCCCATGGGGGGAATCGGCTATGTGTGACCTAGAATATCCACGATACAAATATTGGATTAGTACCACAATAGTTCAAGGGTAGTGGGAAGCATATCTGTGTGACCCATTAGTACCAATGTACTCGATAGAGGATGATTTTTCTATAAGCTGAGGATTTCGATATTTTTGACTGATGATGCTATTATTACTACCCTATAATATACCGGGTGTGATTTGTCTAGTGTTTAATGCTTTACATTGAGGACTTATTGTGTGGTATTTCCTTTTTTTATTTTTGTGTCCTTAATGATTACAATGTTACTCACCCATGCATTGGCTTCACCCACACGTGTTTTGTCTGGTGTAGACGACCGATGTTTCGACAGTGGTTCCTAGGGAGACAGGACTGACAGATGCTTTGACGGTGGACATGGTGACCTAAGACAGGGTGGGGCCCAGTAAGATCAGGCAGACAGGATATACTACTTCATCTTACAGTATCTTCACTACTCTCATGACCATGTGGGGTTTTCTGCAGATGGCCATTAGATTTTCCCTTTTGTACTTTCTGTTTTCAGTTTATTGTTGAGTTTCTATTCTGGCCCACTAACTTTTATTTGTATTTGAACTCAATTTATTCATTGGTGTGTTGTTTCCCTTTTTTGATTTCGGACTTGGTTGGGTGTGCCTATGAGTACATATACATATGACAATTCCTCCCACATATAGGGTGATTCCTTCCATGCTAGTCGCCATCCCCCAGCCTTCGGGAGGTGGGCTTGGGGTAGCCACATCAAGGGCCCTAAGGAACGAGTCATGACAAAGTGGTATCACACAAAAGAACTAAGTTTCTATATTTTCAATGGGGGAAATAGTGTTATATATCTTGAGTGAGTATTTTAGTCCATGATGTCTACTGTTGGTGCGACGGCTGACGTATCCATACACTGAGACCCTGGGTTCTGTTTCCCGACTCTGTAAACAGAAACACTAGTTGCATGTGTTTTGAGAATCTTTTTCTATTTATATCATTTGATTCATCTCACCAAGTATAACATATTAAATTTTGTTCATATTTATTCTATTTTAAGATGCCTTCACAAAGACATCCATCCATGATTCTAATGTGTGGTGATGAGGATGGTCCACAGAGTGATGAGGCTTTAGTACAAGGATTGTTTCCCAAGATGGTACCATCAGGCGATGTCCCAACGATACCACTTCCCATTTTCTAGTAGTTACTAGCGGTGCTACCAGTAGAAGAAACATGTAGGTTCAATGTCTTACTTCAATTTCAGTGACATATACCCCTCAGGTTCCAGGGTGATCCTGATAAAAAGGAACCTAAGGACTGGATTGAGTTGGTGACCGAGTTTCCATCTAGCTGGGGAACCATACGGTTAGATGGTAGACTTAGTAGGGAGCCTTCTATGTGGCTCATTAGGGCGATGAAAGGGTTTAGATTACCCTGACCTTATGATAAGGTGACTTTTCCATGTAAAGATCTTGGAACCATCCAAAGAGAATGGGTCTCTTTCCATAAAAAACTTATAGTATGTGTTCCCAATAGATTCTACAGCTTCGGTCGAATGACATGATGGTAGCTGAGTATTCATCGAGGAATACCAACCATTTAAGGTACTTGATGAATATTATATGACCAGTTCTTCATGGTGTAGACATTCGAGTGAGATGTGTTTAGGGATATCCATGACAAAACTATCCTTTTGTGCATTCCCACTTAAGTTAGGGTGCTATAGAGAACCTTTTATGTTTGAAAGTTCATTGGCTGAGTAGATACGACCATTGAATGTAAGTTATGGGAAAGTAGGAAAATAATGTCAGTCTCAAAGACATGGATGTGTAAAATGTTTTGGGAAGAGGAGGTAATAAGGAAAAAATAATCTGTAGGGAATCATACATGGAAGATGACCTAGGAGATCATCAGGAAGTGGTATACATTTTAAAATGTTATAAACACCACCCCAATGTTGTCCCCACCAGGATCAGGGAGCTAAAGGACAGGGGGAGGGAGTAGCTTCATGTAGTCAACAAGTGTGACCCTAGGTCCCCATGAATGATTCATGGTACGACCATTTTCAACTTCTTGCTACTGTATTAATAGACATAGGTACTAATCATTCCTTCATTTCATGAATCTTGTTCAAGACCTAGAGTTTTTGGTTAAACTGTTGAATTGACCTTTACGTCTGGAGATGCCTATGGGAGGATACTTGATAATCACACTTATTCCAATAGTGTGATATGACCCTTAAGGTGAGAGTTCTGGTTGGAACCTCTAGGTGGCATCATCAAGCCCTTACGACGTTAGTTGGGGTATAGAACATTCATCCATAGTTCATGTTCAGATTGAGTATTTTAGGAAAAGGGATGTGGTATATCTACATCATTGGAAAGGGGTTTTCCTTTGTTAGTGAAAATGGAATCCAAGGTAGAATGGGATAAACTCATTCATAGGAGGGTGCAGCCGATAATTCTTGAGTCAGCTAGCCCTACCCTCATGGAAATAGTTGTTTTGATTTTTTAGTTCCCTACAGTAGTGGTAGAGTACGGGAACATCCTTTCAAAAGATGTTTCTCTGATTAAATCCCCACAGGGCGAGGGACTTATTCATTAACATGTAACCAGGGATGGAACAAATTTCTATACCTACAATTGGATGACTAATGTAGAGCTTCTAGAGCTAAGAGAACAGTTGGTGGACTTGCGTAGGAATGTCTTATTAAGACCTAGTGTTTGTGGTTAAGTGTGGATTACCATCACTTTAACCAAGTGGTCATGAAGAATGAGGACCATATAGAAAAGTGTCGATGGGCACATCAATAATTTAATGGGGGTATCCTTTAATGTGGATGGAAAGGTTACCATAGGCTTTTCAGCAGTTGAGAATATAGATATGGATGGAGTTCCTCCAGGACTACGACGTTGAGATACTCCTCGGAAGGGAAATGTGGTGGAAGACACACTCATCAGAAGGTCTGGTTTACATCTTCTTGGTGAGGTAACAGAGAAACTAGGCATGATGCTAATATAATTCATGGATAGAGATGGAACATCGTAACACCAATCTAATACTGTCACTCCCCCACTCCTTCAGTGATTTCAGGAGGCACAGCTTTGGGACATTGACTATGAGGCCTGAAGTGCTCAAATATCCTTCATGTTGGCTCCTAATGGATTTCCGATTGGTGGGGAGCACGTCATCCCATTTTAGAAGATGCACCATAGTAACAGTGACGTTACATGAGAAGGTGTTAAGGGAATCACATATATCCCCTTTGGTAGTACATCCTGGTGGGGTGAAGATGTACCAAGAACTCAAACGTTAGCACTAGTTGTTAGGGCTGAGGGAAGTCATGGTAGAGTTCATTTAATGGTGCATCACTTGTCATCAAGTGAAATCTGAGCTTTAGATTCCAACACGTTTGAGGATTGATTTTACCCCCTAGACAGATGGTCAAGAAAAGCGGACCGTACATATCTTAGAGGACATGGTTCATGCTTGTGTCCTATATTTTGGTTATAGTTGGGAGGACCACCTACCACCTGTGGAGTTTTCATACAACAATAGATATCACTACACCATCGGCATGGCACTGTTTGAGGCCATGTACGGGCTACCACTAAGAAAGTGTGGATTATCCATGAGCGGATGAGGACATAATTGAGCAGATAGATTTTTTATGCTAACAGGAGACAGAGACACTTGGTGTTTGAGGAGGGAGACCATGTTTTCCTTTGGGTCTCACCCCAATGAGCATAGCGGAGATTTGGATAGAGTGGAAAGCTATCTCTATGGTTCATCGGGCCTTTTTAGTTTCTGAGTGGATTTGGTGATGTGGCATACCACCTATCTCTTCACCCATATATGCCATGTGTTCAAAATGTTTTTCACAAGTCATAGCTGAGGAGGTAAGTGCATGATATATAGCACGTCATCGACTATGGAGATCTGGGAATTGTAGATGGGGTAATATTTTTGCTTTCCCCATGGAGAAAGTGTATTAACAATTATAGTTCCTTCTTGGATGGTTGATTCCTCTAGTGCACGTGCAGTGGTAGCATATGAGTCTCCAAGAGAGCACAAGGGGTGGGAGGATCATATTCATGCTCGATACCCCCATTTGTTTATTTTTCCTTTGTTTTGGCTTTATGGGATGTAATGACTAATGGTGGGGAGAATGTAACGTCCCGAAATATCTGTATAAATTTGTTTATTATATGGAATTATTTTGAGGTCGTGAAATTTGACGGCATGTAATTCAAAGGCTCCGAGTGCCCGGAATGATTTGTTGAAAAATGTTAATATTTAAATAGTGTGCATGAGATGTTCTCCTGAAAAAGTTGAATAACTCTTAAATGGGTGCCCAGATCGAAAATCTAAGGGCATCATTACATTCAGGATGGTGGGTTTACCCTATGTGCAACTTATGTTTCGTTGGCGCACACCTCTAATAAGAAACAATGAAAATGGCATAACCATAAATAAAATTATTAAATAAAATTATTTTATTTTTGAAATTCTTATAACTCAAAAATAGTTACTTGAACTAAAAATCCAAGACCACCACTTAGCTCATGAGGGTATGTTTTCCTTAGGAAGATCTTAACATTGGTCGGCACAAGGCAACAATGGAAGTTTGTTTTTGGCCATAAATAAAATAATTAAGTAACAACTATTTTATTATTAAATCCTTTAACTTTTAAAGGTAACTCAGATTGAAAATCTGAGGGTACTGCTAGATTCATGGGGTCATGTTTCCCTTAGTCGGAGCCTAATCATGAACAGGGCCGGTAGAGGGTGACTGCTAATAACTTTTGAAGTTTTTAAGGTACGTTCAATAAACATGGAAGAAAGATTTTATATCTTTTGAACAATTTATCAGATCAAAAATACGAGTTAACTACTCAATTCATAATGACAAGATTCTCCTAGAAATGAATTAACTTTGGTCGGCAAGGACTAAGTGGAAAAGTTATTTTTTGGAATTTTCAAGAAAAATAATATAATAATTTAATAGAATTATTTCTTTTATTTTCTAAACTTTGAGTGGTGAAATGTGATGATGTGAGTTAGCAATGAGGTAGTGACGATGAGCATTAGTATGGTTCATTAATGGATCAATAACCCACAATGTGACAATGCTTTAATGATGCGTAACAACGACATAGTTTCTTAAATTAATCAGTGTAATGAAGCGATGTTGTATCATAATGGTAAAACTATGATGTGCTTCTATTTATAGTTTGATGCGGTGGAGAAATATAGATTGAATATTTAGAGGATTCCCTGGATAACATATGATGGACTTATACCCTAGTGAAGAATGACGAACACGACCAGAACTTTTTCTTCTTCTTCGACGCCTTTCAAATATCAGATACGGGAAGAAACATCGACATCTTAAATCCCTCGAGGAAAAATTTCATTGCATCAGACTTTATAAGAGTTTGGGGTTTTTCATTCGTTTTTCTTCCCATCCATTTACAAATTATGAACTCGGATTAGACAATGAAGAGGTTAATCTGAGGACCATGCATTCTTATGGGAGGGTGACTTTTTGGGGGTTTCTTTATCCGGGATTTCATTATCTTTTTTGTTCAAATTAAAATCCCCAGACCCCCCTCGATTCATAAACTTCTAACATGGAGGGATTAGGCGGACATAATCAAAGCCCGAGCCCCTCTATCATGGGTTTTCTCCATGGAGAAATATTTGAATCGATGACAAGATAGTTTTGACACTATCTCAGTGGAGAGGACCATCCCCAGAAAAGGAAGAAGCAATAAGCACAATGAACGGACCACAGGTACAGACCCAATGGTCTGCGGAAGAATCTACCAGTGTGTCGGAAAAAGTGGTGGACTGCAGCGGCCGCTGAGTGTGGGATTCAGTGTTCCATGATGGCACACCGATCGAATGACCACAGCCATACCGGGTCGTGGCACATCAGGAGAAGCTGATGGCTAGAGGCAGTGGACGCAGTCTCTTGGCCACATCATAGGGAAGAAGACACAACATCGAGCCTTGTCCCACACAATGGGCCATGGTCGCTTGACCACGATAGAGGAGGTGACCCGTGGAGACCCACAGGGCGATGAAGGGGAATGGACGAGGCTCCCGGCTGTATCCAGTAAGGCAGACCAGTTCGCCTCTTGCAGAGCAGACGTGGCACGAACCCCCAGCGGGCCAGTCCCGCTGCCCAGTGGACCAAACCATGCCCGTAGTCCATAACATCACCTAACGGTCCATACCTACACCTACCGAGCTAGACCCAAGCACTCTTCTGGCTGGGCTGAACCAGGCCAGGATGTTGGGCGACCCAGCAGCCGAGACCTTTGGCTAACCGGGCCGGGTCCAGCAAGGCCTATTGGGCCTGGCCCCCTAGTGAGGTCTGACTAGACTAACCCCGAACCACACCAAGTTAGGTTGGGTCAGTTAGAATGAAGAGAGGTATGTGGAACACCCAACCCAGGTAGTTCGGGTCGGTCTGACTGGGTCGGACTGGGCCTCATCGCAACCATCCCCCTAGTAACTAAAACACCAGTATCGTACAAATCGTGCATCCAATTGATGGGCAGTTGGAGGCATTATGACCCTATCAAGGAGGAATATCTGTTGGCATGATTTGTGGCAACTTTCATGGATGTTGAAATTCCACTAATGGATTGAAGAGAGGTTCTCCCAAGAAAACTATTTATGGAACCCTACGGTTGGCTGAGACCTGAAGACTTCTCAACAAATGCCTAGTGGGAAGAGGATCTGTGTGACCCAGTAGGCCCATGCTGGGGAGTGTCACTTTGTGACTCGGTAGACCCAAAATACTCAATAGGATGATTAACTCAGTTTGGCCAAGGTGGTAAGTGTCTTTGTGTGACCCGACAATCCCACGGTGGAGAGCGGCTATGGGTAACCCAACATACCCACTGCATTCATCAAGGATGAGTACCACAATAGATGAATGTTAGTAGTAAGTAGCTCTATGTTACTCGGATGTCCCACTATAATCAATAGAGGATGAGTTCTCCAGCGAACGAGGAGTTCGACATTTATGATGGAAAATGTTACTATTACTACCATAGAATATACCTAGGGTGAGTTGTCTTGTGTTTTGTGCATTACTTTGAGGGATTCCTCGGTGGTATTTCCTTTTTGTTTTGGGATCCCTATTGAGTAATGTGTTACTCGCCCCTGCACAGGATTCTCCCACAGATGTTGTGTCTAGTGTAGATGACTGAAGTTTCAACTGGGGTGCTAAGGGGGACAGGACTGACGGACTCTAAAATGGTGGACATGTTGGCCTAGGTTTGGGCAGGGCCTAATAGAACTAGACGAACAAGATGTACTACTTCATCTTCTAGTAGCTTTACTACTCTCATGATAAGGTGTGGTTTTCTACAGGTGTCCATTAGAGTTTTCTTATTGTACTTGATGTTTTCAGTTCATTGTTGGTTTTGTACTCTGTCAAACATACTTTCAATTGTATTTGCACTCAGTTTATTAAGTGGTGTGTTGTTTCCTTTATTTGAGTTGGGACTTGGTTGGGCATGCTTGTGCGTATATGTACTTAGGAAAATGCCTCCCACTTGAATGTTTATTCCTTCAGCACTAGTCGCCAGCCACTGGCCTTCAGGAGGCAGGCTTGGTGTAATCTTGGTAAGGGCCTTGGGGGATAGGTTGTGATAGAGATTGTGGCCCTAAAATACTTGATGTGCAATATGATTAAACAATTTTAATATATCAGAAAAAATATACATAAAACAAGTACATGACATGAAGGAATTACACATCATGTACTTTTCCAACCTATTTATTTTCAACTATCTCTTATGATCTAGGTAGTCCAAACCTGTAAATATTATCTCATTTACATCTCTAATTTTCATTTATTTTCCCTTCTAAACTAGTTTTAATTAATTCTGTCACTATTTTATTATATTATTTCTTTTTTTTCATCTGTTCTTCATCCTTTTTACTTATGCTTCTTTTTCAATTCTTATTATCAATATCCTTTTTCATTTTTCATTGACACATGTTTTATATATAGTATTTCTGCATTTTTAGTTAGTGTTTGATTGTATTTTATTTCCATTCTGTAGTTCAAATGTGCTATAGTAATTATCATAATACTTGATTTCATAATTCTCACTCATTTCATGATTATGAATTCAGTTTTTAGTATTTATTTTGTTTTGATCAATACTTACATGCATGGTTAATCCTCTTAGGGTTTTGGGTCGACAGTAGGAGTGGTTTTGACCCTAATGAATCCATGATTTGAAATTTGGAACACTATAGCTATTATTTAGGTTGAACAAAATTTTTCATCACTTTCTCTTACATTGAATTGACAATGTGAAGTGAAATGGAATATACCTGACCTAGTTGGAGTTTAGAAAGCTATGACCAGTAGCCTATGAAGCTTTATACATAAAAGTTACTCATAAAGCATCTAGGATTTTCTCTATTCCCAGACCAAGGGATAGTTGAAGTATAGGTAGAGCAATTTGTTGACCAAAACAAATTTGTGACCATTTCACCACAAATCAAACTCTGCTCTAGGACAATTCCAAGCTAGATTTTGGATTATATTCTTCGAATAGTTTCAACATTGACCAATTTACCTTCATATTTATCCAAATTTAATCCAAAAAACGTAGTTTTAGAAAAAAAAATTTTGAAGAGTGAACATAAGGATTATTTTGAAATGGTTTTTTCTAATCATTTCTTTCCAACCAATGATCGATATAGGTTCGACCTCACACTACCACTTTACTACTCCCTATTTGAATGTGTAGTTAAAAAATGTAAACAAACAATCCAATCAATGCCCGTGTGAATTTAATGACACATGTTGGAAATCCAAATTTTGCATAGTTTCCATTGAGTAATATTTAGAAGTCATAATATCCTTTAGATATAACCTCAAATTACCTCACTATCTCCCTCATTCTTCTTTCTCATTCCCCTTTTCATTTTACAATTTTCTTATTTTGGAACTCATGTGTTCTATCATTCTTTTTTCTTATCTATTGAATGCATCATGGGCCTCTAACTCATTCAAGGATAATTACCCCACAATGAATTATTTATTAATTTTAAAAACCCACTTTCTTGAATCGTGGGAACCCAAAAGATCAAGCTACTTCTCAATCAACCATCAAACAAAAAAAAATTCAAATTTCAAATCTCAGTTTTGAAAATAAAAAATGCAACACTGCCCAGGGCCACATCTTTCATCGAGTTTTGAATCTCAAACCAATAATCATCACAACATCATCCCATCAATAAATATTGATCATCATTATAACCCTAAATTCATCAACAAGAAATGGTCAAAACCCACCTCGTTGCTGGAGAGTCATTGTCAAAAACCATAACAATCACTCGAAAAAAACCACTACCAAAGTCCATTATCCTCACCGTAAACCACTAAAACAAAACACCTTAGAAAATATGAACCACCAACCAAGGAAACCATCAATGGAAGATAAACCATCCCTATCACCTCCATCACATATCCATCAACGTTGTCATCATGACATAGTCCTTGCGCTATTGATGATTAACATCAAAAAATTATATAGAAAAATAGATGGGAAACACACCTTGACACACCTTATCGTCAGCCTAAACTAAAAACCCAACGGTGATGTCTAACGTCCACTAAAACCCACAAACTCCCTTAATAAAAAACCTGACCGAAGCATGACACATGAAGATCTCGACACTGCAGCCACCGACATTGACCAAGAAACATGAATGACCCAAAAATGCCTCCAAACGAAGAGATTCATCAATGATGCCTTCACTGATAATCTCCCAGAACCAAAGAAGTTGAAACCATTGCAAGCCACCATATGATCGAGCAAACATCAAAAAGAACCTAGAATACCACCTCGATAATATTCCAAGGAAAGGGAAGTGGAGTCCTAGAACGAGAGTCGATAAGTGACCAGGACGGAGGCCATATGATCTTATCCTCATGCAACCCCATAGGTGACCGACCAAAAAACAGAAAATGAACACCCAAAACACTCATAAATGAAATGGAAACCACCAATGAAGAAGAAGGGAATGTGGGGGATGAAATATGAAGGATAAGGGAAGTCGAGGAATGAAACATAAGGGAATGTTATGTGAAAACGAGGACTAAAACCAAAAATTTGGTATTAGAAAATGCTGATATGATCCACGATTTCCAACATTAAATCCCAAAACCATAGAGATTCCATTTCTCCAAGTCTGACCTAGGGAGGGTCAGTAGAGTTATAGGTCAAATCAAAATAGTGTTAACCTAGGGAATAAATATAACTCATTCTCCGAAGAGAACATGAGAAGTAGGGCTGACAGGGAAAATAGGAGTGCACTGTTTGTGAATGATAGCTGGGGGATGAGCCCAGGGAGGAGCCAAGGAGATCATCATAATGGACAATGGCTATCAATAAATTAGTGGTGTTATGTCAAGAATTTTTTACCCTCTCATTCAGGTTCACACTTTAAGAATTAATATTAGACTCATTCATATGATTTAAAACAATTATCAATTCAATGGTATCTAATAGAAGACCCCATGAGCACATTTCCATCTTTTTATAGGTTGGTGATGCCTTTTTCAACCAAGGTGTGTCACCTGATGCATTTTCACTCTATATTATCCAATTCTCCTAATGAGATCGAGCCAAGGATAAACATAAAAACTAGAATCTTTTGTTGATCATGACATGGGTTGATTTTTCCCTAAAATTCATGGAAAAATGTTTTCCACCCATCTGAACTTGGAAGTTAATAAATTACATTAAAAAAATTTCCTAAGAGGAGAGGTAATTATATTTGGAGGATTGGGATTGGTTTATGGAGCTAACCAGTAAGTTCCCACATCATAATCTGGATGTGTGTCTTCAATGGTAATCATTCTACCAGGTACATCAATCGTCCTCACAAACTATTTTAGACACCTCTATTGAGGGAGAACTCATGATAAACACACCTAAAGTGGGTCGATATATTTTGGATAAAATTTTCTAAAATGAAATTCTATGTAAATGTTATTGAGGATTGCATTGATGTAGAATCCATTAGGTGGAGGAATGTACCTACAACATAGCATAGGTAGAATCCCGAAAAAGGAGTTTGGAGCCTTTTTAGTTACCCACTGCACCACTACCCCCTCCCACAATGGTGATGGAAATACAATCTTGTGAGATGTGTGGAGGAATAAATGTATACCAAGACTATATTGAATGTATATATAATCCCCAATTCCATGATTTTAATTATGTTAATTGCAATCATCAAATTATGAAATACCAATATCCGCAACAACATCAATAGAAAAAATATCAATAAAGGCTGGCTAAATAGCCACAACAACAAAAAATTGGTTATTTTAATATGATGAGTGTATAGGTGTAACCAAATAATCTTGGACCACCAAGGTACCCATCACATGGTCAAGCCCCTCGACCACAATATTAACTAAAAAATAATTATTATAGCTAATTAGTTACCACCAGCTCAGTAGTGGATATATCAAAAAGAACTTCTAAAACCACCAAAACAAGGCAAAACTCTCCAATCCATTGTCAAAAACCTTCTCACTTCATTAATTAAAATATATTACTAACAGATGATAACACAATAAACTAAAAAGGAAAAACCATAGGGACATACTATGAAACCAAGATAATAAAATGGGGAAAATCTCTAAGACCATATTTGATTGACTACCGAGTAAAATTCATTGTAATACCTAAGATTAACTGAGGGAAGAGGATAGATCTATACTTTTTAGAAGATGAATGATTATATACTTTCAACAGTTGTTCTTAGGTGAGAAAAAATAAATTGAACGAATCTGATGAACTAACTAGGATAGAACTTGGGTGATGTAATAAACTAAAAAATATCTCATACCATATATTCCAAAAATGGAAAATGATTACGTTTCACTAGCACCATACAATACACATACCCCCTTTACTAAATGGATGAAATAAGCCAAAAAGGATGGAAAATATTAAAAATTCAATGACATTTTTAAACAACTTCACAACCACATTCCATTTGATGATGCAATTTCTCAGATACATTATTATGTAAAATTATTTGAAGACATTATATTGAGTCAAAGGAATATGGAGGACTTAGGAGTCGTCCCCTAAGTGAAGAGTGCTCCGTAGTTTTTCAATGGAATCTACCTACGAAAATGAGAGGCCATGAATGTTTCTCAATTACCTATACTATATATGCATGCAATTTTAAAAAATATATATGTGATCTATGGTAATGTATCAATCATAGACCCATGAATTCTTACAATAAACTAGGGCTTAGAGAACTAAAACCAATAATGGTGGCACTCCAACTTTTTGACCACTCAGTCAAGAATTCTTAAGGAATTATTGATTACATCTTAGTAAAAGTTTAAAATTTTAATTTTCTAGCTGATTTCCTCATAATGTAAACAGAATAAGTAGGATATATCCCTCTCATTCTAGGAAAACCATTTCTCACCACTTCTAAGGTGCTTCTTGTCGATAAACAAGGGATATTGTTATTTAGGTTTGGTGAATAATATGTTCTATTTGCAATGGTGAAGGCCACTAATAAAAGAGATGATTCATTGAATTGTGAAAAAAAAACTCTCTTAATAATAATAATAATGATCATCTGGCCATTAAGAAAGTGAAAAAAAAGAAAATTCCACAAATTGATAAGAGATCCAGTTCTCACAAAAACCCAAATTGCATTACACCTCTGACGAGGAAGTCCATTCCACATTTCATCCCCTCTATTTTCAAGAACTTTTCAACAAATGGATTATCCATATCGATTATGTCTTATGCATTGAAACATGTATTTCTATAGAAAATTAATAAATATTGATATGAGGGCAACCCATTTTATGTTCAATATGGCAGGGTAGAATAGTATAGTCTTTTAAAATAATTTATCATATTTGGTAGATTTTCAAAAGGACATGGACCATAATGGGGTGAATAATTTATAAATACATGTTTTTTACCCTATACAAAGAATTTAAATTTCACACATTAGAAAAAATAAACCCAAATAATTGAACATCATATATCCTATTCAAAAAATGAATTGTTGGGTGGCATTAAAATTCCATGAAACCTTGGTTCATTCCCCCCATATTTATATTCTGTACACATTACCTCATCACTGGTCCTCCACCTCTACTCACTTACTCTTATCCACTGAGCACTCTTCCACCCTCCCCCTCTTAGTCTGTCATCACTCACTCCTTCTCTTTATCATCTCTGTTTCCATTTTGACATGGCCTAAACAAATCATTTTCCACCCCTCTTGATAAAAATGTTCCTGAGTAGGATGAGACACCTTCTCCACCCAAGCGGTAGACACCTCCTCATCCATTTTCTGTGATCCTTCCACCTCCCTATTCACATCTACCTCTACCTCCACATCCACCTTTACCGAGTTGAATTTGACATATAGCAGGTTGTAGGGCATTTCTCTCCCACACCTCCACCCTTTTATCTACTTATCCACACCTAAGAACCATGTAATTATGGTCCATTTACAAGTGAAGGATCAGAGGACCAATAATATGATGGACCTTTTAGTTCTCAAGAGGATCTACATTCATCAATTGGTCCATTACCTTCCAGACCAGCTGCACATATCACCCATCACTCAAGTTCATGATGAGATATTCAAGTAGCTCTTCCACATGTTCTTCACCACCATCAAGAAAGAAATTATCTTTCTGGGTTTATACTCAACATTAGGACATGTTTGATCAGCCATAAAACCTTTTCTATCAACCTGGGCATCTTCACATCCAACTTCATCGCCTCTCAGGTCTTCCCAACCCTATAAATCAAGTATAAAAATGTTGAATATGCACAAATTTAGGAGAGGATCTCCATACACATATGGAGAATTTATGATCCTCACATGACAAAGAGACCCCGGCTCTGTGGTGATTCCCTTTGGATCATTCATCAGGCATTAGCTAATGCTTGTATGGAAAGTGGTGATTCCCATGAGGGAATCATCTAGATTGAGGTTCTCATCCATGATTCATCCGTAGGTAGCCCGTCCATCAACATGACCATGAATTTAAGTGAGTTTTATAAAAACAATAAGAGTATTACTCATGGTATGTTAATGGGAGGCCCATTAATTACCCATCTAGACATGCATCTCACCACCTTTGAGGCCACCAAGCCCCACACCTCCCTCATCCCAATGGAGAGCATCATCCTCTTTTTTCTTTATAAGACAAGTCTCTTTATAAAGAAGGAAATCATTTATCTATGGTCACTATTATATATTTAGGACACTAAGGATGTGCCTCCCTATGATGATGTTGACCCCAACTCACCCATTCATGTCCCATCTTTCACCACTTTTACTCCTACTTCCAACTCGATAAACATTTATTCCCATATTACCACCACCACCACATCCACCACTTACCCTAACACTCTTTTTACACAATCCACCCTACACCTACTAAATCTACACACCATCATTCCATCACTCTATAAATATTCACATATCTCCATGCTATCCTGGTGAATGATCAATAACTCAGTATCCATTTATGTCTTTCATACACTAACACATTTCATTTCACTACTGCCACCCCACCTAAATGTCATATTTCTTATTCATTTACAAGACAAACCCCAACCTAGCCAACCAACACCAAAGATTACTGACCATGCAGCATCATATGAGCACCATTCAAAATAGGAGATGTGTGGTATGGTCCTGAGCATTCTATCTCTATTCAAGGCTCCCTTCATCGATCCAGCAACCAAATACAAGGCCTTAATATGGATTAGATCCTCATATCCTACATCATATACTGATCTAGATTCTAGTATCATGAAACCCACCATGGTGGTTGATTATATAGCCCCATCCTCTATTGATGACACTGATTGGGAGGGATATTTGTATGAACACACTATTTATGAGGGGTCTACTGATGTGGAGCTCAATGATATTGCGTTTACTTCATTGTTCTATATCCGTCCAATCCCCCTTTATTACTCTATTTTGGTGTCTATATTATTATACTATTGTACTCCTTTTTCCCTATTGTATCATAGCTTATATATATCGATGAGATATGTTTGTTTCTTCATTTATTCTTGGATTATATTTCATTTCACTGATTTGTTACTTTATCCATGTATGGCTCTTCTACCACCTCTATGGTTATTTATGCTCTTTTCCCACCATCATATTCCCTCCAACATAGGATGTCTCGTCATTTAATGGATGTCGAGTTCCAACTTGAGGATCTATCATAAAATATCGTTACATAGTATGGGACCCCACCATGATAATCATGGATAATATTCTTGCCTCACGAGATTCATGGTTGTTATAGTCCTAAAGTAGATAATCCCACCAAGCACACCATGAGCTCGATGACACAATTTCTAAAATATATTAGAAGAAGTGCATATCTGACCAGATGTAAAAAAACTAATGGATCCCCTTTTCCATCTGTACAGACGATGATGTTATTATTAGCTCTTTATGCGATGACACCCATATTTCTTGTTTATTTTCATTTCAGTAATGTACATAGGATCATTTTTCCTCTATATTTAAATTCTATATGTAATTCATCTCAAATTTCACCATATACCTTTATTTTATTAATCTTATATGAGATTAACTAATTTAAACTATGTGCACTAGACATTTTTATTCTTCAAAATTGTTTAACCCTATGTAAAATTGTTTTATCTATTACTGGAATTTGTTTCTAAGAATTTATAAAGGTATCCCAATATCAAATAAACTTATAATATGTATCCCCATTTCATAAAATTCAATATTAAGAGCTATCAATTCTATAATTCCAATTTGAAATTACCATTTTATTTTTTTCAATGCTTCAATAAATATCTATCCCATGATTCCTTCATGATCAGTGCGTACACTATATTATATTAATTGTGGGTGAGTATTTCTTGAGATTTATTGTTAATAAACTTATATTATTTCATATTTTCACTTATCTAGGAGACTCTTTTCATTAAAATAATTCTTTAAAATTGAAATCTGATTACACCCATTTAAATAAAAGAAAATTTCAGTTTTCAGATTGTTGAAATAAATTTTTACTCATGTTTGGATTTCTAGTACAAATACTATTTTTATTAATTCATTTATAGTTATATATTCTTTTAATTTCTTTTGAGTCCCTTATTACTAGATTTTATGGCTTGATTGATAGCCAGTTATTTTATACTCTCATTTATGAGAGGATTTTGGACCCACGATTTCATACTATTTTCTATGAATATTTCTTGAGAGACACTTAGGGCTTATATCTCTATATTAGAATGCATTGATATCTTATAGAAGCTATGTTTGGACAACTACACTTCTTAAATTATTTAGGAAATCTTTTTGAGACACTTTTTACATAGACCCATATGTGCATCTTTCCATCTTTAGCAAATAGTATCCATTAATATATTTTCTTTGTTGATCCATTTCATGTCGCTTATGCCTTACATTATCTTGGCATGATGTATAATTATCCATTGAATAATTTTGGGGGAATTTTCACTTCTATTGGATAAGACGTATTAGCATTGTCGAGACGTATGGTTTCACTTTCACCAGACTGATATGATATGGTCCATATTTACTTTTTAAATTTTCTTAAATTACCTTTTTTCCTTTGAAAAAAAGAAATATAAAAAAGGAAAGAAAGTAAAAATATTGGTTTTTCTGTTAGGAAGGTGAAATATCACCATTACAGGATGATGAATCCTATGGTGCATCATATATGGTTACGGGATGCATGTTAGACCTAGCCTAGATATGATTTTCAAAAAAAATAATAAATAAATAAGGGTGCATGGTATATTTTTTACACTTACATGATATAATCATGGAACCACCTTGATATTTTGGAGAATGGAGACATTGTTTCCAAGATGATTTACTTCATTGAACTACTCACAATTATTATGCATCATACTTTTGATCCTACCCTCTTCTTGAGCTTGATTTTCCTCGAATTCCCTCCTTCCCACAGCCTTAGAGTCAATTGAATCGTATTTCTAAGGCCATCACGATTTATTTTATAATTTTATCGTTTAAGTATATATGTTAGAAAAAATAACTTACGCAGGTTAGGAACATGTATTCATGGTATGAGCATAAATCTTGTCTCATTTTACATTGACTGATGTGCAAAAATTTATTATATGGTAAATTAAAAAATAGGTATATGTTTTAAGGAACATGTATGATATTTTAATAAAATAATGAAAGAACGGATAAAGAACTGAACTATGAGGCATAATTGATTTTGGAGAACTCATATTTTCTAATAAAATTTATTTTTATTTTCTAGGATGTAATGTATGTTTTCGGTTTTAAAAATTGATTCTTTTGGATTCCCAATTGAGATGTTTTATTCCTAAGGAAAATCAGTTGTTTATGCGTTAGGGAATTTGATAATATAAATTTATATAAACATATTTGATGCATATAAATAAATTTTATATATTTTTAATTTGATAATACAACATGTTTTGGTTTTCTTCATCAAAATTTGAAATTTTGACTTAAAGGATAAAATGATGAAAAGTAGAAAAATATGTTTAACCTATCATTTACAACATATATGATGAATATTCATGAATCAGAACAAGTCATTGTTTCTACATACCATCCCATGAGGACGGTATATGACCTGAAGATCATTCATGACATATACATAAATTTCACATCATAACGATTTCAAAATCCTAATCCAACTAAAATTAAAAGAAATACACAACTTGTAGAGTTTACATGAAATTCTATGTTCATGAACTTAACCTATCAAAGATAAGGTCAAATTTTCCAATGGACATTATGGATAAAAAATACACAATGTGAATCATGATTAAATGATTTTAAAATATCTAGAAAATCCACTTAAAGTCAGTGCAGGATGTGAAGTGTTTAAACATCATGTACTTTTTAGTTCTATTTATTTTGCAGCACCACTTCCACTTTTGATATTATAGACATATAAATCTTCTCCCATTTAATATTCTTATTTTATTCTATTATCCATTATGAACCCATTTTGATTCATTCAGTTTCCTTTTATATTAGCTCCTTTCAAATTTCTTATTTTTTTTTACTTCCATTCTTTATCTGTTGTGCTTCCACTTCAATTTAAATATCGATGTTGCATATTTTATCATCTTCTAAATATTTTGGGAAAGTATTCAATTTCATTTTAATTTATATCAATTTTTTAAACAATAAATGATAATTTTTTTATCCTAGATTTATTTTTTATCATTATTTTCTTGATTATGCATAACATGGTTAGTATATCTTTTCTTTTGATCAACTCCTTTATTTGTGGATAATCATCTTAGGGAAAGTGGAATAGTTTAAGTCTGTTTATGAGAATAATGAATCCTTAATTTGAACATTTGCAACCATAAGCGTAGAAATTAGGTTAAAAATAATTGTTTAACACATTTCCTTCCACATCCTTGAAAATGGGGGTGAAATTGAATGAACCTAACCTAGATGGAGTTGATCAAGCTATGCCCATTATCCCATGAATCGTTCTACATAGAATATAATCATAATTCATTTAGAATATTATTTATAACTAGACAAAGGGATAGTTTCATCTTAGGTAGATTCAATTGGTTTGACCAAAACCAATTGATGACCCTTGAACTACTTAACACCCTGAGACAAAGGACTATTACTATCTAGATTTAGGTTTTACTTATGCCAAGAGACATGAAATTGAACATTTTTCATTATGTGTTGTCTTAATTTGATCCAAACTGCTTAGTTTTAGAAAAACCAAACCTAAGGAGTGAAGGTGAGGAATCCTTTCGAATGGGTTTTTTGAATGGTTTCTTTTCCAACATTTCTCCATCTGGGTTCAACCCCAAACATCCAATTTACCACTCCCTAGTAGTAAGTGTTGTTTGGGACTATAAATTTCTAATTTTATAAACACCCATGAAAATTAAATGATATTTACAGGTACATTAGTCAAATTCCATCTCCAGATCACCCAATGCATTTGAGGGATATCATGGACCCATAAATCCGTATCTTATCAAGGAACAAACCATCCTTAAGGTGTTAAAGAACCATCTATCCTTGGTTCTTGACATAACCACCCATCATTGGATTATCACATAACCACCCTTCCTTAGTAAACATAGTAAGCACTCATCATTGATTTATAATGGAACCACACATAATCATGGATAATTCCCAGAAATTATAATGTAATCATAAATCCAAAATAATTTCATTTTCATTATAAACCCAATTAAAAATTATTCTAATCCCATATGAAAAACTCTTCAGTATATCAAAATACCCATTTATTTTACAATCCTATTTTCAATACTGAAATACCATTTTATTTTAAAAATCCATTTCAATACGAAAATAATCAAAAAAATGAAAGATGGTTTTATTTGAAGAAAACATGGAATCATTTTAAGTATTCCAGACATCAAATAATTGCTATGGAGGAGGGAAAATTAATTGTCTCCATACATGTTAATAATGAACATTCTGTTTTCATTTGTTTTTAAATTCAAACATTCCATACACATATTCTTTTTAAAAAACAGTAAATAAAACATATTACCTTTATAAAATTCTCATGTCTACATAATTAAATCCATAAAAAATTAATAAAAATGTACATGTAGGATAAATTTCATTTGAAGGCAAATATAAAAGAGATGATATTTTTATAGAAAAGTAAATTACCACTTCATAAACATTGGAATAGTAAGCCTAATTAGAAAAATAACATTATAGAAAACATTAAATATCAGGGGAATAGTGAAATTAATGATATAACATTTTAAAGGGACTTTACATACATATCATAAATGAATATATGTGAATAACCTAAAAATATTCCCCAATGAAAAGAAATCGATTCAAAGTACCTTACCTTTAGTTCAATTCATCATTCTAATTCCTAATGATCTTGAATAATAAAATTCATAAAATTATTTCTTATTCATTTTTCTTCACTTATTACAATTTTATATATAGTTTCATAATCAATTAATTTGAAATTGGATATTTTGATGTTATTTGGATTATATGTCCAAAAATGTCTTTGGTAGGTTGATTAATGGTAAATGATTTCATTATTTCAACTCATCTAGAATAATAATAATGAAATAAATATAATATTTATACATCAATTATTCTTTCTAAACAA
Source organism: Viscum album (assembly GCA_963277665.1). Lineage (NCBI taxonomy): Eukaryota > Viridiplantae > Streptophyta > Magnoliopsida > Santalales > Viscaceae > Viscum > Viscum album. Next base: position 1,380,555,113 of record OY728160.1, read on the forward strand.
AAATAAATTATGATTATGAAATATGAACTACATTACATTCTTAGAGATGGTGGGCCATACATACACATGTGTAACGTTTCAATTTTTTAATGATCATTATTGAAAGAAGGTATATAATATTTTACAATTAAAAAATGATCATAAAGTCTTATATACAATATTTTTTCTTTAAACATAGATATATATATATATCATCTATGAGATTTAGTGGTGAATAAGGATCACATTTCTTCGGGGAAGTGGTATTCCACACGTACGCACGAAGGATAATATAATTTTCCAGTGTATGATAAAAAATTATTGTTTATATTTAAAGAATGATAAATATAATATAAATAAAATAATTATTTAATTTATATCATTCATATTAATTAAATTTATCCATATTATCAACCAATTAAATAATTAGTGAAAAAGGAATCACACTGCTTCGCAAGAAAGTAGTTCGCCGTACACATCGGTGATGATATCATATCTCCCATGGAATAGAAATTAAGATTATATATGTGATATCATAACTAAATAAGTATAAATATTTTTAAAATATAATATATATGTATATTAATATTTTAGTTAGTACAACCCATGATAAGCGATGATATAAAATGAACGACTTCCATTCACAAATTCATAGTTTTTCGTATACATGAATAATGATTTCATGTCCCATTTGGTTTAAGAGAAGTTGGATTTAGATTTTGAAATTAAAATAAATAAATATATTTATATTTTGGATAATAATTTTATTATATATTAAAAACATAATAATATTTTATGGATTTGGAAGAGGAAATAAATTAAAAATGCAATGATCAACATGATACCTTGTCTTTGGACAACCTTCTTATGTATGCACAAAAATCCTTGTTATGATAGATTTATAATAAAAATAATCGATATAGACTATGGAGAGGAAATTTAAGAAGGTATTATGGAATTCATTTTCATATCCAATGTTCATTGATGTTGTGAAGAGGAGGGGATATGGGTTTTCCTTTTATAAGGGAGTTCAGTGGAACACTAGTAATGTTTTAAAAGAAAAAGGTGTACCCAGGTTTTTCCCATGTTAGAAGAATAATAAATAGAACACTATCAATCAATATAAAATATAAAGTCATAATAGTTTTTTAAAATAGATATATGATTGCTATTTTCAAAATTTTAACCCATTTTTTTAGTTTAACCCCTGTAAATTCATTTTCAACTTAACTGAGATTATTAATTATTACTAATTTCACTATTTATTGTGGTAAGAAATTAAGTAAAACTGTTGGGATAATATAAATACTTATGAATAAAAATATTTAATACATTTTTCTAAATTCCATTCGCATAATTATAAAAAATTAATTCAATATTCAATTCACACATCCAATGATAATACGGGTTTTCGAGAAGAATAATTTTCAGGAAAAATATATTTTTTAAAATATATGAAAGACAATAATCATTTTATAAATAAATCTTAATATGTATTAATATATCAGTTTAAAACATCATTAAAAATATTCTTAATTTTTAGTTATATTTATTAATTAAAATAGAGAAACATTATTCACATTAAAAAAATTTACAAAAAAACATGTTTTTACCGCAAAAATCATATTATACTAAAGTAAAATATAAATATGAGTAAAAAGTAATTAAGTGCCTTGAATTGAAATAAAGAATAATCATGTTACATTAAATCATATTTCAAACAATATAGTACTTATAAGTTTCATAAATTATTGATAAAATGATTTTTCTACAAAAACTGATATTTTTCACTATTAACCAAAAAAACCATATTTTTTGAAAAATTCAAAAATTTCACTTTAATGTAATTTTCATATTCAGATTTAAAAAAGTAATTTCATTTTTTCTTACTAAAATTTTCAATTTTAGAACTTTTTCTTTTAAATAAAAACGTTATAACAAAAGTGTTTAGTTGCAACTACTTCCTTTTTAATCTAATAATTACTCTATATTTTTATAATGAATATAACTATATACAGCGTAAAAATGATTTAATATATAATTACCTATTTTTTTAAATATGGACTTAAATATTTGACCCTATGTATCTAATCTAATGTAGTAAGATAGACTGCAAGAACATGATTAATGGAGTTGGGGTTGTAACATATGTGATGAGATCTAGATTGAGCGTATATTCAAAGTTCCTATTATAGAAGAAATTCACCTACAAAATTATCGCATAACAAATCCTCTCATTGAAATGTTTCACTATAGAACCCTCATAATCTATAATGTATGTAATTTTTTTAGGTTTACGAATCATCTAGCATACTCCATCATTGAAATAATCACCTACATTAAGTGTATGGACTCATATGATCCATCACACCTTAATGTATTGGGAGAGAAGTTTCCCAGAAACATCACATTGGAGTCCTTAAATAGTAGTGCCTATTGATGATTTTATTTTTCCACAATTTCCCATCAAAACTTTTTTTCCCTCACAACATGTAACCAAGAGTTTTGACCGTCATATCTATGTGTGTCTCAAGGTTCTTAAAGAAAATTTGGAAAGACTCAACCAAGATCATTGTTTCTTGGGGAATCCCTCCCTAATTAATGTATGCAGATGCGGTATTAAGAACACTATAGTCAGAGCAATCATCGAAGGTGCAGTTCGAACTATCTTCCTCTGCATGGATTACATCACCCTTAAGAAAATCTAATAGAGATAATAATACATTTGATTTTCTCTATATTCCAGAAATTCAAAACAAACTTTATTTGGAGTTTGATGATTACAACTATCCTAATTATTAGCCTGGATATGACGTCGAGTGATTTTCTCTAAAAGTGTTAATAAGAACATCATAACATAAAATAAAAAATTATATTAACCTAAAAAGGTTAAAACAACAATAAGAAACTGTATTTGAAAGTTCCTCTATGATTTAATTGACAAGATAGTTTCCATAACATACCTATTCCTTAATTTTATTTTTCATAAATTAAATAGGATTATAGAATTTTCATGCAATTAATGTCTTGCCATGTTGAAAAATTCATGTCAACATATATCTCTATGAACCTACCATGATTAGTGAATACTATTCTCTTTCCAAATCATCCCATGTGTAAAATATCAATATATTGAAACATCACATAACAAGTCAATAATCCAAGGTGAAATAACATGAAAAATGTAATAATAAAATACCAGGAATAAATATCTCTTCCTTGTGTACTCGAGTTATAATTGTATATTGGTTAGTTACATCCATGAATGATATTTTTTAGAATACCACGCACATTCTAGTCTCATGTATACCCCTCCTAAATAGCAAAACAATAGAGAAGAACCACATTGGATGCCACTTTATAAATTCCCTCAACTTGGCACTCCCCCACATTGTTGTTTCAGTTTTTCTAAGTGACCTTAGGTGGACCTCACCATATGAAATATTCTACATACTATAATTAAGGATGTAACACCCCAAGCTTCCATGGTACGCTTCTCTTTGAATAATATAGTAGCATGTGTTATACGCAACTTCGAGTTCTTACACACACCACAACCAATCAAACTAGCCGTTATGAATAGTAATACCCACTTTTTGAAATTTTATAAATTTTGACTATAAAAATGGACATTATTTTTGGATTTTTAATATAAAAATTAGGTTAGGGAGGATTTTTGGTATTTTTCTGAAAACATTCAATTTTTAATGAATAGTGAAAATAACACTGAGTTATAGTTTAAAACCGAAATTTTTTTAAATAATTATTTATTTTATTTAAATTTAATTAAGGTCAAAATAGATACATAATACCTATATAAGTTCAATGTAATTCATTGGAGTTAGTTTAGAATATTTATAGATATATAAAAATTTTATTGAACTTTTCACCGTCTTTTACCCAACTCCTAGGAGAATTTGGAAATTCACATAAAACATAATTTTACCGCTTCTGTGAGTGGAATTTTGAAAATCCAAGAGACACGGTTAACATCAAGGTGTAAAATTTGGTTCAATGAGATGGAAATAATTTTTGGTGAATAGTACCTTTTTACTTTTATTTACAACGGTTAAATGTAAATAGGGTAATTAAGGGTAAAAATGATATTAATATGACACTAACACATGTCCTAATTCTATTAGACAAGTGTATCTCAACCAAAAACAACATTAGGAATAAAATACTATCATTTAGGTCCACTTGTATTAGATTAGGACATTTATTATTATGTAATTCAAAGAAGAGTTAAAAGAGATAAAATCATAGTTTAATAACTAAAACATTTTTAATATAGGGTTATACATAATATAAATTCGATTATAAACATTAATTAGAAAGCTAAAACTATTTACTACATAATGGTATTTTATTTATAATTTCTAGACATTAAATAATTTAATTTATTTATGACACAATCGTGATGCACTAATTACCTAATTAATGAAATATTAAAATAATTGATATTATAAATATCAAAATAAATGTAATTTGAGACTTTTAATGAATTCCACTAATTTTATAGGTTAATATGTCATATTAGTACTGGTTATATAAATTTTTTTTGAAGTAATAATGATTTTATGAAATTATCAAAAACAAAATACCGAATTGTGTCAAAATCGACATAAAAGAGTTTTTAAAACAAATATGATATTATTAATTGATATTCTATTCCTAAAAGTCTAATTTTCGGCCAAAGGGCTTATATAATGAGAGTTTTATCATTAATGGGCCACTTGGGGGCATCTTGGTGGTATATAGTATGTTTATTAACAATATAATATAAAAATACAAAGAGAAATGGTAAATGTCAAACTATTAAACTAAGAGTTTAATATTAATGACAAGGTTAATATAGTGACCCAAACCTGTCTAAAATATATTGGTTGAAATTATTTCGACCCATACCTACATTAACCTTTAAATAATCCACTTTTTAACCATTATAAACCGAATATGAATTTATTATAAAATAATATTTCTAGATTTTCCAAAGGTTCCCCTCACCCCTCTTATAAAAGGGTACTCCCTCTTCTCCCTAATTTACATCGTCAAGACTTTTGGCTCAGTGAAACCCTTCCCAAATATTCTCTCAACTTCCCTCAATTAATCCTAGAGGCCTTATTTTGATCAGAAAGCCAACCTAAAGAGCCCTTTTGATCAAATGAAAAGGAAGAACCCGAAGAAGAGGTAATGTTTTCACAACCCTATTTCATGTTCCTTTCTTATTCAACTTCTTCTTTATTTGTTATTTACATTCTAAAATAATTACTAAAATATCCTTTATATAATGTGATGTTATTATAAATATGGTACAACAATATTCATTATTCTATCCATCGTTTGGATGAAAGGTCACCATACATGCCAACGTACGGCCTACCGTCTCCACGTCATGGTGTAATTGTTATTCAATACATTATTATTTGGATGGTATAATAATGATGCTTAATTCGTGTAAATAATAAGTATAACATGATAATGATTCTGTATATATGATATACCATCCAATTATATATGATTTTAATATCAAAAGAATGATATTTTCGCTCGTGTGTACGTACGAATTTCCGTCTCCACGAACGCGATGAGATTCATTCCCCATCATATCCATACAAATCAAATTCTAATTTTATGATTAAAAATAATTTCCAAGGAATCGATATCAATCTATATATGAATAAGATAAAACCTATCCATAACAAACACAACTTATGTAACAAAACATATAAAAGAAAATGAGTAAGGTAACACCCAAAACAATAATAATACTAAGATATTATTAACAATACAATGTTAAAAGATCATATATGATATCATATTAATGTAAATGATTCTTGAATAATTCAATGAAAATTATTTCACCATTATACAGGAGCCTAACCTACCCTCAACCAGGGAAAAAGTACAAAGTAAGGGGTTTCTTATCTCACTTTTAATTCCGCTAGATTTCCATTGTTCACCACTTATTTATTGCATGTGTGTGTGTAATGACCATTATTGTATTCATTGTGTAATATAATTTAATTTATGGATATTTACATCATTATTTTATTATCCTTATTTCATGGGTGTATGTTTCTTACGTTACCAAATTGATAAGAGAACTTGAAATTTCAATTTCCACTCATTCGGATTTACGCATACTTCATTGATTATTTTACTCCAAGATTATGTGTCAAATCAATATTTATTTTCTTATGTCATAATTTCCACTCCCCTTTATGTGGATGTACTTTTTATACACATAATCACTACATTTATAAATTCTCAAGTCATCGATATGAACTCGATAAGAGTAATTTTAACTCAATCTCCATTTATTGAGTTAAACATCTAATTCATTGGTGTTGTTTTTACCAGAATATGTGTGAATGTACTTTTATTGTTTTACACTGAATATCCAATCATATTGAGTGTATTTATATTTTTCGCACATAATTATGTCGTTTATTTATCCTTAACCTAAGGATACATCCTTTGTGAGACAATTCATCTCAATTTACATTCCATTGAGACTCCTTTGTTGTTATACACCAAATCACTTTTATAAGGTGTATATAATGTACTTTGACATAGAATATCATGAATCCCTTTATTATCATGATATTACCAAGTTTTTATTACCTCTTTTATTTGAATTCAATTTTCTCTCTTTTGGTTAAGAACTCTAACTAAAATATCATTTTAAAATGTTTTTAGGATTTATTATTCTAAAACTTTCTCATTAATGTCCATGTTTTAAAAATGGATTTAAGGATTTATTTATATGGACATTAAAGTTTTCAAATAAAAATTACTTTTAAAAGTTTCAAAGTTGTATGGGAAACTTTGATTCAATAATCTATTTTAAATGGATTCATGAAAAATAGTGTGACTTTTAATTGTTTTCAAGAAAAAGGGGGATATTTATCTCAATAGTTTGATGATTATTTTAATGTATGTAAATATCCTTAATTATTCTCGATTGAGGTAAATCTGATATAATACAATCTTTCATATTGTATCAAATGAGTTATGTTTGACTGTGGATGTGCTATTTTTATATCATTCATGGTTTGTGGTTAAACTATTGACAATTCATATGATAGTTTTTATAAGAATGTTTATATTATGTTTAAACCTGTTCATATGAGCAATGCATTAGACTTAATATGTGATGGGTGGAGCCTGTTATAGCTCCTTGATGAATCGGTAGGTCTCATGAGACAAACTAGTTTCTTGGCACAAGTACTTGACAAAATCTTTTTTGTAGTCTTGGTAAAAGGCCTTTACTATGTGGTTAGGATTGTCTGGTATTTTTCATTCCATCGTTATGAAATTGGTTATTGATATTGCATGTGGTTATTCGACTAGTAGAATATACATGTGAATATGTAAGTGGAATTATTTCATTTTATCATAGCCATATTATGCTTAAGTTCAAGTTTAAAAGGCTTTTGTTTTAGTTATACATCACCTAAAATGTTTATACTTATTTATGAAAGTTTCCTCTATATTGTTATCCTTAATGACCATCTGAGATCACCCCTTTCAATGTTTTATTTTTCCCAAGATGTGGAGAAGTAATTTATGAATGACCTGCAGGGATAGTATGATGGGATATGAAGATAAGATGTTGTTGTAGTCTTTTTCACTTTATGTTGTAATATAAGACTTATAAATATATCTAGTGTTTCCAAGACTACTAAACTAATCCGTCATTTGAGACTTGATCTTTTATGATCATTCCAATGTTATGTAATAATGCACTAACTCTAGGTTACTGGTTTTCGGGCGTTAATGTTGGTATCATAGAAATTTTAGTAAAAACCTTGGAAACTAGATTTAGATAAACTCTGATTAGAGCACATTTCCCTAAGATAGACTTTGAGGATTATTATAAAAAACTTCCTAGAATTTTGGTATTGTATAGATTTTGTGAGTTTTCCAAGAAATGCATCCATGTCTGGATAATACCTGGTAGAGGTGGCTCTAGCACAGATGTAACTAGGGGTAAAACCCGAAAACACCACTTTGAGAAAGACTCGAACGGGAACTAGTGCACGACAACGGGCCTTGCTTCACTCTTGGTTACGACACTCCCGAGGGATATTCTTAGGATAATTTACATTTTATTTACAAACAAATTTGAATTATTTTAATATACGATGAGAATAAATGAACTTGGTTAATCGTAAGGTGTTTCAAATTGAGAATATTGTGTCATGATATTCTCTAAATGATTTAATGACTAATGTTACTCACACAATGATTTCTGATTTTAGTCAATGGCTGGAGTCAAAGGAAGTCATAGTAACTTTGAGAATGATGTACAAGGTGGGAATGGTGGTGGAAATGAGCAACAAAATGGAATGTTGATAGGAGTAAATGATATCGTGTTCATGCCAAATCAGTTTTCCAAAAATATTATCAACAAAATATATATTAACCAACTCTCGGACTCAATAAAAAAGAGAAAGGTGATGAATGATAAGAGCTCCAACAGTGTAAACCATGGAGAAAATAATCCTAAATTTCCATCATGTAGGAAATGTGGAAGGAGACACCCCGGAAAGTGTCTCAACGAAACAAAGAAATGATTTATGTTCGGGAAAGAAGGAGATAAAGTGAATAATTTCCAATGAAAAATAAAGAGTACTATGGAAGAAAATAAAAATGGTCCCAAAAAACCATGTATAGTCACTTTCCATAAATGTAGGGGACCTTCCCATTACCCGAGTGAATGCCCTATTCTATATGATATTTTCTTGGTCAAAGAAGAAGCTATGTGTAAATAAATGTTTGCTGAAATGTTTAAAAGTATTAGTGCTTCTTGTTCTTGGGATTACTTCGGAATAATTTTCTATTGTATTTGTAACCCCGCAGTTTTCCATGCGAGAATGATATTTGAGGAAGACTTATATTTTCCCTTGGGATATAGTTATAAATAACCATTTGGTTTTATATGATCATTGGGTTTGAGGAAATTACAAGTTATTTTATTTTGGGATGAAAATGCAAGGTATGAGATAACATTTCTGGTAAAAATTATTTTACGGTTATTTTGAGGAATATATCTCATTTTGGTAATGTTATAAAATATAGTTTTTGAAAAAGGACCACACGCAGACTGTGTGACAACCTGTCACGTCGGAAAAACCTGTGGGAAATCGAACCCACAACCAAAGTGCAATTGGGATTTATCACCTACCACTGGATTACGTGAAGTCCCTGGTTAGTGTGACTAATTATTTTTATTTAAATGATTTTATTGATCAATAATAAGTTGATTTTGGATCTTATGTCTTATAATATGAATACCCTTAGTATAAGAAAATGATTTGGTGATTAAGTGATAAATGTTAGTTTGGAAGATGTTTGCATTTTTTGGAATGTTATATGCCCTGAAAAACTAGAATACTATGGGATTTCATTGGATGAGTAATTGTAGATTTTTATCTATGTTTTTATTGTGAATTTATAGTGATTTGGGTTATTTATGTAAATTATTAACCTATAATAGAGAATATGGGATTAGGTTAATTACTTTTAAGTATGTGACTTTAATATTAGTGGATGTCATTTGGAGATACAATTTAACGTGGAATTCTACATAACAAAATTCTTCTAAGTTTTCAGTTTCATTATTAGTTTGTATTATATTGAAGGATTTTAAAGACAATTTTTTGTTGAATGGAATTTATTTAACTTTGGATAATTGTTGGCTTAATTTAAGAAAATAAGATTAGTGTTTCTTTCTCTAAAGGAATACCCTTTTGGGGGATCATTAGATCATGTAATAACCATTTTGGTTTTGATTAATCTCTAAAGACAAGGTAAATATATAGTTTATCCTTCATGGATATTGTGATTCTATCGATGTTTATTCTAGCTCTTCTAGTGTGACCAAGTCTTCTTGAATACACATCGTTTAAAAAATGAGTTAGTGGTGGAAATTTATTAAAGAATGAAACTCTACTTAAAAAGTAAGTATATCTCTTTATTTTCTTAGTAAATCTCATAAATGAATTCTTCATCTTTATTTAATGTAACTTAAAAAAATGTTTTCTGTATACTTTTCATACTGGGAAACTAATGATCATTTTTCCCATCACAAGATTGTGGCTTTCTTGTTGTTAACTTTATACTGGTCATGTTTTCTATCCCTCTCCAACAGAACTTGACACATAGTTTATCTTACATATCCATGTTTTCCAACATGGAATCCTAATATGATTTATCTTGGGTGACCATTGTACATATCTTTCTTTCTTTTAAGGTGATTGTTTTATTGACTCTTTTTATGAAGTCGGACTTTCCATTATATTCCCATGCCCAATTTTAAAAATTTCAAGGATGAAATTATTTGAAGCAGTGTATAATGTAACACCCCAAGCATCCACGATATCCTTCTCTTTGAATATTACAGTAGCGTGTGTTGTACGCAACTTTGAGTTCTAACACACACCACAACCAATCAAACTAGCTGTTATGAATAGTAATACCCACTTTTTAAAATTTTATAAATTTTATCTTTCAAAGTGGACTTCATTTTTGGATTTTGAATATCTAAATTATCTTAGGGTGAATTTGTTTTATTTTTCTAAAAACACTCAATTTTTAATGAATAGTGAAAAACAATGATTTATAGTTTAAAACCGAATTTTTATTTAATTAATTATTTATTTTATTTAAATTTAATTAAGGTACAAATAGATACATAATACCTATATAAGTTCAATTTAATTAATTGAAGATAGTTTAGAATAATTTTAGATATATAAAAATTTTATTGAACATTTCACCCTCTTTTACCCACCTTATAGGAGAATTTGGAAATTCAAATAAAACATAATTTTACCACTTCTGTGAGTGTAATTTCAAAAATTTAAGAGACACGGTTAATATCAAGGAGTAAAATGTGGTTTTATAAGATGAAAATAATTTTTTATGAATAGTAACTTTTTACTTTTATTTACCACTGCTAAAAGGAAATAGGCTAATTAAGGGTAAAAATGTATTAATATTACCCTAACCCATGTTCTAATTATATTGGACAAGTGTATATCGACCAAAAAAAACTTTAGGAATAAAATATTATCATTTAGGTCCACATGGATTAGACTAGGAAATTTATTATTATTTAGTTCAAAGAAGAGTTAAAAGAGATAAAATCAATGTTTAATAACTAAAACATTTTTAATATAGGGTTATACATAATATAAATTAGATTATAAAAATTAATTAAAAATATAAAAATATTATCTATATATTGGTAATTTATTTATAGTTTTTAGAAATTAAATAATTTAATTTATTTATGACACAATCGTGATGCAGTAATTACCGAATTAATAAAATATTAAAATAACTGATATTATAAATATCCAAATAAATGTAATTTGACACTTTTTATGAATTAAACTAATTTTCTAGGTTAATATGACCTATTATTATTGGTTATATAAATTTTTTTCTAAGTAATAATGCTGTTATAAAATTATCAAAAACAAAATATCCAATAGTGTCAAAATTGACATAAAAGAGTTTTTAAATAAAATATTATATTATTAATTGATATTCAATTCCTAAAAATCTAAGGTTCAGCCAAAGGACATATATAATGATATGTGTATCATTAATAGAAAACTTTGGGGTCTCTTGGAGGTATATATTAAATTTATTAACTATATAATATTTAAATACAAAGAGACATGGTAATTTTCAAACTATTTAACTAAGAGTTAAATATAAATGATAAGGTTAATATAGTGACCCAAACCTGTCTAAAATATATTTGTTGAAAGGATTTCGAAAAATTCCCACCATATCCTTTAAATAAGAAACTTTTTAACCATTATAAACCTAATATTAATTTATTGTAAAATAATATTTCTAGTTTTTCCAAAGGCGCCCCTCACCCCTCTTATAAAAGGGTACTCCCCCTTATCTCTAATTTACACCATGAAAGCCTTTTGGATCAGACAACCCCAGCCAAAATATTCTCTCAAATTCCCTCACTTCAACCTAGAGGCCTTAGTTTGATCAGAAAGTGAACCTAAGGAGCCCTTTTGATCAAATCAAAATTAAGAACCCAAAGAAGAGGTAATGTTTTCACAACCCTCTTTCAAGTTCCTTTCTTCTTCAACTTCTTATTTCTTTTTTATTTACATTATAAAATAATAAATCGAGTATATTTTATATAATGTGAGGTTATTATAAATATGGTACAACCATATTCAGTATTCTATCCATCCTTTGAATGACATGTCACCATACGTGCGTACGTACGGCCTACCGTCTCCATGTCGTGGTGTAATTGTTATTCTATACATTATTATTTGTATGGGCATTATAATGATTTGAAATTAATGTAAATAATAAGTATAACATGATAATGACTTTTTATATATTATATACCATCCAATTATATATGATTTTAATATCTAAAGAATGATATTATTGCTCGTGCGTACATACGGACAACCGTCTCCACGAACACGATGAGATACATTCCCCATTGTATCTATACAAGTCTAATTCCCATTTTATGATTAAAAATAATTTTTAATGACTTGATATCATTTTGTATATGAATAATGTACAACCTATCTATAAAAAACACGACTTATGTAACAAAACATATAAAAGCAAACGAGTAAGTTAACACCCGAAACGACGATAATACTAAGATATTATTAACAAATCATTGGTTATAGATCATATATGATATCATATTAATATATAGGATTCTTCTATAATTCAACAAAAATTATTTCACCATTATACAGGATTATAAACTACCCTCGACCAAGGAAAAAGTACAAAGTAAGGGGTTTCTTATCTCACTTTTAATTACGTGAGATTTCCATTGTTCACCACTTATTTATTTCATGTGGTGTGTGTACTACCCATGATTGTATTAATTGTGTAATATACTTTAATTTATGAATATTTACATCATCATTGTATGATCATTATTTCATGGGTGTATTTTTCTTAAGTTACCAAATCAATAAGGGAATTTGAAATTTCAATTTCCACTCATTTGGATTTACGCATACTTCATTGATTATTTTACTCCAAGATTATGTGTGGAATCAATAATTATTTTCTTATGTCATAATTTCCACTCCCCTTTCTGTGGATATAATTTTGATACACAAAATCACTACATTGATAAATTCTCAAATCATCGATATGAACTTGATAAAAGTAATTTTAACTCAATCTACATTTATTGAGTTAAACATCTAATTCATTGGTGTTGTTTTTACCAAAATATGTGTCTATTTCCTTTGATTATTTTAAACTGAATATCCAATAATATTTAGTGTATTTATATTTGTCACACATAATTATGTCTTTGATTTATCCTTAACCTAAGGATACGTCCTTTATGAGAGATTTCATCTCAATTTACATTCCATTGAGACTCCTTTGTTGTTATACACCAATTCAATTTTATATGGTGTATATAATTTAATTTGACATAGTATATCATGAATCCCTTTATTCTCATGATATTAAAAAGTTTTGATTACCTCCATTATTTGTATTCAAGTGTCTCTCTTTTTTTAGCAACCCTAACTAATATATCATTTTAAAATGTTTTAAAGATTTATTATTCTAAATCATTCTTATTAATGTCCATGCTTTAAAAATGGTATTAAGGGTTTATTTATATGGAAATTAATGTTTTCAAATCAAAATTACTTTTAAAAGTTTCAAAGTGGAATGGGACAGTTTGATTAAAAAATCTATTTTAAATGGATTCTTCAAAAATAGTGTGACTTTTAAATGTTTTCAAGAAAAAGGGGAATATTTCTCTCAATAGTTTGATGGTTATTTTAATATATGTCAATATCCTTCATTGTTCTCGATTGAGGTTAATCTGTTAAAATACAATCTTCCATATTGTATAGTATGAGTTATGTTTGACTGTGGATGTGCTATTTTTATACCATTCATGGTTTTTGGTTAAAGTATTAACATTTCGTATACTAGTTTTAATGAGAATGTTTATGTTATGTTTAAACTTGTTCATATGAGGAATGCATTGGACATAATATGTGATGGGTGGAGCCCGCTATATCTCCTCGATGCATCAGTAGGTCTCATGAGACAAACTATTTTCTTGGAACAAGGGCTTGACAAAATCATATTTGTAGTCTTGGCGAAAGGCCTTGACTATGTGGTTATGATAGTTTGACATTATGAATTACATCATTATAAAGTGGTTATTGATATTGCATGTGGTTATAAGACTAGTAGAATATCCATGTGAATAAGTAAATGGAATTATTTCATTTTATATTTTCCATATTATGTTAAAGTTTATTTTTAAAAGGCATTTGTTTTTGTTATACATTGCCACAAATGTTTATGATTATTTATGAAAGTTTACACTATATTTTTATCCTTACTGATCATCTGAGCTCACCCCTTTCAATGTTTTATTTTTTCCAGGATATGAAGAAGTAATTTATGAATGACCTGTACGGATAGTATGAGGGTATATGAAGACAAGATGTTGTTGTTTTTTTCACTTTATAATGTAATGTAAGACATATAAATATATCTAGTGTTTCCAAGACTACTAAATTTATCAGCCTTTTGAGACTTGATCTTTTTTTATCATGTCAATGTTATGTAATAATGCACTGACTCTAGGTAACTGGAGTCAGTTCGTTATAATTGATGTTTGGAATATAGATGTAAGACCATACCCTCTAGTAAAGTGTTACAATAAAGAAAAAGTAATATAAATACACAAACAATAAACTCAAGAAGAATATAAAAAAAATTATCAATCCAATAATAACAGAATCATGTAATGTCAGGATGAATTTAAGTAAATCAAATAATGATAGTCATACAAGAAAATGATAAAAAAATATTTTAAAGTATCAAAAATACATTTTCCAAAAACCCCATATAGGTCTCGTAACTATAATCCAGCCCAACCAACAAGAAAAAAAAATATGGTACTTTTAACTTGTCTATATGTGTATCCATGAAATCTACCTAGGAAACAAATGAAAGTCAAATAGGTTTTGAGTTTAGCTCTACAGGTTCACACCCATGGTGTCGAAAAAATGATATCTTAAATTTTATTGGATGTAATAGTACAATATACATGGGTAATAATTAATAAATCAATACAAAAAATAAAATAAATTTTCAAACCATAGGTATCCATGTTAAAAACCTAGGTCAGAAACACCCGCTTCATCACCTTGATAGAAATCTCTCTTAAGCGGTGGATCCCCATGTATGTGGATATATCACCCGAACTATTGGAAAATTACCCATCGTCCTGATGAATTAATGGTAAACTATCTTAAGTAACCATTTAAAACTAGATCCTAGCACTACACTAGATAAAATTCCATATTCCCAGAGGTAACATCTCCAAAGTTAATGTAACCATATCATAGTGACTATTATAATATGAAAAATCCACTAACATGTTCCGGGGGAACACTTTGGAACCCATGGAAAAACCAAATGTCATGATTTTACAAAGTATACTCATAGAAAATTTTAGTTCCCTATATATGTTTTCATGTAATTCTTATGAATAAATTTAAATCATGCATCAAGTAACCAAACATCAATATCTTATCAAGTCAACAGTAACCATGTATGTAAATTCCTACAATCACCAATTTATAAGTCATTTGTTCTCAATAAGTTGAGTATCCTTCATTAGGATGAATAATTGATAACAAAACATGCCTATTCCATAGTTTCCAATCACAAAAATTATCCCATGTTACCTTTTATGACAATTAATATGTTATTCAAAAACACATTTATCACATTTTACTTGTTATTCCAAATTCACATTAATCGAGGATTCAAGTTCCTTAAAAATTCATTGGTAGGCTCCCATATCGGTTGACCACAAGACTAGTATCAATTCCAAGGGACCATATGGGATCCAGTAGAAAGTATAATAACGTGAAATTTATTAAATAGTGAATTCTCCAATTATTTTTCTAATGTTAAAGGCATACCAACAAGATTACCTTATTTAAAATACTAGATGAATTAAAATTTACAATATATAGTTATTCTAGGAAAACCACCTAAAAATAGATTATATGAAAACAATTCATCAACTTCCAAGGTGGTTATCAGATTCTTTCTTCCCATAAGTGAACACCAAAGTGTTTTCAATGCATCAAATGAGATCTTGATACTATCCAGTTGACCCAAACTAGGTTTCCCTAAGGAAAAACTAATAGACCAGGATATAGAAAAAGAAATTAACCATTGTTCTACCTCCAAAATCTTGACCTATAATTCTAATATCAAAATTAATACTACTATTTCTTCATAAAGTATTCTTATAAGTCACCTACATAGGTGCCCCAATGAGATAAATAGGTTTCATGTTATTACAATATAGGATGTAGGAGTTTAAAACAAATGACTTTCCAAATTCAAAATGTGATTAGGGGATTTATGTTGGGAATTCCTAGTTTCCCATATATTCTAAATAATACATATCCTTATATTAAATCCCATAAAAATAAAATTTCATGTCATGAAACAATTTCAATCTATGAGTTTTTTGTTTACAAACTGTCAGGAACCATACCTCCATGAATGTATATTATGGGGTCTACCAAGACCCATTCAGGGAATGTATGAATATAATGGAATATTTAAAGATTAAATCATGTATTGAATTAACAATATATGACATGAATTAGTTTTTCATCCAAAATTCAATAATTCCACTTCTTCATATAAAAATTGATCCAACCTAGCTCACGACATGAGTTGCAAGGTCCATACTACAAATTTCTAGAAATTAGAATGATTAAAAAAACTCAAAGAGAGACATATGTAGAAAGGATATGATCTTAGATCCCTCATAATGGACGAATATGGAAAATTTGAAAATTCACAATGGTCAAATAATGTTTTTGGGTAGCTGAATTAAGATGGAAATGGAAAATACAACCAATTTTAATATGATATATGTATTCATGTTTTCCTTACAACCCATTAATTTATATAACAATTCAAAAAAGGCTATCAGAATTTTAGTGATTCAATATGTTGTTCACACCATCACTGGGTTACCTGACCTATGATACATACATGATACACTTTGAATTTTTTTTCCTATTTTCCAAACCAATCCTTAAAACTATACTATCTTGAGACTCAGATCCAAAGATGAAATTTACTCTAATACCACTATCACGACCGGAAGCACCTAGACCTATCTTGGTGGTATTAATCCATGTTTGCAACCCCAATCCCCCCTATAGTCAACTCTATTTTTATGACTAACACTGAGTATGAATATCACACACATGGGATTAATTGGACTAAGGTACACTTGCAAACAGACATAGACATATCACCAAACACCAACACAAAATGTAATGGAAAAAATATTGATAATAAATATTTATTCATACATATAAACCCAATATCATAGTATTACATGATTTGGTAATGATAATAGGGATAAATGCATTCCCAAAAAACTAAAAAAAATTACATCTTTGTAGTAAAAAGGGGGGGACTATTAAGTTAAATATTGTTAATCTGAATTTTGTCAATCTGTAAAAACTAACCTCCAACTACTAAATTCCTCATAATGTTATGATGAAAGGAACATCATTTGTATAAGACACGACATGTGTGGTAAGATCCCATATAGGTGTTAGTATACAAAACCCCACAAGACACCATAAATTCCCTGTAATGTCACCCCCAAAATGTATCAAAGGAAGTCAGCTAATAAAAATGGATAATAACAAACTAGATATATTTTAATTATAGACATGTAGTAATAATGTAATGTCACATACTTACTGCCAGCCTAAAACTGTTCTGGATTCTTCAAGGTAATGCTCATATGATAGAAATCACCCCTTGAGTCTTGCTAACACTAATACACCTCATCCAAGATGTCTTTCTTAATGTGCCTATCTATGAAGAGTTATATGTTGGACCATTAATGATAATGATACATTTAAGGGGGATCACTCCTAGGGTTTAGGGGGGATACCAACCCCTACTTTGAATAACCCACAAGGATGGGGATTCCATTAACTGGATGTCAGCAATGAGATACCATACCAAAAATGTGAAATAACTATATAGGTTATACTCCTAAGAAACATTTTGGGTTAATTAAATATATATTTAACGAACTCGTATAGGTGATCACTCAACCAATGCTCAATAGAGGACATCATATAGTACCCTCACAGGGATATAACAATATAATCTACCCTATTGATATTCTCAAATAGAATGAAGAGTATAAGGTCACTGACCTACACTAGAATGATTACTAACCATGTATAGAGAATACATGGTTTTTCCTAGTTAGTCCAAACATGACTATATGAATGGTTTTTCCTGTGTCTTCTAGACTGTTACCATTTACTCTTGTATTTACTTTTATACTTTCGATGCTTATGAAAGCTAGATGTGACTATGTACATTGGTCATTTCCATGATCATGAACCACCAGGGTATCTGTTGGGTACTCAATCAAGGGTTACATGTAATTTGAAAATCCACATGACATTTTATATTTATTCCTCTACATAAAACCCATCCATTAAAGAAGGATCTCTAAATTGTGTGTTTTTTTATTAGCTACTTGTTGCGTATATCAAATATTTATAGCATTTATATCATGTTAAAAATGTGTTTCTCATGCTACTAATTACATTGGATCCATCATAAATAAATCTTTTAGAACTCATATCTATTATTAATTGATCCTGGGTCATCACTGGTGGTAGGATTCTTGCAACCTTTTCGATTAGGAATTATCTCACATCACACAGAATTTCTGAAATGCCAAACTCCTAGATGAAACCCTCAATCCAACTCCAAATCATCTCTTACCACTATCTCAACATGATTTTTCCTTAGATAATGTATATCATCCCATGGGAATGATCCCTTATGTCGTATATTGATTGCATAATTATTAATTTATAGGTGAAATTGAACCACCCCCAAATTAAGTACCATAAAGGATCAATTGAAGAATAAGGGGAGAAAATCATAAAATACAAATGTTAAGAAACCAAAATTGGACATTCTTTGGGTTTTATTTCTTCTAATTATGCATATCATTATCAAAATAAATGATTAAATAGGTATCGAATTTTTTATTATGAATTTATTGTCCCCAAAAATCATCAAATTAAAATAATCAACCATTCCATGAATTAATATTATATAGGAACAAATTAATGTTCAATATGAGATAATAAAACTAGGTAATAATCCAATAAATACAAAAGTCATACCTAGATGTTCGATTGATAACTGATAAATCATGACTACAAGTCATTATCATTGGTGATATTCAAGAACTCCATTAATGATGATGAAGTCCTTGGAAAACTAATCATTGATACATGATACCATTTTCATATACATATTTAGTGAAATTAGTATTAGTTATTTACTAAATGCTTCATGCTATTTGAATAATCATTAATACTATTTTACATTTTCTATCAAGAAAAAATCAAACTATCATTTGTGCATTGTGTGGACTACAGCCTCCATAGCACAACTTGTTTCATTTTCCATTAGCAGCATACAAGGATATTTTAAAATGATAATTTAATAGAAAATTATATTATTTATATAGTGAGTAGTATTTTTAAATAAAAATAAATAATTCTCCTTCCTCAATATATTTGAAAAATATATCATCATCCATGCACACGTACAAACTATCACCTCTATGAAACAGAGAATTTTTTTTCATTACCGCCTTACAAGGATGGCCATGAGAATGTGTTTAGTATATTTTTATGATTTTTATCATATGATTATGTTTTTGGTATTACTAATTCAATAACCAATTAATTATATGATTAAAAATTTATCATCAATAATTCAATATTTTTAAATGGGCTTATTATGTGTAAAATGATCTATAATTTCTATGTAATTACTATATATATAATATTCTACTTATACGTTGTTATAATTCTAGAATATCAAATTAAAAAAATATTCTCACTATGATTATGGTAATATGATATTACAACTAAACCACATCATAATCAACCATTAATCACTGATGGTTCTTGTTTGGATCATTTTAACCCTTATGTGAACAATACAATTTATTTATATCCTGAATGAATACAATTACTTATTTACTATTTTAATTTTATATAAATGTGTAAATAAATATTTTTCAGATATTTAAAATTTATATCAACATTTAACCCAGTAATTTATATTTCATTTAGGGGATTGAACATTCGATATAATGTTTTTATTATTGGTCCCTTCTTTTCTGAAACCCTAGAAACATTATTTTTGTCATTTTGTTTCTAATTTAGGACAAAAATACTATATCTTTCCATTATTTAATTGTAGATGTGTAATTTTGAAACAATCTAGGATATTTCATTGTATATATTGTGTTCATGTTATTCCAGCATTAACATAATGGTATACACATTAACCTATATAGTGTAAAAAAATAATTTTAATAAAATCAAATTAGAGTTTTTTTCACCGTGAAAGAATATTTTTATGGGTAATTATTTTAATTATTTTTTATTATTAACTTTTAATTCAGGTTTATTATGTATTATTTGTCCATAATTTTCATTATAATCGTATCAGTTTTTTAATTCAGGAGTAACTTTCTTAGGAAATGACATGATATTTCATATTGACTCCTATGGTGAATGTAATGGTCAAAATGAGGTGATGGGTAAGTCCTAATATTATATATCCCCTTGATGCATCAATAGGTATCATGAGAAAAACATATTTTCCTCTGCATAACTCACTTCATATCCCCTTGATTCATTATTAGGAGATCATAAATATGGATATCTATGTTCAAATTTATCATCAATGATATAGAAATATATTTGTTTTAGTTGAACATATAATTATTCATATAATTTATTCCATTAATATTTTTTGTTATATAATATTATTTTTAATAGATTCAGATATATGTTTACATTATTGAGGATTTTAGCACACCTATTTCTTGTTTTTATATTCCACAATTTATTAATAATATTACTGCATGTGGTATGCTTAGAAGGATAACTTGTGCAGAAGAATTTGGTGGGAATGTTTAAGACTTATTATGGATTAACAATTTTCTAAAATTTCTGAAAACAATTTCCATTAGTTGAGAAATATATGTGATTTTTTATTTACTTATTTGTAATAATTTTATAGATATATAAAAATAAAATATCTTCTGAATTTATGTAATTCAATATTTGTATTATGTTTTTTAATTATGGGATAGTTATTTATTATAATTTATAATTTCATTCAAGGATAGTACGTAAAGTATGTGTTTATGGAATTGAATCTGGGAGTGAGGGGTTGGGGAATCACAATCAATTATACTAAGGATAATGGGATTGTACTTTCACAGTCGTATATGAAACAATGGACATAATTTCTTATTGATTAAGAGTGAGTAGAGTAGTATTCATACCTCATATTTAACAAATTTGAAAGTGAGATATGTGAGTTATTTTTTTGTTATTATTTGGTAATTTTTCTTTTTAAAATAATAGAATTAGTAATAAAAAATTGTTGTCTCTTTGATTAGGTTATTAAAAATTGTTTTTTGGACAAATTTTCTGAAATGAATGTTATGGTGTAATTTTGGTAGTTTCATTTGAAAAATTATTTCATAATCAATCACGTGAAGTTATACATGATGTATTTTTATGTTGAAAATTGTGATATTTATATCTATTGGGAAAAAATCACTCATGGTATCATTGATGTATTTTTGAGGTGATTGTGTTTATTGACAAAGTGGACATCTCTATTGTGATTGTTGACAAAGAAAACCATGACATGAAAATTTGTTGTCAAAGGGGATTTGATGGTGGAATGTTGAGTTCAAGGGCTATGTTTAACAATCCATGTTTGATTCAAGAATTCCAAAAAATGAATGGATGACCTAGAGGCTGTACAAAAAGAGCAGATACAAGGTGGCATCGATTTCCACTGTTTGCCTTATTTTTGGGCCGGAAAATCGACAAAGGGATAAAAGTTGTTTTGGGAAAGGGACTTGCACGCCGTTGACTTGAAGGAGAAGAAAATTACACGCCATATGTTTTTCAAGATAAAAACATTAAAATATGGCAAAGGGAAAAGGGGCGCCCAAGTTTTAGGGTTGCTCGCGCAAGTGACCTACGCGACAGAGACTTGCGCGCTGAAAGTTGCACGCTGAGGGGAGACTTGAACACCATCATGCAGGGTGTCCAAATGGCTATAAATAGAGGTCTACCCCTCCTCATTCGGTGAATAGTACAACACTTAGAAAAATCAGAGCTCATGTCGCGCAGGTGTGGTTGTCGTGCAATTGGTGTGTGGTTGTGCAAGTAGTAGTTGCGCGCCAAGTGATATTTGAATGACTAAGGTGGTTTGGGTGAGGAAGGAAGTGAGTCTCCCAAGTTTTGAGTTGAATAAGTGGGTGTCTCGCAAGTGGATTGGTGACACATGCGCACTATTTTTGGAGAAGAGTGAATGTTGTTGGTTGCTCGTCAATATTGGTTTGGGCATGAAAGGTTGTGAGTTGCGCAAGTTTGGAGTTGCAGAAGCTTGTGTCATGCAAGTGGTTGAGGTAGACTTCTGTGGTGATTATAACTTGTGCACTGATACTTGTGCGACAACTTAGAGAAGGGAACCAGGTAAGGTTGATTCACTACAGTGATTCCGGGCTGCGTGAAAGCTGGAAGATTGCCCGATATCTTCAGATACAACACTACTTCTGATCACTAGGAATATATGTGTTAACAGTAGCAATGTATGGCCTAATAGCTGATATCAATAGTGGTGCTTTATTAGAGGCTGAACATAGAGAGTTAGATGCATATTCTAAAGGAATTAATACTTTAGGGTGAGCCCTATCCAATCCTATATATATGAAGGTGATGTCCTGAAAAATGTCACTTGCCATGTGGGTAAAGCTATTGAATATATCTGAATGGGATACAAAGGTCAGAGAGGTAAAGATGCAAGTGTTTTGGAACAAGTATGAAGATCTTAGAATGAACCCAAATGAGTCTATTGATGCATTCTTCGACAGGGTAAATGTTGTAGAGGAAGAAATGTGAGGCCTTGGAGAAGTTATTGCAGACATAAAGATTGTGAAGAACATCTTGAGGAAACATCCACCTTAGTTCAATCCAAATGTTTCGGTCTTAGAAGATAAGGACCCAAAAGAGCTGACATTGTATAACCTGTACAACAGCCTTAATTCATATTAAATGAGAAATGATGATAAAGATGTTGTGGAAAAGGGAAAATCCAATGTGGTGGAATTCAAGGCCATGAAGAAGCTTACCATCGAAGACTCTCAAGAAGAAGAAGATACAGATGAGGTGATGTCATTCCTCTCTTCAAACCTTAAAAGTGGAAAAGGAAAGTTTTAAAGGAAGCTTCCACTTTCTTGTTTTTGATGTGGAAGGGTTGGACATCTTGTAGCAAGGTTCCCCAAAAAGTTTCAAGAGGATGATGATGTCGATGAAATCAAAATTCTGAAGAAGAAGTCTCCAGCTTATGGGAAAGGCAGGAAAAAATTAAAAAGAAATTTCTTTATGAAGAAGAACCTTCTTTCAAAAGAATATGACAGTTCAGATGAGTATGAGGTTGAGGAGGTTGAAGAGATAGAGAACTGTAGAGATCATGGAGAAAATGCTATGGTGGGAGTTGTCTGTAGTTCTCAGAATAAGAATGAAACTGAAGCTGATGAAGAATAATAAGTCGAGGGAAGAGTTGATATGATAGCATAGTTAGAGGCTGCTCTTGAGAAGATAGATTTTTGGAGAGCCAAAACAAAGAAACCTAAAAATTTTGTTCATGACGCCAAAATCTATATGTAGGAGCAAGAAGAAGAGAAGCTTGAGTTGATAGAAGAAATTGAGAAACTGAAGTTATCAACACAAGAGATCTCAGAATCAGTTAGTGAGTATAATCTCCAGATTTAAGAACAAAAAAGGGAGATCGATGGCTTTAATAGAAAAGTGAAAGATAAAGTCAAGTGTATCAAAGAACATGATGAAGAAGTGGTCAGTCTGTGATGAAAAATGAATCATCATGAAAAAATCTTGACCCTCAGTATGATATTAGAAAATCAGGTAATTAAAAAGATATAAAAGGTGAAAGAGGAGGCTAGTTGTTCAGCAGGAAAGAAGCAACAATTGAGATCAGATGTTATGGATGATTCAGGGCTTGATCGGAAACAAAAATATGTGAAAATTTAAGTCAGGCCAAAAGAACCCATTCTGAGACTGAAGGATGATTTAGTCACAAAGAAAAATTATAACATTCAGAGATCCCAAGGGGAAACTCATAGTGCATAAGTAACATGAATGAATGCACCTTATATCAGGTGTTATTATTGTGGAAAGATGGGACATTCATAGTATGTGTGTTCTATGGCCAAGAGATATCAAAGGGAACAAGAATAAAGGTGGCAGCCAAATAGATTACGACATTCCAGAACATATTTTGATGGACACTGTTATTGGTGTGAGAGATTTGGGTATATGTCTAGGTACTGCACTTCGACCATATAGAGGAATGTGCCAAAGCAGAATAAAAATGTTTGAAAGTAGTAGATCAATAAACCAACAGGTGAGTTAAAAGTGTAGAATAGAACATCATCTTTTCTAGATGAAGTCAGTCCATCATACTCTGAGAAATAACAGAAGTCTCAATCCATGCTAAGTGTAAAGGAAAAAATATGGACCAAGAAGAAGAAGAAGAATGGGAAGGTTGCGGTGGCATAAATTTCCCTTAAGGAATCAGATTGCTCTGGTGTGTGGATCCTTCATAGTGGTTGCACATATCATATGATTGGTAATAAGGATCTTATTAGAGGCATAAAATATGACAAAGAAAGAGTATTCAAATTTGGAAACAATGAAGGCATGAAGATTGTTGGCTCAGGAAAGGCCAAGTTTGGGGGAAAAGAGACGAGACATGCTGATGTCTTAGTAGTAGAAGGCCTCAGTCACAATTTTCTCAACATCAGTCAACTATGTGACTCAGAACATTCAATAAGGTTCATTAAGAAGGTGTATATTTTCAAAGGAAGAGACAAGAACATTGTTATTTAGGGAAAAAGAACAAAGGGAAATCTCTACCTGGTAAGTGGAGAAGAAGATATGTGTTTTCTGTCTAGAGAGGAAGAAAACAAGTTGTGGCATAAATGACTTGGTCATCATTTCCAACCATCCATGGAAGATCTAGTAAAGTGTGCAGCAGCCAGATACCTCCATAAGCTATCATGTGATCGTACACATACGTGTGATGCCTGTGAACAAGGTAAGATCATCAGAAAGACGTATAAAGAAAAGGAAAAGAAGTCAACAAGAGTGATTGAATTGGTTCATGATGATGTCTCTGGACCTATTTCACCAAGATAAATTGACGGGAATAGGTATTATGTTCTTTTCATTGATTACTATATCAGAATGGCATGGGTATTAGTTATTTCCCATAAGTCCAATGTGTTCAGCTGCTTAAAACAGTACCGAAGGGAATCTAAAAGGATGCTTGGATAGAAAATTCTGAATTTTCGTACAAAAAATGATACGGAATTCCCAAACAGTCAGGTGGAAGAGTATCTTGAGAAACATGGGATAAGGAATCAAGTATCTTTAGTAAGAACTCACCAATAGAATGGTGTGGTTTAAAGGAGAAATTGGATCATCAACAACATGGCCATAACAATTCTTATAGAAAAATAGCTACCATAGAATTTTTGGAAGGAATCAGTATTGACATCAGTCTACATTTCTAATAGGGATTCGTTGTGTCTGAAGGAAGGAAAGACTCCATATGAAATGTGGTATGGAAAGAATCCAACAGTGAAATACTTTTGAATATTTGGAAGTTTGTGCATTATTCTCAATAAAGAAAATCATAGGAAGTTTGAATCATGTGGAGACAAGGTAATATTATTGGGCTACTCAGGAAAAAGAAAATCATACAAATGCTTTAACAAGAGGCTTGGAAAATTATTTGAGAGAAATGAAATCACTATTGTGGAAAATGAAGGGAATATTCAACAGCACAGTGAGCAGTTTTCTTGATGAAAGTGATGAAGAGGAAAATAACACAGGAGGATTAGAAGTGGAAGATGCTGACTAAGAAGAAGACACTAATGATGAAAAAGAATTTGTTATGTCCGTATCTGCAAGGAAGCCAAAGAGTCGAGATAAAATTGACTGGAAGAATATCATGGGTGATCAGTCAACTCCAGTTCAGAAAAGGAGAATAAAATCACTACATCAGACATCATTACTATCAAAAGTTGAGCCTAAATGCTTTGCTGATGCAACTGAAGATGAAAACTAGGTTCAGTCAATGAATGAATAGCTTGATCAGATTGAGAAGAACCAGACATGGGAGATTGTTTCAAGTCCCACAGATAAGAATTTCATCGGGACTAAATGGGTCCTTCGCAACAAGATGAATGAATATGGCACAGTGGTTCGAAACAAATCCTGAATAGTGTGAAAAGGATACTCCCAGATAGAGATAATAGATGTTGATGAGACATTTGCACTAGTTTAAAGGCTGTAGAAAATCGGATTATTCCTAGCCATTTTCGTGCAACGGAAGTTCAAAGTGTTCCAGATGGATGTCAAATATGCATTTTTTTAATGGAGTTCTAGAAGAGGAAATGTATATTGAGCATCCAGATGTTTTTCTCATTCATGTGGATGAGAACAAGGTTTGCCAACTGAAGAAGGTGTTGTATGGGTTGAAACAGGCACCAAGAGCATGGTACTCAAGGCTTGATCAATATTTGAATAAGCCTGGTTTCCAATGTGGGAGAGTGGATTAAAATCTATATTTCAGCAATGATAGTAATCAAAGGAATATGGTGTTGGTTTATGTCAATGACATAATATTTGGCAGATTAGATGAACCTTAGTGCAGACAGTTTTTCAATTTCTTGAAGACCGAGTTTGAAATGTCAATGATTGGAGAGATAACGTTTTACCTTGGCCTATAGGTGAAATAAGGAAGGAATGGAACATTAATTTCTCAATCCAAATATGCCAAGGATGTTTTGAAATTATTTGGATTGGAAAATTCCAAGTAGATGAAGACTCCAGTTGTGACCCAGATGAAACTATACAAAGATGAGGATGGAAAGGCAGTTAATATCACAAAATACAGGAAAATTATTGGAAGTTTGTTGTATGTGACCGCAACAAGTCCTGATATTGTTTTCTTCACATGCCAAGAAGCAAGATATCAGAGTAATCCCATGAAAATCCACATGCTTGTAGTAAAAATAATACATTGGTATATCAAGGGAACGCTGAACTTCATCTTGACAAATAATGAAAAATCTTAGACAAATTTATTAGGATATAATGATGTTGATTGGGCCGGTTCAGCGAATGACAGGAAATCAACATATGGAGGCACATTCTATCTTGGTAGACTGTGTATTTCTTGGTAAATCATGAAGAAGGATTGTATTTCATTAAGAATCATAGAAACTTAGTATATTGTGGCCACTCAAGCATGTACACAATTATTGTGGATGAAACAACATCTTGAAAATATTGGAATTGTCGTGATGTCTCCGATCAGAATCCAGTGCGATAACTCAAGTTTTATCAATCTTAGAAAATATCTCGTACATCATTTAAAGACAAATCATATTGAGATAAAGTATTATTTTATCCATGAAAAGGTTTAGCAAGGAATCGTGAAGTTGGAGCATGTGCCTACAGAGCTACAGGTTGCAGACATTTTGACAAAGGCCTTACCCAAAGAATCTTTTGAGAGACATCGACTAGCTCTGGGAGTTCAATTGACTCCCCACACATGAAAGAGTGTGGATGTGGAACCCCCCCCCCCTCTCCCCTAGGTATGATGTGTTTTTCCCTAATTTTCTGATATGTTTTCTCTAGTCTATTACAAACTGCAAAGGAGTGACCATTGGGTTCATTGACAAAGGAGAGAAAATAGTGATTGTTCAAGGGGGAGACAGTGTGTCTATTGGTGAAATCATGAATGATACGGGGAGAAGCTAACAGGTGGAGCATCCAGATATGGGGAGTTGAATCTGGTTCAAAGTGCTTTGCCAGAGCTTAGCTTGGGCAACACAGGAAATAGTGCTAAAGAGGATTTGCAGCTAAGAAGAGTTAAATTAGTGAGAAGATTGGGGTAGCGTTTTAAATCTAACGATGCTTGAAGTGATCGATCAAAGAATAGATATCACGATTGATGAGGATCATGATAAAAGTAGAAGAGTGGTGTTGTAATGTGGTAATGATATTTCCAAAAATTGGTATTAGTTTTGTGTTAATAGTGGGGGTAAGTGTTGAAGTGATTCATAGATGAACTTTTCATTTACTGTTTTTTCTCATGATGAGCATTGCTCGTGTGGTATTAGAGTATGTGTAGAGTAAATCCTTGATTTCTATCGGAATCAAAATAGGAGAATGGTGGATGAATAATTAACGATGTATCTTTTTATGTTAGAGTTTTCAAAAAACCCAATGGCAGAGATTGTTGGGAAAAAAGCCCTCAAGGTATCATTGAATAATTTTTGAGGTGATTGTGTATGTTGAAAAAGTGGACATATTTGTTCTGATTGTTGAAAAATAAAACCATGACATACATATTTGTTGTCAAAGGGGACTTCATGGTGGCATGTCGAGTTCAACGGCTATAGTTAACGATCCATGTTTGATTCAAGAACTTCGACAAAGGAATGAATGATCTGGAGGTGGTACAAAAAATCAGATACAAGGTGCTACCGTTTTCCAATGTCTGCCAAATATTTGGGCCTGAAAATAAACAAATGGAGAATTGTTTTTTTCGTAAAGGGACTTGCATGTCATTGACATGAAAGAGAAGGAAATTTTCCTCCATGTGTTCGTCAATTTGAAAACATAAAAATATGGAAAAGGGAAAAGGGGCTCCAAAGTTTTAGGGTTGGTCACGCAAGTGACCTATGCAGTAGAGACTTGCGCACCAAAACTTGCACACCGAGGGGAGACTTGCGCACCGTCGCACAGGGTGTCCAAATTCCCATAAATAGAGGTCCAACCCTCCTCATTCGGTGTAGATTTAAACACTTAGAAAAATCATAGGTCCCATCACACAGGTGTGGTGGTCGATCAAGTGATGTATGGTCGCGCAAGTAGAAGTTTTGTGCCAAGTGATAGTTGCATGCCTATGGTGGTTTGGGTGAGGAAGGAGGTGAGTTGCCCAAGTTTTGAGTTGAAGAAGGGGGTGTAGCACAAGTGGTATGGTGATACTTGTGGGATAGTTTTGAATAAGAGAAAATGTTGTGGTTGCGTACCAATATTGGTTTGGGCATAAAAGGGTGTGAGTCACGCAAGTTTGGAGTTGCAGAAGGTTGTGTCATGCAAGTGTTTGAGGTGGACTTGCACGCTAGTTATAACGTGCGCACCGATACGCCGGTATAGAGAAGGGTTCCAGGTATGGTTGATTCATGACAGTGATTCAGCGTTGCGTGAAAGCTGGAAGATTTCCCGATATCTTTTTTGCAACTTGAGATTCATCTATAGGTGAAAGGTGGACTTCAACAGAGAATCTACATACAACAGAGGATGTATTCATTAGTGATAATGAAGAGAACTACATGTCTATAAATTTTGAGTGGATCCTTTCTATAGCAGTGAGAAATGAAAGAGGAAGAAGGTGATCCTCTCCACCAGTAGTGAGCCAGAGAGAGAGAAATAGGGAGTGCCCCTTGGGAAAGTAGTGAGCTGACCCTAAACATTGTAAAGGCAGTGAGCCTGGGAATTGAAGTGATATATCCCGAACTTTGTAAACAATAGTGTGCTTTTAATGTATTTGGTACATCGGCACATCACCAGTGTATGCTCGTTAGATGTAGCCTAGTGAGGGTGAACCATGTAAAAATCACTATGTCATGTGCATGCTTTAGTTTTGTTTATACTTTTCTGCAGGAAAAAGAGAAAGAGAGTCTTGATTAATAGCGATATAGGATCAATAGGGGAAGTTGTTTTAATCTGTCTTACCCTGATTCACCCCCCTCTCAGGGTATGTAACCAACTGGACCAAATAATATCTAATTTAATTTCATATTTTTATATAATCATGAAATCTATGATGATATTTGACTAATAAGAACACGGTTGAGGATGGACATTCTAATAAATTACATATATAAGGGAAACCAGAAATATTCATTTATTTAGTGAACATGAGTCTCCAATGTAGAATAAAATCATTGAGATTACCCATATTGTTATTCAGAATATTTATGGAAGGCCACATTATGAATTTTATGTGACATTTAATGCTATTTGAAAATATCAAACCCAAAATCGACAAATCATTTGAGGTTATTTTATACCATAAGGAGAAAAATATTGTCCAGACTAGATGAATAAGATATTTGAACTGATCAATTCTCTAAAAGTGAAGAAAATGAATCTTACTATATTTATTCTTGAGATACCAACATGAAATTGGTTGGACATCTACGTCCAGGGAAAAATTTCCAAGGGGTTATCATTGGAAGATTTCATGGAACTAATCTTTAATAAATTTGTCACATAAACACTAAGAGATCTTATAGGTTATGTGATCATTGAGATGAAATAAGAAATTGTGAATGTTATTTACAATTTATAGGCTTTCTCAAATTTTTTAGCATTTCTTGGTGATGAGGCTACTAAGGATTTTTAGTTAAAATGTTGGATGAATTTAAAAATATAATCAACAGTTAATAAACATTTTTTACCCACTTTTATGGAAGTATTGAGTAATTATATTATGTTATATAATGATATTGATGATGGGAAAGGGTATTCTATGGGAAAAAGTTGATCTTATAGTAGTATAAAGTGGAGGGGAGGTGACTGTTATATGAAATTTGAGTGACTAGTGGATGACCTTTTCCATTCCTTCATTTTAAATCATGGATTTATTGGAGCATTATCAATGTGGAAAATTTTATTTAATTAATATATTTTCCAAAGTCAGCATAATGAATGCCTCAATTTTTTAAAAAAGTAGACATCATTAGTTTTTCAATAACATGAAATATCATAAAGATGGAGGTCATGATTTAGAATCCATATAGGAAACATATTTATTGGAAATTTGTCACGAACTAACCAGGGTCAACATAGAACCGGTCATCCGAGCTGGTCCACAACATGTCCCAAGGGGTGTTCCTGATCCACAAGGGCGGGAAACTAGTGTCGGGAATCAGAACATACACATGGGAATAATTTATGCTTTAAAAATCCCACCAATACTAAAATAATAAACAGAATCATGAAGCCACGAGAACCAATAACATAACACAGAAAAATAAACTATTGGTCCCAATACATGATAAAACTGAACAACAGAAAAAAAGGGATGCAACAACTGAAAATGAAGCCACACCACTTCGATAACCATGTGAAATCTTGGTCACCTACAACCACTAAATCAAAATTTCTCCACACTGATATCCTACTAGGAATCGTGAACAAAATATGAACCTCCAACTAAAAAGATAGGATATGCGTGAGCACTGAAATTCTCAGAAGGGATGAAAAAGATAACCACTGAATCAAAGTGCTCCCTTTACAAAAACAAACCATTAACATAATTACGAAATACCTTTATAAAATAATGTTTTTCACATTTTAATAAAACAACATCATTTACCCATTTGAAAACCCAAGGCACACCACATACCATTTTGCCAACAGAAGCAAGAAAGAGGAAAATAGGGCAGTGCTAAAAAGTACAAGATAAACAAGTAGGAAAAGAATCTAATATAATAAAATGTAAACAAGAAATATAATCAATAACCATGGGTGATCCTAAACATCCCTAGACAAACCCTGGATGTACTCGGTTGGAAACCACCTATCGGTGTATGGTGAAGCCCCTATGTCTATAACCAAATGGATTCTCTCATAGCCTCCCTATGGAGAAGCCCTCCCAGCCTATCCACAACTCCAGGAGTGTACCAACCTTTCTAATTGGGGATAACAAGAAACATTCACTCTATCATCTAAAGGATGCCCATGAACCGATAGTGGTAAAATTAATACTAGGTCAGTAGGAGTCCCTTACACACGTGAATCATCTCACCGCACTTGCCTACCCCAAACAAGGACAGCAGTATATTATAACCCCTAAGGGATATCCCTTCTATAAATGTGATCTTTAATTATATACATAAATTTCATATCACATGAAGGTGCAAACTGGGTCTTCGTTCCCTTAAACATTCAAACCACTTCATTAAACATTCAGGTTTTCCAATCGTGCACTCACATTTTCTAAATCACAACCATTCTCAAGTTCAATACAAAAATTCACCTTTGAGTAGGAAGTTCCAAAAGGGCCTTTATCTTGACGTAACCAAACACCTTTTCCAAAACAACACACCAATTCTGCTTCTATATATGAAAATCCAGTGGGCCCTTAAGTTCTGAACACATACAATAACACTTTACAATTTTCAAATGGTCCTTTACAATTCCCAAATACCCCCAAAACATGTTTCAAGATAAATTTCCAAACCATAATGAACCCATTAAAAACCATGGATTCCGAAATCCATGAGAAAATTTTTATAAAATTCCATTTAAAACCTTCTTTAGTAATCTCCTAAGGGAACCAACATTCTTTGAAAACTATGATTTATTTGAGAAAACAATATTTTTTAAGAATACCATTTATAATGTGTCATATTAATTTGAGGGAACATACATGTGTGCACATAGTGCACCCATAGATGTTCCAACATCCAATGGAACACCAAAGGCCCAGTAAAACACTCAAAAAATCCTTTCCATAAAACACAATTTTCTTAAAACCATAACCAACCATCCTTATTATTTAAAGAACATGAAATAATTCCCTTGAGACTATAAACCCCATTCTAAAAGACCCTAAATTTTTTAACAAGCTATAATCTCAAAAACCATACACACAAAACCAATTCCATAACCAATAAAATACCATTACCCTATAAATAGGCTAAACCATTCATCTAACACCCCCAATTTGACTTTACAAAAACTAAGGCATTTTTAATAAACATCCTAACTGCCAAAACCCTAGGCAATGCACAAACATACATATTAAAACCTATTTTTTTAATTTATGTTAAAAATAAATCACCATTATCATAAATCAATTGGTATATTATTAGTGCGAAAGGGAATTTAAAATTAAATGAAAATATATAAGTTCTCAAGGAGAGTTACAGAATGGAATGACATGGAAACGCCTACCATAGCCTTGTGAAAATAGAATAAAACATAAAAGAGTTGGACAATATGGCCTATAGGATGAATCTGTATTCCCTAAATAAAAATAAACATCACTCACACCAAAACACTATACATTAGGGTTCGTCCAAAAATGTACCAGGGCATGAGTGAGAAAAGAAATGATGGAGGGGGAAGAGGGGAAGAGGAAATCAAGAAGAACCATTCACCATTGGTGAGAAATATCCCCCAAATAACCCCAAATAAAAGCAGGAATAAGGGGGTGGCACCTCTAGTCGATACCCATCAAGTATGGATTTATTTTTGAGGTGGAACCACCCAAATTGAGGTTTTTGGATAAATGTTATTAATCCCAAAGTGGACTGCACGGTTTTGCTGCATAGTTTGGAAAACCTTGCGAAAACCGTGTCAGAGATGCAAGAAAGATTGTGGAAACATGCAGGGTAAAGCTGGATGGTTTGGGGAGACCTTGATCAAACCGTGTAACAATAAAAAATGTCCAAAACCCCAAAATTAAACCAAAAACACTAGGGATGTCCACCTAATGAT
Organism: Viscum album; assembly: GCA_963277665.1. Classification (NCBI taxonomy): domain Eukaryota; kingdom Viridiplantae; phylum Streptophyta; class Magnoliopsida; order Santalales; family Viscaceae; genus Viscum; species Viscum album. The sequence continues at coordinate 1,380,588,913 of OY728160.1, forward strand.
CCAAAAGTTTTTAAACAAAATACAGAGACACTGAGGGAATCACAAACCCTCCAACATGGCACTTTCTTCACATAAAATTAACAATAACCATGAATAGTTATAGAAGAAAAGATATAAAAAAAACTAATCGAATTTTATTGAACACCCAACCCGAACCTCAACAAAAAGATACAATATTTAGAAATATATAAACTGAAGGTGTATCCAAGGTCGGGGTGTGACAACTCTCCCCTCCACACAAACATTCTTCCCCCAAAAAGTCACCAATCCAAAATTCAGTCAAGATTCGAGTCCATTCGCAAAAAAACCAAAAAAGAAAATGAATCCTGGTATGAAATCACTCTCTATATCTCACACCCGACTAATTCAAGAAGAATATGAATCCCAAGACTATGTACGAACATGATAGGGTTCTCCCCCACCACAAAAACTCAACTAGATTGAAAACATCAAAATCACAACACACCACCCATGGGGGGGACCACAGGAACATCCAACTAATATTTAATGAACTACTAGAATGAAAAAACAACTCTACGCCAAGGACCCTGAAAAAGAACCTGTTATGGAGCAACCCAACATATTGAGCACCTGAATGTAAAAACCCAATAAGATCTGTAACCTTCCCTATGAGACTGATCAAAAAACCATTAGAGTTAATATGTTACATTCCAGATCAGACTTTGAGAACTAGTGTAAACCTTGAGAAGAACTCAACCAAAAACCTCAACCAAGCCCAACCACTCTTATCACTAAACAGCCACCTCCAAATCCAAAAGCCATCCTAGACCAAACTAGACACACCCTATGAAAGATAAAAAATTACAAAAGCCACGGTCAATGAATTGAACTATTCATATCATAATAGAACAAGTCCATCACACCCTCACACAATGATGATGAACACACCCATGTTGAGAAACGAAATCAAGGAAACATCAGATGTTTCCAACGCAAAAGGATATGGACTGTGCCGAGATCCCTCACACCATAAGGAACCCCTGAATATACATGAGTTTCACCCTAAAAACTGAGGCGGGGGATCTGATGGCTAAAGCATCTTTTCCATACCGTCATGCACTAGCATCCCCCGACCAACACTCATTCCATGAATGGAATTACTTTCAAAACATTCTGTAGCGACCCAAATAGTAACCACGATTACAAGACATAGGAGGAATGCGGAAAATAGCTTAGAATGCCTAAACCAGACACATTGGGGGAAAAAAGAATAGATTGATGATATATAAGTTGGCACTGGTGGAAAAGATTCATTTAAAATAGGTTCCTCTAAAACACCCCTATCCAGTTAGGGAACCCTCTAGAAAGCTTAAAACCACAAACTACACAACAAACTTTAGCGACACAAAAACACTTGACCTCTACTTGTCCATAATCAGACCCCAAAAAACCACAAGAGAGCATAGTCTTTAACAATCTCAGGAGTTCCCAACCAAATAAAAACACATTGTACCTCTTTGAACCACTTTCTTGCCTCTAATAGACCACTTCCATTCCACAAGACAAATAACACCCAAGAAAAACTGGGAACTGGGCATGACTCACATGCAAAATTGGAAACCATTCTGTGAAGCATACTCCAAACATTACGAAAAACACATCTGAAACTATCATCAAGACAATCCCAATCCAAATCAATAGCGCATACTAAGGGCAACAGGCTTATAATCCAAATGTATAAAACACAAGAAAAAACACTTTTTTGAAAAAATACAATTTCTATAAAATTCCAAAGCTTCCTTCTCCATGGTCATTTTCAAAATACCATGTACCCACTTTCTAAGAAAAACCAAGTCCCAAAATCACTTTTCCCATCAAACCAATTTTGGAAGAATCATGCCAAGCCTTAAATTCCAAAACTACACCCATGGAATCATATGAACCGTCACATGTGTTCCCACTCAATTACTTTCACTTCATCCATGAAAATGTTCCCAAATGAAAATTATGTATACACCCCAAACATGTGGCCCTTCTTAAGGAACACCAAGGGTCAAAAATTTCTTTTCTATGTCAAGTCTAAACTTACATAAAATTTTTCCTAACCAAAATACTACCTTATTTAAAACCCATTTCACCAATTTCCAAAACAATTTGATAGAAAACCTTGTCCATCTCAAAACCACATTCACTTTGAAACCATTTTTATTTCCAAAATCCATTTTCATTTTCAAAAAACACTCCCAACAATCATGTGCAAAACAAACCACAACCAGCAACAGATTGCATGAATGAGAAACTAGTGTATATGCCCAACCCAGAAACATGGTGGTTTCGAATCCCCATGTTAGGAATAACACTAAGAGGACCTCGAACCAGACACCTGGACTCCACATGGTCCACCACTCCATGTGAGGTCACAACATGACTTTGGTTCACCTCCATTTTCATTCCTCATCACAAAATAACCAAAGACAAGGACTCACTCCCGGACTAACCCCGGTAACTCTGGTACCCTAATGAGTGGTAGTGATCAGGAAGCTACATGTGGCCTAAATCCTATTCCCCGAAAAACCTAGTCTCCTTCTACCAAACACCCCCAAATAACAAGATCCTGCTTTGGTACCATTTTTTCATGAACCAACCTGGGTCCACCCTGAACTGATCATCTGAGATGGTCCACAACAAGTCCTTTGGGGTGTTCCTAATCCCCATGGGCTAGAAACTAGTGTTAGGAGTCACAAAAAACACTTTTAAATGATTTAAGTCTGAAAGAAACCAACTAGAACTAAAATAATAAATAGAATCAAAAAATCTATCAGAAACAACAAATTAACATAAAAAAATAATTAGTTGGTCCTAGTACATGATATAAATGAACAAGCAAAAAAATAGAGGAACAAACTGAAAATGAATCCATGCCACTACAATCTCTATTTGACCACATGGTATCCTCCAAATAGTAAACCTATCATGCTTCACAGCTATAACCTACCGATAATCATGTTCAAAATATGAACCTACAACAGAAAAAGTAGGACACACATGAGCACTGATGTGCCGAGTAGGGATGCCAAAGATAAACACTAAATCCAAGAGTTTCATTTCCAAAAAAACCATTAAAAAAAGTTGGAAATAACTTTATAAAAGAATTTCTTTTCACAATTTAATAAAACAACATCATTTACCCATTTCAGAACTCAATGTACACCACATGCCAATTTGAAAACATAAACCAAAAAAGGAAAACAGGATAGTTCTAAAAATAACTAGATAAACATGTTAGCAAAGAATCTAGTACAATAGAAATTAAATAAGAAAAATGATCAATAATATTGGGTGGTCTTAATCATCCCTACAAAACCCTTAGACATACTCAGTTCGGAACCACCTATCGGTATATAGTGAGTCCCCTAGGTATATAAAAAATTGGATGCTTTCCTAGCCTCCCCAGTGGTGAATCCCTCACAGCATGTCCACAACTCCAGGAGGGTACCAACCTGTCCAATTGGGGCTAATAAGAACCCATAACTCGATCACCTAAAAGACACCTAGGAACCCATTATTATAATAGTAATACAATGTAAGTAGGAGTCCCTCACATGTGTGACTCAAGTCACCACACATGCCTACCCAAAACACAAACACCAATATATGATAACCCCTAAGGGATGTCCCTTCTATAAAGGTTCTCCGTATTTATATACACAAATTTCATATCACTAGAATGTTCTAACTGGGCTACCCTACTATTAAACATTTAAACCATTTCATAAAACATTCTTGTTTTCCAATCGAGCAATCACCTTTTCCAAATCATAACCCTTTCCATGTTCAATAAAAAACTCCACCTTTGAGTTGTAAGTTCCAAACATGCCATCAGCTCAACGTAACTAAACACCTTTTCCAAAACATCACACCAAAACCACGTCTACATATGAAAATCCAATGGGCCCTTATGTACCAAACACACACCCCAACTCAACAAAATTTACAAATAGGCCTTTACCATTCCCAACTCACTCCAAAACATGTTTTAAGCCAAATTACAAACCTTAATGAACCCATTAAAAACCATGTTTTCAAAAACCCTTGAGAAAAACTTTGTAAAATTATATTTAAAACCTTCCTTATAAATCTCCCAAGGGAACCAACTTTGTTTTAATACAACGAGTCATTTGATAAATCATGATTTTTTAAGAAACTATTTTTCAGGAGTCATCTTCATTTGAGGGTACATCCATGTGTGCACCTAGTGCACCCATATAAGTTCTATAATCCAATGGCACACCAAAAACCCATGAAAACACACAAATAACCCTTTACATAAAACATAATTTTCATAAAAACCATAACCAACCATACTTATTTATTAATGAACATCAAACAATTCCATTAAAACCACAAAACCCCTTCTAAAACACCATAAATTTTTTAACTATCTATAATATCAACAAACCATGTACTATAAACCATGTTCACAACCAATAAAATACCATTACACTATAAAAAAGGATAAATCATTCATAAGTCCCCCAATTTCACATTACAATAATTATTCCCTTTAAAATAAACATCATACGTGCCAAAACCCTAGGAAATGCACAAAAATATATTAGATTACCTATTTATTGTAATTTATAACAATAAAAAATCACTATTAGAATCAATTCATAGGAATATTAGAGTTTTAGAAGGTATTTTAATATTAAATGAAAGTACAAAAGTTCTCATGGAGGGTTTCGGAAAGGAAAGAAGTGGAAACGACTACCTTAGCACTGTGAGAATGGAATAAAACCACAAGGAAAGGGATAATAGGGCTTCTTGGATGAATCTTCATTCCCTTAATAAAAATAAAATTTTCCCACACACAAACAATATAATTTAGGGTTCTTCTGAAGAAGAACCAAGGAAAGATAGAGAAAATAAATGAGATAGTGAAAAATAGAATTGGAAATCAAGAAGGACCATAGACCTTTGGTGAGAAATTTCCCCAAAATCACTCCAAATCGAAGTAGGAATAAGGGGAGGAACCTCTAGTCGATACCCAAAAAGTTTGGATTCATTTTTATGTGGAATCACCCAATTCAAGTTTTGAAAATAAAATTTATTAAGCCCATAATAGAATGCATGGTTTTGTTGCACGGTTTGGACTACCATGTGCAAACTATGAGAGAGCTGTTAGAAATATTCTGGAAACATACAGGGTTAGGCTACACTGTTTGGGGAGACCATGCTCAAACCATGTGACCTCCAAAATTGGCCAAATTCCCCAAATTACACCCCAAACACTAGTGTAGACCACCCAATTATCCTTGAATGTTTTAAACATAATATAGAGACACAAAGGGAAACACAAACTCTCCAAAATGCCACTTTCTTCACAAAAAATTCACAATAACCATGAATTGTTCTCGAAGAAAATAAATACCAACAAAACAGAAGGAATTTTATTGGTCATGCAACCTAAATATTAACCAAAAATCCAACATTGAAAAATAAACTAAAGGTTTATATGAGGTTAGGTTGTGACACTATTTCTCCATAGAATAGATCTAGTAGTATATCTTTTAGGATGTCAAGTAATGGATGAAAAAGGTGTTCTCAAGGAATGGTCCAGTAAGGATATTCTTGGAAGTATAATCAGGTGACACATGGGTGGGTCTTGATGTAGGTTCAGAGTAGATATTCATTAATGAGAAGGAATTGGCATACCTTGGTGAGGGTTCATCCAATGTTAGAGGCGTGATATTGGGTACCTCTACCAAGTTCATGTAATTTTTGGTTTTATTTATCATTTGGTTATGTCTGAATATTTGGTGAGTGGCCTTGTTTTTTATGTAGAGTTAATATCTATAGATGCTTTAGTGAGTACCTCATTGGAAGAAAAATACTATCATATTAGGTCATTTCATGATTATTCTATGGATATATCTTAATATTAATTTTTTTTTGCATATTTATATTTTAGAGAATTATGATTTTGAGGTCATTATTATAGTTTATTAGTAGTCATATTTTTGGATTCTTATTAATTTCCATTTGAGGTGGATGAAAATATATACATCGTGTTATAAATATTAGGATTTCCATGGAGAATGTTGTTTTCATAGTAGATTTTTTTCTTATAATTTATGGTAGTTGAGAATGATAAAATATCATTGGAAAAATATGATTATTTAATTAGTTAAAATGGGATTTAGTACAATTTTTCATCATATAGACTTATATGAGGATTTATTTTTTTAATGATTTCGTAGGATTGCTTCCAAAGTGGGAGGTCGATTTTTTTTGTGAACTGAATATCATATATTAACCCAATCTCTATAAATATTCATCATATAGATCCAAATGATAATTAATAGTTTAAAAATAATTTTATATCATGAATATATGGTATTTAATAGGAAATGTGTACCTCTATGTGGTGTTGTAGAGAATTTTTCCAAGAAATATTTTTTAATTTTTTGATTGGGTGTTTAATATTATATAATTAATCCAACTAATATTAAATATCAATGTCCTTAGTAATTACTTGATGATTTATTCAATTATTTGGAATAATTTTATGGGTTTCAAAGATTGTTCTATGACCATGTGGTTATTAATTGAGAGTGTGAACTAAATATATTCCTAATACAACATTTTAGACATGGTGCAACTATTATAAATTATTTATGATTCCATTAAAGGTGATGAATAATGTATTTATATTTATATCCTTGATGAACTATTTTTACCACCATTATTTTGAAATAATTTTAATTGTTCTATTAATGAATGTTTAATTTACTCATCATATTTTGAGTATCATAGATTGAATACTGACATTTCAAGTCACGTGTTGAGTGATCATTGCTTTATTGTCAAGATATAAAAATTTCAATTCTGTATTTAATAGGTGAAGATTCTTTGGAATTCCGTTCTCTAAAACAAGGATATTAGTTGAATCAAATAATGTGTATACTATAATATATTGATAAATATCAAATAATATCATTGAAATATTGAGTTTCTTGTTCTTATAAATTATTACCATCAACTCACTTAATATATATCTTCCCTAGATGCACTGATGATGAAATTAAAAATGTTTTTTTAATTTCCTATTGAATAATATATTTGATTTTATATAGAATGAGTTTATGAAGAGGTTTAAATCAAGGCCAATTTTTATTTTACATGAATTAATAAAGTGTTATGATATTTATTTTGATAAATGTTTTACAGTTTAATACTATGTATAGATTTTAGAGGGATGAGTATTTGCATTCTATTCAGGAAATATTTGGTCACATAAGTAGAGTTGTTCTACTCATGATTTTGATTTGGTAGCTATTGTCTATGAGCATAATAGATAAAAATAATTATATTTTTTATAGCATCTTATGGTGTTCAATGATATCAAAATCACCATGTTTATATTTTTTTATAGAAATTTAAATATTAGATTATGCATATGGGTCGAATATATTTATTTTTTTTATATTGATATGGTGTATACTTTGTGAAAATAAAATTTCTTCCCATTATTTTAGAATTAAGTCAATGGTAAATGTAGTTCATGAGAATAAGGATGAATAAAAATGTATATATATTTTATTAGAATTTATTATTAATTTATCTAACTTGGATGATTGAGGTATTTTAGTGATTTATACCACCTATTCATCCTTTATTAAGTGGTTGAAATAAGTATATAGTTTATATATGGAGTGTTGAGTTCATCAAGCAAGATGGCATGGTGTAGGGTGGAAGTTATAATATTACCTTAAAAAGTATTCTCTTTTTTATTTAAATGGATAATTTTTTGTTATAATGGACTTGTGAGACGAATTCAGTGGATATTTTCATATTATCAATGGGAATATCATCTTGGTTTGATCAAAGTGTACCAAATTCTTCAGTAAAATTTTTGTTCTTAGTCATTAAATGGAACAATGATGGATTATTTTCTTGCATATTCACTTATAAATGGGTAGAATATAAATATTACAGACCAATAATTATGATTTTGAAATTACCTTTTCTAGAGTCACTACTGGAAAAATTCCCTATACCCACGGTTCGAAACCATTGGTATAGCCCCCCAAACCGTGGGTATAGGTTATACCCCTGGTTTTGGGAACCGTGGGCTGGAACGGCGTCAGGATAGGGGGTCAGCCTATACCCACAGTTTCTCCCAAACTGTTGGGATTGGCTACAGACCACCCGAGCCGTGAATTTTATCTATTGTATATGCATATATCTAGCTCTATATATTAATATGTGGAATTTATATTCAAAAAACTCGGCAAGCAGGAATCGATCTCGCGTCTCACAATGAACCTCACAGGTGCGCCGCACCAACGGACCAAACAAGCTGCGATACTTATTTTTTATATTATCATATATCCTCCTATATATATTAATATAATATAGTTCAGTATTTAAAATACACGGCCCGAAGGAATCGAACCCACATCGCACAAAGAACCTCATAGGAGTGCGGCACCAACAGACCAACCGAACTGAAGAATTTTTGAAATTATTTATTTATATTATAGTAAATATATTAATATAAACCGTGAAAAAATGTCTTCCCGCCAAAAAAATTTCGTGTCCCACCTAATTTTCTTTCCCCGCAAGAACTCAGAAAATATAGACCCATGGTTTTGGAGAACCGTGGGTGTAGGTCTTCAAAAAAACCCCAATACCCACGGTTTTGAAGAACCGTCAGTATAGGTGTTCGGAAAATACCATATACCCATGGTTTTCTCCAAAACCATTTGTATAGGTCTTAAAATAGAACTATACCCATGGTTTTTGGCATAACCATGTGTATAGGTGACCTATACCCACGGTTTTCTGTAAAACCGTGGGTATAAACCTATTTTCCAATAGTGAGTGGAAATGGGATGATTTACCGTTGATTATGGTATGGGTTTGTAATGATAGTATATAGGGAATGAAGAATTTAATTTAATGATTATTGGTTTCATTATGGTTTCCATTTTCATCATATCCTAGATAATCAAATAATTAATGATAATAGAATTATTTTTGGTATTGGTAATTTTAAAAAGCACTGTTTACTTTTTTGTAATTATATTTTACCAAGATTAGAGATTCATATAACTATTAAAAAATTATTTTCATAAGTCATTGGTTTATTAATTAAAATTAATCACAATTTATTACCCGCTGATGGATGATCATTCTATGTATACTATTTTGATTATTTTGAACATGATTCTATCACGTCTTATTTACTTTTGGGGTATTTTGGAATATCATTTTCATTTAACAGTGATTTATAATTATAATTACAAAAAAACCTATTTAGATGGATTCGTTTAAGTCTTTATATGGAAGGCTGTGTGATTCACATCTTTATTGTTAATAATCTCATTAGATGTATTTTTTTCCATTTTTTGTGAAATAGAATTTTCATCATCTATAAATAATCAAAATAATTCTAGATAATAGTCCTATTAAAAAGAATTCATGTATTTATCAGAGACGTCAGACAATTAATTTCAATATCATTTATAATACTTTTCTTTATGTTTCATTTCATTTTGTACAGAGAGGAATTAGAATACATGAAATTTTTTCTTTATGATTTATTAGAATGTTTGATATTTTATAGAAAATTACTAAGGTTACATTTTGTATGGTTATGCCTCTAATTATTGTATTATAAAAAAAAATTTCGTTTTTTTCTATTCAGGAATTATAAACTATATCTTTCTCATGTAAATTAATGTGATGATGTATAATACGATCTCAGTAGAAATTTTTTAGAGATTCCAGTTCATATTCTGGATCATAATGATTGGTTATTTTAATGAAATTTTATAACTCTTTCACTTTATTTATGGTATCATGGATGTATATATGTAGAGACTTCAGAATGAGAAGAAAAAAAAGATATTCCAAAGCATTATGACTTCAGTAATGATTTGGGATGATGCTTATATATGATGACATGACCATAAGAGTAGATTTTGTTATATAAAGATTCATTGGGGTATATTTTTAATTTTAATTTTGATGATTATTTTTTTTAGTGGATTTAGTGGTACTTGGGTAAAGTAAGAGGATATGAGTTTGGTTTGGGAGTAAAAAATGTTATATTTTTTATTAAATATACCATTGGTTACCTGATGTGAGGTAGTAGGGTTATGGTGGGGTAACATGGGTGGTAGTTTCCTTGACTATATACTAGTAACATTAGGGCTATGTATAAAGTACTAGGTAGTTATTTGGATGGGTTTTTAAATTATGTCAAATTTTACTTTTTTATAGTCATTGTATTTGATATAATTATCAGATTTATTTTTTCAAGGGAAAATTTGGAATAATTTCCATCACTATAGACTCTACCTTTCTCCCAGAACTTGATGTTATTGTTTTAATTTGCTTAAATAAACAATCATGATCTATCTAACATGATATTTTAGTTTCAATAATAACTACATGACCCATAACATTTTTTAATAATTCAATAAGGTTTAGTAATTTTCGTAATGAAATTATTCTTCTATTCTTCTATTCTTCTAGTTATGTTATTATATTGATTACTTATTTCGTAGATGGATTGAAACAAAATTACATATGTGGTTTATATAACTAGAATATGTTAGGTAACATCTTTCTTATATAAGTGTATAGTAATTTTTTATTATAGGAAATTAGAACTTTTTTTGGTTATAATGATTCTTTTGAGATAGTTGATATGAAAAATGTGAACAAATATTGTAGAATAGTTATTCAGGATTTGTTATGTGATTTATAAATTGTAAATATGTTTTCAAATTATTATGGTATAGAATTATATGTGTAATATAATGATTTAATAAGGAATATTGAGGAATAATATGAATGTTACATTTCAATATCAGTGGAATATATAATGTTATGGAAGTAAAGGATAAAAAATTGATATTTTTCTGATATTTTAATTTTGTGTTTACTTATGTAGTGTTTCGTTTCATTAGTGAATGATTTATAAAGTATTATTGTAGGTTATTTTATCTGTATTTTATGAAATTTAATTCATGTCATCTACTATAATTAATATTTTTATGTGTTAATAAATTTATAAAATTGGGTTAAAGTCACACAATGAACTATATGGAATGAGTATTTGTTTTGGTTATACTTTTTCGTAAAAAAATATGATATAAAAAGGAACACTTTCTAAAGTTATATTTTTAATGATAAAAAGTTATAGATTAAAATTGGAAAATAATTTAAAATAGTAATTTTTTTATCACATGATTTTAAGGGACTCAAAATCGTGATTTTAGTGTCAAATTTGGTAAATATAATGAAATTTTTTATGTTGCACTACTTGGGGATGATATTTTTATATTTTGTGATGAAGATTAATGGTTGGTAGATATTTCATTATCTATGTTTGATAATCTAAAACGTTCCATGAATTTAGACACTGTTATGGATCCTTGGGATTGGTTAAAAAATATATAAATTTTGATATGTTTCATGTATTTTGGTATTTATTGATTTAAGAAGGTAATTTCATGTGATTACTTGTGTTTGGAATAAGGGATTAATTTGGGAAAGTGTTTGGATTTCATTTTTAACATGAAATTAATGTTATAGAAATATTCAGTGATGTGGTTAAAAGATTATTTAGTTGTCATAATTAGTCCTAATTATATATTTTTACATTGAAAATGATAATTTTAATTAATTTAGGGATTTACATTAATTTTGTATTATAATATTTAAACTATATTGGTTTTTTGGGGTTATAGTGGTGATATTGGGGATTTATTGCCACTCCTTGTACTTGACACCTCTTGTTCATGAAGACTACACACATGATGTTGTATGCAATAGAAAGAGGACAAAATAGTTTAGGAGATGATATTAAGATATGTCTTGGAGTTGTGAAAAATTTAATATAGAGTTGTGTGGAGTGATGTTCAAATTCAGTTCTATTATATAGTTTAGTTGTATTTTTTACACTCTCGTACTTGTTTTTTACATTATATTCCTTCTTGGATTATTGTGTCTCTTGGAACCATTTGGGATACTATTATAAAATATTTTGTTTATTTATATAATTTTAACTTCTTATTATTAAATTATAATTTTTTAGTAATGGAACACAATGAGGAATATATACCCCCATAAGATATCTTTATATAGTTAGAACTATTCTCTATCCTTTATTGATTATAGAGTGTTCTTTTTTCCAACTAATTCTTTTTTTTAGTGGATCTTTAATTTTATAGTAGAATGTTATTCAAAACAATTTGGAGGTATGGTATCATTTTTAGAGGATGGGTATTTATAGTCAATATGATACATAAAATTTTTAATCCCCCTCGTGTTTTAAGGTGACCAAACAACACAAGTATTGATTAATATTAGAGTAGGAAATATTGAATATGATGGAAAATATGATTTTTTAATTTTATGTTGTTTTTTATTAAAAAAAATGTATAAAATAAATTAGTACTATAAAAAATGTATGGTGTAAAGTGAAAAAAATTGATCCCATAAAAGGATAATATATTAAAAAATATTTCCAATCAAATGATTTTTTCACACTTAAAACATAGTGTATGAGGATCGATAGACCTAATTAAACGTATCCATGTTCCAATTATAAATTCATTTTCTAACACCTTTTAGAAGTAAAAGATTAAATACAAAAATCCATTATATACAAATATTTTATACTGGTTTCTCAATCCCCAAGAACCTCCATGACTTAAATATCAGAAACAAATATAAATCAATATTTTATTAAACATGAAGTTTCAGACCACATAGCTTATATCCATTGAATGCCATCGGTAATCATTATTTACAATCTTAATAGATTCCCAACACCTAAATATTCTCAATTATGCACGATTATACTATAGATACCAAAGATTTTATACAAAAAAATCAAATATTTATTACTGAATATTCAATACATTTTCCAAGAACACACCCTATAACTATAATAGTTTAGTTTATTTGGAGGCTATAAACACAATAATTCTATTTCATGAATTTTATTTGACATATACTACCAATATATTCTCACAAAGTACTACTCTATGTTATACCCTACATAAATATTTCTCTATAACATGGGGAATGAATCATAAGAAAGGGTGATATGAGATTCTCAGAAAGGGTAAACATAGTAGTTATCAATCTATTATTATATGAAAAAAAAAATTAAAAAAATGGTTATGATATCTTTAATATAAAATAGAAATTTCATACCAAACAATCCATAAATCATAAACATGAGTAATGGATTAAAACCTTATCATTTCTAAAAACCATGGCACATAAGAATGTGAAATCATCAAAAATAAATCATTAATAAAAATATGATTTAATAAAAGTGTGGTATCATCACAAATATGGAAAAACATAAATATGACATGGTTAACTACCAAGTCCATACAAATAGTGGATCAAGATAAATCACCTTTTTCCCATTATAGATCATGACACAAATGTTTCCCATAGTGGATTTGGACACAATTGTCTACCATAGTGGATCGTGACCATAAAGATGTTTACTATATTTATCTCTTTAGATATAAAGTGTTACCCAATTAAATTAAGTGAGATATATGTCCAAGAAATCTCATAACGAAACCCATACTTTTGTGTGCCTTAATATGAAAAAACAATCATTATATCCTGATATTTTAACTGGTGTAAACAAAATATAAATCATAAAAATTTATTCAATTCACCGTAGTGTGAAAGATGATAAATAAATTAATTTCATAATAATTTAATTAATATAAACATGAACTATCCATAGAAATAATAAATATCAAATCATTCAATCTTATCCCCAGTAAACAATGAGTAACATTAATGGATGTCATCTTAGATGGAAAATTATTTTGAAATATCACTTAGAAAATTTCATGGGGAATATAGCATGTCAAATTTTAGAAAAAACATTATTATAAATAAAACATTTCTTAAATACCTTTCATTAAAAATAAACATGGAAACTCATAATGGAATAATTAAAATTCATTTAAACGTTTCTTGAGGAAACATCCTTTCCATTTTGAAAATCTCTTTTTAAATGTAAAAATTCACAAAACAATTGTCGATACTTTTCTTTGAAAATATAATTGGAATAATATAAATGAATAATTGGAAAAATTATCTTTTCATGACAGAGAAAATAGTTTTCATTTCATACATATTAAAAAATGATTCCTTTTACATTTTTTGATGAAATCAGAATTGCAATTTTTTGGAAAATGACAGGAATATTCCATAAAAACATTTTTTAAAATCTCCAACTTGGTTAACAATTTAAGAAATTAATAATTTATATGATTTAAAAAATATTTCATAAAATATTATAAAACATTATTTTGGACGAAAACCGATATTCTACTGAAGAGATAAAAAAAGTTTGTTTTATTTAAAAAAACATTCTTCTGATCTATTGAGTTAATAAAGATAGGAAAATGAAGGAAAAAATGTAGTATCGGAAAAACTGTAGAGGATGATAAATATAATGAGTTTATAAACATACATATCATAATATTTCATCATTATAATAATACACATAAACATTATAAACAAACGATGAGATTGTATGATAAAACCCTCACCAAATTGGTATCTTTTATACAATAAACCCCATGAAATATAGATAATCAATTGGATATGTAAATCCAAATAATTATTATGATAATATAAATAAAATAAATTAATTGGTAGTATATACACCACATTAAATTAACACATTGTAAATATGGCATGTGTCTCATGAAAATTAAAATTGAGACGAGAATCCCTTACCAAAAGTCTTGACTTCCTTCATACACATTTTAACCTCATGAATAATAAATATAAGTTTATTAAACATAAATTAAATAATTATTATTATTTGTATAAAAAAATATATGATTTTATTATTCCCTTTAGTTACCCATTTATTAACAATTTCTTATTAAATTCATGTTTCATCCAAAAATGCTTTGTTTTTCATGGATTTTATGATTTTTTTTAGTTATATTAATTTGATCAAGTTACCATAAATTAAAGAGTGTTAAAAATGGTATAAATATAATATATATTCATTATATATGTATTTATAGAGAAACATAAATGTTAGAGATAGAAAATAAAATACATTATTCATGGAGATAGTGGGTCATACATATGCATGAACAATACTTACATTTTCTAAACAGAAATATTGAATTCAAATTAAATAATATATTAACACTGAAAAATAATTTTATTTCATATATATCACATATTTTATTTTAACCAATTCTTATTACCTTCCATGTAATGTGTGAACAATTCACATTGCTTCGTGAGGCATTAGTCCACCGTACACAGGAATGACGATATCGTATTCCCCCTAAATGGAATGTAAGTTGGAAAATTTAATATCATGATAATATAATAAAAGAAATATCATAAATATCATATATTAAAATATACAACATTATATCAATCTATGAGATGTAGTGATGTAATAGGATTAACATTGGTTCATGTGGCATTAGTCTACAGTACACATGAATGATAATTTTGTAACCTATTTTATGGAACTGTAGAATGGTTTAGTTTATTAAATAAATATGATAACCTATATGTATATTGGATATAATTATTATATTATATTAAAATGGTTTAATAATAATTGAAGTAGTTTTAGGAAAAAATAATATAATATTCTTGGTTAGGGTCATTACCTCTTTTTCACGCAAGTTATTTTTTTAATCCAAAAAACTTATTAGGCTAGTATTTTGACCAATAAAAGGCTTCTATGATGGGTGTATGGAATTAATTAATTGATATTTTAATTTATTTTCTTAACCAACAATTTTTTTATATTTCATGAGGATATGAGAGGGGTGTCCTTTAATAACTGAGGTGAGTGCACACTTGTAATTTTTTAAAAGAAAAAGGTGTACCCACATTTTTCACATCCAAAACACTCTTAAATGGGCCATTATCGATAATAAAATATATAAGGCCTATATATGTCTATAAATGTGGCGTTTTAAAATTTTTGGGTCATTATTAACCATTATTGTTTTAGTTTAACCTCCCCGTAAACCCATCATTACATTTACTTTGGTAAATAAATTTTACCATTTTTAATATTTATTATGCTAAAAAAGTATGTTGAAATTATTTTAAAAAATAAATTATGATTATTAAAAATATGGAATCCATTTTTCTAAATATCATTCATGGAAAAGTAAAATGTTAATTTAAAATTATTCCCGTAGATGTGATGAAAAAGTTGGTTTCCAAAGAAAAAGTGTTCACAAGTTTGAAAAGTTCTTTTTTATCAAATTTAATTTTGAAATCGATTAAAATTTCCATAATTGGATTAATATATATATTTATATATATATATATATATATATATAATTTACCTAATTAAACCTTTAAAATCAAAAAAATAAACGATTTATGTTTTTAGTAGTATGAATAGAAATGATTTTTTTAATAAAAACAGTATTTTGACTACTCATTAAAAAATTATCTTTATAGAAAATTAAAAAAAAATCACCCTTAAAAAATTTGGAAATAATTATTTCAGAAATTAATTTAATTTTTTCTAATAAAAAATATAAAATAGGAAAAAATTAATATTATTTTGAAAAGGAAAGAAATCTACTTGTTATAAAAATACAGTTTTAAATTGTAAAATTGGATTTATTCTTATCTATTCCCTAAAAACACATAATACAAATGATATAAATTTTATTGAGTATATAATATAAAAATATCATTAAATTAATTAATAAAACGTGATTTACTTAATTTATTTATAAAAAATCTGTTTTTTCAAATAGAAATTATTATTTAGAAAAAGATATCTATTATTTTCAAATGGTTTTAATTTTGATTTCTAATTTTTTGATCACCAAGGAATTAATTATAAATATATGTGTGTGTAAAACATATATATAATTAAACTATTTCAATTATTCATACCAGGAATTCCAACAACATGTTAAAAATAATAAAATTAAATAAATATATTCTAATAGCATGACATGTTTCATTTAATCTCGGTGTTGCGTGTAACGTAAATTAAACATGGTGTTGTGTGTAATTGAATCTAAACTCAGTGTAACATGTAACAACTACTAAATTAAGTATTATTTTAATTCAAGTTAAAATCAGAGTTTTGTCTAAATAGAAATATTGAATAGATAAAATTTATTCGAAAAAATATATTTCAAAAAATCTATAGGTGTTAAATTATACTCCCCTTAAAATGAGTTTCTCCCTAGAAATTATTCAATTTGGTGCAAACAAATTATGATAATTATACCTCATTGAATCAATAGGTTCCCATAAATAGTCATTAATAATGGGGTTTTGTCACAATACGTTCACCTGGTAAGTGGTCTTTTTTAGTATCTCTTTCTACGTATGATCAAGAATATCATCTGATTGTTACTTATAATAATGGACACTTCCCAACCGTTTGAAAATAAAGTTTAGTACATGTGAAGGATCATATATTTACTTACTTAGTATATGTACGTAGAAAACATAGTCAACCTCGGAGAGGTTTGGTGGAACCTGCTTATAACAAGCTACTGTCCTGATATAGTAAAGTATTTCCAAGGGATAGATATAAATAGGGATTATTTTTCCCTTCATTCTTCCATAAATAAATTAATATAAATACCTACTCACCAAGTTAAAATTCTTAATTTTGTTAATGATTGTTATCATAAAATTTCATTCAACATTTTCTTCTCCTTACATGTTTCCGAATGGCTCAAAAATTATCTTCTATCTTATTAGAATGTTTAGCTCCCAATATATTTCTTTCTAAAAGTTCATTATAATACTTTGATTTTGTACAGATTTTTCTAGGGAGGTCTCTATAAGGATCCTTATGAATGATCGATTGAAAGAAATTGTTTTCCTGAGAAATAAACAAGAGAAATTTTTTGAATCCAACCACCTTTGAAATTCATAGAAAAATATCTTAGCATATCCTCTAGGGTTTGATTTAATCTCTCAGACAGACCATCCTTTTGAGGGTTAAATTCAGTTCTGAAACATTACACTATATTAATATCTTAATGAATATTTCACCAAAACATCATGGTAAACATTATATCATGATTAGAAACAATTTAATGTTGTACTCTATGAAAGCATACCACTTCCTTTATTTTATATCTAGAAATAGGGTTTGGAGAGAAAAATTCTCTAATAGCAACAAAGTGTGATGAATTTATATGGTTATTAAATACAACCAAAAAATATATCAATATCAAAGATAACCTAACACCAAAATTTTACTTTTATAATTAATCATATAACCACAAATTGTGATAGAATTCCCCATAAATAACTTTTTCAATAAAACATAAAAAAGGCATTGTATTGTATTTACAACAATTCCTCTTTAAATATTCCTTTTATTCATAAAATCCCTTCACATAAAACCATAAAAGTTGTTTAAATAGAATTGAACTTAAGATAAAACTTAAACTAAGAAACCCATGGTGGTATCCATAACTCTTAAGGTAATCTTACATTGAGAAATTAATATTTTCAAATGTTACTTCACCATGTATTCCTTGTATAAGATCTTTTCTTATAAAAAAATTAATTATAATAATGGATTTATCCTTATATTGATAGAATATAAAATATTTTTATTTATTCTAGAATCCATGCAGTGGGAGATAAAAGAATGAATTTTAAAAAAAATGATGAACAATAATATTTTTATTGGTCTCATTTATACAAAATGAAATATTAAATTCCTAGCTAATGAGGGGAGGATAACCATGCCCAGATTATCATGATCCACTTCATACGATTTGATTTCATAAGATTTCCCTTTGTTCCTTTTATAGGTTTTTTGTCTTTTCAGAAACATTTTACCTTGTATTGAGGAATTGATTTAAATAATTCCCTTACTCATTGAACTTGAAACACTTGATTTTGGGAAGTACATTAGTTGGAATACTCTTATCCTCCATTGCATTAACCATCCAATTAATATAACTTCTACATTAATAGGATTTATTGACTAAATTTCCATATTTAATGAACCTCCTAGTTCCATTTAATAAATTACTTGGATGCTTATACACAAATATTGGGAATGAAGATGGAAGGAATTTCATTCCACCATTTGATTATTAATGAGGCATTATCTTTATTTTCTTTTCAAAACCATATAAATAGTTGGAACAACCAATATAAATTTATTCCATTAGTACAAGTAAAATTAATACATTTGATCTACTAAATTATATTATATCCAAGGCCCCTCAATGAATTTTTTAGCCCAATAAAGAATAAAAAAAATATTTTAGGCATGATGATTAAACCACATGTTTTCCTTATAAATCTTGTAAAATTATCTTTGTAGTTAGGAAGATATTAATAATTCATTTTATTAAGATCATGGAATTTATTATCCCTCACTTTTTGTAGAATATGTGCAAAATAAATATTGAGAATTATCCCCAATACTCTTCCCATTATATAGATTCAATTTTTTCTTATTCCCTCATATTCTAAATAAGAGTCCATCACTGATCAACTTCCCCTTGAAAATGATAAATATACCAGTATAAATTTTCATGCTTCATACAATGAATAGTGGAAAATATATTTTCAACAGTACTGATCCATTTCTCGTCAACAAATGGATCATTGAAACCACTAGAATAATCTGGGATCTTCCTCATTAAGGACTCAACAAAATATATTTCCATATATTGATTTTTAATAAGTTCACCAAAATTCAAATATGAGAAAGTTGTGTGATCATAAAAATAATATTTTTTATTCTATATCCCATATTGGATGGATTATTAGGAGGACCATCATTTCATTGTTCATTTCACTCAGCTTTAACACTACACCTTTGAGTTATAGAAATTGACTAACACTAGAAATAAGAGCTTGAGAAACACTGATCAGAGAGGAAAACCACATATTCATGAAAAATCATTTATATGAGGAATAAATCATGACCCATTATTTTTAAAATATGGAAACCTAGGCTTCACCTAGGCCATTCAAAGTCATTATTTAAATGGATCATGATGGTTCATAAAGAGTTTGTTAATTTCCAAGGCATATTCATTGGCTGTGTCAAACTAAGTGTGCAATTAGGCTCATTGACATGCATGAGATGACGATTGAGTCTAGCTCAATGCACTATATTCGGACCTATTACCCCTAGGTTCATTTTTTCTAAATCCACATCCAATTTTAGTATCTTTAAAGGGATGTAATTTCTTGGAAACCCCATTCCCTATCCTTCAGCAAAATTTGGGGATATTTTCTTATACATATATTTATACTTAGAATTATCCTTAAATATATCCCCAGAAAAATCCCTAGATATATATTTATATATATGAATATACATAGTGATGTCCCTAATTTTTTTACAATCCTAATCTCCAAACATTGACAAAATGTATCCTTTGATACCAATTATAGCGACTCATGTTTTTATATATAAATATCACATCTTTTTAGATGAATACTTGTTAAATTTCATAAACACATCCCTGTGGACCGTAATAATATAGTGAATGAAGATAATATAAACACAATATTCCTATTTAATGATAGATAGTCCACATATCCCAATAATATATTCTCACATAGTACTCTACTTATACATACCCTACCTAGAAAAATATCCATAACATATGGATGGAAACATAATAAAGGGTGGTATCATATACCCATTAAGTGTAAAAATAGAATAAATCAATATATTATCATATGACATAATAATATAATATTATGGTTATGTGATTATGAACATACCTTAGGACGTTCACACCCACCCTATCATAGATCATAACCATGATTCATGGCATAAAACATTATCATTTCATAAATTTTAGCACATAAGTGTTGTAAATTATCATAAATCAATCATTTACCATATAATCATAAAAATATGTAACCATAATTAATATAGAAAAACATTACATATTTCATAGTTAAATATCATGACCATCCACATAGTGGTTCATAAATTATCACTTATTTTCATTTTTTGGATCATGATGCGCATGTTTCCCATAGTGGATTAGGATACACATATTTTACAAACTCGATCAAGACCACCAACTTGTTTCACATTATTATCACATAAGATATTACTCTTTACCAAATTCATTAGATAGAGATCGAATACCCACCCATATCATATTGAAACCCATATTTTTGTTTTTCACAATATCAAAAAATATACACCATGTAATCACATAATAAACCTTATAAATAAAATGGGTTTCATAAAAAAATCAATTCCAGAGAGTGTAACCCATTAAAAATAAATTGGTTTCATAAAAATTTCACCAACATAAACATTAACCATATAGGTAAATAATATGGATTGTGTTATTCAATATTATCCCCATTAAAGTATAAGTAATATAAAAAACGTCATCTAAGAAGGAAAATGATTCATAAAGATCAAAGGTAATATTTCTTGAGGAATATATCCTTTTAACATTGAATACAATTTACATAACATAAAAAAATTAAAATTCCTTTTCTTTAAAAATAACCTTTAAAATTTATAAAAGAATATTTATAAATAATTTAAATCATTTCTTGAAGAAAATATCCATTCCATTTTGTAAATATCATTTTAAATCTAATAATTCATAAAATATTAAACAATATTAATTGAAAATAAACACGTTAAGTTATAAAATAATATTTAGAACAATTATTCGGTCATTATGGCGAAAAATATTATTCATTCTATATATGTTACAGAATTTATTCCATTAAAATTTTTGAAAAAATTTAAATGGGAATAATTTTTAAAATGACATGAATAATCCTTTATTCTAAAATTAAAATGTTAAAAAATGGTTAAAAAATATTTAATAATTCATTTGGATGATTTAAAATAATTTTTGAAAACATTTCTAGATGACATGGTTTTGGATGAAAAATAATTATCCATCAAAAAAAAAATAAAGTCAAATTTCATTCAAAATATTTATTTAGAACTCTTGAACTAATAAAAAAGATAAATTTTAAGGGAAATCATGTATTTTAATGAAAAAAATATAATAGGGAAATTTTCATGATTTTTATAAGAGAATGATTATAATATTTCATCACTGAAATCATAAATAAAAACAATCCTAATAAACAATAAGATTGTATCCTAAAACCAATAAAACATTTGTAATTTTTATATCATAAACACAATGAAAGTGATATCCTAAAATTGATATTTAAATATCAAAAATTTTCTAGGTCACAAGAACAATATATATTCTTGGGAATTATAAACACCAGATAAAATAAACTTTTGGTGAATATGGAATGTGTCTCCCAGAAAATAAAAGTGAGACAGAGTTACCTAAATATATGTCTAGACATCAATCATAAAATTTATAAACATAAATAGAATAAATATATTTTATTATAAATCAATTATATATTATTAATTATATATATAATACCATATATTATTTACTTATTGCCCCTTATTCCCTATTTGTTAACAATTCCATGTTAAAGTCACGTTTCAGCCAATAACTAATTTATTTTTTAGGCATGTTTAGATTTGTAATTTTTGGGTCCTCTTAATTTGATCATGGAGCCATAATATCCAAAATATTATCCATGATATAAATATAATATATATTTTGTTATATTTTGTTATATTTATCCCTAAAATCTTGAGATAGATTATGTAATACACCATTTATGGATATGATATGTCGTACAGATGCATGAACGATGATTCCATTTTCTAGAAGGAATGATTGAATGAAAGATAAATAATATATTAACTTTAAATAATAGTTTATATAAAATACATATCATATATTTACATGAAACCCTTATTACCATTGATGTTAATCATTAATAAATCACATCGCTTCGTGAGTCGGTAATCCTCTTTACACATGAAAGACGTTATCAAATTCCCATATAATGGGAGGTAATAATTAACAAGTGATATAGTCATTGCATAATAATAATAATAATTTCATAAAGAACATATATAATAATGACATATATCATTATATCCATCAGTTTTAGGTTGTTATGGAAAATTAATAACATTTTTCAGTGATGCAGTAGTCCACCGTACACACGAATATTGATTTCGTTTACCATTTAATAGAATGGGAAAATAATTTTGTTTGTTACACTAACATAATAACATATTATTATATTTAATATATTGAGTTTATAATAAAATAATGATTTAATAATAATTTAAGGGGTGAATAAATAAATAAAATAAAACACATCATTGAGGAAGTTTTCTATTATTTGGATAATGACTTTTGGATTTAACCAAAAGGCTTCATAGGATTGATATATAGAAAAAAAGACCATAGGATGAGAGGTGGTAAGTAAGTAAGTTACATGGTATTTTATGTATCTAAAATAAGGTTTAGAAAGTGTTAAGAGGATAAGATAGACGGTGACCTTTTATAAGCGAGTTAAGTGGTACACTTGTAATTTCTAAAATTAAAAAGAAGTAACCATGGTTCTCATTGGCCACACCACTCCAAATTCGTAAATTATAGGAAACATAATATATACGGTATAAATATTTCCAATAAAATGATGTTAAATATATTTTTTCTATTTTTAACTCATATATTATTAGTTTAGGCCCTAATAAAATCATTTTTACCTAAACCATGAAAAAGAATTTTCATTATTTTTAAAATTAATTTTGGTCACAAATTTAGTTGACCAAATTAGATAATATAAATTTTTATGATTAAAAATATTGAATTAATTTTCCTAATTCCATTCATATAGTTGGAAATTTTTAATTTAAAATTAATCCAATATATATGACGAGAAAGTGGTTTTCAAAATAGAAAATGTTGAAAAGTTTCAAATGTTTTTATATCAAAATTAAAATTTTAAATTGATTAAAATGAAATAAAGTAGATTAATAATTATATAATTGGAATTATTATATCTTTAATACTGTATTAAAATAAATTATGTTTTTAAATTCCTTACAAGAAATGAAAACTCTTAATAAAAACCAAAAAATTTCACTATATATCCAAAATTTTATCTTTTTTGAAAATGAAAAAAAATTAAACCCAAGATAATTTTAACATGATTATTTAAAAAATAATTTTAATTTTTTTATATACATTTTGGAAAATTTTAATAAAAAATTAATTTTAATATAAGTACACAAAATACAATAAAATTACATTTTAGAAAAATATAATTTTTAAGCTAAATTTTTTTTTATATTTATCAATTGTCCTGAAAAAAATAAGCTAAATTTTAAAATTAGGATTAAATTTATTATATATAAATTTCATTAAAAAAATTCACCAAAATTGATTTATTTAATTTATTGAGATAAAACATGTTTCTACGCACAAAAATAGTTTTTTCGAGAAATATTTCATTTATTTTCAAATTGTTTTTATTTTAATTTCAAATTAATTAGACAAAAACAAATTAATTATACATAGATATGTAAACAATATAATTTTATAATTTTTTTTATTAAATTTATTCCCCCAATTCAACCATCTAGTTGATAAGTGTCATAATAAATAATAATATTTAAATAGTATGTCGTGTTTTGTTTAAACTTGGTGTTTCATATAACATAGGTTAAACATTGTGTTGTGTGTAATGTAAGAAAATCATATTTGTTCTTGTAATGTAATATAAACTCAATGATTATTGAAAATCATGATAAAATTAGTGTTTTGTGTAACACAAATATCAAAATGTATAAATTTATCTGGATTTTTTTTTCAAAATACCATTATGTTATATATATAATGAACAATTAAAAGAGAATATAATAAATTTTTAAGAATATGTTTCAAAATGGTATATCCTAAATAAACACATTGAATGTAAAATTTACATTAAAGCGAACTAAAAGCATGAAGATTACGCAAAATTCAAAATGACTGCCAGAAATCATGGCCAGGTTTGAAATGATATATTACTGAAAAAATCATCATTTGAATTTATAGCCTATGTTGTAACAAAATATAATGCCCAAATTTTGATATTTTCATATATTATTAAAAAAAATTAAATAGAACACGCCATATTTAGATGAATGTTCTATCATCTTATGATTTTTTTCAAGTTAGAACATCACAAAACTTTTTATGTTTTGTTTGATGAAATTTTTTGATAAGTTCTATAAACCATAGTATCAAATTATAAGTAATTTATAAAATAAAACATAATAAATCAACTCCAAGTGAAATAAGTAACATTATGATGTGTATTTTGATTCTCAAAAACCATATTTAATAAATAATTTGGTTTTGGGAATAAAACTTACTATCAATATCCCCTATTTAAAAAATCATAAGAAATAAAATACATAGAATGTTAAACATAAATTTTAGGTATAAATATCTATATAGTATTTGATTAAGAATCTCTATAACATAAATTCTGAGAAACTAATATTTCATATTTAAAAAACATATAGGGTTAGTAATAATTAATCATCCAAGAATTTCTAAAATAATCTCAAAATATACCCCATAATAAAACCCTCCTATATTGAATAATACTCCCACATAATCAACATTATGTTCTTTATTATACACAACAATAAGATTAACAATAAATTAAAAGAAATGAATTCATACAATCATCTCAAAAATTTGAAAATTATCTACCACTTTTTTATGAGAAAATTGAACCAAACAAATAAGTGTCCTTCAGATATAATAATTGAGGATATAATGAAATTGATTGTGTTTTCTATCACTTCTATTAAATTTACATTCCACTTAGTATTTGTAGTGAAACAATATATTCCTTTATAATTGTGGTTTTCCTACAATGAGGTGCATGACTACCCCGAAAAAATAAAATGTAAAAAAGAATAACTTCTCCCAAATTGGGATTATTTATTATATGAAAAATTAAGAGAAATTAATAAATTAATAACAAATAATTAATTAATTTTCAAGAAATTATCTTCTTCTTTAGATTGGTGAAATTTTTCTTATAAAGATGATTCTTGATTATTTTCAATATGAATTCTCGTATCTTCTGTAGAAGTAATAATAGACTCCTATAACAATAAAGATTCAGATTCACTTCATTTTGGGAAAATAGTATATTTATGAATGGTTTTCTAAGGTAAAATATATAAAATCATACAATTAATAAGACTCATTATTGTAATAAAATAAAAACATCAGAAAATAAAATGAATACATAAAAAATTTAAGTATTATTACACTTTTTTACCATAGAAAATTAAGAAAACATTATTGATATAAGTGTATTAAGTTAAGAAAAATACATAATATATTCCAAATTTGACTGATATCTCTTATAAAAAATATTCTAAACCCATTGTATTCCTCAAAAGTGTGATCTTTAATATATTACAAATAAAGAGGGTGCCTTCCTGTATGAATAATTAATAATATAAATTATTTCATTAACAATTAAGTTTCCATTAAATTACTATATATTAATAAAATTGATTTTTTCATTATTTTAATAAATTTTCATTGTAAATTTGTTATGTTTTATTCTATGATGTACTTGATAATGTAATATACCAACATGAAAATTTAGAAATGACCTGTATAAGGAATATCTTACCCATTTCTAAATGAGTATTCTAATTTGAATTGATAATACCTGAATTATGTTTAAACTATTCAAATGTCTTAAAAATTTTAGGGTTTGGTTATAATGTCAATAAGTTTAAGTTCAGTTTTGAAAAACATGAGAATAATCTCACTCTTTAAATTCTGACCTCGAATTATGTGTTGTCATTTTCTTTGTATATCACACATGAGTTATATAATAGGATTTTAATAAATTTAATGTATCTAGGTCAATAAAAAAGTATCATACATTGAGTGAAACTCAAATTGAAATTCAATAGAGTCTTATGTATCAGTAATAAATAAGTGGAACACTTCTGGAATGCACAAATTATGAATATGTTATAGAAATTAGAATTTAATTTTTCTTTATACTAGAATATAAAACTTAATAACCCACTAATAAATGAAATGTTAGTAAAATATACTTTTGATGCATTAAAAATACACTAATCTTAGTATCATGAAGAAATTTTAAATTAAACATAGTATTTATTGGATAAAATAAACTGTGTTAATGGGGTACTTTAAAGTAGAAGAATATATGGACTCTAATAATATGGGATTCCCTCATATATTCTTGGACCCTCTTCTTAGTAATTAATAAAAAAATATCTTATTGACTAAATATCATTAAAAGTAATATTTTGATAATACCACTCAAAATTAGTTGACCTATATGTTTGTTAGATTCATCAAGGTCGTGTTTACAAGTGGTACTTACTATAATTTGAATACTATATGATTTAAAAAGACCAAAAAAATAATTAAATATAGTATATAGTAATTCTATGTTAATATATTTATTTCTTGTCTCTTAGTTAATTAGAATCCGAGAAAATAGTAACATTCTCACATTATTCTCATCTTGAACTCACATTTCATATGTTCCAAAAAATAATTTGATAGAGTTTTTTGTTAAACTAAATATATTTTCATTAACATAAATTTAAACATTCATGTTGTCCTTAAAAATATTATTAATAATAATTGTTGGTTTTTTATTATATTAACAAAATTATATAGATTTATGAGTCCATAAAACTGATCACATTACGGTCCCACATCTTGTTTGAGTTCATAATGTCATGCTTTCAGTCTAAATACTTGTTCTATAATTTTTATATCATTAAAAACTAGTGGTTTTTCTATAAATATTTCCTCCTAAACAAATTCATTTTGGATTTAACACATTATATCCAAATTAAAGATAGTAGAGTTATGGTTAGTGAAAATTCCAAGTATAATAGGGATAAAATCTAACATAAATAATAAATAAAAATTTTATCCATAATCAATTCTATATTCTTATTTATAATCCTATATAACTATACTTTCCTTATTCTATAAAATATTTCATTTCTATTACACTTATTCTGGAAGATCTATTTTCCTCCTTTAACGGGAAGTTATATCATATGTTCATCCAAGGCCCAATGCTTATTCTATTTGAACTAATTGAGATATTCATGGAAAGAATATTTTATCCAATATTCTTAACCAAATGAATCATATATTATGTTAGTTAAAAAGATTGATACAATAAAATACTGAAGTGTCCCACCTATGTGACCATCTAAATTGAATGTCACAAATAAAATATTTCATTAAAATATATTCTCAGGAAGATTTCATTTTAAAATTTTATAGAATTAGATAAAAAAATTACCAAAAAATAGTTTATTTTAAAAAAAGAAATTTTCTCCACTACATAAGAAACATATTAATTCCTAATAATTCATCAACATCTCCCACTAGTTCTCCATAAAATATACTATTTTAGAAACTTCATAATATTATTATCTTCTAAACCTATGGAAATGAAAATATAATAAAGGGGTGTATTTAGATAGCCAATAAGGATAAACATAAGTGAATAAAATAGAAGATCATAAGTGATAATAAGATAATAAATTGGGTATAATTATGATATATAATTATGTTGTAACTAGAAATGACTTTATCATAAATCATTTCATAACCTAAAAATCAACAATGAAAAAACCAGTTACAATAGAAATAAGGAATGCTCGGGAATTTTGGAATATCCATGAGCATATAAAAATGAAAGAGTGGATTAGGTATCATATTTTTTCCATCAGTGGATTGGGATTCTCTCACTTGTTTACATTAGAGGACCATAATTCACTCATTTTATTCTCGTAACAGATCATGCATCACAACATTTTTTCTATTTTGGATTAAGAATAACTATTTATTTCAGTGATATCAAATGAGATGAAAATCATTATCAAATTTAATAGAGGAATACATATGTCCCACAAATCACTTAATTATTAAACATACTCATGTGTTCCATAAACAATCATCAAACCATCAAATAATTATAGCCCGAGAATAATATTAGAATTAATAAAAATTTCTAATGAAAATAATTCAATTTTTTAATATCATAATGAACCCATAGAGAGAAAATGTGTTCAATTAAACAAAAAATAATTAACAAATATAAGTAAGTTTTTTCATATCCTTTTAAAGTGGTTTTACGTTAAAAATTATTTTATAATTCAAACAATAATCATAATAGGATAAATCTATGAAATATAAACCAGTATGCGACGACATCAAGTAATATTATATGGAAATTAAATTTAATAAAGTAAATTAAGAATATGGTATTTACATCATATATATAAAGTATATATATTTAAGATAATAATTTTATCCAATAATTCATTTTAGTTAATCTATGTGAACACCCATCAATCTAAGGAATTAAAAAGTAGGTATGCACATAGGTAAGGAATTTAAAAAAATTGTTATACACTAAAAATGATTATGAAAGAAAAAGATATGGATAGATAATTTTACCAAAATATAAAGTAATTACATAATCCCTAAATAGAAATAAGTTGTATGGTTATATATGAAACAAATATAATTGGTCATGTATAATATATGTCAATCTATGATGATCTAGAGGAATTGAATTCAAAGAGTTTTTGAGAAATCAATTTGGAAATAGGAAATATCCTTCATCTTTTAAAATAACTAAAAAAGGTATTTTAAAATAATAAGAGAAAAATAATTTTATTTATAAACCACGAAAACATAGAGATAAAATATCTTATAAAAAAGGCTAATAGAAAAATATGACTTGTTCACAGATAAATAATAAATTGGGAAGATTTCACATTTTGATGAATATGACCCACACAAAAAGTGGTAAAATATTTATTAAACATTAAGATAGAAGGCCATGTTGTAAAAACTAAACTTACAAATTTATTTAATAATAGATACATAAACATTAAAAAGAACCCATTTAATATGGATATGAAAAAAATGGTGGTTTATAACCGAGAAAAATAAATGGGATCAGTTTCACATACAAGAACAGACTTAAGTGAAATATGACACAAGGGTAATCAAAATTTTGATGGATACATAAAACCACATGAATATCCAAACAATATGATGAATATTTTGTTGAAATAACAGGAAATCCCATGATTTGTTATCTTTTAAAAAAAATCTTGATTTGAAAATAATATTTCAAATGAAATTTTTAGGTTATAAATGAAATTTTAATAATAAAATCCTTTCAATATTGATATCACATGAACCAAAAAACATTTAAAATGGAATATTGTATCTATATTAAATATAGAATGAATATGGTAAAATAAAATAGTTAGTAAATATATACATCTAACCAAATAAAACATTATATATTAAAGGGATTATGTATCAAGATTTGAAAATTGAGAAAAGATACCCCAAACTTGGTCCCAATTCATTATGAACATGAACAAAATTTTATGAATAATTGAAATAAATTTATTAAATAAATTAAAAATAACCATATTAAAATATGTTATGATTTATTTTCCCAGTTTATAATAATTAAATAGATATAAATATTGGATAGTTTTTACCTATTTTTTACATCTTCTATTTATAGTTTGTACATCTTTTTCATGAGCATTGTCAATATTTTTTATTCTTCAATAGTTAATTTTTTTGGAAAACATTAATGTTACATTAATGGATAATTTAATGGATATATAAATTATATATTTCCTTTCATGAGTGCTTTAGTCTTTATCCTAAACGATAAAATTGTTAACAATCATAATTAAGTGATTTGTATCCCACAAGGGGTGTATTCATAGTTAATGAATTGGATATTTATATGCACCTTAATGAAGTAATAAAAAATAATTATATATATTTGTATACAATTATACACAATTAATTATATTTTTATAATAATTCCTGGTAAAATTTCCTAGTTATGTCTAAGATGGTTATCAAATTGACCCAAACATAAAAATACCCTGATTAATGAAGAATTGTGATATGGTTTTTTTTTTAAAACTCATTTAAATAACAGAATAATGAAATAATTTATTCCTTATTAGTTTGGTATAAAAAATTGGAATGAATTAAGATAGTTAGTTATGGATAGGAATAATTAAATCTTTTGAATAATGTGTTTTTCCTCTTAGTTTTCTTGTTTAAGAATGTTAATGTTATAATTATTATTTTTTTATCATAAAATTATTTTGATACTCAATTACTAGAACCATATTCATATAATAAAAATTATATTTATACTTTCCTTAGAACCATACATGAATATATGTATTGGAAGATAGAATGCATTATTCCATTATGGCAGTAGTCTACAGGTACACATGGATAATGATTTCATTTTAAAAGGATTAGGATAATGAATTAAAATGGTTTAATATAAAATAATTATAAATAATCTATAACGATATTAATAATATATTAAATTATATTTTTTTGACCTTCCATGTACTGTGGTTAAGGAAAAAAAATTTATTCATCGAGGAGGTAGTTTTCACCTTTACAGGTTTCACATGTTTATTCAAACAAAAAAATAAAAATGGTGTATAATTATTGTAACAAAATTATAAAGACATATTATTTTAATAATAATACTTATTTCCTCATTTTTTGAGGGTTTAAATAATTTTTAATAAATGTATTTGCACAAAAAATAAGTAGAATTGATAAATATAGGTTAGGAACATATACATCATTTCATAGATTATCTGCTTTACAAAGGGTTCTAAAAAATTTTGGGATAAATTTTGGAGAATGATGGAACATCGTTTAGGTGCATAAAAGATTTAAAGAATTGTTTTTGAAGAGTATGTGCCAATATTAGGGTGTAGTTGTATTAGTGTAATTGGGGAGACAAGAGGACCCTTTATATGTGAAAAGGGTGTGAGTTTTTTAAAACACCCAAAACTTTTCCAAAATCAGAATACATTTTTAGTTATTATATCTCCGAAAATCAAAAATAATGGAGAGGTGAATTGATAATTTTGAAAAATGTAACACCCCATGATTTTAAAGTATTCCTCTTTGTAAATTTAACTTCTCCAATAGTTTATGGGATTACCAAAATATTAAATATAATTATTTCATTATGTCCTAGATGTTGGGAATATTGATAATGAATTAGATTAAGAAATTTATTAAAATATAAATTTCACGTTTTTATAAAATTAATCCATTGATTATTAATTAATTAGAAATAAAAACCAATTGAATATAAAGGTTTCACTTTATAAAAACTATTTTTTAGCCCGGAATGAAATTTTATATTAATAAATTTTTTTAATCACTGTTAGTGAAACTTAATAATAAAATTTATATGTCATATATATTAAATTTAATGTTTTTAAATTCATTAAATAAATTTGATAGGCTTATGATAAGAATAAAACAAATTTTACGCATAAGAGCTATATTTTCTAAGAGGAAATTTTACCACCTTTTAATGGTGAACTCATTTTAAAACTAAATTTTATAAATTTTATAAATTATATCTCAAAAAATAAACATTATTTTTTAATGATTAATATCAAAATTTACTTTGTCTAAATATTTTTATAATTTTCTAATATGTTTTGTTTTTTGATGAATAACAGTGTAATATAGCCATTTGGAATAGTAGTCTAACCAATAAAAATATAATGTCACAATTTAAATTATAAATTGGATATTTGTATCTAATAAATGATAATATGATATACTTATATCTCAAAATCAGTGAATAAATATTTTACAAACAACAAATAAAATGTTGGTATTTTTTGAAACATAAAATGTTTCTTTACAGTTTTATAATTAATATGATGATTTCAAAGAATATTTATTTAAACAAAATATATCTATAAATTAGTATTTTCTGTCTTATGATTATATTATAATCTTATGGGGCCTTAGTAAATTTTTTAAAGTGTCATAAAATTAGTTAAAATTTTAAAATCAGTATTTTTTAAGTAAATAATTAATTTATTTAAAAATTAAATATCGAAAATTTAGAAAAATATCTTCAAATAATAGAGTTAAATTTTGTATTTTATATGTTCATTAACAGTTATGGTGAATTTTTATATTTTTCTAAAATAATTAAAAAAAATAGAATTGTGAAATATGATAATTTACATTATATGTATGTTATAAGAAAAATAGCCTATTACCTGATTCATAGATTATGTAAGAACCATTGGTTCGAACTCACATATAATAGTTAACTTATTTATTCACAATATTTATAACTATCTATAGTATTGAGCCAAAATAATTGTCAAATGAAATAAATTATCAAAAAACACCCCTCTCCAGTGCAATAAATGCCACCTCTCACTACCTCTTCTCCTCACACCTTCCAAGATATGAGACATTTACAATTTCTTACCAATCCCTCTCCCAGACCACTACTTCACATCTAGGATCTATTTTTATCAAACAAATTCCAAATCAAGTTTCCATAATGTGGTCATCAATGAGAGGAATTGTAGAGGTAAATCCTTTTCTTTCTCTTTGAATTTCTGTTAATTTATTCTTATTATTTCATTGTCTCCACCATCCAAACATTAATGATTACTAAATTATCTGTTATAAAATTTATTTTTGTTATGTTAATGTATGTTCCATCATCAAACTACTTATCCTCTCCCTTTTACTCAAAAGTTGAAAACCTCATATGTGATGTGAAAATTTTCCACCATCATCGATAATACGACAACATTTTTCATTACCTCCTTTAGGGATGGTTATAAAACCATTATTATGCTTAAAAAATATTCTATTATACATATTATAATTTATTTAGTGTTCTTTAACTTGTATATATATACATGATATTAATTAACAAGATAAAACTTGTTCATGATGATCGAAAAACCGTCAAAATAATCTAAACGATTATCATTAAAGTTATATCTAAAGAATCATTCTCAGGATTGAAAACAAAAAATATATATATAATAACATTCAAAATTATAGAAGAAAATTTATAACTTATAACTTATATTATATATATCTATTCCCATTTTACATGATCTTCCATACATGTATACAACTTAAACAATCATGAAAACCAAGGAAATGAACACTCCTGAATGACAAAAATGAAGATTATAACTCATAAAAAATGCCATAAATGAAATTAATAAAATTATAATAAATCCAATACCTATCTAATATTCTATTAATTAATTTATTAATGAATCTAATTTCATTATCCAGGATTATAAGTGCAACTGAAGAACAATTTCTACTATAAGGTAAGGGGTTTTCTCATCTCACTTTTATTTTTATGAGATATTCCTTATTCACAACTATTTATTGTTTGTGGTGTATTTATACTACCAATTTATGTTCCATATTATTAATACTTTTATTTTAATGGAATTACTTTTCTTATTTTATGATCATTAATTTTATGGGGAATATCGTTCGAATGTTTGCAAAGTGGTAAGGGGTTCTCCCTGAACCTCCATTTTCATTCAGGTTATGCTTTCTCCCTTGTTAACCTAATGTAATTCTTCATCAGTATAATATAATTATTATAATTTCTATGTGTATATTCAAAACCCATTTATAAATATCATTTTATCTTTCTTTCTAGGGAAAATACATGTTTTATAAGGTTTCATTTTCAACTCCTCTCGATTAGAAATCTTAGCTTAAGGGAGCTTCAAATTTTCATACCCAATTTTATGTATACTCCACAATCTATTTTAATCCAAATAAATTTTTTATAAAATAAATATTTTTATTATTAAAAATTATCTTAGTTTATTACTAGTTTTATAAAAATAGTTATTCCTTTTTTGTTTTAATTACTATTTAATATATTTCTTAACTTGCATTAAAGGGGATCATTTATAATGTTTCTTAGACACTCTTTTTAAATGTTTTCACATAAGTTAGACATAATTTATACCTAAAATATAATTTAATTTTACATTCCATTTCTTTTTTAGGATAGACATTTTTATAATCTTATTTTATAGAAAATACAATTTATTTCCCAAAATAACTCTTCTTTCCAAAGTATGAAAGCATTTTTATCATCTCACCATTACTTCTTTGAGATATATGACATTTTCACAACATATTCCATTCATGTGATGTGTATAATTACCTTTGATATATCATATCATGAGTCTTATTCTTTTTATGATATTCTATGTTTCATTTACCTTTATAGGTATAATGGTTTAAATGATTCAAAGTGGTATGAGATACTTTGGAATGTTTAAATATTATTTTTCTCAAGAATTTATCAATGATTTTATTATAGTATTTTCATCTATGATTGTGATTAAGATATTTCCAAGTGGTATGTGTCACTTTTATTTATAGATATCTTTTTAAACTAATTATAATACATCTTAGGAGTTCATTGGACATAGTACATGAATGTTGGGGGGCCATTATAGCCCCTAAATGCATCACTAGGTCCCATGAGACAAACTAAACCAGGTCTTTACCCATTATGTATGATTTCCTAGAAGAAAACATGATGATATATTTATGATATCTAGAATTATTAATTCCATCATTATGAAATTAGTAATTGATAATCCATGTGGTTATTAGACTAGTAGAATATCCATTATTATGTTTCATTATAATAAAATTACTTATATGTATTTATTTAATCATTTTATATTCCTTCCATATTATTCTCAAGTTTATGTTAAAAAAATGCATTTTTAGTTATTCACTATGCATTATTGTTTATGTATAAAATATCTTCCACTGTATTTCTTACCCTTACTGAATATCTCAAATAACCCCTTTATTTTTTTATTTTTCCTCAGGATATAAAGATAAATATTATAAATGAATTTGAGGGATAACATAGGAGTTTTGGATGCTTCCAAGGGAGTTTCTATGTTGTTTTTACCTTAAATTTGTAATGTAAAACTTATGTCTATATCATGTTTTCCAAAACTATTAAACTATTTTGTCTGTTGGGATTTTAATCTTGTATCTATGACAATGTATTAATGTAAGGAACCGACATTGAGATACTGGATTCTGGGTATTTATAATTAGTATCAGAGAAAGTTTGGTAGAAGCATTGGAAACTAGATTTAGGAATCAAAGTGTAAGGATAATATCCCTAATATAGACATTTAGGATAAGAAAATAAAAACATTTAGAATTTTGGTAAGTTATAGATTATGTCGTTCTTCCAAGAAATACATCCCTTTCTAGATACTATATATTGAAATGGTTCTGGAAGTGATGTATCGAGGTATAAAAACTCAAACAAGGTGTGTCAAGCATGACTCAATGTAACTTGGTACGTGAAAACGGGCCTTACAACGCACCTAGTTTCACACTTTTAGAGTTTATTCTTAGGGTAATTCAATTTTTCTTTCAAAACCATTATAAATTATTAGAATATATAACCTAGATTAAACCTAAGGAGTTTTATATTGAAATTGAGGTCTCATGGTATTCTATAAATGATCATATGTTTTTCCCACTTTGAATATTATTACAGACACTATGCCTTTTGGTTTTAGTTCATGGAAGGAACTAGGGGAGTCATGTTAACATTAAACATGATATAGAAGTTGGTGGAAACAAGCAACAAAATGAGTTATTAATAGGATTGAAAGATATTATGTTTATGCCTAATCAGGTTTCCAAAAATATTATTTACAACATATACCTTAACCAACACGTAAACTAACCAAAGAAAATAAAAATGGATTTTTCTAATATCTCTAGTGACGGTGATCTTGGAGGAAACAAGGATAGGATTCCTTCATGAATGAAATGTAGAAGAGGTTCCCTGGAAAGTGTCTCAAATGGAATGGAGAAATGATTTATCTGTGGGGAAGTACATAATGAAAATAATTTTTGGGTAAAAATGAATATTACAGTGTAAGGAAAGAAAATTAATCCTAAGAATCTGTTTGTAGATCATTTTGTTAAATATGGGGTACCAAGGAATTACCTGAGTCAATTACTTCATTTGTAGGATAAAAACTACACCAAGGAAGAACCTATGTGGAAATAAATTGATAAAGTATTTATATATTGGTTATAAATTAAATACTTAAATTAAAATGATATTTAGTGATCGAATATTTTTCATGTATTTTCATCATATTAGAAGTTAAATTAACATGGTTTTAGAAAAAGGACAACCAACAGGCTTGGAGACAACCAGTCACATCCATAAATGTAATAGGGTTTGAACCCAAAACTAAATTGTGACATGGGTAAAATTCCTACCAATAGACTACATGATGTTTTGGTTAGCATGAATTTTTATTTATAGTAAAATAATATATTAGGTAAAGGTTTTTTTTATTTTAGGGATGCTTTTTTAATCCAATATATAACCATGGGATTATAAAATGGTTTTTTGAATAAGTGAATAATGTTATTTTAGAATATGTACACCATTTTTGGAATCCAATAATATTATGGTAAACATAATATTATAAGGAATAAAGGTTCAATTTTATCATGTAGTCAAATATTATTTTATTGTGGATGTATGTTTCTTCAAATTATTTATATAAATAATTATCACATCTTATAGATTAATTGATTTAGGAAATTAGTGTTTTGGTATGATAAATTAAGAATGATTGATGTTTTTTCAAATAAAATGAGGTCAAATCCCTTTTATTTTTTTTGTTTAAATCATAGAATAAAATATTTTTAAGAAGGATGGTTATTTATTGAATGAAATATGTTGAACAATGGGTATTAATATCGAATTTTAGAGACTAAAGTATTAATCATCATAGAATGGTTTATTTTTTTGGGAATTATATTATCTTATCCAAATGATTTGGTTTTTGGTTCATGTATATAGATAGGAGGAATATATAATTATACTTTTATGGATTTTTTGATCCGTAGAAGTTGATTTGAATTTTTGGGGAGTGGAAAAATCATATCAAAATTCTTTTCTAGGTATAATGAATGATGTGAAAATTGATCAAAGGACAACCAAAGAATGAGATTATTCTTATAACATGGAAATAAATCAATTATTTTTAATTTCTCAAGTGAATTTATAAATAGTTATAGAATCACACAAATCTCAGAAAAGGATTTTTAATGAATAATGCTATTTATTTACTTACTTTACTAAGATATCATTAGCTTTTTAACCTATCACAAGATTTATTTTTTTGTGATGATTAAAATTCCAATGACAATGCCATATATCTTTCTCTATATAGAATTGATAGTTATATTTCTCTTAAATAACCTGGTTTTCACTTCATGCTAACCTTTTCCTTTTTAAAAGACTAGTTTTGTGATGAAAGTCTTATTTCTCTTTCCCACTAATGAAGAGGATGTTTTATTAAACCTATTTGTTATGTTGGTTTCCCACAAAAGAATTTTTATGTATCAACCTCTGGGTTTTTTTAATTCATATTCAAATTATGAGGATGTAATTTATTGAAGGATAAGAGAATATAACACCAAAATATTTTATAGTATGTCTCTTTTTAAATTTAACTTCTTTAATAGCTTACGCGATTAAAAAATGATTAAAAATATTATTTATTTATCTTCTATATGTTTGGACTAGTGGGAATGAATAATATTAAGAAAATTATTAACTTATAAATTGGACATGTTTATAAAATTAATCCATTGATTACCATATAATTAGAAATGAGATGCAATATAACATTAAGGAAGGATTTTATAAAAAATTATTTTTATGCCAATAATGAAATTTTATATGAATAAATTAAATTAATCAATATTTATGAAATAGCTTAATGAAATTTATATGTCATATATATTCAATGTAATGTTTTTAAATTCATTTAATATATTTTAAAGGCTTAATATAAAAATAAAACCAATTTTATGAATAAAATCTATATTTCCCTAAAACACAATTTTCCCATCTTTTAATGTCACACTTGTTTTAAAACAAAATTTCTACACTTTTGTAAATTATATATCAAAAAAATTTCATTATTTTTAAAAAGAAATATCAAAATTCTCTTTTGATAAATTATAAGTAATTTTCAAATAATTTTCATTTTTTAGAAATAGTTATTTAATATGACCCTTAGAAATGGTAATTTGACCAAAAGAATAATAACTTCCTCTCTGAAATTATAACTAAAATTTAGGTATATCATAAATTAAAATACAATATATTTTTATAATATAATAATTAAATAAATTTTTTAGAAACATTATATCATGTGTTGGTATTTTTGGGAAACATTAAATGTTTATTCATAATTATATAATTAATCTTACACTTTTACGGAATAATTATTTTTTCAAAGTACATTCATAAATTCATTTTTTTTGTCTTAGGATTATAACATAATTTTATGAGGTAATAATAAATTTTTGAAAGTGTCCTAAAATGAGTTAATATTTAAAAATGATTATTTTCACGTAAATAATGATTTAATTTAAAAATTAAATTTATCATATATATATATAATTATTTCCTATAAATTGAATTTTTTTAATTATACACATCGAAAACTCATTATGGGAAATTTTTGGGGGTTTTCTACAATAGTTGAATTTTTTCTGAATAATGAAATACGAAAATTTACGTTATATATGCATTATAAGTAAAATACACTATTAATTAAGTCATAAATTATATAAAACCCATTAGTTTAAAATTACATGTACTAGTTACTATATTTAGTCATAAGATTCATCACTCTTTAAATTCTTAAGCCAAAATAATAAAAAAATTAACTAAATAATCAACAAACACCCCTCTCCTCCACTATAAATAACACCACTCACAACCTCATCTCCTCACACCTTCAACACTTGAGACATGTCCAATTTCTAACCAATTAAAATCCAAAACCTATCCCCCACATCCAGGATCATGTTCTTTTAATAGAATGCCAAAATCGATTTCTTTAACGAGGTCCTAAAGGAGAGGAATTCTAGAGGTAAATCATTTTTCATTCTCCTTCAATTTCATTTAATTTATTTTCTTCTTATTATATTACTATATTTAATATCAAAATATGAATGATAACTCTAGTATCATATATATACTATAATTTTATTATGTTAATGTAATATACAACATCAAGCCCCTTCTCCCCCACTTTTATTATAAAAATTAAAACATCATCTAGGATGTGCCGATTTACCATCATCATGGACGATGCAACTTCATTAACCATTACTACGATTAAGGATGGTTATAAAACCATTATCATGGATAAAATTATATTATTTTATATATTATATGTTTTTCTGTCCTATAAATATAATATAAATACATTATATTAATTAATATGAAAAAACTAGTTCTTGAGGATTGAAAAATCGCCAAAATAATCTAAAGAATTATCATTAATGTTCTAAATAATGAATATGAATCATACCTGGAAAAAAAATAATATATTAGACAATTAAATATTATTTATTTTAATTTATAACATATAACATAAATTTTGGATATCCATTCCCATTTCACATAAACTTTTTACATGTGTATAAGTGAACCAATCCTGAAAACAAAGGAAACAAATACTCCAGAATGATGATAATGAATCTTATAAATCATCACAATCCAATTAATGAAATTAATAAAATTATATTAAATAAAATACATGTTTAATGGGTTATAACTAAAATTATCAATGCATCTAATTTCATTATAAATTACATTAACTGAAAATGAAGAACACTTTCAGAAATATGGTAAGGGCTTTTCTCATCTCACTTTTATTTCCATAAGATATGACTTATTCACCACTATTTAATATATTTGGTGTATATAAAATTCCAATTAATTTATAATATCATGAATTTTTTTATTTTCATGGTATTCAATTTCCCATTATATTATCATTAATTTTATGGGGCAATTGGTTTGATTGTTTGCAAAGTTGTAAGGGATTATTTCCGAACATCGATTTTCATTCATGTTTTGATTACCCCCTATTTACCATAATTCAATTCTTAATTATTATTTTATATTTATTCTAAATTATTTTTATATATTAAAATTCCATGTATCTATATCTTTTTATCTTTCCTTTATAGGGAAATAAATGTTTTATATGACCCCCTTTTCAATTCCTCCCAATAAGAAATCACAATTTAAGGGAACTTCCCAATTTCATACCCATTTTCAAGTACACTCTATATATATTTTAAGCCTCTAATATATTTATAAAATCAATTTTTTTTGAAAAAATATCTCAGTTCATTTTTGGTTTTATAAAAATAATTATTCATTTTTCCTTTTAATGAATCTTTAATATTTTCCTTTAATTGCTTTTATGAAGTTCATTTATAATGTTTCTTATGCACTCTTTTTAAATGTTTTCACGTATGTTGGAAATCATTTATTCATCAAATAAAATTTCATTGTCCTTATATTTTTTATAGGATATATATTTTTACAATATATTTTTATGAAAAATGAAAATGATTTCCAAAGATAACTTTTCATTCCAGTGTAATTTTTTTCTCATCTCACTTTTACTTCTAGGAGACATATTCCCTCTTCATCGATTATTCTTCTTTTTTGGTGCATGTACTTCCCTTCGATATATCATATCATTACTATTATTATTCTCATGATATTATTAGTTTCATTTAATGTTATTCCTTCGTAGGTATTATGATTTAAATGTTTCAAAGTGGTATGGAACCTTTGGAATGTTTAAAGATTATTTTCCAAAAGAATTTATCAATGATTTAATTTGTGTATTTTCATCAATGATTGTGATTCAAATATTTTACAGTGGTATGGGAAACATTGATTTATAGATATATTTTTAAATTTAATATTAAATATATTAGGAATGCATTGGTCTTAGTAAGTGATTGGTGGAGCCATGTATAGCCCCTCGATGCATCGATAGGCCTCATGAAACTAACTATATCATATTTGTACCCATTATGTATGGTTTCTTAGATTCATCCTTGATGGTATGGTTATGATATCTAGAATTCTAGATTCCCTCATTATGATATCAGCAATTGATAGTCCATGTGCTTATTTGACCAGTAGAATATTTTTGGTTAAGTTTCATTTTCAAAAAATTACTTATATGGATTTATTTAATCTTATTTTATTCCTCTCATATTATGATCATGTTTTTTTCATATAAAATTGTTTTTAGTTATTCACCATACCATATTGTTTATGTATATGATAACATGCACTAAATTTCTTATCCTTATCTATCATCTAAGATCGCTCCTTTTATATTTTTCCCCAAGATGCTAATATGTATATTATGAATGACTTGGAGGGATAATCATGGAGTTATCGATGTTTCCAACATAGTTTATATGTTTTTTCATTTAATATTTAATTTATAAATTTTGTTTTTATCTGTTTTCCAAAACAACTAAACAATTCAATCCTTTCGGATTTGAGTCATATATCTATGTCAATGTATTAATGTAATGAAATAGAATCAGGCTTCTAGGGTCACGGTCTTTCTAATAAAGGCATTATCTATACATTATCACCCATATATTAACATTTTTTTA
The DNA here is from genome assembly GCA_963277665.1 of Viscum album. Classification (NCBI taxonomy): domain Eukaryota; kingdom Viridiplantae; phylum Streptophyta; class Magnoliopsida; order Santalales; family Viscaceae; genus Viscum; species Viscum album. Next base: position 1,380,631,293 of record OY728160.1, read on the forward strand.
CTCCTTAAAATGATAATTCTCACTTCCATCAAAAAATTATGCTTAAGTATCCTATGCCACAGTTTTTTGATTGAATTATCAATCCTCACTCACACTAGTTGTATTCAGACAATAGGTTTCACTCTCTTCCCCTTTCATTTGATTGGATCAGGTGGAACTTGTAACTCATAATTACATGGGTAGTGGATCATGCCTATGACCACTGAGGGATACCTAACTCTATATGTAATTATCCACTATGAAGGGGATAACACACCCTAGATGTCAGAAATGGGATTACTTACCCTACCAGGAGAATAAATATAGAGGATCACACCTCGATCAACGTAGAGGGATAATTTACTCTATCTAGAACTTATCCATTTGTAATATCACTCATCCCATGATAAAGACATTATGACACACTATAAAATAATTGGGAAAAACCAAGGCAACAAACACACACCTCAATACTAGAATATGATTGAGGAAAAAATGGATCGAACTATCAATGGAAGTGGGATACAATGTGAAAAAGAACACATGAGAAGTCTCACTATGTCTTTTATTTAATGTTTTTAGGTCTATATAATCATTCATGTTCCTATGTACTCTTATTATACCCATGTACAATGGTTTTGTTCGTGCCACAATACCATGGGGGTTTCTGTTGGGGGTGGGTACAAGCCCTCTCACCAGATTAAGGAACAAATGGTGTGTGAATATGTCAAATGACTATGTGATATCAAATATAATGTGTAATTACTATCCACATTTTAATTGGGTCTACATATTTTGTATTCTTCCAAACAGTGTGCTGTGTAGATTGTAATTTCATATAAATCCGATATATTTCATGTATCTTCACCCACTCCACAATTTCCATTGATTATCCTATGATCATCACTATAATTCTTGGATACTAGTATACTAAACCAACACAATCTTATGTGGTTTTATTTTTTTTACCCGTTGATCAGAACACTCTACCATCTCCATAACAAATCTTTCTCATGGCCCTCCTCATGAAAATATCAACTTCTAAACCGTCATTGGATATCCCACATCACCTTTACACCTCTTTCTTTCCATGAATCCCAAAAAAAAACTCATAACAAAACCTATTGTTCCAAACAACGATTATACACTAATATTTTCCTAGACATAGCTTCATTATTAGCCAATTTTAATACTGATGATGAATCTTCAAAGAACAAAGCAAGAAAAAAACAAAACAAAAAAAGTGAAATATGAATGTTGGAAATAATTTGGGTTAATTTTACTTTCCTCATAATGAATTCAAAAAAATTATGTAGAATGAAAAATATCAAACAATTACTTAATCATGGAATAAAAAATTAATCAAATGTAAAGAAAGAAAAATTATCGATGAAGTATTTTATAAAATAATTAATTCGTGGTATTAATTGAGAAATCAATAATGGTGATTTAGCCTTCAGAAAATAAAATATCCAACCCTGGAATCAGGTCGATGGTTGATGAAAAATTATTTTTCGTGTTTTTAATTGGTGATATCCATGAATTCTATTTATGATGAAAATTTTCGTACTATTCTAATCTTTGATCAATGATCCAATAATATTCCACCAATGAAATCCACTATGGTACTCTACTCAAATTTCATAGTTTATCCTGATAATTTAATGTTTTTTTCCATAAATTTTATTAAATATATGAGTAGGTTAAATGATTTTAAATGATAATTAATTACTTAATTAATATATTCTCTTATAACATCAGTCATGACTGGATTTAAGTGAATCTCCAAACACATAAAAATATAATTTCACATGTATGGTAGAAACTATTTTCTAGATTTGATTGTTTTCTTGGTTTTCATATATAAGACAGAATTAGAGAAATATTCTATAATTTCCAAAAAAAATGTGCACATGTGATATCATAAAATTAAGAATTTTAATATTTCAATACTGATCTTTCACGGGATCTAGAACATATTTCCAACATCACAGCAAAATCGGAAATCATTATTTAAAATATTCCAATGTATTAAATAGAAGGAATAGTTTCATTAAATTATTTCTACCTTATGTTGTTACATCATAAAAAAATACCCTACTTAAAATAGTGAGGTTATTGACCTCATGTCTGGTACTCCTGCTCTGAGGTTCTCTCATGAAGATTCTCATACTTATAAGAAATAGACATCAATGGAATAAGTAATCCATAATGTATACTCTCATAATGGACCTTAATGACCATTGGTTACTCTGATAAATTATCATCATCTTCAACTTCAAGATCAACCTAGTCAATAACATCCTTTTGTTCGTGCATATACCACCTCAGATAGAAATGTAGCAGGTACTATTCTGTACAATAGAAATTGGAACTATTCACCTTTAGGCCCGTAGAGACCCAAACCTTGACGTACATGGACATTACATTACTTTCATGGAATACTTAATACATAACAAGAACCAATACTCAAGGACCGTAATAGTTTAGTGTATTTGGATGCTCGGAACACAATCTTCTAATCGTGGTGAAAGATCTTCAAAATCTCCCATAATGATCTTACCCTTTTATTCTTACCATAAACCTTTCTTTAAATCATGGGGAAAAGAAAACATATAAAAAGGTGATCTAAAATGCTCAGTAAGGGTAACCATGGAGAAAATAAAACAAATTATATACATTTTAACATAAAAAGGGTGAGCTCAAATGCTCAGTAAGGGTGAGCTCAAATGATCATGTCTATATCATGAGATATAAATATTTACCCAATGCATTGGAGGGAGATATAGGTCCCACCCTTCTCATAATGAAATAATTCTTACTTGTGCCACAACATAAACATAAATCATTCATCATAACCCAAAGAATCAAACGGGTTTCATAAACATCATACCATCATAACATAATCCATATAAAACAAATCAATATCATTTCATCATATGATAAGTTAAACCATGTAAATCATAGACACATTATACATGAAACATACACATATGAAACAATTTCATCTTAGATGAAAAATGGTTTTGATAAAACACTTGAAATGAATTCTTGGGGAAAATATCCTTTCTTCATCAAAATCATTTTAATTTCACAAAATACCGTGAGATTTTAAATGAAAAGTATTTTTTTGTAAATATTCATAAACTTTTGTAGAGGAAACTTCAATGAAATAATTCTTTATGAAACCGTAAAAATCCATTCACGTTGTATAAGTTAAAAATGAAATTCTTCTCGTACTTTTTTCAGAAAAGTCCTAAAGTACCACGTATGGTAATCAAAAGAAATATTTCTTACATACCATTTATTAAAAGTCAAAAATGGGTAAAAATGACTTTAAACATACATGAAACCATTTTTAGAAAACATTTACATGGATAATAAATATAACCCAGTAAATAATTATGAATAAACAATCTCGTATAAAAATGAGATTTGAAAAGTTATCCCTTACCTTAGGTCTGATATGCTTCGTACGTATCCTAACATCCTTTATAATGATTTAAATAATTCCATTTACTTATTACAGATTCATATTCATTTTTATTATATCATATATGCTTCACTTATGACTTTATATTACCCGTTATTTTGTAAGTTCCACGTTAAAGCAGCGTTTAAGGTAAAATCGTTTTATTTATCGTACGTGTTTGGACTTGTTGTTCATGAAATTATCATTAATTATATCTTGATTGAATTACTTCCTAAATTTAAATCATGATTTATATATCATATATATATATATATTCACTATATATATATAATAGATATATAAATGAAATGAAATACACCGTTCACGTAGACGGTAGGTCGTACGTATGCATGAACGCTGTTTTTGTTTCCTTATGGAATTAAATGGAATTAATTTAATGAAACATATATGTACATAAATCCAGTATCATTATTATTTAATATCTATCATGATTATTTATTATTTATACTTTATAATCATACTTTAATGTTTAATCATGGAAAATTAATCGCATCGCGTTCGTGGAGACGGTAGTCCGTATGTACGCACGAGCAATGATATCACTCACATGATCATGGAATTGTATTGAAGTGTATGTATAATATTTAAGAATCAATATTACTTTACAATAATCATATATATTTATTTATTTAAACCATTATACCCATCTAAGTAAGGTGGTGGTGGAAAACAGATTACACCACAGCGTGGAGACGGTATTCCGTACGTACGCACGCGCGGTGATTTTGTTTTCCATAGGATGGATAGAAGATGAAATAGGGTTGTTTCATATTTATAATAATATATCAGTATATTAGTAATAATTATTTTATTACTTTTTAATGATACAACTAAATAAGAAGAAGTAGAAGAAGAAAGAAAATTGAATGAGTCTGAAGAAAAGATTACCTCTTCTTCGACGCACCTCCTTTAAGCTTCCTCTTAAGGAAGTAGAGTGGCTATTTTGAGAAGAAGAAAAACTCCAAAATTATCTATGTAAGTGGAGAAGAGAAATGGGAAGTTTTTGGCCGAGCTTCAAGGCTCAAAAGGGTGTGAAGAGATGAGTGATGGGGTGCCCTTTTTATAAGGGATGAGAGGGGCACCTTTGGAAAAACTTAAAATATTATTTTATAATAAAGCCATATTCGGTTCATAATAGATATATATTGATTTATTTCAAATTTAAAGTGGGGATGGGTCGAAATAATCTCCACCAATTGGATTTAGACAAGTTTAGGTTACTATTTTAACCTTATCATTTAGATTTAATTCTAAGCTAAATAATTTTACTTTTACCGTGTCTTCTTGTTTTCTTACACTATATGGTTAATAGACTTACTATAAAAAGCCAAAATAACCCCAATTTGTTCATTATTAATATATATAACCTTATCTATGTCATTTGGCCGAACCTTAGATTTTTAGGAATATTATAACTATTAATAATATAATATTTATTTTAAAAACTATTTTATGTCAATTTTGACACTATTTTTTAATTGATTTTTGTCAAAATCATAACAGCATGATTAGTTCTAAAAATGTTAATTAAATAAATAATAACATAAAATATTAACCTATAAAATTAGTGTAATTCATAAAAAGTCTCAAATAACATTTATTTGGGTATTTATAATATCAATTATTTTAATATTTCATTATTTAGGTAATTACTGCATCACCATTGTGTCATAAATAACATATTTTTTTAATGTCTAAAAATTATAACTAAAATACAATTAGGTATGAAATAGTTTTATCTTTATAATGAATATTTATAGTCTAATTTAGATTTTGTATAACCCTATATTAAAAATGTTTTGGTTATTAAACTTTGATTTTATCTATTTTAACTCTTTTTTTAATTAAATAATAATAAGTGTCCTAATCTGATCCAAGTGGACCTAATGGGTAATATTTTATTCCTAAGTTTTTTTGGTTGAATTACACTTATCCAATATAATTAGGACATGTGTTAGGTTAATAATAATATCATTTTTAACCTTAATTTCCCTATTTACTTTTTACCATGGTAAATAAAAGTAAAAAGTTACTATTCACAAAAAAAATTTATCTTATTGAACAACATTTTACTCCTGGATATTAGTTGTGTCTCTCAGATTTTCAAAATTCCACTCACAAAAGTGGTAAAATTAAGTTTTATGTAAATTTTCAAATTCTCCTAGGAGGTGGGTAAAAGACGGTGAAAAGTTCAATAAAATTTTTATATGTCTAAAATTATTATAAAATGACTCCAATGAATTACATTGAACTTATATAGGTATTATGTATCAATTTTGACCTAAAATAAATTTACATAAAATAAATAATTATTTATATAAAAATTCGGTTTTAAATAGTAACCCAGTGTTTTCACTATTCATAAAAATTTGAAAGTTTTCCGAAAAATACCAAAAAATCACCCTAGGCTAATTTCGATATTCTGAATCCAAAAATAAAGTCCATTTTGGAAAATAAAATTTCAAGAAGTGGGTATTTCTATTCATAACGGCTAGTTTATATAATATTTTAATAAAATGTCATTGTTTAGTGAAACTCGGTATTGCATACAACAAACGCTATTGTGGAAGGTCGCAATTCCGTGTAATGCAAGACAAGTCAGTGATGCGTGTAGTGAAAGATTCCTTTGTTGTTTTGTATAATATAATACAACTATATTTCATTTATACATTGAATATATATATACACTCAATGTTGCGTCGAATAACTTCTATCAAACGAACTTGAAATTTTGTATAACACGAGCCCAGAATAGTGTTGCATATACGGTGTTGCGTATAGAACAAGATAATTTTGGTTTTGCGTAAAACACAATACATAAATGAAATTAAAAAAATAATTTTAAAAAAAATCTTCGGTTGTTACATTCTACCCCCCTTAAAATTAATTTCTCCATCTAAATTCGTTGGGGTTATAAATGGTTCACTATTTGAATGTTTCTTTCATAGAAACCCACATCATAAAAAGTAATACCAAAATTTATCTTTAAAAACTAAAGTATGAAATGTAACAGTTACCCAAATTAAATAATCATTGGGTTTCCACATAGGAGGACATTGGTGAAAAAATATATATAGAAGAGAAATCTAACCATCATTTTCTAATGGAGAGTGGTAGAGAACATGGCTATGAAATAGCCAAAAATCACAAAGCCATAAATTTATGATGATCTAAGGTACCATCTGATTCACCGGATATAAGGGAACTAGGACAACATTTTTGGTTTTCAAGATCATTTCCCTTAAGTTGAATAATTTGAATTAGAAGAAATACTTACATTATTTCGGTATAATATCACCATTGTTCGTGCCTTGAACAATTTTCGCTTCATCTCTTAAAGAAATGAAGTTTAATTTTTCATTCATGAGGTGTTAGCAGATCATGTGATAGAATGATGGGTCATTCCATATGTCTCAAACAAAAGGGTAGCAAAAGTTATCAAATATAAATAAGTCCATCTATGGTTAGGTTAGTCGTATATGATTCCAAAAATGGACTTATACTTCATCTATCATACTGCTTAATATAATAAAACTAGTTCCTACTAACCAGGGACTTCCAATAGGCTAGTGGTAGGCGATATAGGCTCGTCGCACTTTGGTTGTAGGTTCGATTCCCACAGCCTTGTCTGACGTGATGATTTGTCGCCCGTCCTGCAGGTTGTCCTTTTTCTAAAACTACATTATTATAACTTTCCATCAATAATATAGGAAGAGTTCTAGCCTTAAACAATACTATCTTATGTGCAACATAATCTATTGCAATCTTTAGGCTTATCCAAAATACTATTGTCCAATCTCATATTATAGTGAAACATATTACCAGAGAGTTCATATAACAAGAATGTTAATACCAACATTGATCCCCATATATCATAAGATATATCTTGTTGGTCACATTCCAAACATTTGAAGGCCTTAATCATGTATTCTTTTGAAAAAAGAATACCCATTGAACATTACTGAAAACATGAACGCAGTTAAAAGTTAACACTTTCCACATACCAAAATCCAAAAAATTCTATATACACAAACAATGATATTACATAGTCCTTATATCAATCATGAGATCATGAATACTATCAAACATATTATTTTCTCCTTATCCATTCATTATGCGCATATCATATGCTTTCCAAAATATTTGAATCACTTGTCATGGTTACCGGTACCATAAAATTATTGAAAACCACAATAGACTAATACAAAAATATTCCAATATACCATAAAACTACCTCGACAACATTATTCTTGAATACCTAAACATAAACAATTCAATCCATCCTCTTTAATGATTTTCATGGAGTAAGTCCTTCCTTGATTTAGAAGTAACTTCTTAGGTCTGGGCATTGAGTTGGGTAATGCCCATGTTCTCCACAAATAAGACATTGAACTCATAACAGTCTGTCACTCTATGATCATTTTCTCCAAACAGATATAATCTTCTCCTCAATTTGAGGGATTCCTCAGGGTTCCTCTTCCCTTCTTTAGAAATCTCAATGTTCCATTCTCTATGATCCTCACCATGTGATCATGCATAAAATTCCATCTTCCTCTTATTTGATGACATTGGAATACCACCAAAGTTCACCTTATTAATCATATATCGTGATGACTGATTCGGCATAATCACAATATCATTCTCTCTAGGCATTACACAATTTTTTTGATCACTGTCTCCAATTTGTCCATCCAAATCAACGTTAACTAAATTCCTTCTCGTTCCCTCCATTGACTAAAACCAGAAACCATAGTGTAAGAAATATTTAAAATAACGAGGATCCACATAATCATTATAAGTCACTTATGGGATATCTAACTTATCACACATTCATTAATTCAAGACACCTTAGGTTCACCCTAGGTTATTCATGATCGTCAACATAACTCTAGTATAGTAAAATATAGTTATACAAAACCTTAGGGACATCCCTATACATACCTTAGAAATATCTCTAGGGATTTCACTAAATTTTTCACATCCTAGTTTCCAAAGGTTAACTAAACCTTTCCACTGATACCAACTGTAGAGACCCAAAGCTTGACGTACATGGACATTACATTACTTTTTCAGAATAATTAATACATAACAAGAACCAATACTCAAGGACCGTAATAGTTTAGTGTCTTTGGAAACTTGGAACACAATATTCTAATCGTGGTGAAAGATCTTCAACATATCCCATAAAGATCTTTCCCTTTTTGTTTTCTTACCTAAAACTTTTCTTTAAATCCCAGGGAAAAGATAACATATAAAAGGGGGAGCTCAAAAGCTCAGTAACAGTAAGCATGGAGAAAATAAAAAAAATTATACATTTGGACGTAATTACATGAACATAATGTTTAAACATCAAGATATTGTGAAATGGCATAAAAAATGGTAGTACGTAATTCATAGATCATAAACAAACCTTAATCCTAATAAAATAGCATGAGAATAAAACATGTAATTGTGGAAACCATTAAACACATGTTATGATTTCCATTGTATCCAAGGCATTTCTTCCAAGACCATCTTAGTGGACAAAGTTCCTTTCTGAATCAAGTTCACTCCTCGTTTCTGTCATGTATCACTGAATCGGATTAACTTACCATTCTATCCATGTCTATATCATGAGATATAAATATTTACCCAATGCATTGGAGGAAGATATTGGTCCCACCCATCTCATAATGAAATAATTATTACTTTTTCCACAACATAAACAAAAATCATTCATCATAACCCAAATAATCAAATGGGTTTTATCAACATCATCCCATCATAACATAATCTATATAAAACAAATCAATATCATTTCATCATAAGATAAGTGAAACCATGTAAATCATAGATACATTATACATGAAACATACACATATGAAATAATTTCATCTTAGATGGAAAATGGTTTTGATAAAACACTTGAAATGATTTCTTGGGGAAAATATCCATTCTTCTTAAAAATATTTTTCTTTTCACAAAATACCCTGAAATTTTAAAAGAAAAGTATTTTATTGAAAATATTCATAAACTTTTGTAGAGGAAACATCAATGAAATAAGTCGTTATGAAACCGTAAAAATCCACTCACTCCGTATAAGTTAAAAATAACATTCTTCTCATACTTTTGTCGGAAAAGTAAAAAAGTACCTCGTATGTTAAACAAAAGAAATATTCCTTACATAACATTTAGTAAAAGTCAAAAATGGGTAAAAAATACTTTAAACATACATGAAACCATTTTTAGAAAACAGGTACATGGATAATAAATATAACCCCAGTAAATAATTATGAATAAACAATCTCGGATAAAAATGAGATTTTCACAGTTATCCCTTATCTTAGGTCTGATATGCTTTGTACGTATCTGAACCTCCTGTATAATGATTTAAATAATGTTATTTAATTATTACAGATTCATATTAATTTTTATGAAATCATATATAGTTCACTTATGACTTTATATTACCCGTTCTTTTCTAAGTTCCACATTAAAGCAGCATTTTGGGTAAAATCATTTTATTTATCGTACGTGTTTGGACTTGTTGTTCTTGATATTATTATTACTTATATCTTGATTTACTTACTTCCAGAATTTAATTCATGATTTATATATCATATATATATTCAGTATATATATATAATAGATATATAAATGAAATGAAATACACCGTTCATAGAGACGGTAGGTCGTACGTACGCATGAATGCTATTTTCATTTCCTTATTGAATTAAATGGAATTAAGTAAATGAAACATATATGTACATAAATACAGTATAATTATTATGTAATATATTTCATGATTATTTATTATATATACTTTATAATCATGCTTGAAAGGTTAATCATGGAAAATTAATCTCATCGCGTTCGGGGAGACGGTAGTTCGTACGTACACACGACTGATGATATCATTCCCATGATCGTGGAATTGTATTGAAGTGTATGTATAAAATTTCAGAATCAATATCACATTAAAATAATCATATATATTTATTTATTTACACCATTATACACATCCATGTAAGGTGGTGGTGGAAAACATATTACACCATGACGTGGAGACGGTATTTCGTACGTACGCACGCACGGTGATTTCGTTTTCTGTAGGATGGATAGAAGGCGAAATAGGGTTGTTTCATATTTATAATAATATATCAGTATATTATTAATACGGATGTTATTAATTTATATTTAGACAACTATAGAAGAAGAAGTAGAAGAATAAAGAAACTTGAAAGAGTCGGAAGAAAAGATTACCTCTTCTTCGACGCACCTCCTTTAAGCATTCTCTTAAGGAAGTAGAGTTGGTATTTTGAGAAGACCAGAACCTCAAAACGTTTTCTAGAGAAGTGGATAAGATAAATGGTCAGGGTTTGGATAAGCTTCAAGGCTCAAAAGGGTGTTAAGAGAAGAGGGAAGGAGTGCCTTTTTGATAAGGGAGGAGAGGGGTACCTTTGAAGAAAATTAAAATATTATTTTATAATAAAGTAATATTCGGTTTATAATAGCTCAAAATTGATTTATTTAGAAAATAAAGTGTGGATGGGTCTAAATACTCTCAAATAATAGGTTTTAGATAAGTTTAGGTTACTATTTTAACCTTATCATTTAGATTTAACTCTTAGTTAAATAATTTTACTTTTACTGTGTCTTCTTGTTTTCTTACATTATATGGTTAAGAAACGTACTATAACAATCCAAAAGAACCACATGTGGTTCATTATTAATATATATAATCTTATCTAAGTCATTTTTTCGAACCTTATATTTTTCGGAATATTATAACAATTAATAATATAATATCTATTTTAAAAACTATTTTATGTCAATTTTCACACTATTTAGTAATTGATTTTTGTGAAAATTATAACAACATTATTATTTAAAAATAAGATAATTAAATAAATAATAACATGTAATATTAACCTATAAAATTAGTGGAATTAATAAAAAGTCTCAAAATAAATTTATTTGGGTATTTATAATATCAATTATTTTAATATTCCATTATTTAGGTAATTATTGCATCACCATTGTGTCATAAATAACGTAAATTATTTAATGTCTAAAAATTATAACTAAAATACCACTAGGTAGGAAATATTTTTATATTTCTAATTAATATTTATAGTCTAATTTATCATATGTATAACCCTATATTAAAAATGTTTTAGTCATAAAACTTTGATTTTAACTATTCTAACTCTTTTTTAATAAAATAATAATAAGTGTCCTAATCTAATCCAAGTGGACCTAAAGGGTAATATATTATTACAAAGGTTTTTTTGGTTGAATTAAACTTATAAAATGTAATTAGGACATGTGTTAGGATAATAATAATATCATTTTTACCCTTAATTACCCTATTTACTTTTTACCGTGGTAAATAAAAGTAAAAAGTTACTGTTCACCAAACAATATTTTTATCTTATTGAACCAAACATTATTCCTTGATATTAACCATGTCTCTCGGGTTTTTGAAATTCCACTCACAAAAGCGGTAAAATTACGTTTTCTGTAAATTTCCAAACTCTCCTAGGAGGTGGGTAAAAGACGGTGAAAAGTTCAATAAAATTTTTATATGTCTAAAATTTTTATAAAATGACTCTAATGAATTAAATTTAAATTATATAGGTATTATGTATCAATTTTTACCTCATATAAATTTAAATAAAATAAATAATTATTTATATAAAAAGTAGATTTTTAAATATTAACCTGGTGTTTACACTATTCATCAAAAATTGAATGTTTTCAGAAAAATACCAAAAATTCACCATAGTTTAATTATGATATTCTTAATCCAAAAATGAAGTCCATTTTGAAAAATAAAATTTTAAAAAGTGGGTATTTCTATTCATAATGGCTAGTTTATATAATATTTTAATAACATATCGTTGTTTAGTGAAAGTCGGTACTGCGTACAACACACACTATCATGGAAGGCCACGATTGCGTGTAATGCAAACCAGGTCAGGGATGCATGTAGTGAAAGATTCCTTTGTTGTTGTGTATAATAGAATCCAACTGTATTTCATTTATACGTTGCATATATATATATATACACTCAATGTTGGGTAGAATAACTTCTATCAAACTAACTTGAATTTTTTTGTAACACGAGCCAAGAATAGTGTTGCGTATACGGTGTTGCGTATAGAACAAGCTAATTTTGGTGTTGCGTAAAACACAAGACATAAAAGAAAGTAAAAATAATAATTCTCATAAAATCTCGGGTTGTTACAATGCCACTAGTTTGGACCTGGAATCCTTAAGGCCTTTTGGACACCCATGTCTTCAGGTATGTAAAGCTTTCAGGAAACATTAAGGCCTTCATACCACCTTAAGGCCTTCGGGCCACCTGATGTGTAGATTAAATCGAAAAATATTCTATGTGGATAAATATCCATATGAGGATTTAGAGAAAGTCAAATTCACTAGATCAAAGCTAACAAATTTTTAAAAATGATAGGATATGTCGTTTTCCATTGGTACTAGGCATGTGAACCTATGAATAAGATAGCTAGCTGAATAATTATGCAAAGGTGGAGAGCATATCATGATGTAGATGTGGGGGTGGAGGTGTTTCAAGTAGTCATAGTATGTAATGAATTCATTTAATACATTCAGGTCCTATAAGGTCCAAAAACCTATGATCCATGTAGGGTTCTCCTTCAACCCATGAAAGGGGGATTATCAAAATTGAATAAAAAATGAAATCCTTCATGACATTAAGGCATATATCACCTTAGCCATGATAGGTGGAATATAGCACAAACCTAGTCTAACTATGGACGTAAGGAAACAAGATATTCTACCTCACCAATGAAGTGAAGTATCTAGATAGGTCCAAATAATCTCAGTGATAAGTTTATTCCTCAACAAAATCTTTATAGTCATCACTGAGGTGATACCATCTAGAAGACATGGAATCCCATGTTGAAATTTAATGGTGTCTTTCATCGATCTGCATTGAAATTATATCATAGTATCGTAGTCTTCATAAAATCCTATAAGATATAAAGATTATCTATAATTTTTCCTAACAACTCAAGGATGAAAATCTCTATCTATCTCAGGTCTTTCCAACAATGTAGTGACCTTCGGGGTGTCATGTACAAGTAATTTAATGGTTCCAAAATGATAGTGTTGTGTAAAATTTTATTACATGAAAAAATCCACCATAGGTAGGTGAGAGTCTTATCAGTGTCCAAAAAATAACATGAAATACCACCACAATTCTTCTAGAACATGATTGGTATGCTCTGTCTAGTCACATTTCTGGTGGTGGAAAACCATGATCAACCACACCTATGTCCCAACTACCTCATGTAATCCACTCCACAATCATGATATGAAGTAGGAATCATGATATAAAACAATAATTGAGGGAAATATACAAATTTTAATATCTTATAAATTTACATGGTTCCCAAACACTCCACAAAAATATACTCATAGATGTATACTAAGTGCCATGATAGGATGAGTCGGTCTATAATCACCACGATTGTGTCATAATCTCTAGATGATCATTAATGTATAGTCAAAAAAACAATCAGATAACATCCCAATTACACTAAACCACCTAAATTGGCAGTGATAAACTTTATGTTACACAATTATTGATATTGGCCTTTTGGAAAAGTGAGGAATCAAAATATGAACATGGATACAATCAACATCATCCTCAACCACCAAAACCAATTCCAAATGTCCTATTGTTTTTTCACCACTTCTAGATGTGTTGATAATGGGGTGATTGAAACTACCAAAACACCTCATATCATAGTACAGATAGTAACATCATATAACCTTATTAATGGATGAGGTTACCCACCATCAAAAAATCCATCTAGAGCATGTCATGTGAATATATAGTCATGCATGACCTGATAATATAAATCCCCAAACTACACTTCCTTGACACATCGGAGAAGTGGATAAGTAACAACCATCAACTAGAGGTATGATTCACCACAATTATCCAAAAAGATCAACTAAAAATAGGCATAATATTATCTCTCCTTTATCGACACCCATGAATGATATTTCATTCCGAGAGTATCTTCCAACAAGTTTCCTTTCCCTGGAGTGTGTACTATCTCAAAGACATATTAAAATATGAAATTATATAATCATCGATATCTCATGTTAATATCCTTATATAATAATATATAACAATGTTTCTTATGGTTATAATAGATTTTTATTATATCTCTAATAAGATATTGTATCCAAACCCTTAGTGAAAAACTACAAGATCTATCTTTAAGTCATTGTGTGTGAAATTCTACTCAAATGGTCTTAAATGCTGACACCTATAAAACATTTACACCAAAATATACATCGGGACACATACAAGAACATATATGGATACATCATAGAATACTACATACTAGACACCCTCTTCTAGTACACTCTACCTGGGTTCCCCCATCTACATCAACCGCAACTCCAGAAAATCATGCTGCAACTTCTCACTCCACTTGAATGGATTACCCATTTGAGTCATATAAATTATATTATCGAATGTCCTATATAAATTAGGGATGAGTCTATTATAATAGCCTTCCAACCTAAGGAATCTCTACCACATAGACATGATCATGGTTGGCTCCCATGAAAGAACTACCTGAATCATTATAGGGCCAACTAATGC
Source organism: Viscum album (assembly GCA_963277665.1). Taxonomy (NCBI): domain Eukaryota; kingdom Viridiplantae; phylum Streptophyta; class Magnoliopsida; order Santalales; family Viscaceae; genus Viscum; species Viscum album. The sequence continues at coordinate 1,380,646,412 of OY728160.1, forward strand.
CCACCTATATAAGATGATATATAAAAGTAAGTGGAACTCTTGAATCTATAAATAACGATTTTTTTGTTTCCAATAATGATGGTCATCCTCGATTATGCTCAGGAACATCTTTAATTTTCTTTCAAGCTTCTCTTCTAATTTTGAATACCCAAGGATGTCATCTTTTAAGGTGAACATGAGCTGATCAAAAAAGGTTGGATTATTTTACTGATGAGTTCCATTAACATATTTTGGGATTTTCACCTGCCTAATGGAATCACCATGTACTCATAAATACCATAGGGGAAATAAAATGTCACATTTGGTATATCTTCCTCTCAAAATATAATTTGGTAATAAACTGACCTAAGGTTAATATTCGAAAACAAATTATCCCCTTTTAGATGGAAAAAAGAGGATATTAATTCTTGAAAGTGATTATTTATTCTTTATAGTAACCTTGATTGGGTCAATATAATACATGAATAACCTCATGATCTCATTCACCATCTTAGAGATCTGCAACAGTTCTTCCAGGGGTGAAACACTAGGTCTAATCATGTCCTTTATCTATAGATCCACTAAATGCACATTCACCTACCATATCTCCCTATGGGACATTTGAAATTATGGTCTTTATATCGATGTAATCCCTCAATGTATCTATATATAGCATCCAATCTATCAATTTGGAAGTATGATAGATACATCTTTTGGGAATACGTTCTCATACACATCCACCACTACAGGAAATAAAATGATCCAATCATAAAATTATAAAAATGTTATACCAGAAAAATAAGGAGAAAAATAATGAATCCTCTAAAATGTGAGACCAAATTTCTCTAAATGGGATTCCTTCTTGGTCGTGAAGATAAATCCAATACCATCAACCTAGACACGTTGAATCCCCCCATTTAAAAAATCACCCTATGCATGGAATATAGAGAGATAGTATATTCTATGAATGATTTCATATAGAATCATCTGTGTCTTTGAGGAGATCCCAAATGAATATATATCCTCTATGTTACAGATCACACTCTCAGAAGATGATTTTAACCAATGAATCATCCTTAGTTAAAATCTCTAAGAGAAATGGTCGATATAAGTCTCTATTGGAATCTTCAAGTCCGAAACAATTTATGTTCCAAGGAAGGAAGGTATCACATATGTGCATATCAAAACTAAATATAAATTAGGTAAATAAAATATTTTACACAGAATCATACCACGGGACACTAGTATATAAGACTTCATAATCTAAAAAAAAGTCTATATCCTAATCCACTGACTCTATGGACCTGGAATATACTAACTAGTGGAGATAACATTACAAATATGTTATAATTTCAGGACCTCCCATACCTCACCATGATCCTCTTCAACATCTATCATGTAGTGGACCACTCTACCCTTACTACACCCTCTTACTTATAATCCCACCTATTGACACAAAGTATTCTACATCAAAGGTCAGGAAATCCTACATGATATAGAATCTCCTATCACCAGATTAACACCAACTCTCCCTTGGCCGACTGGAATTCCCTTGAGATCCCTAAGCATGTGACCCCCTTTCTTATAACTCTATAGGAAGCCACCTCACAAGCTTGTATCACTTATTATAATGTCTATTACAGTATTATAAGGTCCTAGATATATGGTTCCCACCTCCAAAACTAATTTTCAAAAACCAATCAACCTAGAATCCACCTACAACCAAGAAACACTCTATAACTCTAACATAGTAAGGGATGCAAAGAGATACAACTCCATAAAAAATATCGTGGTGAATTCCTCACTCAACGGTTGTTTCATGAAAGTATTTATTAAGAAACATATATATGAAATACCATAAAAGGTTGTTGAAACTTGAAGTATATGAGTTGACTAAAATGTTTTCCTACTAAAGCTTCAAAACCCCTTAGACACACACTATTCACAGATTTTCTTGATAAAAATCCTCTCTAAATATGATGTAAAAGTATTTCCTAGAAACATTCCACTCATATTTCTTCTTAATCACCAAGATCTACCATCATTATTCTAAACCATGGAGGTGGATCACTACTAGGATGAAAATATAGTGAGGAGGTGTCCTCACAAGGTTGAAAACTCACTCAACTGCATCATGTCAATCCTCTACTGCGTGGGGGTTTAGATTACCGAGAAAACTAAGTAGTATCTATCTCTATAAATTGTGAATAATAATATTCCTATGTAAATCTTTTACCAGTACAACTAGAATGATCAGATATTCAATAGGTTTGGGTTCCACCTCCTACATTGGTGCCTAGAGTAAAACCTCATTGTTATGTGAAACACTATCATGTTCCCCATATAGAATATTATTTGGTTTTAATCATTGAGGAATCTAGAAAAATTCATGATGCACCATGATAAAAATAGAATATATGGCAAGGTAACTCATGAAGCATATACAAACCAAAATACAATCTTATGTGATGGATGTATTAGTGTTTTCCCTATAACTAGTGCCTATATGTACTGAGTCAACTAGAAGGTTATTAGAGTCCTTTTGAATGGATACATTACATTCCCCGCCATCATTAGGTTCCCTATCTAGAGAACCAAACTCAATTGTATTTAATTTTTTTCCCAAATCGCCAATCCAATCTTCACATCTAAACTATATTAAGAATATTTTCTTAAAAAACATAGGCTCGGATACTACACTATCATGCCCTGACTGAATGGGGATCACATGGATGGTAGTAAGATAAGTTAATCACCAATATCCTGCCACTAATAGTATAGAGTCTAGATTCTAATGATTATTAGGTATATCACATACATGGGAGGCATTAATCTGAAGTCTACTCATCTTTCTCTTGATCCTCCTAGAACTCTTCTGAATGTCATGTCATTTACATAGGACACAAAATTTGTGGTTATATCCCAAGAAAGGGTGAGTGTAAATATAAACATTATCACGACACAAAATCACAAAACAATGAATCAAAGGGAGTTATTTATAATTCATAATGAGGTGAATCAACCTTAAGGTAAGATAATACCAGATATGTCCAAAGGTAGAAACCAATTCTCAAGGTAAGGTCACATTCTAACATGAAGCCTAAGACAATACATGGTGATCAAAGTACATGTTTTTATAATATAAATCACTTCTAGAGTCTCATTGATATTGATAACTCTCATTAGAGAGGTTTCATTCATTTTTTCTTTCTATTCATCAGATGAACTAGAACTCATGAGACATCATTACACATATAAGGGATCTTTACTGTGGCCAATGGGAGGTACCAAAATCTACCAGGGATAATGCAACAGTAAGGGGACCACATTCCATGGATGTTATAAATGGGATACTTGTCCCAACATATTGAAGACTGATAGAGGATCACACTAGAAGAAAATATAGAGGTTTACATGACTTTATCGAAACCTATCTCATATATGGGATCACTCATTCTATGATCAAGATTGGATATGACATTGTAACCTCATAGTGATAGGACAATGATACACATCTAAATTGATATTGATAATTCACTAAGGAAAAAAGGTGACCAACATACCCTAGAAGGGGTACATGAAGTGTCTCACTAGGTATGGTCATTCCTATGTTTGTGTTTGTCTACATCAGATTATGACTGTAAAATATAGTCATTCCCACATACAATGGTCGTGTTTATGAACATATACCCTTGGGGTGACACACTAGGTCACCGGTTTGGGGACAACATAGAGTGTCAACATGTCACCTGACTATGTGATATTTATCGTCACATGTAAACCCTAGTTTCCACTGAATGGGGTCCACACGATGTTTGTTCCTAAGATATAGATGAAATGTTTATTAACATATAATATAAATCAAATATTTTTTATATATCTTCACATGCACATCATGGGAGTTTTATTTCAACACAATACTCAAAATAATGCTTGGATTCTAGTTTTTTAGGCCGAAACTGTCTTTGGGGGTTGAATATCGGCCACTTTTTTATCACAAAATTATCATCATCACTATCTTGACGCACTTTCATGGTATGACTCATGAAATATCTATCATCCTTGACATATATGGATCTATTTCACCGATATCATGCCTCTATCGTTCCTTTGAATCAAAATAAAAAACTACAATAGTGATCTATTTCACTAAATCTCAATCGAACAATGATCGGTTCCCGAATATAGAAGAATCAATGGTTAATTGAAATACTGATAATGAACATTCAATGAACCATTGGAGAAAAAAACAAAACACTAATATGGAAGAAAATCACCATTTTTGGGGGTTAGAATTCATTTGTTTATAAATAATTTTAGGAATAGTAAAAAAAATATAAAGATCAAACGATTCCAAAATCTAGGGATTTAGAACTAATCAACCATTATGGAATACATTATCTAAAAATTAATTTATAAAATAATTAATTCACGTTCACCATGGAGAAATAACAAACCCGGATTTAACACGAAAAATTTAAAACATCCTAACTCAGTATCATATCAAACACTTATAAAGAATGATTTTTTGTCATTGTCATTGGTGGGATTTGAGAACTCCATCCATGATGACATCCCTTTAGTATTCTGATCGTCGATCCATGATTCTTTCATCCAATGGAAAATCAATTATCCATGGTCCACTCCTCAAATATCGAGGGTTATTTGGAATATCCTAGAATCCTTCCACAACCATGGTTAAATAGAGGAGGAATGGGTGAAGAGATTTTAATATTCAATAAATTATTTACTTAATTTATTCACCTATTATTTAAGCCACTACTACACTTAAAATAGATTATTGACATGTAAAATACTTATATCACGTCTAAGGTGAAACCAATGGTCCATATTTAATGGATTTCTTTGTTTTTTATAGGATACATCATTTAGGTGATTTCCCATTATCTATGAAAAACTATGAACACATGATATAGTAAATTTAGTATTTTCAAGACATCAATATCAATCTTCCAACGGTCCTGAATCACAATGATAACTCCAAGACTAATGCAGAAAAATATTATATAAAATTTTAAAAATGTGATATATGGAAAAAAATATGAATTGTTAAAGTATCAAAAATATAAAACAATTATTTTAATTTACTAAATGTATATCGTAATAAAAAAAATTTAAAAAAACTATAACTTGTGTTCTAAAATATTAAATATGGGGTTTTAAATTAAAACCAACATTTTTAGCATTATAATTTCGCTTATAAAATAAATAATTTTTTACAAAAATGATTTATAAATTTAAAATTCATACTTATATAGTAATAATATTAAAAAAATATTGTTATTTTTAAACATGGTATTTTTTACTATTCACCAAAAAAAATCAATATTTTTAGAAAAATAAAAATAAATCATCTTAAGATATTATTATAAATTTAAATGAAAAAATGAATTTAATTTTTTCAAATTAAAATTCTAAAATTTATAATCTATTATTTAAATGAAAATACATTATATAATGAAAGATAATTTTTTTAAAAGAATTCATTTTAAAAATCATGTGTTTTTATTCATATTTTATATTGATTTATAAATGAATAAATATTAATATATTAGTTTATAAATCTATATATTAAATATTATAATAAAATTTTTAAATATATTCATTATATTTAATTAATTTAAATTCAATACATTTAAAATTATTGATCGAAATAATCCTTTTTAAAATATTAATCATAAAAATAATATCTAATTATTTTAATTTGTTATTAAAACACTAACCAAAAATTATTATATTACACATGTAATTTTAATATGCCACAGTTCATTTTATCCAGTTGTTGCATTAGTTCAGTTTTGTGTGTAACAGAAGCTATTTAATAAATTATTAATTTAAGGGGCCTAAAATCCTAGGTTATTACATTCTACTTCAGATAAAAAATTATCCCCCATTATTTTATTTATTACTCACTCATGAATTTAGGTGATTATATTCTAAACAAATTCATAATTCAAGATAAAACATCTAATATTTCATGTACCTTACATTCATAAGCTATATCATGTTACCTAACTATCCTTAGACAACATTAATCATTCATACAATAAAATAGATAATATTGTTTATAATATATTTATATATTCTCCATAAAATACACCCCTAAAACCAATTTAATGGCTAATAAAATTAATCCACAATGAAATCATATATCATACAATAACTAACTCTTATATTTTACCACTATTTTATAATGTCACACACTTATGTATATCTATCTTGATCCTAAAGAAATATAAACACCAATAAAATCAGTTATCACTTTTTTTAATTAATAAATATTAAATCACAAGGAAATCAATACTATATAACAAACCTTTCTCAAAATCATTAAACCCTTTATTACATAAATATGATTATTTTTTTAAACCTAATAATTGGTTATACATCAATCAACTGTCCTTCAATAGTTATCCAGAAAATAAAACATTCCATACATCACATTAATAGGTTATTAAAACCATTTAATATTTGTTTCTGATCCTTTAAAAGAAAAAATTATTTTACAACAATTATTAGAAGTTTCACATAATTCTCATAACCTTTAAAATGTACTATAATGTTATTAATTAATATCACTCACTAGATTAAATAATTATGAGTATCATGAGTAAATTACAATTGAGATGTCAACCTCAAACCCCTTGGTAACTCTTCGAAGCATACATTTTCCATCATATTCGGTTTATACCAAAATTCTAAATCCTTTTTATATGCACTTTTACTCAGTTATAATACATATTGCTTTCAAGATACATACCTTTACCATCAACTTTTCTATGATCCTATTATGGCAAAATAAAAAACCGAAATGGTTATAAATATAATCAAATTTCATAATAATATGAATACGAAAAAACATTTATAAAATTTATTCTCTAATTAACTCTTAACTTAATCCTTTGATAAATTTAGTTTACTGTACATTGATTTATGTTATATTTTCTTGTAATTCTTAAGCTTATTTATCAATGTAATTATGAAATCAATCCTTCATAATTTTTCATTAAGATAATGTTAATAATAAATTAATATCCCCTCATAGTGTTAAACTAGTTGTGCAGTTACGCATCTTTTTCATCCCCTAGGTAATGATTAATTTAATGACCAGAAAAACTTTTCAATGGTTATTAACCCTTGGTACATATTTTTTAAAGCTCGTATCCACTTATAGTTTAAATACATGGATGTTATTGTACGTAAAAAACACACAATCACTAATTTACCAAAATTCCATGAAAATATTATATAATTAGGATTATCCATATGTTTTTCACCAAATTTATCTTATCCCAGCCCCAATAATACTACCTCAACAAGCCAAAAGTGTTATCTATACCTTTAAAATTTTGATAAATAATAAATTATCAGAAATTTATAAAAGTTATAACAACTAAATTATACTCAATTAACATCATCCTAATATCCAATGTTATATAATCTATTCCGTGATTCCAACAACAGAAGCCTATATATATGACCATCTTTCCAAAACAGATTATAGAAAATTTTTAATTACAATACACTCTCAAGACCTTTTTGGTTTAGATGTTTAGAGAATTTGGAAGAAACATTAACTAACAAAAATCAATTGTTTTTTACTAATGGATATATTTTCCAATAAATAATAAAATTCTTAATATATAAAAAAGTCTTAAACATCACCCAATATTCCTCCACATTTGATATTATTCTAGAATCATTTTTCTTTATTATCTTCAAAACATGTGGAAATTTAAATTTAAGAAAGCAATGAGCTTAAATGAACATATGGTGTAAACATAAGTGATAAAACTCAAATATCATAATTGATAATTAAATGATCTTATGGGTATAATCTGAAGAATATATGATATATATACACCACAATTAATTGATCAAAAATCATGGAAGAATATAAGAATAAATCAGTAAAATTAAACATACTCTAGAAATAATGAATACTTGAGAAGTGTGGAACATCCATAAGAATAGATATCATAACATAGTAGATTTGGTATCACAACCTATTTATAATAGTGGGTTTTTATTCAATAACATGTTTCCCTTTGTGGAGTAGGCTTCAGTCACCTGTTTTCCATATGGGATAAAGCACCATAACCTATTTCCCATTTTGGATTGACAATCACTACACATTTCACCATTATCTCATGTTATGTAAATCTTTATCCATTGAATTTGAGTGTCATATATTACCCACCAATCAGTTAAATATTATCTATACACATGTGGGCCCTATTATAACATCTAAATATCACATCATTAAAACTTAGGCATAATATAAGGATAGATAAAACACTCCAACAAATTTCATTAACTTTTTTGTAGTGTAAAGAACACATAGAGAGAAAATTTGTTTTATTAAAGACACTATAAAGAACTAATAGAAAAATTGTTCTCAAATCCCTTTAAAATGGATTCATATAAACAAAATCATTCATATTTCCATATATAATCATAAAATAATTCACCAATAAAAAATAAATTGGTATCCAATGTAATCATGTAACATTATAGGTAAATATTAATCAATCTAGACAAAAAATAATATTCTATTTAAAACATATAGGTAAAGTATATATGGATAAGAAAAAAACACTACCCATTTAATTAAATTATATACTATAGGAGAACACCACTCACTAAATTTAATAAAAATAGAGTATTTATAATGGACTGAAATTTGAAGAAAAATTACAAATATACATAAAAATGATTTGGAAAGAAAAAGGAATTGATGGATCATTTATCTAAAATAGAATGAAAAATTAAAAATAAATCCAAATAAAGGGGGAATATGATTACAATTTAGAATATTCTTGATCATGAATATTATATTTAAAAGGAAAATGAGTTTGATAAAAATTATATTTAAGGATTTTAATAAAAATAACATTGGAAATATGAAATATCCATGATCTTTGAAAATAATTTTACAAGATAATATTTATAAAACTTAATGAAAAATACTTTAATATTTAAAAAGATAAAACATAGAGATAATTTTTGATATAAAATTAATAGGTGGAAGAATGATGTGTCGATAAGTAAACATTAATAAGAGAATATTTTTATATTTTCCTAAAAAGCCACCTATAAATAATTATATATTTTTAAAACATTCAAAATAAAGTAAATTTGAAGAAAATTAAAATGATAGATTATTAATGAACATATATAAAATATGAAAAATAATCCCATGAATAAAAAATGGGAAAAAGGAGGTTCCTGGCACAAAAGAATAGACTGGGTTAGTTTTACTTATAAGAAACACAATGGGAAAAATATGAGACAAGGGTAATTGAAATTTTGAAGGTACATAAAAAACCTAGGATTATAAAAAGAAAAGGAAGAGTTTTTTAGATATAATATAATATAGATGGATGATTAATGTTTTAAAAATAATATTTATTTGAAAATATTATTATCAGTGAGACCATTATGAATCTTATTAACATTTTAATCCAAACCCAATTTCAACTTTGGTATCACTAAAATAGAATTCCAATTTAAAAACGAATTTTTATGTCTCTTAAAAACCAATTGAATTTGGAAAAACAAATTAATTATATATTAGAACCAAAATTCCAAAAAAACATGGCATATAAAAAGAAATATATCTCAAGAGGTGAAAATTGATAAAACAAACTCATACATTGTTCTTGATTTATTTGGCACCCATACAAAACATAAAAAATAATTAAATTAAATTTATTTAAAAAACCCAATATTTATATTCATAACTATAACCATTTATAGTACTTTTTTATAATAATTCATCACATATAAATATTAGTTTTCTTTTACATATTTTTTACATTAGGTGTTTTTTGTTTATACAAGTTTCATAAGTACAGTGTTAGTATTATTTCTTCAAAAAAATGAGCATATTTACCAAATAATTAATGTTACTATAAGGGATTATTTGTAGTTATTTATTAAGTTAAAATTTACATTCATGAGTACTTTAGTCTTTATCTTAAAAGATGAAATCTACAACAACCATATTTTTTTGAATTTCAACCCAGGATGGGTGTTTTAATTGTTAATGAATTAAATATTGATATAAATCTTTTAGAACTAATAAAATATCATTATTTATAAAATTATATCATATAAAACCATTAAATATGTTTTCATAATCATTGATGATTTAATTTCACAGAAATGTTCATGTTGGTTGTAAAAATAACCCGAACATGAAGATACTCAGATTAATGGATAATATTTAATTGATTTAGTTTAAATATAATTTTAGCAGTAATATAATGATATAATGTTTTTTTTCTATGATTTATCAGAATTATAAATATATAAGAGAAAAATTTATGGATAAAAAATTACATATTATGAATACATTTGTTTCCTCTTAGTTTACTTGTTCAAGACAGTTAATTTTATAATGATTGTTAATCGCTCCTAATATTTAGAGGTTATTCAGTTTTTACTTCCAAACCCATATTCTTATAAAAAATAATTTCTAATTTTTAAAAAAATTATTACCACCATCCACGAAAGGATTTATTGAAATACATAATGAATCATATCATGAATGAGGTAGTCCACATAAATGTACTTATGCAGATTTCATTTCTTGAGGAATGAGATAAAGAAAAAATATGGTGTAGTACTGAATAATACTAAAAATTTAATAATTATAATAATTATATATCAAAATCTACCTTTTGACCAATAGGACTAGGTGTAAAATGAAAACAATCTCATTTATTTAGAGAGGTTGTAATCCACACGTACACTTGCTTAACTTTTTGGCTTATCCAAATGAAAAAGGGATATGGTGGTAAAATCTAGTCACATAATTATAATAACATATTAGTATAATAAGTATATAGATATTGTCATTTTAATATAGTTTAGTGAAATTTTAATAATGGATTCACAAAGATAAATAGACATTGAGAAAGAGAGGTTAGGAACCTATAACTCACTTCCTAGATTATCTTTATTGTGAAAGGGTCTAATCCATTTTGGAAAGGTATTTTAAGATGAACAAAACCTTTTTAAGGTGTATAATATTTATTTGGAAGTGTTTGAGAAGATATTTGGACAAATTTAGTGTGTTTTCTTTAATCGGAATTGATTAGAGGTGAACCAATTTTATAAGTGAAATAAGAGTAATAAGATTAATAATTATTATTTCTTATATAACTCTTCTGGGTATACGACTTTGTAAAATATAGCATAAAATTTAGAAAAGTCTTGAACAAGTGACTTAATCTTATATATTTATCTATATATTAATAGTTTTTTTCAAAACATAATTCATTGAGATGATCAAATCATAAGTCTTTGTACGGAATGTATGTATAACAACCTGAACATAACCATTGGCTTGGATATAGTTCAAAAGACAATAGTATTAGTTGAAATCCCCTTAATACCAAAGGATGAAAATATATACCATTTTTTTACTAAATAATTGGTTAAAACTTTCCCCTTTTATACAAAAACAACCTATAAGGAAAAAATTAGACAAACCAAACCACATGATGGAGGAAATGTGAACAATAAAACTCAAAAATACCACTAAAAACCAGAATTTAGTAAAAACATAAGAAATAACCTAGAAAAACACGACACCAAAATAAAACATGCCTCATTCACCAAGGTGTCACTACTGTTAATTTGAAATGACTAACCAAATTGAAATCATAAACTCAAGATAGTGACATCATGAAACATAACTAGATAAAAATGAGACAATTATGTTTTATGTGTCACAAAAAAATAGAGTCTTCATATACATTAAAGTTCATATTCATGGGGTGAATAATTTTACCCAAGATTAAATCCATGGAAATATTCTCATACATTCCATGAAATCAAGATTATTTTAAATCACAATTCAAAATATAAATAAAAAATATGGGCAAATCAAAATAATTTTTACAATTTAAATAAATTAAATTTAAATAATAGAAAAAATTTAACTTTTTTTAATCAATTCACATACCCATTATATGTTTATACACACACTCACACAAACATTCATGAATGAATCCGAATAATATTAGTCATACCTCATGAATATAATATTTTCTTACTAGTAAATTCATCACATAGCTATGAATCTAAGGTGATCTTATCTTGAATTAACCCCTTTTATGAACCTACAAAAGAGTATTATATTTTAATATAAATAAATGATTCTCTTGTTAATACTGAGGTATCACACCCATTAATTATATATTAACCAATTAATCATTTACAAACATATAATCAAACATAATGTATGTGTTATATCAAAACCACAATATTAAATAATGAATAAAAAGGGTTTTTTCAAACCCTATTAAAAGTCATAACTTTCCAATTAAAAAACAAGAGGGTTTTCAAATAATAAATAATCCATAGACTTTTTTTCAAATCCAATACATCATTTATTCAAACGTATGACTTCAATTTATATAATAAGAGGGGTGAGTAATAATTTTTATACCTCTTATGATTTATTTCATCACCCATGTACAATATATAGAGTGTTTTACCACCAACCAATGATATTGGTCCACATTATGAGTCAAAAGAATCCAAAAAATGGAACCCTAGATTCATCTAAATCGAAATCCCTATGGAGAAGGGGATGAGTAGAGCTTATTTGAGGTAATTTAATTTCAAAAATTGCATTAAAACCCAAAAAATATCAAATTAAGGTACATTCAAAAACATAAATCCATCCCCCATGATTAACACTTGAATGATTTTTTTTCCAAAACTAGTTTTACAATCACCAAAACCTATAGGTGTTTTCCATGATCAAGGTACCTTCGATAAGACCATTTCTAGGAACAAAGCATGATGTTCCACTATGTAATGATGAAAAAACATAGGGGTTTTATGACCAACCCTTACATGTACACAATGTGATGATTTCTACATGTGTTTTGGTTCACCTGAATGCTCCAATGTTCCATGTCCAATGTCATCGACAGACCACAACCTCTATTGTGCATTTTGTTGTGTGAATTTTTAAAATTTACACTTCTAGTTCACCTCACACTCTTACATAGTTTTTTTAATCCCATGGTTCACTAAGAAATTTTTATGAACTTACAACCACTCTGAGAAACCTAATAAAAATCCCAAAAACCAAATAAAAAAATAACGAATATTCAAAACATAATGAATAAAGAAATTATAACAAAAAAAGGATATTAATTCCTCCCCACAATTTTTCTTTCCATATTCAGTGATTTGGAGGATTGTTGTGCTACATAAAATTTCTATCCATTTCTCATGAATATAATTATCTCCCTCTAAAGTCTCTTATGAAATCTCACTATGTTTCTACAATTCAGGTACTAGAAGAATACATTTTCCACATAATAAATTTTCTTGACATAAAAATTTCTGAATTAGATAATTTTTAAATTTATCATATGGATCAATAATAATATTTTCCTAGATAATTATATGAATATGATCTAGCTGTTTGTTCTCCAATTAATATATTTTGAAAATATTGTGGACAATGCTAAATCTTGACTTTAAAGCCTATATATATGAAACAAATCTAAGAAATTCTGAATCTGAAATCATTTTACATAGTAAGGATTCAGTTTACCATGATTTCCCAAATGAATATGGCCTAATCATACTGAAACTATTAAAAAATATATGGTCATTGAAATAAAAAGATAACATTTGATGATGATGATATTTATATCATTTTTTTAATCTCTATGCTATAAATATAAACTTCCTGGTCATTTGAATCATTTTTTAGTTTTCATGAAAATAATATGGTTGACTATTGATGTATCGCATGATGCTACCCAAGAAAGGTCAGACCAAAAGGGTTTCCCAAAGTACTCATCAAACAAATAAATATTTATCATGTATTTAAAACTAATGATATACAACATCTCCTGTAAAGTAAAATAAAATTTCCAAGAGTAACAGCATACCATGAAAGACGATTTAGACACATCTTTAAACATTTTATATGTACATTCTGACCTCCCATATATTTGAGGATAATATTCCATAATACTACACAAATGGGTCACCAGATCCTATTCCAAGGTTATTAAAAACTATCATGGGGATTGATGATCACTATTGAAGAAAATATATTAAATTAATCCATGAAAATTATCCACTTCGTGAATATATAATTTTTCAAGAACATCAACCATGTTATACACTCTTATTGGGAGGAACTTTTCTGATATTTTTAGTGAATCATCAATCCCTCCAATATAATAATGCATTATAAATATATGTGGGTGATCTATTATAATGTATATAGGTATTTCTTCCCATATTAAAACAACTCTAAGCATATATGGAATCATACTTGCTAGATATTGACTCTCAATATTTACTTATTGAATAGTGATTTATCTTATAAAAAAATCCCCATTCATTCATTTCAAATCAAACCACCATAAATGATCTTTTATTGTATTGTACATTTTCTAAGTATCGGATTGAATATACCATTTCAATTAGTGATGTGATGAAATAATATTCCCTCAAGAAATATTGAGATAGCAAAATTTGGATCTAAAAATGAAATTCCAATTTCCATCATCTCTCAAATATTTATATTTTTCCTAGTGGTGATGTATTTAGGATCAATTAATTGAGACTCTTTGTCTAAATACATCAAATAATGAACAATTCTATTGAGAAATAAAAAAATCATTTCCATTCTACTCGATACAATCCATATGCATGTCAATAATGACCCGAATTAACTTTCATTGGTCATGATAATCTCCAAATGTTTCATTATAAGACCTATAACATAATTCATTTTCCACTAAGTTCCATTTTACAAAGTGTATAAACCCAGTTGAATTTAAAAAACTAGAGATACTCCATTCATTTTCATTTCCAATTCATAGGTCTCTCTTAGATAATATATATTTTGAAAATTTATGATCCGTAAAACCCATGAAATTTTCCCCAATGAAATAGTGGTTCCATGAATTTATATCCTAGACCAATGCTGATTATTCAAGGTAAAGATTAGGAAAATTACATTCAATTTTTCCAAATGTCTCAAGTTATAGGCCATAACATGATCTCCCTTCATAAGAACACAATAGAGTCTTGATCCACTTGTATCATCAAATAAATCGTGGACATATCTGATTCTTTCAAATATGAGTATTGATGATGAAGTGAGACAATATTTAAACTCCTATCAGATTTATAAATATCATCATTACACTTGAATAGGATTCCATTTCTCATCAACATGGTCATTGAAGAATAAATTCTTGATTAATCCAAAACAAATCAGTAATAACACCATAATAATCAAATAAAACTATGTATCTAAAATGAATTTTTAGGTTTTTTACAAGAAATTACTAAATTGATTTCCCCTGTGTAAAATGATGTTGTTCTTATAAATAAAGTACTTGAATAGATTATATTCGTTTATCTGGAATTCTCACATCTAAAATTTTATCATAATTTTGTTGATCACACAATGTTCCCAATACAATATCTAACAACTACTCATTTTTATTCCTTCTTTGAGAGTAAAAAATATATATTTAATGAATACAATGGTGAAGGAATCCAGATACCTATAAAATACATGGTTCATCAAGACAATGATAACTTTTGGTGAATTCATAAGAAGAGAGGGCATGTATTTGATTCAACATATAGACTATAGAATTCTATCTCTGGAATATCAACTTTCCCGACTCTTAGTTAGTGGCATCTGGATCATAGATTAATATTAGAGAACAAATTGGAGCACTTAAGTTGATGAAGAAGTAATTATATTTGAGGAATATTATATCAATTCTTCTAGTCAATGATTTAATTCTTATAATTCTATTGTATCCATTCTATATTATGGATGCAAAATAGTTATTATTATCAGTTTTAGATCATTATAAAATTTGATTTCACATTCAAGAGGTATCCAAAATAAATCATTTGGAAAAACAACCTATTATTTGTCCACTTTTTTCAGAAAATTAATCTTTCTAGTTTTATCTATATCACCTAATGAAATTTATACTAATTGATAAGAAATAGTTCCAACCAACACTGCTAATGTTCCTACTCCTATATTATTCATATCATAGTATTTATTAAACAAATATATCGTCCTATTAATAGATGTATAATTTTCTCATTTCACATTGAAATAGATATGAACCATGAAATAAAATAACCAATCAATTACATAGAATGTTTCAGTGATATCCTTTTCTATAATATAAAGGACCAAAAAATATTCATTTGATGGTTTTTCAATAAGTTCTACACTAAAATACTTTTCACTCTTTCATCCCAAGATCTATCAAGATACTAATCACATGTGAACTTATATAAATATTAAAATCTACTTGATTAAAAAAATAAGAAGTAATAAAAGAGTGGGATACATTAGTATCAAATAGAAAATTCATAAAAGTTTAGTTAAGTAGAATATTACCTCATATATAGAAAGGATATGATTCATCCTCCTTGTTCATATTTACTGGAACACAAAATTCCTTAATTGTTCCTCCATTCTCCTTTCTCCCCCAGTACAGTTACATTCTCCCTGGATTTGAGGTGTTTTTTAAATCATCATAGTTCAATAAGTTTACTGGATAATAAAAATTATTATAGGATATCCCAGTTAGAACATAAGATATTTGAGGTACTTTAATTATCTTACAAACAATTTAATTTGGATAATCAGGTTAATAATGCCAAATAATTTCAATCTAATTATAGTTGTTACAGATTGTGGGTGGTGTCATACAGTGCCCATATATATATATATATATATATATATATATATATATATATATATATATTCACATGACCCACATTGCAAACATAAAAAAATTTCATTATGTAATGGAGGAAAGTTGAATGATTTAGTGTATTGGTTCTATGATTTGTCACATACCTATATATATATATCCCTCTTTCGTCTTTTATAATATTAGTTCCTACATGTACAGCTTGAAGAGAACATATTTCCCCAAGGAGGATTCATCATAATAATCATTCTGATATTGTATATATATTAACAGTGGCCCTAAAATTAGTAATACTAATACGTAGTATTTTAAAATAAATTATTAGGTGCATTATAGACATAAATATTTAATCCTTTAGGGACTTGATAGAAACCACTTCTAGATCCAAACGAACTAATTTCTTAAAATAGTCTCATACTCTATAATTTATTGATTTTTTTCTTAATATTTAATAAATCAAATTTTATAACAATTATGAAGGTTTGTGGTATAATTTTTATTTAGAAATTAATCAAATTCTACCAACATAATTTCTTGGTGGAGTTTATCTTAGACAATTACATCCTACCATTAGTGTGCAGGGTGTCAAATATTGTAGACTTCAAACTTATCCTTTATATCATCCTAGGTTCAAAGTAAATTTATGAACTAGTTTATTCTACTAAGATATAATTATTCCTTTTCATGTTCTGAATCAACCAGAAACACCATTGGATTGTGCTTCTGAAACTCTACAAAATGATATTCTTTACATGGTTCATCATTTCAATTTCATTTGTCAACAACTTGAAATTAATCAACATTTCATTGAACAATTTCTTCTTTTACCCATGGTTCATGTTAAATAACATGTTCTGTAGCCTCTTAATGAGGGATTCTTGGTCACATAACCAGTTCCATCTCTTTATATTCAAAATAAATATATGTAGTTTATATATACCATTTAACTAAAGTATTAAGATATTTGAAATCATAATAAAAAATTCATTTCAATTTTTTATAACTATAAGTGAAAACATGTGTAATATAGTCATAATTGGATGTATTTTTTATGATTTATGATACTCTACACTCAACATCAAATCCTATGATAATGAGATAATGACACACCTATGGGTGTATCAAAACACACTTTTTTACTTAGACTACCTTAGTAACATGATGATCAGCATAAATAGGCCAGCTATATCTTTTTATGTTATAAATTTTGAGTCCATATATTTTATATCTACTTACTAATATCCAGTTATGGAATACCATAAGAACTTATTAAATTTGTAATAACCCAACCCTAATCATTTAATTGGAATGATATATGTTTCCACTAACCTTAGGGGACATCCCCTAGACACCAATGGGATAAATAAATTCCAAGGGCTTATTTAATCATCTTGAAATAATTTTCTATTCAAAAAAACATTTTATAATAATTTAATATATATATATATATATATAAACTATATAATGATTGAAATGTGGAAAATAAAAATAAAATATTACCACTCCCTCCCCTCAGAAGGTACCCCTTCCATGTTGGCAATGAGAGAAGCGAGATGGTGAATACCCATGTCCTTCCACCATTTGGTCCTGGGTTGGTGACTAGTACTAAGTGTATAATAAACATAAATATTGGAGGAATTAAACTATATGATAATATATAGAAGATATAAATAAGATGGATTCACTAATCAAATCCTAAACAAACATATATATAAAATAAAACACAAGTTAATACATGCAATGCCATATATTACTCTAACAACTGTAAGTAAAAATATAAGTAGAAAAAGGTAAAGGAAACAATAAAAACAAATCAAAAATGGTTCATGAAAATCCACAAATAGTAATATCCAATTCTATTTCCTACATACTATAGAAGAACAGAAAAAGTATTTATATATACATATGGTGATCATAATAGTATACTTGGGATGATCCTCCCTAGCACCTCTTTTGTAAAAGATAATGTAATCATGCTAGGGAGTAGTGAAAAATAGTGAAACCAACTCATCCCCTATATAGCTATACTATGTTCCCAATATCACCATAGTTAAATGTCAACATGTATTTCACAATATATAAAATATAATATAATAAAGAAACATCAAGGGTACTCTAATACTGCTTCACCATTAGTTTACTACTCTACCCTAACACCACACATATGGATCCATCACTCTCAAAAAAAAATCATTATAAAAAAACATTGAAAGGGTGTCAAAACATGCCCCTCATGCATCATATAATAACATAATCCCCTTCAAATAACCATATATAGTAACCCAGTAGTTTCAAGGTGCCACCATATCGTGTATGACATGTATCATATATTAGGTACAATACCTGATGCCATTAAATTCCATACACTATGTACATACCTCAATCCATCATAGTATCTACATGTCATACCTATCAGGACCCTTTGGATACAATATTGGGAGATTAATTTATATGAAATAACCACAAAGCACCCATACCCTCTATATACATATTTGAGGAAACTAGCTACCATGCATACCAGCACAAGTAAATACTACGATAAGAGAGAGGGAGCAGAGGGACCAGTCATCCTTTCATACTCCCACTGATATATTAGGGAAAAGACTCTCCCAAAGGCCATTGGGTGTCATTTTCCCTAACTGACATATGTGGTGTAGTGTATGAAATCAAATAATATACGTGAAATAATATATTTCACAGGTACACTATAAGAATAACCAAGCATTTGACATAGTTGAAGCTAATTTCACTCGAACTCTCGGCTACCACTGCTAAGACAAGATATCCTATAAGGAATCAACCATTTAAAGAGAAAAAATAATTATTTGTTTCCTTTTTATCATTTCATTTTTTTAATTAATTCATTATATATTAATTAACCATTAACATTAGTTCACATTACATTACCTTAATCATCATAGTAATGTCCATTCCCTCACTGAATAATCCAAACTAAAACTACTGTTTCTCAAGAGTAACATCTCATTTTCATTATACCATCAACCAACCCTATGGGTTAATAATCATTTTGTACCTATTAGTGTTATTCCATAATCTAGGTACATTGGAAAAATATTCTTATTCCACCACCCTGAGGAAACATGAAACTAAGCCCACCCACCTCCCTCAAGAAATGGGGAATGGAATATCGAAAAAAAATACTAAACATTCCCATCGGTAATTAAATAGATTCTTTAGCAAGCATCACATCTCTTAGAATCACATCAACAGGTAATACCATATTCAACTCATTCCATCAACTTTCATGTCATCCCTGATAGCCATAAGCATATACATATATATCTCTCTATCACAAGAATCAACTTCAGCCACATCATCCATTATATGCTCTACTATCCCATGACCATATCATATCTGGGCCTCCCCGCCCCATATCACATTACATAGAGAAGATCACATATAGAGAACATCACAAAATAATCATGAAATAAATAATTATAACCAATGGATAAATATATTCTCTAAAATAAGGCATCCAACCTTCACATATAAAAAATATCTCATTACTCCAAGCTCAATGAACTCATCATTCTCAACGAAATATGGAATTCAAGTCATAACAATTATCTTCATTGAAAAATTATTTTTATTCCATAGAGAATTAAATTTTTAATTATTCATGGTTTCAAACTACCTGAAGTATACGTAATTAAGCTATAATAGGCTATAAAGTGTTAAACATGTTCTTAGAATTTAAAAAAGATTCGTCAATTTTAGAAAAGAACTGTTCTCATATAACATTAATTTTTATTATTATCAACATTATAAATAAGTATTATCATGATTCACATACTTTATTCATTGTACTATAATGGAAGAACACTTTTAATTGATCATGCATAATCCATCTATTTTATTGTGATCAAATTATAAGAAATAATGGATTTATTACAGTATGCCTCTTCTTTAATACTTAATCCAATTAATCAATTAATTTGGGATTTAAGTTATTTTCCATTTTCCTTCCATAATTACATGATAATCCATAGAATAAAAAAATATAATTGGAATAATATTTATATAACATTATCTACAAAAACTAGAGAAATATCATTATAATTGTATAGTAAATCAATATGAGATCACTACAACAAATTAATTATTAATCTGCATCAATGATTATTAAGTTATTTATATTTTTAGAAAGGGAAAAAATATTTTAACATTATGATTACATTTAACTAAATAAGAGATGAAATGAATCCCCTACCTAAAATACATAAATTATTTTTGTAAGAGAACAGACCAGCATCATAGATCTCAATCACCTATCATGTTAGAAACGGTATCCCTCTAAGTAAACCACAACACACCTATGTCAATAAATATCTTTCATAAACCAGGGGATGAAACACCATTAAATGGAATGATAAAGAAGGAGTATCTATAATAATAACCATGATATAAGAGCTAGAATATACCTTAAATCCCTATAGATCAAAGACAGTAGCACAAAATCAATCCCTAGAGAAGGAATCCCCAAACACCTGGAGAGAGTGTCTCCAACCACCTAGAAATTGAGAGAAGACATAGGTTTTGAAGAAAACGAAAGGTGCTTATACATTTATTGTAATTTAGCATAGGGTACTTAGATAGAATGAGACCCTTTCTCATTGTGTAAATATATGGCTACATATTTTTCCAAAAAAATGTGATGCCTCAACCCAATTAATGCCAAATTTTTACACGTCGAGTAACACCCTGTGAACTGGCCCCAAACAATCCATGAATTGATTTTAGGCCATAAAATAACTATCACACTAGACATGAAATGTGAATTCATGATGTTAAACAATGAAAGCTCATGTATGCTCCCTAATCTCAACATTTAGGAGATAAACACCTCAATACCCACTTTAGGCCTCCTCTAATAACTACATGATTCGATAATAGAAAAAGGTTTAGACTACATGGATACATGAGAAATACCAAAATCTAAAATGATCAAAGTATCAAATTAAGAAGAACACATAGAAATGAGAACCCATAATCAAATTAGACACATGAATAATGGTTTCACCACTCCATATTCAAATGTTATGACTATCTCCAAAGCTCCACCTCCATACCACGAAAATAAGAGAGGTATAAGAGAAATTTTATATCTTTAGCTTCCCAATATCAATGAAAACAAAAATTCCATTTCCACTAATATTTTATAATCAGGTGTGAGTAATCATTCCCAAAAAGAAAACCATTGAATGATTCAAACACAAGACATTGGGATAAGAATAAGTTATCTCATTGTTCAATATATAAATTAAATAAATGATGGAAAATCCAAAAATCATTAAAAATATAATTAATTTAGTTTTTAACATCAAAAATAGTTTATTATTTTGATTAACTAATAATATCCATTGTTTTTTCAAACACACACACCCATACATACAAATAAGAGTAGTTATATCTCAAGAGAAAAATCTTATCCAAACATTAAATTCATCAAGTTGTTATGAATCCATGTTTCCATCATCAAGCACAAACTCCTTGTCTGAACCCAGTAATTCATCATCCATTATAGTATAATCTCACTCAATTCAAGTGTATGTTGAGGTATCACACCAATCCATTCATTAAAATTAAATTATTTTTTAAAAAATTTAATCATTTATAATGTTTGGATTAAACCATATCAACAATATTAAACATAGAGTAAAAATGGTTTTTCCAATGTCCATTATAAATATATAATTTAAAATTCATTAATAAAATTTATTTCCAAAAAATAATCCAAAGATTCTTGTTCAAATATAATAAAATCATTAATGAAAAACTAATACTTTATATTCTAAATCAATAAGAGATATTATGAATCCAAATACCTCTTACAATCAATTTCACTTGATGTGAACTAGAGATATATAGATAGAGTTATCCCAAAGTACCAATAAATTTAGTACTCAAGCCAAGTAATAAACTTCCCAAAAGGTAAACATGTATTCCTTGAAATACATATACATAATAGGGATGGGATGATCCATGGATATAATAGGTGAATCATGGTCAAAAATAAGATTACAAATCCACCCAAACAAATCACAGATGAATATATTCAAAATTATAAATCCTTCCAAAATATTATGTCTTGAATTAAGACTCTCAAAAACAAGTTCTACTTTCACCATAACCTATTGGTGTTCTCCATGGTCATGGCAGCTTCGATGGTACTAATTGCAAGAACCCTCCATGGTGTTCCACTACCATCTTTTTCAATAACCCAATATATTATGGACCCACCACAACTTAAAACATTTCATGGTGAGGTCTCTTATGGTCATGATTCTAGCATGCCACACCTAAGAGAACCCATAGAACACCACATCCTTTAGGTTTTTTAGTGATCTCATTTTTCACAAGTTCACTCCAAGCACACCCCATGCTTCACAACATCATGTTGTTACCCACGTTTAACAATGAAATTTATAAACACTTCCAACCGCTTTGAGAAACCTACAAAATCTCCCTTTACCCATATATTAAAACAAAAATGCTCTAAAACTTAACTGAACTCATAATGTACCCAAAACTAGTTTTAAAAAATGTTGTATTTGACAGATCCTAATGTATTAATTATAAGACATCAACACATTAAAAACATCTACGACCATCTTGGGCGAAATTTTGAGTTTCTAGATATGAAATTTCAAATTAAATGAATCGCGTTGAAACTTCATTTTTTATTATTCATTTGTCATACATCATAAATAGAATATAATTCCAGGTGAGAACTGTATTTTCAAACTAAAAATTATGTTATTGAGAGAAAATAGTTATATTAAATAAGATCATACGCCACATAGAAATGATTAATTCTCATTATAAATTTGATTTTTTCAGAAATATTATTAGTATGGGTTTTTTTTTAAAATATATGATCATGATTTTCAAATATTTAAATTGAATAATAGTTTAGTATTCATAGTGAGATGAATATAAATATTAAAAATCAATATTTGACTTAATAAACCTAAAGGAAAGTATTGAGCTACTTACCATAGATGTTAGAAGACTATTATTCATGGGAGATACCATAATAATTTTCATAAAATAAAATTCATATTTTCATTGAAGAATATAAAATGATAAAAGGATGAAAAAATTGAGTGCTGTAAAAACTAAGATAGATAGATATATTATTTTATAAATGAGAGAGGTCCTAGTATCCATTAACTAGTGCTTTATTCTATTATTATAGAGTGTTAAAAGGCAAACTAATTTTTTTTATTATTCTTAATTATTTCACTTAAGTTAGTAGAAGATCATTTTTTGTGTACTTTATCCTAGTCAAGGGTTTATCATTATAATTTAGTGAGATGAATATTTATCTGTTAATGCTTCACTCCATTCATTTTATATATTTATAATCTCTTTGAAGAACATATTCAATTTGATAGAGAATCATCTTAACATCCTTCAAATATCATATTTATTCGATAAAAAATGAATTTTCATTGATGAAATTGTGGACACACTATAAATAACATGGAATAGAGAAGGTGATAACTCATACTCAAAAAAAATCTCTAATTTATAGCTTTTATATAGCTTATTGTTTTATAGTAATAAAAAAATTAATTTTCATAGTAAATTCCATACACAATAGGATGAAGGTTCTCAAATTGATGATAAACCTTATACAAATATATTGTGTGATGATTTTTTCATACTTTTTCATATGGTTTATTATGATACTCTAAATATGATTTTTAAATAAAAACAAGTATTTCATATTAAACCCCCCTACACACACACACACCTCTTAGTGGTATCTTTAATATCAGTGCTCTATAAATTGTATTAGTGATGATGTTCACTCAGAGATTCTACACTTATTACAACATCATAGATGACATGAAATATATTAATAGTATAGGTGTTTACTTTTTCAATGAAAAGAACATTCATGGGTGGATCAATAGAATTCCCTCATTTCCCCTTTCAGAAGAAATTATAGTTTGTTCTTTTGTCACTATGGTCTGTCAAAAATTTTAAATGGAAAGTTATAAAACATTTGTTTACAAGAGTAATATTAAGATAAATTTGAAATAAAGTAACATAATATTATCAACTCTATATCAATATGTTTATGAAAATGTGATGAGGTCACAAAAATCAACAAAAATGTGTTACAAGATATAGAACATATAATAGTAAGACCTAAAGATAAATGAAAAAAAGTTAAAAAATTGGTGTACACAATATAAACCTACTAAAATACATTAATATTATATTTTTATGACAATTTAAATAGGGTTTCTGATATAGTTATTCATATCAAAGGATTCAATTAATGAAGAACATTCCTGAAATATTTTCTCTAAATATCATAAAATTAAATTATATTCATGATATATCCAATTTTGATCTATATAACTTCTTATTGTATTATGAGATAAAAATAAATGATTTTAAAATAGAAAACTAAATAATAAATGGATAATAATTCCATGGAAAAAAATAAATATCTAGATTATGGGTGAGGAGACTTTTAGTGACTCAGAAGTAGATGAATATAATCTCGATAATCAATATAAAATCAAATATCACATATATATAAATGTAAAAAATGGGAAATTATAAATATAAATTAAATACTACACTTAGTTGATTTCAATGTAGAGTAATTAGTAAATTTTATAATGGTTGAATGATTCCACATAAATTTTATAACTTTTTATAAGTTGTAAATATTAATAGATATTTCTTTGATAAGTAGAAATCCATGTAATTTGATGATTAATAATAATAATAAAACCTATTTAGGATGTCAAAACCAAAAAATAAGACAATAAGATAGAAGAATAAAAGCATGTTTAGACAAGAGACAGAATACAAAACATTCTCAATTGTTGAGTTATAATAAAAATTAGTATTGAAAATATGATAACATTTTATAACATATTCAAATAATTGATGAAAACATCAGTATTGTGGATGAAGAAGAATGGGAACATGATTCCTATATGATTCACATGTTAAATATAGAACGTTAATTCTTTCATTAAATGAAAACTAAGTTGAGTAATGAAGAAATATATTTTAGGAACATATTTTATAGGCTAAAAAATGCATATGATTATTTTCATTGCAATTAAAATGAGTAAATTGAAGAAGTCAACCAACTCAAGGATAAATTGGATGAACAAGAATGAGTATTGGCATAATACGATAAGAAAATTTCTACATAGTAATAAGAAATTGAGAATTTTTAATCAAGGTTTCACAAGGTATATAAGACCCTTTGAAAATCAAATATTTTCTATAAAACTTATTTGGAATTAAATGATGGGTAATACCATAATTCCCAAAAGGATTGTATGGATGATCATTAAATTCCTTCACCTTTTAAAATATAAAACTATAAGACATTTATTCCTTATAGTTTATGTTCTATAAGAAATTCCCTGATATATTGGGTTTATGAAAACTATTAGTGAAATAATACTATAATTAATGTTATTAATTATAATAAGAAGAATAAATTTTTTCAAAAATCTATGGAATAGGGATGATTTTATACAAGAAAACAATAAAGTTTTTTGGATCATACTCATTACATTCCTAGAAGAAATATCATTAAAGGAAACTATTGGTGTTGTAAATAGTATGGATATATATCCAGTTTTTTGGAAAAAAAATCTATCTTCATTTAAATTAAATAATACCACAGTTTATTTGGATCTATATAGAAAACCTAACCAACAAATCTTCAAAAATTCTAAAAAAAAATAATTCATAAACGATGCCCATCTAAGATAAGTTTTAATGGATTGATGATATTTTTGTAATATGTGATCTAAAAGTTAATCATGTTGTGGGATTTTTTATATTGAAACTTAGACTACAAAAAAATTATAATGGTGAGAAGTGTCAAAAAAGATGTAAGGCTAAATAATCATTGATTTTGGATGTTTATTTGAAGGCTAAAAGGGGAGAAAACCATGGATTCATAATATTTAATTCAATTAAAATATGATTGTAGATATGAAGATCCTATATATTTTTAGATTCCTGATGGAGGTTATATGACCTTCAATAATGAGAGCTCTATAAAATTAATGAACATTGGTTTTGCAGAAATGGAACCCTCTATACTAAACTCACATGAAGTTTTATTTATTAATGGGATCAAATATAAAATATTTAGTTATAGTAGAATAATTTATAAGGTAGTTATGGAGTGTTTAATTAATCAAACTTGTCTTATTAAAATAATTGAGGATATTTGGATCCCCACTCTCTCTTTTTTATGTGTTATGTCTGGGATTTACATGATTATTCCTTTATTTTGGTGGATTTTAATGGTTGGCATAATAAAGATAGTTACCTAGTAAAATTGAAATTGATGGGTATGCAGATATTCCACATATTCTAGAATATTTTTTATATGTCGCTGATGATATTGGGTAATCTTATTTCCAATTCACAAAATATCATTTTTTTGGAATCCTTGTTTTCATTGTAAATGATATGGATTTAGATTCTTGATGAATTATTCTTTGATAGCACTGTAAATGAAAATTTAAGGAATATATATATATATGGATAATAAACTAGTGTGGAATCTAATTACTATGATAATACACATGCTAAATAAATAGATAATGTTATAAATCCCCTAAATTATTTTTCAAGTCCATATGTACTTTTATTGTGTATTTTTATGTTTTTTGTGTTTCCTAATGGGGTTTGGTTTGTTTTATGGTGATGGAGAAGACTAGATTTTTTTAGTACGTGGGTTTGTTATTCATTAGTTATTTGGTATGGGTGTGTTATGGGAAATTTTAATGTGATTGTCATTTAAAATAGTCAGACGTGTAGTGGTTGTGTTACCCTATGTGGGTGGATTGTAAAATGAGATTGTGGTTTGCAGTGGATGTGGTGTGTAGTGGTTTTTATGCATAGCTCATTAGGTATATTGGTTTTTCTCTATGTTGGTTTTCCTGGTGTGGCATGGGGACGGTAGTTGATGTGATATGGGAGATTTTTTGTGTTGTGTGGTCTTGTTAGCTACCTGGTTATCCATAAAATAAATGTATTATTAATGGGGAGGAATTTTTTATGTGTTATTTTTGATTAAATGAATTAAAAATAAATGAATGGACTTTGTAATTTTAACTGAAGTGACTCAGTAAATTATAGTTAGTGTATCTTAGTATATTTGGAAAGTAGTGATATTTGTTAGTTGAAGTGTAATTATGTGTGTCTTCTGTATTGGTTGTGTATTACATATTGTGGGCTTAGTGGATGTGATATAAGGAGTGTGGTACCATGGTGGTAGTGTAGAACACTATCAAAGTTGTTTTGAACCCATATGTTTGGTATTATGTGTTTTCTATGTATCATGATTTTTTATGTCATTTCATTATGTTCCCACTCATGTTATATAACCTTAAATACGCTCATAGATTTTCTATTTTTTGTGTTTCCACAATATTTATGATGGTAGTGATATGGATGGCTAGCTACCCCCTACACCCCTCTATTCCTTTTGAAGTGGAGGCACAGCTGTCTTCGGGCGAGATGTGTATTGATGACCTATATGTTATCAGGTGACGTTTGATGGGATGATGTTGTGATGAGATGTGATATGTGGTGTGGTTCATGAGTGGTAGGAGGATTTTATGAGGTTTAATTCCTACACGTTCATGATACTCTACAACCCTCTTTATGTGATAAGATGTTATAAAATGATCCAGGTGTCATTGGATGATATGTATTGTTATTTAGTCGGTGTCTTTATGATAGGAAATATGTGATGATCTCTAATGATAGTGATAGATTCTATACCTTGTGGGGTGGAGTGGGTAGGGATTTTTTCCAATCCACATCAAATATAGTTAGCATGTGATGCGGTATGTATTTATGGGATGGGAACATATGAAATTTCGTGTTGGGTCATGAGAGCGGAAAATTAGTTGGGAAGACATAGCAAAGAACCTTTATTTTTTTTGATCATGAAGCTATATTATTATATTGGATGCATGATTTACGAATTGGGCCTTGTTGCAACTGGGTTGAGTTAGTTGAACTATTTAGGTGCTTGTTGTTTCTGATGTTTTTTCACTAGTGCATTAACATATTATTCTCACAAGTTTACTTGATAGGCCTTGGGTATAATCCTACTGAGTATGTTTGTGATCATAACCCTATGTATTAAAACTATTTTTTAAGTTCCCATCAGATATTTGGGGACCGACCTAGACATTTCTACCTTGTTTGGATCTTCTATTAAGTTTCTATTATACTTCTTATCTCTTATTACATTACTTTTCAGACTTTATTTATACTATATTATATTTTTTCATGCATTATGGGATGCTTTTCAGTTTACGTTTAATTTATATTCTTGAGTTATTTGGGTTTTTTATCATATTTTCCAATATTTTATTATTATAAACCCTAATGCCTCCAAGTTATGTGAGATTTTTATTCAATTTGTGATAGTTTCCAACTTGGTGCCTACATGAGGTGGGACTCGGGGGGGTCATTATCTCTCTTATTTCATTGGGGTATTGTTGGAGGAAGGGTTCATGACATTGTGATTTCATATTTTTTTGTGAAATTGGATGGATTTTGGAGTTAAGAATTGTGATGTTTTAATGGGTTGGTTTGGAAATGGTTCTAGATAATCTTGTTACAAGAAATAGTCTATTATGACTAGCAATGACATGGGAATTTATTCCCCCCTCCCATGATCTATGTAATGAATTATGATATTATTGAAAATATATGTGAATTGGACATGTTTGGTGGGTAGAGACATAGGATAGGTACATGCATCAGGATTATTGTTTTCCTTATTGAATTTTTATTTTGTAATAAAATAATATTAATTAATTAAATATGTTTTCATAAAATTATTTGATATGGGGTTTAGGACTCCTCCTTTAATTTTAGGAATGTATCACATTCATTGTCTGTGAGAAGATTGGGAATTTATGGTTTGGTAGTTTTATCTAGTTGGTTATCATAGGATCAACTATGTAGATGGGGTTCATAAATGGTAGAGGACTCTACATTACTTCAAAAAGAAGAATTTGGGAAATTATGAGGGATGAATCATAGATCTAGAGACAGACTTTTAGATATTGGAGCTTGATATCCAACTCAGCCTGATCTGAACATATGATAATTTATGGGTTACTTTGGAGTTAGTCACTTGTAGGTAGCGAAGTTTCTATAGTGGATTCTATTTCTTGATTACTGTTATGAGGTGGATGTGTTGTGTCCTATAATTTGTAAAAAGTTACACATAGAATTCTCTTTGTGGTTAGTGAGGGAATTCAAGAGGTAGAAGCTAATCTCCCTTTTGTATGGGAGGTTGAGTATGAGGAATATTGGGATTATGTTTAATGACATACAAGACCTTTCACCAAATGTATATCTATACGAGGATTCCAGAGTATGCCTTTTAGAGTATAATTTTCATCTAATAATCAGATATTATTTCACTCTGTTTACACTCCCTACATACCTATAGTCTTAAAAAATAGGAAGGTAATTGAGTGGATTTTATCCCTAATAGTTGACCCGAAAGAGAGTATCCAACATGGCATTTCAAGGAGTACAATTTCAAGAAGAGGGCCATAGGTGTTCAGACAGTCAGGATTCCAATATATGGGGAACCAAACACTGTATATCTATTTTCATCCATATGGGATAATTGGATTTTGATAACCTATTATTGGAATTCCATTTTCATGATATTTAAAAAGGTTACATGTTAACTTCAAATCTCAGTCCACAAATTCTCAGTGAGGCCAATATCTAGTGGTTGTTCAGACCCTTTTTAGTAGTAGAAATAGTTTCCCCAAAGCCTGTTTCAATGGATGATCAATTTATCATCTACCCTAATTTGTTATTTGATTGATTCATGAGCATTTCAAACCATTTTTTCTCCTACTTTGGTCCATGGTTTAGGAATGGGTGAGAAGAGACTTCCAATTCCAATGGTGTTATCTGTGTTAGTTGGAGTTCAATATGCTTTGATTGTTGTGACTAGAGGATTAGTAAAAGTGAGGGGGAAACACCAGTACATGATATATTTCATATTTTTGTAGATATATACATATGATGTTATCCTTATAGTTTATTAGTTTTATTATATGTGTGAACTCATTAATATATTCTGGTGTATAGTTTTTTTCGTTGTGGATGTCTAGTGCATCGTGTTCATTGGAGAGTGAGGTTTTCCAAATATTTTTTCGAATATAGATCCTATTTTGTATCTATTAGAAGAGATGATTTCATATTCATAGTTGAGGAAATTCTTAGACACATGGAAATGTTCTTGGATTTTTTCCCTTAGTTTTTTATGACCTTGCCTCTCAACAAGAACTCAAGTTTGGTATAGTGTTATAGTTTTTCGTGTCTCCGATTTCAATGGATCCCTATCAAATGATTCCTAACATAGGTAATAAAGTTGACTTTTTAGGTGGATGATAGGATGTATAAGGGATTCATCTATCCCAGTGTTTCACTATGGTGTGATCTGGTGTTGTTCTCTAATATAGAATATTCTAGTAATTTGATGTGAATATACTCTCAAAGGTAGAATCAGGTGAGGTTCAAGAACCATTACCCTCATTTAAGGATAGACTATATATTTAACTAGATAAAAGGGGATAGTTGGTTTTATACTACTAATAATTTGTATAGATATTATTAATTGATAAAAATGATGAGGATATAATAAAGACTACCTTTAGCTATAGGTAGGGGAACTTCAAGTTTTTATTATTATCATACATTGTTATCAACGCACTAGATGTCTTCATAGGGATCATGAATGTGGTGTTACCTGAGTTCTTAGAATATTTCATCATCATATTAATTGTTCATATCTTAATCCACTTGAGGTCATCAAAATAGATTATTGACTGCCTTAATACTATTTTTTGGTCCTTCGACACTACAAGTTCTCTGGAAATTTATTCCATTGTGAGTTATATATGTGATAAGTGTGTTTCCTTATAAATGTGGGGTATCAATTGAGTGTGACATTGGACCCATTATAGGATGAGGCAGCCTTATCTTGGTAATCACTTAAGAACCTGGATCTGGTTCAAAGTGTTCTAGGTATTTTAGGATATTATTGAAGGTTTTTATCTTATTTCTCTCATGTTACCACCCCACTAGTCACTTTTACTAAAAATGGTAAGCATTTTGTGTGGTATGATCATCGTCTAATAGTGTTCTGTTATCTAAGGGAGTGTTTGGTCAGTTCCCCAGTGCATTGGTTTCCTAAGGATGGTTTGTTGTCGGAGGTATTATATTGGGAATCCCATATGGAATTTGGATTCTTCTTTGTGGAATAAAGAGAAATTATCTCTTATAGGTCTATGAAGTTATATCCCCATGAGAGAAATAACCTCACCCATGATTTGGAGTTGGTGGAAATTCTTATTCCTTAATTATATGCTGGTATTTTCTCATCGATGAGTGATTTTTGATTATTATAGACCACAAAAACATGAAATATGTCTTCTCTTAAACAGATATATATATGCAGTAGTGGAGTTGGATGATAGTTTTCTTGGATTATGATATTTGATCTCTAATAACCTAGGAAAGGTGTATTTTATGCTGCATATATTGTGTTGGAATTCCTAAGGAGTTGTCTTTTAAGATTCTATGGATGTTTGGAATGTGTTATTGGAGATTTCAATAATCCATATTGATATTAGAAAGAGTAGTGGATATGGTTATATTTATTAGTGGAATTTGGATCTTTCCATGATGTGGAAGGTAGGGGAGTCTTAATGGAGAGAGTCGAAGGTTGAGATGATTCGTGATCATGTTGGTCATGGTGTTACTCTTGATGTATGGTTAGAGGATGGTCAGAAACTAATGTAGTTCTAAGGGAGGTAGTTATTTCCATAGGCAATGCATGAGGGAGTTCTCCAAGATTTTCCAAGTTCAAATTTATTAGTACATCACAGTGTGACAAATATGTATCATTGAATTAAGAGGAATCCTTGGTCGTTGGGGATGAAATGGTTGGTGGAATAGTTTTTGGAGAGGTTTCAAGTTTCAAAACATGTTAAATTAGACCACTATTTTCCCGTAGGATTGTTTCTAGCCTTGATTATTCTTAAGTATAGTGGGAATACATATCAATGGACAGCATCCCAAGGTTTCCAAAGGAATAAGAAGGTTTTGATATAGTTTTGTAGATAGTGGACTAACTGGCGAAGCATGATCATTTTCTGGAAACTCATCAGTCGACTATTGTTGACATCTAGTCAAGGTGATATGTTGATGATATGGTTTGACATCATTGGGTATGAGGACCATCATCTCTAATCCAGATCCACATTTTACCTCAATGGTATATAGGGGATTGGAGAAAACTTTTGGCTCCCAATTATGTCTTACCACTTCCTTCGATACTCAAATGGATGGGAAGACATAAATTACTATCAAGAAGATATAGGATATGTTGCGAGCCTACACCCTTAACAATGAAAGATCATGAGTAAGGAAATTTACGTTGCATGAGTTTGTGTTCAACAAAACCTTTCAATCATCAATTGGAATATTAATATTTTAGTATTTGTATTGGATATAATTTCATTCTTCATTGTGTTGGATAGAGGTAGGATAATCCAATGTTCTTGGTCTTGATGTGTTTCATAACATAACTGATAAGATCAAGTTGTTTTGGGAGTGGATGAGTGCAGAATAGGACCGTAAAAAGGTCTATTATAATCATATGTAGAGGCCTTTGGAGATTTATATTAGAGACCATGTTTTATTGAGAGTCCCCAATCAATGTAGAACATATTGGTTTTGTAGGGGGTGTAATATTTTTACCTAGTTTATTGGGACCATTGAGGTGTTGGGGTGTGTTGGTGAGGTGAAATAACATTTGGAATTAACATCATAGATGGAGTGGATCCAAGAAATATTTCTTGTTTCTTATGTTCATTTGTATCTTCACGATGATTCCAACATTATCGATTATGGATATTTAGATATTTAGGATGACATTCAGTTTATGAAGAGACAAGTAGAGATCCAATATCATTGAGAGAAGGTTTATTATGGAAGAACCATCCCCCTGGTTCACATGTCGTGGAGGAATGGTGTCCAAGATTAGAGAACTTGGGAATTAGAGACATGGATTCATTCCTAGTACCTAGATCTATTTTGAGTTTATCTTTTCTTTTTTTGGGATTCCCTATATGATTTACGTTTGGATTTTTATTTTTCATAATATGTTCTACTTCTTAATATTGTAATGTGTGATAAATAGTTTGACATATAAAAGTGGGAATACTTGATTCCTAATCAATATTATTTAAACTTTGATATGATTAATACCATGTAGGTTAATCAATGCTTAAAACACAGATAATGTCTTGGTATGTAATATGGAATTACAAGATCTATGTACTCAATGCAGTGCTATTTTCAAGTTGTGGTGTTTGTTGGATTGGGATGTTCAAAGGATGAGATGGTTGGGACAATGGTTATGTGGAAAAGTTCTGACTTGTGGTTAGTACTAAATTATTTGATGTTATTACTGATAATAAGTAGTAATGTGGTTGTGTTATTTTTTTACTGGGTGTTTTGGATTGGTTTTTTTTGTCGTATCCTTTGAGGTGTAATGAGAACCCTAATAGGTATCTAATTGGATAGTTGTTCAGACTCATTTCATGTCTTCTAGTTTTGGTTTTGATTTTTGAGGATGATATTCATTTTAGAGGTATATAATCAAAAAATACATGCCTTCTTATCCCTTTACTTTTACTATTCTAAATGTCATAGGTGTTCAATGGATGATCTATGGAGGTTAGAGTTGCATCAAAACTATCATAGGCATTTTACATGATAAATAATGAATTTCTAATGTAAGTGTTTTTTACATCTTGAGTTAGAGGCGACTTATGACTTGTATATGGTGAGGGGATTTCCAAGAAAAATATTTTTAAAAATATTTATATATATTTATAATATAATATTATTATGGCTGAGGCACCATAAATTTCAGCAAAAATCAAAAAATTTGATTTTCCATGACTTAATTGTTGGTTTTATAAAAAGTTTTTGAAAATAATGTGGGTTTTAAACCTTAATAGTGTGTTTTAACCTATAAAAGTGGTGGATAAAAGGTTTATTATAAGATTACTTTCAAAATAATCCATTTTCATTTATATAATTTTTCTCTTGTTTGGGGGACCAACCCTTGCTGCATTAGAGGATCCTCCTGCCCTCCTTCTTCTACTTTGAACAGTGGGTTCCATTGTGTTTAATTGAACCGTGGAAAGTTCTTCTCTAATCACAATAGTTTTCCTTCTCTCTACCCTTATATGTTCATAATAATTGATTGAATATATTTTGTTAGGTTTTGGGAATTTTTTTCTAACTCATTTATGTTCTTTAGTTTCATCCTCGGCTTTCTTGTGTGGTTATGGGTTGGCAATTTTTTGTTTCTCCTCCCAGTTATGTGGAATGAGAACAAAAAATATTTTTTTCTGGTATGTTATCCTCATTCCATCTTTTTTATATGTGATGTGTCATATTTTGAAGGTTTTTCATTCATTTAAATAGATAATAATTGTTTTTATTATAAATACAATTAACTAGAATAACTAAAATTGATATTTATGGGGATTTTTTAACATGTTTTTTCTACTTTGATATTTGGTATTGATGATATTGAGAATACATGTTTCCAATAATGAAAAGAATTTTTTTTAGAATACTTATTTTTGTTATAGATGATATTCCATGATAACCATTCTATGTTATTGTGTGATCATACCCTGGAAAAAATATTAATGAAAATATATATGAATAATAAACTAGTTTCATATGGAATATGTTTTGTGTGATAATAGAAATTCTAAATAATTAATTGATGTGATAAAGCCTCTGAATAATTTTTTGAGTAGAGATGTCTTACTATTATGTTTTTTTTTCTTATTGTGTTTCCCAGCGTGTTTTGGGCTATTTCAATATAATGGAGATAACTGGATGGGTTGTGAAATATATGGAGAAGTGATTGGGAGGATAGGTTATATGGGAGTTTTATTCGTGTTTGTGATGTGGTTGTAATATGAAATGATGTTATGTATAGTGGTGGCTATGTGTGGTGATGTGTCGTGGTGTTATATAGTTCGGTGGCATTGTATGATGGGTTAGGGGTGTGAATTAGATATGGTGCACAGTGGTTGTGATGAATGGTGGTCTAGGCATGTGATTGTTATGGTGAGATGGTTTTCTTTGGGATAGTTATTGATTGTTGTTGTGATGTTATTTTCATGATTATCCATGTAAAAAATAAATTATTACTGAAGTGTAATTTTTTAATGTTTTAATTGATTAAATGAATTAATGATAAATGGTTTTCCTGTGTTAGTGTGAATGAAGTGTCATTGTAAATAAATGTTATTGTGACATAGATTATCTAGAAAATAATGATTTTTTATGGAAGAGGGATTATCTGTGGATTTTGAAGCAGTTGTGTGGTGCCTTGTGTTTAGTGGTGGCAGTGGTGGTGACAGTAGATTTGTGGTCAGATAGTGGTAGTTGTGTTTACTAGAGTAGTTATTGTGAACCCATAGGTTGGTTATTTTTTTCTATATATGTGTGAGTGTGTATGTGTTATGAATGATTGTGTTATTTCGTTATGCACCCACCCAAGTGGGATAACCTTCCTAATTTGTAGAGGTTGTGGGTTTTATTTGTTTCCCCAAAATTTATGATTGTGGTGATATGGATTGATTTATACCCCCTCATCACCTCTATTCCATCAAAACTGATAGCTCGGGTGTATTTAGGAGATATGTGAAGTGATGGACTAGATGTTTTTATGTGAGTTGTGATGTGTTTTGGGGGTGATGTGATGTGATGTGATGTGATGTGATGTGACATATGGTGGGGGTCATGTGTGGTAGGAGGAGATAAAAATATTGATGTCCTTAAAATTAATAATATGTCATTTCACTGGTTATGTGATTAGATGTGGTGTGATGACCTAGGTGTATTTGAAAAAGATGTTTTTGGTTAAACCATGTGTCTTCCAGTGAGACTTCGTGTCATGATTCGTGATTCTAGTACCATTTTGTAGACCATACAAGAGTGGGGTAAGTAGGAATGCATCCTAATTCACATCATAGATTGATGGTATGTGATATGATATGTATGGAACTGATGGGATAAAATGAAATTTATTTTTGTTTAGTGAGATCAGAAAATTAGTGCACATGTTGTAGAAAGTGTGTTTTGTTATTATTATCATTTTGTTAATTTATTATATAGGATTCAGGATTTAGTGAGTGATCCATGGTGGGGTTGGGTTTTCTTAGTTTACTTGATTAGTTTTTTATTTATTCATCTATTTTTTAAGCTCACAATATCATTTTATTTTCAAATGTTCACTTGAGACCTTAGGTGTGATCCTACTAATCATACATGTTATGCTCACTCTACCTATATAAACTATATTTCAGACTTCCATAAGTATTTTGGGGACTTTTCTAGACATTTCAAGATTGGGTTAGACATGATGTTGAGTTTCTTCCAAAGGTCATTTCTTTTGGTACTTTATTTGGAGACTTTATTTATGTTGTGTTAACATGATTAATTAATTGAAGGATGGTTTTTAGTTTTCCTTTATATTATCTTCTATAGTTTTTTGGTTGTTTTTTATCCTATATTCAGGTCTTATTTTATTATAGAACATAAATCCTCTCATATATGTGATATTCTTATACACTCAACGCTCATCGCCAACCTGAGGATTATTAGAGGGTGCAATTGGGGATAATTATATGCCTCTCATCATTTTGTTTTCTTTTGAGGGTGGGTCATGACATGACTAGATATATGGATTATTTAGAAAATAAAAATAAAATATTAATTAAAATCCTTAACATATCTAATTAAGACCACGATAAAGACAGAAATAAGAATTCTAAAATAATATGTAAAAATATCCAATGCTACATCAGATCTAGATAAAAACTATTTATTATTTTGAATAAAAAATGATGATAGTTTTATTGAAAACATGATATTAGAATTTACCCATCTATATTAGATTTTGTTTGACTATAATTTAGGTAGGAATAATATTTATAAGATCTTAATATATTTCAAACAAAATCTTCTGTATTCTAGAATATTTTTTATTTACAAAGACATAATTCTAGTTCAAATATTTTCATCCAAAAATTTACATTTCTATAAAAGATTTCATATATTTGATCATTAGAGAAAACAATATTCCTTGAAAAAAATTTCAACAAAATGATACTCATAAAGGTTATATTTATAAGGATCTCATAAATATATAACATCATAGAGTTATAAAGATTTTGGTTTCTATGTACTTTTGTTCTAATGTCAATGCATTCAATAAGTTTCGTGTACCAAACATTATGTATTGATTAGTTCTAGAATATAGGATGACTACCAAAAGATAGAAGATATAGTATGTGGATACAGGTTGTTCTTTGTTCATGACTGGTAACAAGTATTATTTCTTGAAATTGAAATCTCTAGGGTATAATATGAACTTTTATGAATAATGTGCAAGGAAAAATTATTTGGAAAATAGATGTTGTGTTTCTCAGTAAGTCATGAATATAAAATTTTATTTATCTTCTAGAATGTAAACTCAATATCATTAACATTAGACAAATATTTAATGATGGTAACCCAGTGAACTTTGGAAATGATAAACGTATAATTAAAGGATTTGTAGGATTCCATGTTTTATCTTCATATAGATATGATATTATTTACACAATAAACCTAGAGGACTATAGTTTCTGGAATGTACACTACCATATTCTGGTAGAGGATAAATCTTGGCTTTATCATTGATGGTTAGAAAATATCAATAATCTAAACTTTTCTTTTCTTTCTACAAAAGTACTAGTATGGTATATACCAAAATATAAATTTTCTTCCTTCAAATTCTATGAACCTTATAAATATGATAAGAAACATAATTTTTTTTTTGGTCAACTCACTAATTATAAACCATTAGAATTATTTCATATGGATCTTTTAGATCATACTCGGTAATGTCCCCTAATCTAGAACTATCTCAGATTGCTAGAAATGGTTGGTTATGGGACCTAAATCATACCTCACCATATACCAGAGGATGTTGACTACTAAAAAGGGTGTGATAAGTTTTGTGGGGAGACTATTCCCCCTAGTTAAAAAGTTACAACACATCGAAAATAAAAATTCAATAATAGTAAACAATTATCAGAGAGCAGATACAATGGAAACAATTCAATAAAACTGAATACCAACAATCAAAGTCGATTTAATAATTTAATAAATAATAAAGGAATAATTTATTGGAATTCTATAATGTAAATAAATTCAATTCCATAAATAGTACAAATAAAAGACTAATGGACTCAAATAAGTCACAAAGCCCTCGGTCTAGAACACCATGTCAGCCCAATCTCCAATTAATAGCCCAGCTAGCAAGCAAAAAATCGGAAATAATGTTTACTTCAAGTTCCTATTCCAGCATCTATATATTCTACTTGGGTACCAAAAGGTGTCCCAACTAGGATGTGATTAAAACTCAATAGGTCGATACCACTATGTGTAAACATAGTCATTATGATAAAATGTGTATTTAATAATGAAATAAACACGTGTATAAATTAATTAAACAAACAAGCTCATACCACACCAACCTACTTCAGCAGCATGTCAGAATATCTTTAAGAATGACTCAAAATCATGTCATCCATAACCATATAACCATGGTAAATCATATCATGCTTAGTGTCATACCAAAATGTATTTTTTCATGTCTCGTGACCATGCCACCCATAACCTCATAACCAAGGTATAAATTAAACAATTCTGTGGCAAAGCCCACTATATAATAACTTTAACAATTAATCAGGTTGGTTCCAAATATATAATAATTTTAGAATTTATTTTGGTCAAGAATGATAGATAAGAATTTAATAATGTGTCACTTGAACTAGATCTTTATATAATTATTTCATCATGTCCTATGGAATATCCTAGTATATAATTATTTCTGTATGTATCGTTAGGCATAGCTTGCTATATATGTATTATAAATCCCCAAAAATTCAATGAATTTTATTTTAATTACATGGGAATTTATTGAGACTGCGAAATCTGACGGCGCTTGATTATGAGGCCCGGAGTGCCCGAAACGTTCCATCAAAGTTCTGTTAAGCTTTAATTAGCACATGTAATCCCTTTTCCTAAAAAAGTGGAATAACTCTTAAACAGTTACTCGGATCAGAAATATGGGGGAACCATTGCACTCAAGATGGTGGGTTCACCCTAAGCGAGACTTAAGTTTAGTCGGCGTGGGCCTCCTGTGAGAAAACCCAAAAATGGAATAACTGTAAATAAAATAATTAAATAAATTATTTTATTTTTAAAATGCTTATAACTCATAAACTCTAGCTCAGATTAAAAATCTGAGACCACAAATGAACTCGTGAGGTCATTCTTTATTTATGTAGATATTAACTTTGGCTGGTGCGGGCCACCAGTGAAAGTCAGTTTTTGGCCGTAAATAAAATAATTAAGTGACAATTATTTTATTGTAAAATCCATAACTTTTAAAGGGTTACTCGGATTGGAAATCTGATAGTACCTTTGGGTTCTTTGGGG
Organism: Viscum album; assembly: GCA_963277665.1. Lineage (NCBI taxonomy): Eukaryota > Viridiplantae > Streptophyta > Magnoliopsida > Santalales > Viscaceae > Viscum > Viscum album. Next base: position 1,380,686,833 of record OY728160.1, read on the forward strand.
TGCGTTTCACTTGGGAAGAGCCTAACCTTGACTAGCACAGGTCAAGGGTGACTGTAAATAATTTTCTGAACTTTTTTTCAGGTATGTTCAGTAAATGTGTGAGTAGGTTTTTCTAACTTTTTAATAGGTTCTTCGAATTCAAATCTGAGGGTACCGTTGAACTCGCAGCACTGGTATTCTCTTAAGAATACCTTCACCTCGACGATAGTTGGTCGAGGGTGAAAGTTCATTTTTGGGTTTTTCATGTAAGAATAAAATAAAAATAAATGTGTATGACATTATTTTTTATTTGAAACACCCATGTGGGTGTTGGGAGGTGGGGTCCACTAGAACTAAACCTTTTTGTGGAAGTTGAGGTGTGGGGACCACCAGACCTTAACCTCTCATGAGAGGTTATAGTGGTGGGGACCACCCGAACCATAAACTCCCATGAGAGGTTATGGAGGTGTGGACCACCCGGGATTAAACCCCCCTTTAATTGAGAGAAACTCTCACCCCCCCCCCACTAATGTGGAGGATCCTCTTGAATTCTTCCACATTAAATTATGCCAATGCACCACTTTTCTTATTCCAACATAAATTCATTTGCTTGACACTTTTTATATATTTAGTAACAATGTCATTGGAATTTAGGAAGGTTCCTAAAAAATGAACTATCATAAATTCCATGATTGTTACATACATGTCCTCATCTCTTATATATATAGAGCTTGGGAGGAGGATTTGATATGACTTCACCAAGCAATGAAGCGCTGATAAAGTGTCGCGACGCCCAACACATGGAGGATTACACTCTCCAATGAAGAACGCTCCACTGACGAAGAACGTCGACCTCCTTCAACCTACTTCCACAAGGCTTCTTCTGACATGGAACATCCTTGACTTTGAAAAACTGACGCATAAACCAGCGATTGAGGACAATTTCGATGACACCGACCTCTGACTTTTCCCAATGAGTCATCTTCTTCCCCGCGACTCCATCAACATATCAAACCGAGGTATGTTTTTTTAAATCAGTATGATTTTATTACCTTGATTATTTCCTTCTAAAAACAAAGAACACGGATCAACTTTTTATCAAGTTGTTCCGTGGATGATTTCCTTACTGGTTGGGATTAAATTATTGCTAGAAGTTATTGGGGTTTATTCATTTTTTGATAAACACTTCCCATGTTCTCCTCTAATTTTTCCTTTGTGGGGTTGGGAATATAAATTATCGGTGGATTATGGGAATTGATGTTTTAAAATATCTTCCAAGATCATTATTTGTTTATGTTCATGATGAACTTCTTGCTACCACTCTAAATGCGGATGGTGTGGGCCAAAAAAACATGGTCTGACCCCTTTTCGTTCTTCTTTGTGGTGTTCTTTGAAACGGATGAAGATGACAACAACGTCAAAGGTGACGAAGGCAACGGCCCCACCACTCGTGGCCTCCACGACCTGCACCGCCCCTACGACGCTTTAGTGCCCCGGGCCGAACCGCGCCGCCCGCCGGCCTCCCGAGCTGCCCCGACCGTGCCAGCCCCCCAGCCTTCCGAGTCGCCCCGGTCGCGCTATCCTACCGGCCTTCCGAGACCCTGGCCGAACCAGCCCATGCGGCACCCCGGACAAATCGGCCCGCGCCCACGTGGTGCCCCGACCGAACCAGCCCCGCGCCCAGGTACTCTGTGTGACACGGCAGACCCATTGTACTCGACAAGAGGAGTACCTTAGCGGTCGAAGGTTAGTGGGAGGCGCGCTTGGTGTCGCGGCAGGAACACTGTACTCGAAAGGGGATGAGTTCTCCATTATTCGAGGTTTCGATAACGTGACTGGGGATGTTACTTGATACTACACCTAGAATAAAATCTTGGTTTGAGATGAGTCTATTTTTCTATGTTTTCTTCATGATTGAGATGGATCACTTGATAACTTAGGTATATGTATGGGGATATACATAAGGAAGTTTATATTTTGATTTCATACTTTTTGGTTTATCCTTGTTAGATTTTGTGAGAACTTGAGGGTCTTGAGGTCCCTACTGAGTATTTTTATACTCACCACTGCATGGGTTATGCCCACACCTAGTTATGCTGGTTGCAGATGACAGAAAACACTGACTGAGGCTGAGAGTACCAGGACTGGACGGTACCCAGAGGTGGACCATACGGCGTGTCAGTGCCTGGGGGAGACAGAAAAACGTGGAGTGTTGAGGATGAAATGTGTACCTACCCTTCCAGTAGGAACCTCAGAGGACGATTTAGTAGCTGCTTTTCTTTCTTTTTCTTTAGTTGTATTGTTTTTAGTTGTACTTGTACCGTTACTATTTGGTTTGTATTCCAGACTCTTTTTCTTCCTATACTATTTTGGTTATACTGTTTACTCGTGTTCATATCTTGATATTTGTGTTTATAGATAATAAAGGCAATGCCTTCCCAGTTTTAGGGAATTACGCCTTCGGTGCTAGTCGTCGGCCCCTGGCCTATAGAAGGAAGGCTTGGGGTAGTCATGGAACGAGCCCTGAGGGATGGGTCGGGGAAAGTATTTTGTCATGTATCACTAGTTATGTCCCACTATATAATCATTTTATCATGTCCCAATAGGCATAGCCTTCTATATATAAATTTTAGCATTTATCGTATTGCCTAATGCCTCGTATAAGAATTACAGAATTAATCACAACACATATCACAACAATAAGGATATCACAATATCGCATCATCAGGCTCAATGGTTAATTAATAAAATTAACATTTATTTGTCAATTAAATATTTCATGTATTAATTTTTCTTTAACCATAACATTACAATTTTCTTAATAAACAAGCCCAGACATGGTGAAAATATATCAATAAATAACCCAAAAACTATATCATGTTATACACGCATTAATCCATTAAACAATTAATTATAATCATAGTTTCTCTCAACCCAATGGTATCCAAAAGATAGGTCAATTAACATTAGATCCAAAAGGGACACCAAGGAATAATCCAAATGAACATTTAATTTATTCAGGTCAATGTTATGTTGGAACAATTCCAATATTTCATATACTCTATAATTGAAAAACCATGGTGTCGTTGTTTAGACACCTGACCATTAACTGAAAAATAACCAATGATTCCAGCCAGATTCTTCAAAAAGAGAAAGGTGAAGATGATCAAATGAAGGCTCCTAGATTATAACTGATCAAGATAAAAATTAAAAATAGACACAGTCAAGGGATTATACCATAATTAGCGGATAACGACATAAGATAAAGAAGGAACCCCACCCAAACAATATACTGGGGATTTTTTCATAAATGAGATGTTTATAATTGAGTGAATAGACCCAAAAATTGCATGAATGATCACCTTATATCAATAGGTGGAAATATTTATGTAAGGGGAATGGAAAATAAGTTGTACATCACCCTTTAAAATGCTTCTTGGGATGTTAAAATGAATTTAATATTACTGAATTTCATGGATTTTTTTTATATGGATACACTGATAAAACTCATCGCCTTAGATTATTTTTAATTCTTATCAAATATTACATGACATGTAATATAATAACATGACATTTACACTATTAATGGAATGAATCAGTTCACAACATATAACAATTCACAACATCTGTTTGGAAATGATTTCATGAGGTGTATTATAGTTATAGGATGTGTAAGTATTTTTCATAGAATATTTCCACCCAGTTTCCGTATAAAATCCTAAACCCCCTTAAGGCCTCTCGACATATCAATTACCATTGGAAAAAGGTGTTCCATTTACCTAGAATACATTGATTCAAATATAATTCTTGAACTTCAACCTATATAGATCCTCTCTATGTTTCTCATGTTTCCTTGAAACCCCATCCTTTATTTTTTTTAAACAAATAAACATCCATGAACTTTATATAATTTTCCATAACAAAGCATTTCCACTAAATTAAAATACTCATCCACAAAGGGTCAAAATACTCAAATATGGGTGTACCTGGTAAAAGATGGGATCTTACAACCTCACCACCATATAATAGATTAACCTTGATCTGCTCCAAGAATCATTGAGGGGTCTTGGTGAAAAAATATAACCATTGATCTTGCATATTAGGATCCCTCTCCCAAGTCTCATCCTGATCTCTCCCATGATACCACTACACTAGAACCAAAGGAATTACCCTACCTAAGAGATTCTTCTCACTACGGTACATGCACCATATCAGATGTTCCTCAAAGTAGGAATCAACACTATGATCAATGTCTGTTACATCTAAGATGTGATAAGTTTCTGAAAAATATCATCCATGATTTGAGATTTGAAACACATCAAGCATGGAAATGTAGAGTCATGTAAATTTTAATTGGTATAACACCAGACCATCCCAATCCACTATCCTAAATTACATGAAAAACTTGGGCACTAGATTTTCCTATTTCAGGATACAACATTTCTCCATCCTAGGTGACACCCAGAGGAAATCATGATGACCAACCTAGAATTCCAGAAGTCACCACCAATTCTTATTATATGATTTAGGCCTACTATATGCGATCACCAACCATTTCATGATTAACTGAACTTCCTTATATTTATACAACATGAATCTATATCAAAAAATCATTGACTCTCCTTTCTCCAACCATCAATGAGGTGAATAGAATGAATTTCCATAAATAGACTTGAAAGGGTCCATATGAATCTATGCCTGGAAGCTTTTATTATATATGAAATCCATGAGTTCCAAATGATGCTCCCACAAACCACCAAAATTCATAACATTTTACATTAAGATATCCTCCAGAACCTAAATTGTTCTCTCAGATTGACCATCATTTTGAGGATAATAGATAGTAATCAAAAGAACATGTGATTTTTTATCCTTCAAAAGACCCTGAGAGAAACTCAATGTGTATTTTGTATCTCTTTATGGAATTATAATCCTACAAATAACATACCCCACACTCATAAATATTGTACAGATCATCAAAAGTGAAGGTATCTCTGATAGGCATGAAGTGGGATAACTTTGTCAATTGATCCACCATCACCCATACAACATCATTGGTATGGGTTTTCCTAGGTAATCCTTTCACAAAAAAATAGTGAAATCATCTAATAATAACTCAAGAGTGGAAAATGGCTGTAAAATCCCAGATTTCATGTGATAATCAGCTTTCACCTATTAAAAGTGAGACATCTCACCAAAAATCCTACTAAACTATTCTTTATTCTTGACCACTAGTAATATCTATAGAAATCATGACACAGATTTTCCAAACTAGGATGCATCATTCATCTAGAAACATGAAACTCCCTCATATTCATCCCACACATGCCCATAAGAACACAAACATGGCCACGAAAAAAATAATAGAATTATCACTACAAATATACCATTCTGATGGTGTCTCCCTACCAAATAAAATGTATCTCAAGACTAAGCCTTCTGAATTAGATAACTTTTCAGTCTTTATCTGGCATAAAAGCACAGTTATAACACATGTTGAAGTCAGAGATACCCATCCATGAGACTCTAGAACATCTAGATGCATGTCCAAAAATTGTTCTATCATACGCCACTCAGAGAAAGACTCTTTTACTACCTCTATCAGCATATTTTGGCACAATCCATTGAAAATGATGTCTCCCTTTACTAGTGTATAATCCTACTCAATGTTGAAATACTATTGATACTCAACCCACCTCCTCTGCGGAATTTTTAGGTCATGCTGGGAAAATATATACTTGAGGATATTGTGGTCCATGTATACCGCAAATATCTCTAATGTTATATAATGCCTCTAGAATTTTAAGGAATTTACCACTACATCTAAATCCAAATCTTGAGTAGGATAATTCCACACTTTTGGTCTCAGTTATCTGAATCCCTATGAAACCACAAAGTCCTCCTTGATTAGAAATTTTCTGAGTTCAACTCTGGATGTGTCAAAAAATACGATATATACATTAACCAAAATAGATACAGTGAGGATCAGTGCTGAGGTCATTATGCCTTTCATCTCTAGAAAGTTTATATCACTAGAATCTGACCAAAACAAATCACCTCTTTCTTGGATAGTCATGGCATTAGTGCTAACATATTGGATATGTTTAGAATATGACCCCAATAATAAAATGCCAAAACTAAAAATCTCTGAATCTCGAAGTCATTCTTGGGATGTTCCTAATATTTCATGGATGAAACCACATATGGTCCCACTGACACACCTACCTCTAAGATGACATGGCCTAAGATGTTCATTTAATCTACCCAGATATAACATTTCGTTATCTTAGTGTAAATCTGATGTTCTCTCAAAATAATCAAGTAATTGACAAGATTTTTGGAATAATAATATTCTAAATGAGAGTACACTAATATTTTTTTTGACAAAAACTTCCAAAATATATTCTAGAAAAGGATACAAAATCTTATTAATCCAGAACATGAATATCGCTAGTGCATTAGTCAAATGAAATAGATTCATAAAAAACTCATACAATATATACCTGGTCCTAAAATAATTATAAGGTATTTATCATGGTATCACCCTCAACTAATTTTATCCAGATCTCAAATTGATCTTGGAGAAGATATTATCACCTCTCAGTTGATTGAAGAGACCATCAATGCATGGAAGGGGATAAAATTTCTTTATCATCATTTGGTTCAATCTTGGATAATCCACACATTAGGGTAAAGGACTGTAAGCCTTCTTAGAAAAGATTACCATAGAACCACCAATAGATGTACTAGGTTATATGAAACCATTATATTCTAGATCTTCCAGTAGTACATTCAACTCTCAAAGCTCTACTAGTTCCATTCTCTAATGTGGGATAGAAACTAGCTCTACTATCATAACTAACTCTATTGTAAACTCAATATCTCTCTTGGGTGATAATCCGTATAACACATTAGTAATTGCATCCTAAAATCTATATGCTACTAGTTGGAAAAAAATCATTCTTCATTCCACCATCAGTTAGAGTAAGATAATAAATTTGAGCCATGTGGCAGTCCAATCTACACTAAATTGGTTCTTCATAGCCATCCTAAAGATCTCTCTCACCTTGGTGAGAGTAGATGAATCATTATATATATAGAAAGGTAACTATCCTCTAGTAAGAGTCGATATAAGGCTGTTATAGAACTATACAATCACTACTAGTAATCAAATCATTGTCAACCATTTCCCGCCCAAATGATTCCCAAAAGAAATGGTAGCCACCGATCTCTAGAGAACACAACTTGAAAATTTTGATATTCTATGACTAAACTCCCAACAGTTTGTCGATTGTAAAAACACCATCTAGTATTTCCATATCTAAGACCAAACCATTTACAAAAAGATATGATAAAAAGTAAATTGATACTCCTATTTCAAACAAAACAAAATTAAGTGTAGATGATAATAAGAATCGTGACTCTGAAAATATTTTGTCCTATATCCACAATAGTATGAGTAGACTATATAACATGAAACTAACCAACCCACTTCCGTGGTCTCAAGACTAACTCCCCTAATAAATACCTTATTCCTGGTGATTTTATTCCTACATTGGGGTACCACATCCAACACCTCAACCAGAACAACATGTTGAACTCTAGCTACTTATCTACAGAGGAATAGTTGAGTCTTTCCCAACCTCAGGTACGTATCTTGTTCCCCTACCACTTCTCTTCTTCTATATTCCCTAAAAACATATGTATGTGGACCAATATACTAAAATCATGAAAATATAATGTAGGGTAAGGAAACTTAGGTCATTTGTGCCCATCTTTCCACACTAATATCACTACAACAAAACACTATCATAAGATGGCTTCCCACTCCTTTGACTGGTCTGACCCCGGATGCCCTAGAAAAAAATATCATAGAAATGATTCATTCCAATTGAGGAAGAGTTAAATGTTTTCCCTACTAAAATATCATGGCCAGTGATCTAGTCCTCTCCCAGATTCTCTTCCATGATGAGATAATGGTTCATCCCATCTACAAAAATACAAAGACATAACACATTCACTTATGACCAGATATCCTAGTGAATACCATTTAAGAAATTGTTCTCCCTATAAATCTCATCATTTGCTGAATATGGAACAATTAATTGGCGTTCAGTGAAACATTCAGCATAGTCCAGCACTAACATGTCCTCTAGTTCTAGTTTCACGAACTCATAAACATTCTAATCCCACAAAATATTGAGATAGAAATGGCTCAGGAACATAATCTCTAATTCCTTCCAAGATAAATCCATATGCTTCCATTTATTCTCTAGATTTTCCCACAAACTCTTGGATGGTTCATGAAAAATGTATGCAATAAACTTCACCCTCCTATATGTAGTAATCTCAAGATTCATAAAGATCATTTGGACTAACTCGATCAATAACTAGTCTTTCTGGGGGCCTCCCTACTCCTTGAAAATTGGTGGATGTTGTTGCTAAAACTCTCTCTTCGGTTAAGTCATTGATTGTAAGGTGTGAATATTCTCTTTTTTCAGGGATCTCATGACCCTAAGGAATATTTCCTGAAACCAAACATCCATATGAACTATAATAGCTACAGGATGCCCTGACATAGTTGTGTTAAGATTATACTGATTTCCAATCACCTTTTTCTCAACTCTAAGATTCTGAGGAGGAATTTCTCTGCAAGAAAAACAAACTCCTTAGAACACTAGCTATAATGACAGGTTCAACCTCAACAAGTGAAAAAAATAGAGAACCATTGAATATTGGTCTCTATAATCATGGATTACAAGTTTTTTATCAGACATATCAATTAATTAATTTATTTTGCATATATAATAGGTATCTCATATCCCAGTTATAAAGGAAATTGTAAATCACTTGCTAATAACTGTGTCCCTATCATGAAAAATTTATGTCAATATATATCCATATATTCCTATTATGATGCATGCATGCTCATCCTATTCCATACTGTGCCACGAGTATAAATATCAAAAAACAATAAAATCATAAAAACAAAACCTCACACAACATGTGGATCAATTAGGGTGAAGTAACATCATATGTAACAAAAAATAGTATAAAAATCAATCCACCCCTGGGATCTTGGATTTCCCCCCATACATGGGTAAACTTATCCCATGAAAAAGCTCATTACCTAATCCTGAAACATCCTAGTCTCCTTTTTACCTTTCCAAAATAGTAATTAAATAGAAAATAAACCTCCTTTGATATGGCTTTGTATATTCCTCAGATATGTCACTCTCTCACATGTCCAGCAAGGGTTGGTTATGAGACCTCAAGCACGCCTCAATATACTCCATAGGATAACGACTTGTTTTGTGGGCGTGATAAGTATTGTGGGAAGACTATAAATCCTAGTTATAGTGTTACAAAATAGGGGAAATAAATATAAAATAATAATGTATAAATATCATAGTGGGAAAACAATGGAAATAATACAATACAGTAGAATAACTAAAATCAAAGTCAACTAAATAGTCAAATAAATAATAAATGAATAATTCAATGATGTTATAGAATGAAACTGACTATCATACTATAAATAGTACAAATAAAAAACTATTGGACTCAAATAAGACTCCAAGAGCCTGGTAACAACCCCGTGTTAGTATGATCTCCAAACTCTTGCCCAAGTAGCAAGTAAACAATCAGTAGTAACGTATTTTTCCCTTGTCTAGTATTGAATCCATATAATATTATCAGGTACCAAAAAGAGGACCAAATAAGGTGTTTTTATAACTCAGAAGGTCAACACTACCATTTCTAAGACTAACCAGTCTAATAATAAGTGTATGAAGAAATTAAATAAACAACTATATTAATTAATTTAAAAACAAAATTAATACAAAATTAACTGTGTTCGACACCATGTTGGAATGTCTCTGATTATGTCTTATAATCATGCCAACCGAAACCATATAACAATGGTAAAACATAACCTACCTCAACACAATGTCAGAATATCTCTGAGCATGTCTCAAAACCATTACAACCTTAACCTTAAAACCAAGGTGTAAATTTTAAAAAAATAGGTCAAAATATAGTACAATTGTATATCAACAATCAATCGGGGATAATACTTATATATAAAAATTTCATCATTTATGAGGGACAAGATTAGTATATAGTAATTTTAGTATCTTTCATTGGGCCTAGCCCACTATATAATAATTTCACCATGACATAGGGAATAGCCTAGTATATAATCATTTCACCATGTATCACTGGGAATAGACTTATATATAATCATTTAAGAATTTTTCACATGGCTTAGCCCACTATATAATCATTTCATCATTTATCAATTGAACCAATGCCCCTTATAATCATTAAATCATTTATCACAGAAGTTTCCCTGACAACATGGATATCACAATAACGAATCATCAGGATCGATGGTTATTTATGATAATTTCTATTTATTTGTGAGTTAAACAACTCACTTATCAATTGGTCCTATCAAATAACATGTAAAATATCTCAATAAACCACATATACCAAGGTGAAACTATATCAATAAACCACGCCAAATCCATGACATTCGAAACACAAATTAATACATTAAAACTTTTATTGTAATAAAGGGTTCTCTCACCCAAACGATATCCATAAGATAGGTAAATTACCAATTGGATAAAATGGTACTCCAAGAAATAACCCAGTAAAACATTTAATTTATTTAGGAGATTGTTATGTTGGAAAAGTTTTAATATTTCATATCCTTGAAAATTATCAAACCAAATGGTTATGGTTTAGACACCTACCTTTAACTAGAGAATAAACAATGATTCCAAATGGTTTCTCTAACAAGAAATAAGGCATATATGATCTCAAGAAGGTTCCTAAATAATAACTAATCAAGATCTAAACCAACAACAAACATATTCAAGAGATTAAATTGTAATGGTCGGAGAATTATGGAAGAGAATAGTGAACTAAATAAAAATATCATTCTATGGATTGATCTTAAAAAATGGGAATTCTTGATCTAAGGGAAAGAGACCAAAATTAACTTGATGATCACCCTAGGTTTAGAGTAGTAAAGCTTCCTAGGAGTTGAACATAAAATCAAATATAGGCAATCCTTTAAAATCTAAATGTAAATTTACATAGTGTGTAACTTAATTACATGTTCTAAATTTCTTTTTAGAGGGATACATTGAAAACCACATTGCCTTATATTATTATTTATTATAATATAATCTTACATGGCATATAATATAATTACGCAACATGTTACCTCTTCTTGTCATGAATCAATTTATTACCTGTAATGTTTTACGAAATGTGTCTGGAATCAATTTCACGATGTGTATTACAGTTACACGATGTGTAACTATTTTGGACATAGTTTTTCAACCCAGTGTCCTATAAAATTCTGGACCCCCAAAAGTGAAAGTACCGAGTCAGGATAATTATAATACTGAGAGGGGAGGGGATGAATCACTGATACTTTTTTATTTTATTTTTCCTTGTAAATGATATAAACTTCACCTCCTATTAATTATTTCATTCCCTACAGAAAAAAATCAAACACATATCTATAGGAACACAAGTATTTCCAAGGGTCACTATTCAATATGAATAGATACTTCCTTGGTATGTTCCGGAAAAGATAAAATCCCACAAAATCCAAAAGAAAATAACCCTTGGAAGATAATGAGTAGGATATTCTCTTTCACTTGTGTAACACTACGTATACGTTACAATAGTGTGTGTAATCCCTCATAGTACAAATTGTGTAAAAAAATTTATGTAACATTACATGTTACTTGTACTTCTTTTCAACTTCAATAAATGTATTCTTTTAAAAAAAGTAAATTTATTACCTAGAAATAGGTAAGAACATTAAGGAATTTGATAGAGAATTCAATAATATTTCCATGATTGATCTTCCCACTCGGGTTATTCAAATCTGATTTTCCTTATCTAGTTTCTCAATATGGTAAATATGACTCTGTTATAATATGCTTGATACAATTCAGAGCACTTCATTCCTCAATCCAGATATCCCAATATAGAAATCCCAATCAGATTATCTAGCCTGATATGATGACTAGCCAAATATGATGAAAATAATATTATGTTATTACACTAAATATAATGATCACTTAATTTGATGATCAAATGAATAACATTTCAATCTTGTCTCTTCTCCTTTCAGTTATCTACATCAAAAATTATTCAACAATGCTCAATAGGGGAAAATTCTTCTCTCCCTTGAAAGTTAGAGCTTCCTTATCCTCCCATGAACAATACACCCTTACCATTCATAAAAAAAGTACAATGTAATTCATTTCTTTTGTAGGTGACCCATAAATGTTTTTTGAAGGAATCCCATAAACATTCCCACTCAAAAATAAATTCCCTATGTCCATATTTCCGTTGAATTTTCAAGTGAATTTATGACTTCTTCAACTCTCCTCAAATATTCTTATAATTATATCTCTTCTTCAGACATTATTTTCAAATTCCATTCTGGATCCAGTTTCTCAATCAAATTTTCTCAATCTGATTTCTTCAACAAGATTTTATGTACCAAATATTCAAATTAATAATTCTTGTAATTTCATGATTTCCCTAAACAAAACATCAATAAATTTTCATCATATATTCTCTTGATCCGTTAGAAAAATAAGATAAATTAATCCAAACACTTCTAAATGGTTGACTACATTGTTGATTAAACACTAAAATTCCTATTATTATTGGTCATTCAATTATTTTATTCTCTCTGCATTCATTAGACCCAACCAATTCTTCCTCTGGTTACTTTACCATACTGATTATGATGGACCTCTGACTCCAGTTTCTTTCTCTTCTAAATATGATTCCAATGAAAACTTCATTGTCTTTTCTTATCAATATAATTTTCCAAATATTTGTTTCTTTTGTATTTTGGTCTGACTAAAAATCTGAACCTTCAGTTTTTCACATTTTCCATAAGAATTATCAACTATTATGAATCTTGTGACCCTGTTATGATTATCTAAAATATTCAAATTCAGCAACTTTCATCTATCTTTAAAATTATTCATATATCATGAATTCATTCATGACACAGAATACATTAAAGACCAGCTTCGACATCATCAGTCATTCCAATGAATGTGATGTAACTTCCCTTTTCTTTCATCAACAACATTCATTCCTTCTTATCCCAAATACAATTTTCATGATTATGATTGTCCTGAATATTATCTCGATCACCCTTGGACATTTCCATCCAGATATGATTAATTTAAATTTTATTTATAGCATCTCTTTCACTCACCCTTTCTTTCATCAATCATGAATCACAAGTTCTAACACTAACTTATGATTTCTGAGAGCTCCATGATTATAAAATCATTGTCACATTTGTTTTACCATAGTCATACAAACTCTGGTTGACCATCAAAATGATTACTTCTTCAATTTTAAATTCAAATTTAATTTCATGACCATTTACTTCGAGTGAGATTCATTATCAAAATTCTCGATATTTAGATTTTCAATTTAGTGTGAATCTGATGAGCTTTCTCTTCCAACCATCTTCTCCTGAATGCGATAGACCATTTCAAGAATTTTTATTCTAATTCTCTTGAATACAATGGTCAATAATATTTTCACCAAATAAAAAGTGAGGTGATTTTCCATTTATTCTTAAAATTCTTTGACAAAAAAGGAAACACTTGAAAACAGTCACTTCCACATAAAATTGGTCCAAAACTTTACCATTGTATTTTTTTAATCCAAGTTTCCTAAGTCACTGAACATTGTATCCTCAGGAAATATATTATTATTACTAATTATAATCCTACATGAGTTAACTCATTATAGGAACAAATAATTATTGGCATAAAATCCATGCTTTCCAAATGTTATGATTATGAAAACCTTCATCATATTTTTTCCTCAGGTTTTCTTCATCATATCATCAAATTTTGTGGAATAAAAAAATATCTTTCCCAAAACCCCTCAAAAAAATAGTTAGAATAGTTTACATGGAATTCAGTGTCGAATTCACATGATACCCACAACTCCCTCTTTGTATATGCATTCAAAAGGATATATTTATGATACTATTATCCCACTTGACAATACTATCCAAAGGTAAGGTGAGAGAGGGTACATAAACACATACCTCAACCTTGATTATAATGAGGTTGGATACCAATTTTCAACTTCAATTTAGAAAAGGATTCATTCAGTAAGGGTTTTGTGAAAATATCACCAACTTGTTCTGATCTTGTAATATACTCTAACATCAATTCATTATTCTCCAAATGATACTTGATGAAATGATAGTAGGTATCAATATGTTTTGAATGATAAAATTGAACTTGATACCAAGTGAGATTCATTATACTTAGATTATCACAACCTAAGAGAAAGGGTAAATTCACTTCAAAGACAAGTCTTCCAATTGATTTTTTGTTGACAAAATTTGAGTAACAGCTTCAGTGGTAGTAAAATTCTCGGATTCAGTGGTACTAAGAGTTACAGAATTTTATTTCTTAGTACTCCAACTAAAATAATTCTTTCCCAGAAAGAATACTCTCCCAGATATGGATCTTCTATCATCAATATTTCATGTCCAATCAGCATATGAATACCCAAACAAATAAATACAATATGGGATATCATACATGATTCCAAAAAAAAATTTGTGCCTTTGATGTATCTAAGAATTTTTTTCCCAGAAATTTAATGTGATTCATTTAGAGAACTATGAAATATTTCACAGAGGGTAACATCATAAACAATTCCAGTTCTTGATGAATAAATCCTTATGATTTTTCAATGTAATCTTCCTCATCAAGATCACCACTCATGAATGTGGATTTAAAATCCATTTGAATGATCTTATAACCTCATTGTGAAATAATAGAAAAACAATTATAATTTATTATAATCATTCCAACTGAGAAACGGTTTCATCAAAATCAATACCTTTAATTTTTTAATACCCTTTTCACACTAATTATTCATTGTTTCTTATTATATAACATTATTCATTCAGCCTATTTCGGAAAACCCACTTTTTCAAATAATATTTTTATTATCTAGATTGGGTACATGATCCAATGTATCATTATTTTTAATCTGATCTAACTCTTATGTCATTTCTTGAAATCATTATGGATTCTCAAAAGCTTCCTTTACATCATTCAGCTGTATTTTTGAATATAAAGAAGTACGTGTAAAAGAATTTTTTGTTCTTCTTGCTTGAACCTTTTTATGTTGATCACCAATAATATTTTGATCTTCCACTTGATTCCTTATTGTATGATGATATTTACAAATATATTCCTCATCCCTAGATATAGGTGAGTTTGATTTGTATTCATGAGTATCATTATAATTTTTTGTAACCTTATCAGAATTATTTTCCTTAACCTACTAAACCTCGTTATCTTCCTGAGTATGTATGTCTTATTCATCCCTTGAAACAAAATTCACATAAATTGAATCTAAAATTATTCCTATTTATTTATGGAAGAATATATGTACTCTACCTTCTAGAGAAAAACAAAGGGAAATTTCATCTTTACTTATCCGCTCAAACATTCCATAGTTTCCACAATTCTTCATTATAATACATGGAATCCCGAAAACTCTTATGTATTTCAAACATGGTGTTTATCCATAAAATAATTCATATATATTATATAAGATCTTTCATTTGTAGAAACAAAAATTTTAATATAAAGAGCAGTATTCACAGCTTTCCTCCAATAGTAATGAGAAAGACCATGTTTAGGTACCATAGTTCATTGCATTTCATCCAAACTTCTATTATTTCATTCAGGAACCCCATTTTTTATGATTATGGGGAAATATATTCATACCAAATTCCATTATTCTCAAGATAACATTAAAATTGTTCACTTTTTCATTCATCGCCATTGTATGTTCTCAATATCTTCACTGAATACTCACATTCTTTCTTAGCTTTCCTTCTAAAACTTTGAATCATTTTAAAAGAATCTGATTTTTGTTTCATATACATATAAAAAGTAATGAGATTAAAATAATCAATGACAGCGATAAAATACTTATCTACATTTTTTAATTTTTTCTCATTGTCCCATAGATATAAGAGTGAATCATCTCCCAGGGCAGTCTTCAAAAAATCTCAATTTTCGGATGCACTAAGTTTGTAATCATTCCTTTCTGAAAAATAACAGAACACCAATATCTTCTTCTAAGAAAATTCATAATGTATCTAACAATATATATCTTTAATAAATTTATCATGTTATATTGAAACATGTTTCCTAGACTTTTGTTCCACAATTGATTGTCTTCAACCATACTCATGCAATAATACTTTTGTATTTCACTAACCTGAAACAAATTTTATTTTGTACATAAGACCATGAAATAATCTGTCCATATTATTTATTTTTCAGAAGAACCTATCATTTCTGAGGATAAATTTTTTCACTTCGTCAAAAAAATTTGAAACACTTAATAACTTTTTATTTATCCAAACAATATAAAAAATTTCTTGGATTTCATATTTCCTTTCTCAATGATGGCCAACCCAACACCTTTGATTTTCAAGGATTCATCATTTCCAAATGTAAATATTGCTTATTTCAAGTATTCCACATTATTCAACAATTCAACATCACCTATAATATGAGCAAACCCCCAAAAAAATAATCCAAGTTATTTATCCTTTTATAGATTTTAAATCAGTTTTATTAATAAGAGATTCTTCTTCTACCTTTTCTTTTTTCACTTTGAGCATCTGAGAATTAATAAGAAAATTGTGTTTTATTTGTAAAAAACAATACATTATATTGTAATGTTTATATTTTCTTCACACCTTTCAATAGTATATTCCAATTGTTAAAATATATTTTAAATATTTAATCCAACCTTCTCAAGTTTCTTCAAAACAACCTTCTCGAACATCATTCATTGTGGAGATTGATTCCCCCTCATACATTTAAATCCATAAACTGTGGAATAATTGAATGTTTTTGGTAAAACCATCACATTTTTCCCATATTTCCAATTCAACCACAATACTAGTAGTATCCATTGAAAAAGCATTTTCCTCTAAAACATCTAGAAGTGTAAAAAAATCTTAGAAACCTTCATTTCTTTCTTATATGAACCATGAAAATTTCTGTTATTGATTTGAATATTCTTTTACTTTTCATTCATAATAGAATTAAAAGTATTTGAAACTCTTCTAGATCCATATAAAACATTTTATGACTTAGGGTGTTTTCAATCTTATTAATTCTTTACTTTTTCAATCTTAGAGACATACATAACTTCCCATCTTTTTACTTATCTGAAAAAATTCAATCCTTCTTCTCAACAATTGAATTTCAATTTTTTTGATCATTCATATGATTCTCTATATGATAACATTCACCAAAATTAGAGATATAATATTTTAAAATTATACCTTTTTCTTCAACATTAGAACATTTTTTTACATGTTCCAACTATTATTTTTTTTCCTTTAGCTTCACCTCCAGATGCTCATTATGATTATTTTCTTCCTCAATAGACATAGTCAAATCATGAATTTCCTTTATGAGATTCACCATATCATCAATAAAAAAATTAAAAATTACTTATTGAGGATAATTCATCTTCTGTTATTTTTTTTTCAAATCTTCTAATCTTCCTCACAAATTATTTCGAATCTTCTATAAAATTAAATTCAAGTTGAATTTATAAATCATGAGAACTACTGATTTTAAATTATTCATTATTCATTATTTCAGTAAAAGTATTCTCAAAATTATACTCAATAAAATTTTATGATTCAGCATCACTTCCTTCTTATTCATCTTTAGATAAGAAACTTTTTATTTTGTATTTAATTAATTTCATATCTTTACCTATGGAATATGATTTTACATTATCTAACTATTTATACCAGGATCTATTTGACTTTATATATTCTTTATCACTATCCTCTTATGTCCTTGTTTGAGAAAAATTAGCCACAAAATAACCAACATCCCCACATTCATCACTTTTCAAAGAGAGTTTTCCTTTGTATTTCCATGGAGCTATTTTCACATTTCTAGAAATCAATGATAAATAATCATCAATATTTTTACATATCTCATTTTTAGAATCAGAATCACCATATTCACCTTCAATAATAATATTTCTGAGTTCTATTTATTAGAATCCTTGAAATTCAATTCTTTATAATTTTTTTTAATTTTCTAGCTTTCTTCCTTCCCATTTCATAAGTGATGAGAGTGGTCTATAAATAATATAGATACAATGATTCAGAATCCCATTATTCTAGTGAAGTTACATTTACACTAATCATGTTAGGGAGGATTTTAAAAATATTCTCAACAATTATAGAATCATCTAAATTTTCACCAAGACATCTGATACGACTAACAATGTCATTTACCCTGGTAAATAATTAACCAACAGATTCATACTCACCCATCTTCAAATCTTCATACTTCAATCTCAATATTTTTAAATTTGGATTATTCACTTTTTTATTGCCTTTGTATATATTTTCCAATTTATCCCATATACCTTTGGCTGGGGAAAAATCATTCACTCATAGGAATTCACTTTTAGAGAGTGATGATAATAAATCATTCTTGTCTCTTTATTCATTCTTAGGATTCTTCTTATCAAGAAATGTAAGAATAAAATTATCACCAACGGGAGAAAACCAATCTATTGCATATTTAAGAACATAATATCCAATTTCCATAAGATAAAGAAACATTCTATCTTTCCAGATATGATAATTATTTCCATTGAAAACCAAAATACCTTTATTGTTCACACAATTCAAATTCTCCATCAACTTCACTTCAAAACATTAGCAAAGAATAATTGAATGGAACATAGGATCTTATACCACATTAAATATCCTAGTAAGGACAGTTATATTACTAGTAGGGGCAAGGGTGAATCAATGATATGTTCTTTTTTAATATTTCCTTGAAATTGAAACAACTTTGGTCTCTTGTTAAATATGTATTCCCTGGTTAAAACAAGTCAAACCCACATCCACAAGAACAGAAGTATTTATAGGGTTCACTATTCAATACGAATAGATACATCCTTGGTATAGTTAGAATATGATCCATACCACACAATACACTATAAAAATCATTGGAATTCAACTAGTTGGATTTTCCCTTTCAATTTTGTAGCACTATGTAAACATTATAATAATTAATGTTCTCCCTATTAACATAAATATGGTAAAATAATTTAATGTAACTACTCATGTTACATGTGATTCTTTTCAACATCTTCAAATGTATTCATTTCAAAAAAATGTTCACTTTGTTACCCAGAAGCCGATAAGAACTTTAGTTACATTGATCTAGAATTCTATCTGATTTTCTAGTGTGATCAATCCACTCTGATTCTTCAAATTTGATTCTCCCATTTCAATTTCTCAAAATGGTAAATATGACTCTAT
Source organism: Viscum album (assembly GCA_963277665.1). Lineage (NCBI taxonomy): Eukaryota > Viridiplantae > Streptophyta > Magnoliopsida > Santalales > Viscaceae > Viscum > Viscum album. The sequence goes on from OY728160.1 coordinate 1,380,706,241, forward strand.
CATAACAAAATTGATACAATTCCAAACACATCCTTCCTTAGTCCGAAAATATCAATATGAAATCTAAATCCGATTATCCTGCCTAATATGATGACCAACTAAATACGATGACAACCAAATTATAGTAATCAGCTAAATATGATGATCAATGAATGTTATGATTAGTTGTATAGTTTTGAAATGTTATATCTTATCCTTTCACTCCTCTCAATCTAAACTTCTTCAATAAATCTCAAAATGGGAAACTTCTTCTCTCCCTAGAAAATCGGTGATTCTCTCTATTGCAATGAATAGTACACTATTTTAGTCATTAGAAAAGTGTGATATACTTATCCACTTTTATAGGAGACCCAAAAATAGTTTTTTAAAAGTCCTAAAAACATTGCAACTCAACTAAATTACACAAAATCATGATTTCCCATCAATTTTCTTGAACCATTCTCTTGATCTATTTGAATAATATGCAAACTAATTCAACCCCTTTTAAATGGTTGACTATATTTTTTTATTAAACATTGAAATTCCACTTCATATTGCTCATTCCATTATTCTCTTTTCTATGCATTCATCAGTCCCAACCAATTATTATTTAAGATATGATATCATACTGAATAAAATAGACCAGTGTTAGCTGGTTCTTTCTCTTTGGAATATGATGCCACTAAATAATTATTTTTCTTTTACCATCAATTTCATTCTCCAAAGACTTTTTTCCATTGGATTTTGTTCAAACTAAATACTATAACTTTATGTTTTTTTACATTTTACACAATCATTCTCAGCCTTTATGTACCTGATGAAGCCATTATGATGATATAAATATTTGGCTTCACCAACATTCATCTTCTTCAAACTTATGCTTGTATCATGACTTACATCATGACTTTGGATACATTTAATATTAGCTTCAGCATCATCATACATTCCAAGTAAAGTATTTTAACTTCCATTTTCTATCATCAATAGTTTTCTTTCCTTCTCAGTCCGGATATGATTTTCATGATTATGATTGTCCTGAATATTATCTCTAGAACCATTCAGCTTTTCCATCCAGATCTAATAAATCTGAATATGATTAGTAGTGTCTCTTTCACTCCTCGTTTCATTCATTAATCTTTCATCACATGTTCTTAAACTAATTTATGATTTTTGAGAACTCCAAGATCATAAAAGCATCATCACATTTTTTTATCATAGTCATACATACTTTGATTCACCATCATAACGATCAATTCTTCCCTTTCAAATTTAGTGGGAATTTGATGAGCATTTAATTCTAGAAATATTCTTTCACAAAACGATTGACCTTTTCATTCCAGATTCATTGCCAATCCAATGAGTCTTCTCTTCCTTCCAGCTTCTCTTAAATATGATAGATGTTTTCAAGAATTGTGAATCTGATTTTCTTGAATACTATGTAAAAATGATTTTCACCACATGAAAAGTGAGGGGATTTTTAATTTATTATTAAAATTATTTGAAAAAAAATACTACACCTATATACAATCACTTTTCTCAACATATTGGTCCTAAAATTATGTCTTATCAATATACCAAGAACATTAGGTACCACATGTCCTATTTACAAGGACTATATTAATTAAAATTGAAATCCTAAACTACTCTCATGGTGGATCCTATTTTTTTCTCAAGATTCCTTGCAACCCATGTTTTTTTTATTGAAAAAAAATACATGTCCTTATGTTATTTTCCTCAATAAAGGCTCTTTATCTCTAAAAAAGACTCGACCACCAAGGATCAAACAAAAAATATCAAAGAGGGACGTAACTGGAAAAAGACATGATCTTACATACTCAAAATGGAAATCTCAGAGGAAAAAATGTTATGTATATTCTAATTTATGATTACACCATATCAACATAGGTTTATTTTATAAATTAGAATTTAGAACACCCATTTCTAAAATCCTTTTCAATCTTTTTTCACAATGAGAAGAATTTATATATCGTTACTATCCAAGGTGATCGTAGAGGATATTTTATAAGTTTTCATTTTAAAACTTTTTTAGTTAGAAAGGTTTCAATCATAACATTCACTACAAAAAATTAATTTTACCAATTGAAATTTGTCGACAGACAATATATCTATTGATCAAAATGAGAGATTCCAACTGATAATAAGTTTTGTTGCTTTTATTTTTTAATACCAACACTTATTTTTTCCAACAGATATTTATGATGATATTAATCATTCAATACCAACATATCGTTTATCAGAAATTTAATATATTGCTTTATCATACTAATAATAATTGTTTTTTTACTAAAACTTGAATTTTTTATTAATAACTCTATTACTAATATATCTTTTGAGGTCAATAAAAAATGTTAAAATAAACCATTCAACAAATAAAAATATTATCAATAACCAATTAAGAGAAACCTATTATATATATATATATATATATTTTTATGACCAAAGTGAATTTTCATTTCCCAGAGTTTTATTAAATCATCTCATAATTGATTTTGATTTTCAATTTTTTAGAAAATTTAATTTTTTTTATATTTTTCAATAAAGTTTATTAAAATGTCATGAAATATTAAATGTTATTATGTTTTTCAATATAATTTATTCAATAAATTTTTAATTTAATTTTTAGGAAAAAAACACCAGTATAAAACTAATCGGGACTCCATTTCAACCCCCTTTATGTTTCGACCTCACCGTCACCCGCCTCACATCCTACCACCCTTCTATATGCTACTCCAACATCATATCATATCATTCCTCTATTACTTACTCTGGCCTTGCATCATGTCACCCCACCCTGCCCTATGCCAGCCTTACATCCCACCACCCCCCGTCTATGTTCAGCCTCACCGCTGCCCCGCCTCACATCCTTCCCTACCCTACTTTGGCCTCACATCCCACAGCCCCTCACTTCCCTACTCCAACCTCACATCCCACCACCCCACCTCACATCCTGCAACACTACATCACATCCTTCCACCCCAACCTCATATCTTCTATCCATTCACCAATTTTCTTCCCCCCAAATCTTGTATCCATTAATTCTACCCCTAACTCCCCTCTATTCTAACACTGGGATGTAGGATATATTTTGATGAATCAGTATGTGGGAGTTCCTTGGTGTCATTGGATCCTCATTTTCGGCACTGTTCATATTTCTGGTAACATTTCAGATATTTTTTCCATTTTTTGTTTTCATATCCCACTTTATCTTCCTTGAAAAAATAATGATGAATCACACTTTAATTAAATCAAGAAGTCTTTATACTCTAATCAGCTGATTTAGTAAGTTTTATTTTTTTCTGAGTAAATCATCATCATTTTTTAGTCATTATATGTCCATGGTATAATCAAATTACACTTTTTTGTTCTTTTTCATAAATTACTCTTTCGTTGTATGATTCTTAAAGAATCATCACATTCTTATTTCAAATATATTTCATTGAATATTATTTCTTTGTCTTTATTTATTTACATGTATGTTATTGTTCTTGAATGTATATGAGGTGGTGTTTTGGTAGGAAAACTATAGTAGTCATGGCATTTGGAATTGGGAATTGTATTTTTCATCACAAGGATTTATACGAATAGATGGGAATTGAAGGGCCTAAATCAATAACAACTCATGTGACTAGATTCAAAAAGTTTCAAGCGGTTTCTAAGAATCCTACGGAGACTGGTGTTAATAATTTAAATGGTTTTGTGAAAAATGAGGATTTCCTCCTAGTGTTGTACTTGGGAGCCATATTATTATTGATAACGCTAGAGATGGTGTAATCCCCATGATTAACAAGGTACTTTAATTAGATACTAATAAATTGGATGCTCACGGGTATCAAATAGTTTTATGGGTTAGTTCATGCCATTTATCTATTTACCTCTTATGGATCTCAATCACAGAAATCATATTTTTTTAGTTTTTTTAGAACATTTACTAGAATATTCAATATATTATAGTTTTTGTTTCTTTTGTTTGATGATTTTTTAATGTATTACTTAGTCCTAGTAATCATTTTTACAGTGTTGGTCTTATATAAGAGTTTTAATTTTTCATAACATTATAGTACCAACAGATCCTGTAACGGATTTTTGCAGAGATGACCCACTTTTCTATTCTGAAATTGTCTGTTCAGTAATATTTCTAAATGGATCCTATAATGGATTTCTACATAGATGTCCCACTTTTACAATATAATATATTTTATTTATTAATATTCCAAAATAGATCCTTTAAATCATGTTTTATGCTTTTTTGTTGCGTCCCCTTTCATCAACTACAAGGTCATCCCAAGTCGGAGGTAATTCTTTATTTCTGTGATCAATTTGTGAAATTTCTGTGATTATTTCTCAATTTTTGTGCTACGGATGTTGTGTTAATGCCTCTATTTTACTGTTAATAACTCATAGATAAAATTAATATGATTTTATACATAAAATTGATAAACCCATTCTATGTAGTAACTATTAAAGAGTGACTTTGATATTGTTAGTGATAATACATTGGTTACATTGAAGAGAACTTTACCTATTTATGCATTAAAATTACTTTTTTCCCATTATATTTTATTTTTAATATCTTTAAGGACCCCATGATGATGAATGGGTACTTCATTGAAATCTTGTCTTTACGAAACTACTTTTTAAGAATCATTATAGCTATGAATTCCATTTTTATAGAACTAAAATGTTTTCATTCTATACATTATATTACAACATATAATAAACATAGAAAATTTACACCTCTAATCAGTAGAGACTGAATTATTTTTAAATTAATTCACCCTTAGTCATCTTATTAGATGAGGTTTCTTTATTAATTTTGGGAATACTGTTTTTCCATTTTGTATTTGGTTACAATTCATTTCTTTACTTGCTATGTAAAATGCATTAATGTTGTTTTTTTATTGACTAGTGTATGATTTCCATTCATTGTGATGAGTATATTTATTATATTCATTTTATTACATTATTCATTTAGTGTACTATTGAATATGATTTTGAGATTTTATACTTATTTGAGGTATTAAAACATTTTCAATATGTTCACAGATTTAATTTGATGAAATATTCCTAATAGTTTATATATATATTGAAATTAATTTATATTTTGAACAAAAAACTGATATTGTTATGTGATTATAAACCAGTGGTACTTCGTGTTAATGTACCAAACTTTATATTAGTATTTAAAATGAATTATCAATTGTTATATTTGAATGATAGATTATTTGTTAATATTCAATTATTACTTTTTATTAATTGTCGAGTAATGTTACACACATTATCATTTAGAAACAACACATGTTTCTACTAAACTTGCATTAGTTTCAATGTTAATTTACACTTATGACTTTTTGTTAATTTTTAAGAAACATGATACTCTTTCTTACTAATCAGTTTCTTCTCTACATGAAATTTTTTTAGGGTCATTTATGAGAAAATTTCTGAATAGAAACACACATGATCGATCTATTTCACTAGATATGTGTTCAAGATGACTTACTTGGAGGGAAACACTCATTCTTACTCATAAACAACATCAGTTTTCTAAATTTTCATATTTTATAGGGCACTGATAATCCTCATTTCATGGAAGTGGTTTTAACTTTTTTGGTGTTCTCTATATATTTTTCACGTACAATAATAAATAGTTTGTATGATTCTAATTTTTTTATATATTTAGCAATATGTTTTTATGATTAATAGTTTTGGTAATTATTTATAGATTTTAAAAAAAATTCCATTTCAAATATTTTTTGAAAAATCACTGGGAAATTTTTGTTCTATACGGTATTTTGTTACTTATTTTATGTTTTGTAGGTGCTCATTTTACCCTAAAATCACATGTGGAAGATATTGGTTCATCAAACCACTTCACAGAGATCAAGTTACATAATTTATCTCAACCAATTGTTACCCTATATCACTTTATTCATCATTTTTTGTTACATAAATGTGAAAAGGAAGAATATTTATCTTTTTTATCCTTCTGTCTTAGCTTCTAGATAGCTCCACTTGGATAATCTCTCCTTCCAAAGGCTATAATGAAATTATTAGTTTTAATTAAAGAACATGCAAACATTCCAGGTTATATATAGTTAAATAGTATAAGGTATGTGTATATGTTGATATCTCAAATTGAGTTCAGGTTCCCTGTTAGGTGGGGTAATAAAATTGAGTCGATCCATGTAAATAGATGATACTGCTTCATCCGAACCTTTACTATCAGAGAAAACCATATTTAATAACGACTATTAAGATTGAACTATACTCGAATTTTAATCCAAGATAGTTGATCTCACTTAAGGAAGCCTAATTCTGTAAATAAAACATAAATGAATATACAAAATTGGAAATACATGTAAACAATGATATAGTTCCTTTAAAATTATTTCAACTAATAAATATGATTAATATTAATTTATATCTTTAAATATCAACTCATACATTATGTTCATGACTTTCTCAATTATTTAAGTTAAATAAGATGAATTTATCAAGTATCTCAAGCTCATGCTCAATAAAAACTGCTCCGAAATTCTTTCATCTATGCAAAAATCAAGTATCTTGAGAGTATCACTATATCTATTTACTTCTCTACTTAGAATTTGGCTATTTTAAATACATTTTAGTGAATTTATCGATCAATGTTATGATCTTTTCCAGTTCAACATCCATTTTTCATAGGATTTTATTACATTCAAGATACTAGATAATTCAATATCAAAAATCATGTGGGTGTAAATGTTGATATCTATGTGAATGAGTTAGAAAAATGTGGGTGTATATGTTGATATCTCAATATTTTTTAACTGTGTGTCTCTGATTTGTCAAGAACTCTATCGTTTATAGTTATCATGGTTAGTCACTTATTATCATCTCTGTTGTTTCATTTTTTTAACTAGTTATGATTCAGTTCATGTTTTAGAATTATAATTGTGATAATTTTGATTTTGTCTTATTCCACAAACTGTAATGTTTTGACCACTGTAACAATTTTTAGATAATATGATTTTATATATTGAATCATAAATATTTTTATATTTTTGTGAATATTTTCATAAATTAATAATTATGTGTTCAAATTTGGTTTTGGAACTATGAATCTATCTTGCATGTTTTTTATTTGATACTGCAATAAAATTATAATTTTGGTCTAGTATTCGCTAGTTATCATTATTCTTCTTTAGAATTGAATATGCTATAAAATTTGTTTACTAATTATTTTCTTTCTAAATTTGAAAATGATATTAATATATATTTTAGATATTCCATATTTGTGGGATTTATTAAATCATTTATATGATCATTTTCTCTTGGTCCTTGAGTGATGACTTGAACATATTAAGTGTGTTTGATTAGGTTGGCTATTTTATTTATTATATTTTTCTTTTATCTATTTTCTTGGAGATTTTTCATCATGTTTTTTTAGTTCACATTTATTTTTTTTGTTCTTCATGGTCTTTCATCATCTCTAGTTTCAAGGTTTTATCACTTATATAGTGATCTTTATTCATGAGACTAGTAATTTGGTGACAATTTGGTTAATCGTGGTCTCTCTTTTCATTTATGGGTTATTTTGATCAATAGAGGGCATTCCCATTTGTAAATCTACAATAATGCACCTATTAGATGTGTGTTTGTTTTTTATGGATTTTGAAAGGTTTTGTTTTTATTGATTATCTTATTCTATGTCTACATTGATGGTTCATTTCAAGTGTTTTCATGTGCGCTTTGTCTTTCATGGATGGTTTTTAGTGGTGTGATACAATATTCATGGTGGGTCTCTAGCACCATATTCACATTTTTTATTAAAGGGAATGTGGTGCTAGAGGTATGACTATTATTTGGATTCTTCATTAATTCTAGGTTTATTGTTTTGGTGTAGTGTGGTCATCAGTGTCCGGGATACTGAATCCATGTGATGACATTGGAAAGTAATGGGAGAGTAATATGTTTTTCCTCAAGGATATGGGTGTTTTATCATCATTATTGGAGGGAATCCTAAGGTGGATATGGAATTTGTCTATTCTTTGGGTCTCTATGTTAAGGGACTATTTTCTGGGTCAACATTTTATTTGGATGAACCATTGACAAAAAAATTCATGTTCTTGTGGTCTTTTTCATTCTTTTACAATCCTATGTAAATTTAGAATATTTTGTATGATATATCTCTATTTTATATTGTTTCATTTATTGAATAATCCTGATGATGACTAACACTGAGTACCATCTTATCATCTTGGATGTTTTTTGTCTCAGTTTTGATCTGTTACAGAATGTGTGAGGTGAGTTTACTAGAATGTTTATTGTATTTCTGTAATGGTTTCTCTCGATATTTTTTTGTAATTTATTTTTGATATTAAGATATAAAGAGATTTTGTGGGGGAATTTTTGATATCCTTGTGATGATAAGGATTGAAGGAATATACTAGAGGTCCAGTATTCTTTTCTTTTTGGGGGGTTTCAGTGATTCTTTCACAGTGTTATGGTGTCCTAGAATTGGACTGTTTCAAGATCCAGTTCATTGCAATTATCTTGGTTATCATTGAATTATTTAATTCTAGGCTATTTTTTTAATCTGTCACCTAGTTATTAATATAATTTTAATTGTAAAAAATTATTTACATTGTAAAGATTGTTTCTCTATTATAAGAGTGAGTTACACTTGTAGTAATTGAAACACATACAAAAATGTAAGTCTTATTTCACACAAGAACCTATAATTTAAATTAAATTAAATGGGATTTTGATTGAATATTGGTATCCCATTGGTATATTGATGTCTTCAGTTGGAAAGTGTGAAGGTAATGCTGATGAGAATGTGAGAGAAATAGATTTCTTGTGTGAATCACTGTAGTGACAGCTGTTGTTGGAAGATCATGGATGGTTTCCAGAGGAGTATGACATTCATCTTGGGTTTTTGTTTTTTTAAGAAGTTCAGTTTTTGTTTTGAATGAACATATTGAAGTAATTATTTACTTTCTATTTTTTTTCTATATAGATTTTTTTATAATTTGGTGAAGTATTTCTTTTAAATAAGATTATTACTAAAGTAGGTTGAAATTGGAAAACCATGGATATATTCTAAAAAATTATGTAATGCATATTGGGCCTTCCATCATGGTGACAGATCAGGATGTGCATGAAAATATACCAAAACCATCCAGATTTCCATTCAAAGTTAAAATTTCTATTATCTAGAGCTGTTCGCTGAAGCAGAAGGTGACTGGATGGAATGGATGGGGCACTGGCATAGTTGGGGAACTGGATCTAGAGTAGACTAGATCACATTGCTGGATCGCTAGCATGGCTGGGGCACTGGAGCTTGATATGACTAGATGGCATGGGTGGGTCACCTAGCATGGATGGGTCTCCTAGAGGTGGTGTGTGCCCTATTGGGGGATCAAGAATTTTGTATAAAATATTTAATTTTTCATATGTGGGGATTAAATGTTTTGTATAAAATATTTTATTATTAATATAATAAATTTTTTAAATTTTGAACATATCTGAAAATCGTGTTTTGTGTATTATATATGATAAAATAATAAATATAATCTGATTTTTTACAAGAAATAAAAATTCATAATTGTTATTATAATGTAATTTATAAACAAATATATATTATATGTTGGTAATATTATTACCAACAGCTAAATTTGTCTCCAAAACCTATTACTAAATATTTTAACTAACGTATATATTAATTGTTGCTATAATTATAATTGCAAGAGAAAAATTTTATTTTTTGAAAAAACATTTAGCGACAGAGTTATAACCCATAATTTAGTGACAAGGGATGTATGTTGGTAAAACGTTTTAACAACAGAAAATGCACTTTTACCAATAGATATGTCTTCTTTGGAAAAAGTGAAGTATTTGGTAGTGATTTTTGAATCATGAAATACATAAAAGAATGGTGTAGCTGAGAAAAATAAATGTATCCCTTAAAAAAATTGACCATCCCTTTCTATTTGAATATTAAATATCAATATAACTTTGGTCAAGATTCACCAGTACTGCATGAAACACTATATATCATATCTTACTTCATATATTATTTTAAAATTGGCAATAGATTTTTAATTTTGAGACGACCAAAATATATATACTTTAATTTTATTTGATGGAAATGACACATATTGAATACTAAAGTAAATATTTAAAAATATGTCGAAAAATCTTATAAATTTATATTTTTTGGTTACTATATCACTTGTAAGGAATATCATTTTTTCAAAAAATGGAGAAATAAATTGAAGAAACTATAAATTTCATGTTTCATTAAATAGATCCTTATGAAATGTTTAAACCATATGAAGATACTCATCCATATTGTATTTTTGATACACTATCGGTTTTATAAATAGTAGTTGAACTAAATATTTAATAAATTATGAAATAAAATGAAATATTAGAGAAATATAAACTACCATAAGTAATCTTGATAGATGTTAATAATTATATAGATGAAGAACATTTTTCCCTTTTACATGGATATTAGTGGATCTTGAGTACTCATTCAAGTGATTATATCATTGGTGATGTAGATACATTACTTAGAACATGGATTTCCTTAGGAAATGAATGTTATCATCATGCATTCCAATATCAATTTAATCCTAGAATGGTAGATGATATCTTGGGTGAAAAATGTTTGATTGATTTTATAAATGAAGATATTTATAACATTTAAAGAAATAAGGTATAATCCTTTGTTGTATATCAAAAGAATATTCCTATTATATGAGTGGTTTTTTATTCTAGAATAACCTTCATGAAAAATCAATTATTATATCGATTAAGGGGATATGACTTGATAAGTTTTATAATTAGAAAATAGGAATAGATTATGGAGAAACATTTTCATCAGTTGTGAGGCATGAGTACATCCATATTATACAAGATTTTTAAGCACAGCCTGGCATTAAAATATTTCCAATCCATTTATTGAGTCCCCTCAGTAACATATACATTCATGAGGAGGTTTATATTGGAAAACCATCTGAAATTTAAAATGTAAATTTTTCAGAACATTTATTTTGAATAACCAACTATCTTTATGGACATAAACATGCTTCTAAAGAATAGTAATCTAATTTTCCAAATTCTTACAACAACAAAATTATTAATTTAATGAATGATCCAGATCATTTAACCTTTATTTCTTCTAGGACATAATGATTTTTTAAATTTAGTTGGAGTACATTTTCATTGGTTCAACTCAAAAAACAATCATATTTCATTTTTTTGTACATTTTGTACAATGATTTCTAACTGATAATTACTGGTATACTTAACTATTTTCACGGCTTCCAATAAAACTAGAAGGAACAATATTAACACATAATAATTATATAATCGATTCAATTGTACATTTTCATTTTAATAATGTCTCTAATACTTGTACCTTGATAAGTTTTATAAGGACCCTATCTCTATTATCCCAGAGCTAGTGGTTACATTATTACATTGGTATTAGATACAAATTATCACATCCCAAGGGAAAAAATTGTTCAGTATTCTTGGAAAACTAGATATATACATGATTTCAATATAAAATTGAAAACAAAAAAATATATAGAATAAGAAATATTATTTTTTCATTGATATATTTCACAATTTCCTTATTCATATCATAGGGAAATGAAACAATATAAGGATGATCTCAGAAGATCATTAAGGGTGTGTGAATAGTAGAAGCTATCATAGAATAAATAATTCATAATCAATATGGAAAAATTAATAACTGAAAACACATTCCATGTGATCTTCAACTTGAGGAAAAAGAATAACAAATAAGGAATGAATCATGTTCAAAGAAGTTCATATAACTAATATCATAAAAAAAGGAATAAATCCATTGATAATATAAAAAATATAAATAATCATAGGAAAAATAATAACTATGCTCATAATGATATACCAAATAATGTTAAATATCATAATCTTACCACCAAGGCCCTATGTCATGAAAACATATGTAAACTAGTAAGGTGTATTCCAAATAGAAAAACTATCTAGTCTAATGAGGCCTACCAATGCATCAAGGGGCTATATATAAAGACTCGGAATTTTCCCTATAAGAGTTTGGTATATTTCTAAATAAATTTTCAGAACTATGGGCTGAGACGGTGTGCGATTTAATGGCCTAGTATGACCAAAATAAATTTAATATAAATATTTTTTATTTTTATACTATGAACCTAGATGAAATGATTTTTTTCTTAAATGGTGGCTTGGATCAAAAAATAGAGGTCACCATTGAGTTCTGAGAATGTTGTTTACAATAGTCAGTGTATAACTTTTGCAAGCATAGGCCTTCTGTGGAAAAAGATATCATGGAATTTTTTTAATAAATTAATAAATTTATTTTGGGATATTGGATTAAATAACTTTTTAAAGGTGTCTTAGATACAATTTATGAGATTTTCATTCAGTTCATAACATTGAATTAACCTAAGGCGCAACATATATTTAGTCGATGTCTAGTGCCGGGTGTTGGGTTGGAGGCGAGTTGGGAGCCTGGATGTTAAATAGTGGGGATTTAATTTAAAAAAATTTAATCCCCTTTATCCCTTTTCTGCATGCATAAGAGGACCTATAACATCCCTTCCTACTTCCACTTCACTGTTAATCAATTGGGAGGCCAAATCAACGAAATAAAGTGTTGTAGATCTTGGATTTGACAGCGGACGCTCTAGGATCGTACAATAGCGGCTTCAGATCACTGATTCGACCCTAAAGCATCATAATTTATCTTTTATGTAGGAAGATTTCAGTTTTAATCTAAATCCCCATGTTTATTCTTTGTTTTTGTTCAATTTTTCACCAGATCTATATAGATCAGGATCTGAGCATCCCAGATCTGTCTTCGATGTGTTTTTCTATCCACTAGGGTGCCCCCAGTGGTCTGCGGAAGCTCCGACGTCACTATAGTGGGGTTCTGGAGAGCTGTGTCTCAGGTGGAAGGTGGAGAAGTGGTCTTCTGGTGGAGGTTTCATGGTGTGATAATCCTATGGTGGCATCTAGGATAGAGGAAGCCACCATAGGAAGGCTATGGTGCGGAGCGTCGGGTGGGGGGGGGGGGGAGGCAGCGGTGCACTTGTTGTGCGGTCCACGGAGAGGGGGGCCGAACGTCGAGGGTCTGTGGGAAGAGGAATGAACCTACCTGGCTAGAGTGGGATGACCAAGATGGGAAGACCGATTGGAGCCATCATGTCCTGTCAGGGTGGACATTCGGGTTGAGGCAGCCTTCAAATGCCCATATCTTTTGAAGTAGACATCATATTTAAGTGTTGTCTACAGCCACACATTCATATCTATGAATAATATCTTTTGAGACTAGTTTTATGATTTTATGTCTTGGGATCTTGGATAGGTGACATGAAAATTCCGAATTTAATAATAATATAATCATTATTATTTGGAGAATCTGATATCGGATGCATATCCTATGCCCAATATTCGATTGGGTCGCTTTCAGTGGAGTTGGAACCCCAAATTTAGTACTTACAAATCATAACTGATTTCGGGTTCTTAAATTGGAATCGATTTGTGGGCCTTATGCGAGTCTTTTTAGGATTTTGCAGTGAAATGTGACTTTTTCACTGGGTGTCCGTTTGGGCATCTAAATAGTCTATCCTGAGTTCTTTCCATGTATAATTCGATGGTGGCCTCTGTTATGGCTTCAGGGACCCCCTCTCTCCCATCATGGGCATGGGACTATTACCTTTTGGTAATTTCTTTTTGGGTTCTTACTCCCGGATGGATTAGGGTACGGGTTTCCCCATGACATTCGTGCTGTTGGATAGCTCCCCTACCATGTTAGGGTGTGGGCTCTCCAATCTCATTGTATAGATGGTTCAGTACTCCCCTTCCATGCTACGGATTGGGTCCTCTATCCTTGTAGTTGTGCTCCCCTACCATGGTTTAGGGCTCATGCTTCACATTGTGGTGCTCCCCTTCCATGGGTAATGGCTCATGTTTTTCGGAATGGTTCACCCCTATCGTGTTAGGGTGAAGGCTCACATTTCTCAGGGTGGTACTCCACTATTGTACCAAGGCATAGGTTCACACTTTTGGATTAGTTCCCCCCCCCCATGTTCAATTTCGAAGTGGGGAGCGTGCCCCTCCACTTGTTATGAAAACTTCTTGGTTCATATTTAGTCTTCCCTCGACAGTATAAGGAATTTTCTCCTCCATACAGTAGTGAATGAGGTTTCCAAAATTGTTTTAGTATTTAGTACTCCCTCATCTTTGGGGAAGTGGTGAGGTGTAGGACTCTCTACGTGGGTTCTATCGACCCTGTATAGGGGACATGTCATCTTTGGTAGGATATCTAGTGTTGGGAACTATGGTTGGGAATAGTGCGTTGTGGTAGAAATAGTCTCTAATATAACTAGTCGTTACGTATGGGGTCATACCATTGTGAGGAATGGTTCTTGGGATGAGTATAGCTAGTAAATTTCTAGTATTTCCATATGTTTTTATCTAATCTTTTATGAAACACCCTGTGGTTTGAATTGACTAGTAATGTTTAGAAGAGAATTGTCTCGATATGGAGTTTCTATCTCGTTTGGGTTCCCTCTGGTAGGAATGAGTGAACTATTTCCTTTTAGTTTATCCCTTTTTTATTGGGAGTTTTGGGGGCCCTACTGAGTATCTTTTTACTCACCCATTCATGGTATTTTCCAATACATTTCTTGTATCTTGTGAAGACTAAATGAATTTTGAAAGAGTCCCTAGAGGACATGGAGTAGGTAGAGCAGGTGAAGTAGAAATATCATGTGAAGCAGGCGGAGCATAGTGAGCTAGACCAACTAGGGTTTTAACCATAGCTAGTTATAGGTGCTTCTCAGTGATTGGATTTGTTAGAAATCCCCTATATCTGAGCATGATGGATTCTTTTCTAATTTTCAGTTTGTGGGACATGTATTTTACCTTTTTTGACTTCTGTTGTACTCTGGTTGGGATAGCTCTATGTGGGAATTCCTTTTCAATTTTAATATATTTATTCACCATTGTATGGAGGTGTATGCGAGTGTGTGCGTACAGGTAATTTATTCTAGGACCACCTTGTGTGTGATATCCTACTCAGTGTTGGACGCCCACCCTTGGCCTATAGAGGCATGCTTGGGGAGTCACAGCTCGAGCCACATTAGAGTGGGTCTTCATAGAGTGGTATCAAAAATAGTCGGTTCCCCTTTGGGATCGTTGTGTTAGGAGATTGGTTTGGGTTTCATATAGATAGTTTTAGATTGTTTCATGTTCATCTTTCAGGTTAGGGACTCCAATGTCGGTATGGTAGTCGATGTATCCATTTACAAGGACTCTGATAACATACCTTTCGAATCAGGACATTAGGTCATTAGTCATAGGGATTTAATGGTACATGCATCATATAAGACTGGGATTTGGGTTTTTTTATCCTTCTTGTGTCATATTCCTAGATATACTCTTTGATCGTGGTGTGTCTGGATTTTATTTCAGGATTCCACCATGACAACAACTATCCAGGGTTTTGTGGGGGGATTGTTGTGAATATCCTCCCCATGGAGAGGCTTGGTGCAGGGCATAGGTTCTAAGGCTAGACCTCTAGGAGGTATTCTAGTTGATCCACCACATTTGTGCAGTTGGTTGTGCAGGTAGTGCATGATGAGGATGTGCGCAGTCTAAGTGCATTGCACGAGTTCTAGAGGTGGTGACCTTGGATGTTCTAAGGTGACCCATACCACAAGGAAGCTGATTAAGGGCTTGTAAATATCACTCGAGTTTTTCTCCTAGTGAAGAAACCTATCGATTATATGGTGGTCCTGGTGGAAAGACATTTTCATGGTCCAGTCATACATTGGTGGTGTCTTAAGACATATACCTGTGATAAAGAGATACTCACTAGGGATGAGATTGATTGGCTCTTCATGCATTAGTTTTATCTGGCCACACAATGGTCTGTGTATATCTCGAAGCTTTTGTAGCATTTATAAGGTGGAATGACCAGGGAGGAGTACTCAACAAAGTTTACCAGTCTGTCACTTTACTTCCTAGACATGGTATGGGACCAGTTCATTATGGACCAGACATTTGATCAACTCCTTCGTAGATATTTCTAAGCTGGTGTGGTCTCCTTTTGGCTTCCCACCTATGCAGGGGTACTAGAGTGGGCTCTAGTGGTTGAGAGATTCCTGATAAAGGTATTGGTAGACATGGTCCATAGTGGGGATTTTGGGTTTGAGTCATTACCCAAGGATAGGAGATAGAAGGAATCTGAATCAAAGCATAGGACGCATATCCATGCTCGGACTCAGGCATGTGGGTAAGAGGGGCAAGATCCATGATAGTTTTCTGGTCAGAAGTAGGAGAGGAACTGATATTCTTTCTATGGCAAGGGATATCTTATTAGATAATGTCTGACCCGTCATGATGTGGAGAGGGAGACAGTCGACATACCACCTTGCTAAGAGGCCTCGTTTTGAGCATGGGGATTTTTAGGGTGATGGATGTAGTGGAGGAGCAGATGCAATATCATGAGGTGGTATGCATTACATGTTTACCCCACCACCACCCCTAGGTAATCCACACCAGGCTTACAGAGCTAGAATATGGGAGACATGGCGACTACAGGTCGTAGAGGCCTTTGAATGAGAGGCTTTGTAGATGGATAGAGGTTTGCTCTATGTTCTTTCTACTTTCTTTAGTAGTTTTGTTATACACTGGTAGGAGGTCCTCTTCCTTTTATGTGTCTTGTTCGATTTTTTCTCAGGGTTTTGGTAAGACCATATTTTTGTGTTGTCTGGTGGAGCTTTGAATGCATGAGAAATAGGAAACCTTCCCCCACTAAGATGAATTTTTGCGACATGATCAGAAACCATCGGGGAAAGAAAGTGTCACCCAAAGTCGACAGTATCGAGTTCTGTTGGTCGATTCCCTCTAATTGTTATATTCCTGGTGGGATAGTGTGTGGGTGTTTAGTCGAAGGGCCTAGTAAGACCTAGGGTGTGATTTTGGGAATATTTTTTTTCGTTTATACCCTCATGTGTTTGGTGACATCTTGGTATGCGGGTCACTTAAATAGGTCGTGGTGAAGTTTAACATGGATTTGGAATCACAAGAATGTGGGATGCTTTCCCCCACTAAGATGTGTTCATAAGACACGATACAAAACCTTGCGTTTGAGACAATTCCACCCAAAGATAATAGTATTGAGGTACAGTGGATTAGTTCCTTTGACTTATGTGTTTGAAGTGTGTTTTTTTTCTCCCTGTGTTAGGGTTGCGATGTGGCATACATCTAGACCCTATGACTATAGGAGACCAGGTGCTTGGTGTTTCCCAACTATCATAGTTGAGGGGAAATGTTCTCATTTGCATGATGTTGACCTAGGATGAGATGGTTTTAGGTGTGGCCTTGGGTTCCCCATAGTGTGTGCTTTTTGGAAGCATAATAACCCTTGGTGGATTTATAGTGGTTTTGGTGAACTCACTGACATGGGAAAACCAGGTGAGAGTTCATTTTATTTTCATTATTCCTAGAATATGGGTTTTTTGGGTATGAAAAGTCTCTAGGTGTGGAGGATGTAGTGACTTAGGCTTTTCCGTATAAGACTTTGGAATATATATACAGAAATTTCCACATCTAGGAACTGAGATGGCATGATATTCCATATCCCGAAATTCCAAGAATAAATTTTATAAAAATATTAAGTATTTTTATACTATGAACATGGTGTAAATATGTAACCTCTTAAATAGTAGCTCAGATAATAAAATGAAGTCCACTGTTGAGTCTGGAGTGTGCTTTTAACCCTAAGTAGGGTATAACTATTGTGGGTGCAAGCCTTCTATGGAAAAAGCTATCGAGAGTGTTTTTGTAAATAAATTAATAAAATTATTTTGGGATTTTAGATTGAAAAATTTTTTAAATACGTCCCAGATCAAATTACAGAGTCCATGGTTGAGTTCTGAATGTCGTATTTTCCCAAGGTGCAACATAATTTTAATCTGCATTAGGTGTTGGGTCAGAGACATGTTGGGAGTCAGGCTGTTAAATGAAAATAATTAAATAAAAAAATTAAATCCTCTATCTCCATTTTTTGTATATATAAGAGGATCCACAATATTCCATTTATCATTTCTCAGTTCCTATGATCAATCTGAAGTCCAAATCATCGAAAAGAAGCATTTTCGGTCTTGGATTTTGATGGAGAATGCTTCCCGATCATGCAGTAGTGGCATCGAAGAACTAATTTGACCATGTAGTTTCGAAGTTTCACCCAGAGGTAGGATTATTTTAGTTTTAATCCTGATCCCCATGGTTATTCTTCATTTTTCTTCATATCATCACTGGATATGTGCATATTGGGATATGAGGATCCAAGATCTATCATCGTTGCATTTTTTCCGACCAATGGGGTACTCCTGATGGTCCACGGAAGCTCCGATGGTGTTCTAGTAAGGAAAGGCTATAAAGGAAGGTGTTGCGGCGGTCTAATGGTTGAGGTGTCATGGAATGAGAAGCCACCAGTGGTAGATAGGTAGGCAGAAGCCATCGAAAGGTGGTGGTGGTTCAGAGCGCTGGGAGGAATGGAGGTGGTAGAACACTGGGTGTGTGGGCTCTAAAGAGGGGGTCAGTTGTGGCTGGGCCATGGTGCATTGGGCTAGGCCATGCAACTGGGTTGTTGGCCGGTGGAGTGAACCGGGATGGCCAAAGAGGGCCAACCTTGGAGGGGCGGACCGACCAGAGTGGGCTGATCCAACCAAGTTGGGCCTTTGGGATGAGGCAGCCTTCAAACGCCAATAACTTTTGAACCGAGAGGCAAATTTAAGTTCCATATATGGGCAAACATTCTCATCATCAAGTTTGATATTTTGAGACTTGTTTGAGGACTTTATGTCTTCGGATCAAGGCTCTCTGACACGAAATTTCCAATTTTAAAAATAATAATATAATTATTATTATTTGATGAATCTTGTATCAGACGTATATTCTTGCGTCTAATGTCTGATTGATGCATTAAAAGCAGAATTACGACCTTGAATTTAATGTTGATATTTCAGGACTGGTTTCAGGTTCTTAAAACGGAATCAAGGTGCTTTCCCAATGAGGCTCAGTTTTGGAATTTGCGGTGAAATGTTATTTTTTCTCTAGGTGTTTGTTTTAGGAAATTAAATATCCTATCATTAGTGTTTTTCTACATAGAATACAATTTTTCCTCTATTACAGCTTGTGAGACTCCCTCCCCACCCCCTCTATATTGTGGTTCTTGGACCGTTACCTTTGGGTCATTTCTTCTGGGGTTGTTACTCCCCTGATGGATTAGTTTTCGGGATTCCCCATGAAATTCATGTAGTTGGACTACTCCCCTATTGTGTGAGGGCTCGGTATCTCCAATTTTATTTTGTGGTAGATTCGGTACTCCCCTAATGGATTAGGGTGCATGATTCCCCCTGAAATTCATGTAGTTGGACTACTCCCCTATTGTGTGAGGTCTTGGTATCTCCAATTTTGTTTTGTGGTAGATTTGGTACTCCCCTTTCATTCCAGGTAGTGGGTCCTCTATCCTTGTAGTGGTGCTCCCCTACCATGGGTGCATGCTCATGTCTCACAGAGTGTTTCTCCCATACTGTGGGTGCAGGAAAACGTTATCCAAAATGGTGCTCCCCTTCCATGTTAGGGTGCGAGATCACATTTCTCATGTTGTTAATCCCATATCATACCAAGGCATGGGTTCACAATTATGGAGTAGTAATCCACTACATTCGAGTTAGAAACAGGTAGCGGGCCCTTCCACTTATTATGTGTGATTCCTGGTTTGGATTTAGTTCCCCCTAAATGGTCTGAGGTGCAGGTCCCTCCATTCATGAGTGATGGAGGTTTACTATGATTGTTTAGGATTTAGTACTCCCTCAGCTACAGGGAAGTGGTGAGGTGTGGGACTCTCCACTTGGGTACTTTCAACCATGCAAAGTGTACAGGTCAGCTTTGGAAGGACCTCTAGTGTGGGGCGCTAGTGTTGGGTTTCTTATGTTTTTGAAGAAAGTGTCTCAAATAGAACATGTCATTGGCGATGGGGTCATACCCTCATGTGTCTTAGTTCCTGAGATGTGTATATCTAGTTGATTTTTGGTTTTCCCATGCGATGTTTTCACAACTTTGATGAAACACCATATGGTTTGCAATGATTAGTTATGTTTAGGTGAGGATAGTCTTGATATGGAGTTTCTCTCTCATTTGGGATCCCTCTAGTTTGGATGAGTAGATGGATTCCTTTCAGTTTCTCCCTTTTTCTTTTGGGTTTTTTGGGGCACCTACTGAGTATCTTTATACTCAACCCTACATGGGATTTTTCAACCCACATCTTGTGTCTTCTACTAACCACAGACCTTTTAATAGAGTCCCCGGAGGACTCTAGTAGACATATCTTTGTGGGATATACCGATCGGGGTAGTCACCAGAGCTGGTACGAGGACCTTCTTGATGGGTGCATTTTTTTTATCCCCTCCATCTAAGAAGGTTGGATGCTTTTTCAGTTTTCTTTTGGTGGGCCCTGCATTTTTCCTTTTTGAACCTATATTGTACTATGGTTGGGATAAATGTATGAATGAATTTCTTTTTAGTTTTTATATATCTTTTCACTATTATATAGAGGTGTATGTCAGTGTGTGCATCCAGTACTTTAGGATAAGACCTCTTTGTGTGTGATAGCCTACTCGGTTCTGGATGCCAGCCCCTAACCTATGGAAGCGGGATTGGGGAGTCACGACTCGAACCCCATGGGGTGAGGTCGTCACACAATAACAGGCCTCTCCCATCACTTACTAATTCCAATTCCTTAATCATATGAAATGGTTGAAGCATAATCAATATAAACAGTCATTTATAAAAACAAGAATAAAAAATGTTAACAGTTTTCCCCAAACAATAAACATAATCATAATTCAACATGAATAATCTTCTTATTTGTATCGAAAAATTATATCTATATTAAATCCTATTAATTAAAAAATATTATAATCATTTATTAAAATACTTTTAAAATATTTGTTGAAGATTTTCTAGGAAAATAACCTTTTCATTTTCTAATCATTTTTTCAAAATAAAAAAAAAGTTCTAAAATATTATTGAAAAAAATTATTTTAATGGAAAATTCAATTAATTGTGTGGTCATGATGGCGGAAAATTCCATTCATGTGGTATATGTTAAAATAATTATTCATTTCACAATTTCATTAAAAAGTAAAAAATTACTCATTCATAAAATGAAAAAAATATTCCCTTAAAATAATTTTTAAAAATTAAAATATAACTAAAATTTTCTTTAAAAATCATTTAAGAATAGTAACAACATTATTTAAAGCATTTTAAAGAAAGTATGGACATGTAAGAAAATGATTCCAAACTGGGTGGAACAAATTTAGTTTCCAATAGAAAATTTAGTTTACTATATTGAGAAATTAAAGAATATAAAATGAATTGGAAACATGTAATATACATAAATAACCATAGTAGAAGAAAAATTTTGTGTTTAAGATATAAGAATCAAAAAATCCCCCCAATAATTTCTAAAAATATATAATCCCAAATCATGATGAGATTGTGAAATAAACCAATAACAATTTGGCGTCTTTTGAATCATAATCCCAATTAAATAATAAATTTAAATGAAACATTAAATATCAGGAATATAATTTGAATAATTATACAACATATAAAATGGGAACTATATGTACCATATAAAAGAAACAAGTGGTGAATATGACACATGTCTCATGGAAATAATAGTGAGGCAAGAAATGCTTTCAAAGATCGAATCATTGAAGATAGAATTAATTAATTATGTGATTATGGGTAAAAGTATAAATCAATAAAAAATTAAGTGTAATTAAAATATAATAATTTCATATGTTATTTCACATATAATAATGGTATAACATATTAAATTATGTAGAGTTATAAGCCAATGAATTTAAATTGAGTTAAGAATCACATTACCACCTCGATACATTTAAGTCAAATACCCATAAATGAAATAATTCAACAATAATCATAATAGAATATGAATTATGAAGTATTAATGACATGAGATGTATACAAGGATGTATATACACCATATAAAATAAATTAGGTTCATAACAATAAAATGTGCCTCAAAGGATGAAAATTGAAACAAAATCCCTTACCTAAAGACTCCACTTAGGTGAACGTGCATTAAATTCCTATATAATAATTTTGAATTGGATATAATTCTATAACAGAATCATTTTTATACTTTTAATATAATATATGATCCACTTATATAATTTCATCACTCTTTTAATAATAATTCCTTATTAAAATCATTATTTCTGAGTGTTGAGAGTACCATCTTTCTTGTATTCTTTGGTTTGGTAGTTTCAATACTTTCATGATTATCATGGTTAAATCATATCCATAATGATAATAATATAATGTTTAATTATTATATACTTTTCTATAATAATTCTCGAATGGTGGAAATAGAAAAATGAATTATATTTTACTTGCAGATGGTGGGTCATATGTACGCATGAACGTTGTTTTCACGTTTTGAAGGATGAAAATAAACGTAAATAATATTTCACTATTATAGAATCATTTTTATTCAATATATATTTATTATACATATAATTATTAATATCCATGTATAGAATAAATGAAAAATTAATCGCATTACTTAATGGTGATGGCAGTCCACACATACACACAAGTGATGTTATCATTTCCAAACGAATTGGAATGTTAGAAGGTAGGTGTGAAATTATAATTCAAGATGATTAATTATTTATTAAGTATAACATATTACCATTAATTTCTTCCTTATCACCATCTGTGTAAAGTGGTGATGAATGAATAATTACACTGCTATGTGGCGATGGTAATCCAAAAGTACGCACGAGCGATGTGTTCACCTTTTTAAGGATGGATGATTTATGGAAAATGGTTGTCCCATAATCAAAATAAAATATCATTTTATTTATGATTATAGATTTATTATTTTAACTCAGATAAAAAAAGATTATAAGATCTATAAGATGAATGAAATCTCAAAAAGTCATTAAAGATGATTCCCGCTTCTTAAGTGGACTTCCTCGATATTCCTTTTTAAGGAAGCTTCAAATAGACTTTTAACAATTCCAGAACCTATAAATGTTGTATAGATAAGTTTAAAATAGAAATTGGTGGGTTTTTCTCTAGATATATGTCTCACTATATTGTGAATAAGATATAGAAATGGTTGTACATTCATATAGGAGGGGAGGACCACATAAGAAATTCATTAAATAATATAATATAATGTGTGACTACCTCATGTAAAATGATTATAAAATTATTTTTATTTGATTAAAATGATGCTAGAGTGTTAATATAATACTGGAATAAAATTATTAACGTTTTATATATTAATATTAACCATTTCTATTATATTAACCCTTTTTTTAATTAATTTAAACCTTAACCATTGTAATTACATTTTCAATATTAAAGGGTTATAACTTTACTTACCATATGTAAATTGGATCATAAATATACTATGAATAAAATATCACACCATATATTATCCACCTTATCCTATTGAAATATTTTTACAATTTTTCAGTAATTTTATAAATTATTATCCTCTTAAAATATCATTAATTTCATTTTTTGACAATGTTCATTTAATTTGACATTAAAAACATCACGAACAAGTTGGAATTATAATATTTAATTTTAAAATATTATTAATATGTTATATTTTCCATAAATTTCATGAAACCCAACAATACATCCATTTTTTTAATTTAAATATTTCAAATATCATTTATTTTTTCTATTATTTTAATAAATAACATGTATGTGTTGTGTGAGAATTTTAAGAACTTATTCAAATGGTAAAAGCTGAAAAAAAAATTAAAATCAGATAAACAATTAAATCCTCTATTGAAAAGACATTTAGAAAAAAAAATCATCTTTCATTCCTTATGTAAAAATAACATAGATATTAAAGTCATGAGAGTGACATTTTGTTATTTTCATTACCTAAAAAATATAAATGACATTATTTAAGAAAAATTGAATAAAAGTGCCATGTATTTTATGTTACAATGGATAAGTTTCATTTACTCTCATCTAATGAAATAATCAGAAATGATTGATTGATTTTCAATTCTTTATCACATAATTTTTAACCTAAATTTCATGATTTACCATTTACTCCGGTGAAAAACTTTTCCAAAGTTATTATTTACGATGAATAAAAATAAAATTTTACTATTTAAAAAAATTAAATCCTAATTCCAAACATGGAATCCATTTATCAATATTATTTTTGTAACTCCCAACCCCTAGTTACCCAGAGTCAGTAAATTTTTACATAACATTGGCATGATCATAAAAGATCAAGTCTCGAATGAAAGATTAGTTTAGAAGCCTTTGAAACACTAGATACATTCATAAGTCTAACATTACATCATAAAGTGAAAAAATACAACATAGTCTCCATAGTCCACACTCATAACACCTCTTAGTATCCCTCTAGGTCAGTCATAAAATAATTCTTCACATCCTGGGAAAAATAAAACATAGAAAGGAGTGAGCTTAGATGCTCAGTAAGGATAACAATATAGCGGAAACTTTCATAAATAAGCACAAACATTTAAGGAAATGCATAACAAAAAAAATTCTTCTAAACTTCAACATTAGCATAATATGGAAAAATAAAATAAAATAATACCATTTACTTATTCTCATGGATATTCTACTAGTCGAATAATCACATGCAATATCAATAACCATTTTCATAATGATGGAATGCATAATTTCAGACTATCATAACTACATAGTCAAGGCCTTGAGAAAATACTACAAGTAAGATTTTTTCAAGGCCTTGTTCAAAGACACAAGTTTGTCTCATGAGACCTACCGATGCATCGAGGAGCTATAGAGGGCTCCACCTGTCACTTACTAAGTCAAATGCATTCCTCATATGAACAGGTTTAAACATAACATAAACATCCGTATTAAAAATAGCATACAAAATTTCAATACTTTCTCCATAAACCATGAATGGTATAAAAATAACACATACACAGTCAAACATATCTCTAAACCTTCAATACAATATGGATGTTCTGTATCATAATAAATCAACTTCAAATATGCTTAAAATCCATCAAAGGATGTTGACATAGATGAAATCAAAACTATTTGAGAGAAATGTCTATTTTTTTGAAATCATTTGAAAGTTAGATAATTATAAAATAAAACATTTACTTTAAAAATATTCTTATAAGATTTTAATGGATGTTTTGAAGATTTTATAATGGCGTAAAATAGATGCACCCATCGTATAAGTCAAAAAAAGACATTCTTACCTTGATTCTGTCGAAAAGGTTAAAAAGGACCTTGTTTGGAAAACTACTGAAATATTCCTTTATAAACATCTTATAAAAAGTCAAACAGGGTATAAATGACTTTAACCCATAGTCTATAAAATATTAAGAATTTTTTGAAAAACATTTTTAAGAAACATGGATGTGGATGACAAAGAAATCAAAGTAGATAATTACGTATAAATAACCTCAGATAATGAAGAGATTGAGAAATAAACCCTTACCTTGTACTTTTACTTGGACATGGGTAGGTTAACCTCATGTATAATGGTGAAATAATTTTTATTAAATTATACCAGAATCATAGACATTAATATGATATCATAGATGATCTTTTAGCATTGCTTTGTTAATAATATCTTTGTATTATCGTTGTTTCGAGTGTTAACGGATTCATTTTACATTATAATATTTGTTATGGGAGTCATATTTGTTATGGATGGGATGTATATTATTCATATACATAATTATATAATGTATTTAAACATTATTTTTAATCATATAATGAAAATTATTCTTGAATAGATATAATGGGGAATGAATCTCATCGCATTCGTGGAGATGGTAATCCGTACGTACGCACGGGTGACAATATCATCCATTAGATATTAGAATAACATATAATTGTATGGTATATCATATATACCGAATCATTATCATGTTATATTTATTATTTACATGAACTAAACATCATTATTATACCCATCCAAGTAAAAATGTATTGAATAACAATTTCACCACGACATGGAGACGGTAATCCGTACGTACGCACGTATGGTGACAAGTCATTCAAAGGATGGATAGAATAATGAATATGGTTGTACCATATTTATAATAACATCAATGTACATATAAGATATTGTATTTATTATTTTATAATGGAAAAAACAAAGAATGAAGAAGTGGAAAAAAGAAAAAAACTTGAAAGAGGGGGGTGAAATTATTACCTCTTCTTCGAGTTCTTCCTTTTGATTTGATCAAAATGACTCCATAAGTTGGATTTGTGATTAAAGGAAGGACTCTAGGATGAATTGAGGGATGTTTAGAGGATATTTGGGCAGGTTTTGGACAATCCAAATGGTTTAGAAGGTGTGAAATAGAGAGAAGGGGGAGTGCTCTTTTATAAGAGGGGTGAGGGGAACCTTAGGAAAATCCAGAATAATTATTTTATAATAAAATCATTTTATGTTTATAATAGCTCTAAAATGGATTATTTAAAGTCTATGGTGGGTATGGGTTGAATACCACTCAAAAAATAGGTATTAGACATGTTTGGGTCACTATATTAACTTTATCTTTTAGATTTAACTCTTTGTTAAAAAGTTTGACATTTACCATGTCTCTTTGTATTTTTATATTTTATGGTTAATAAACATACTATATACTTCCAAGATAACCCCAATTGGTTCATTAATAATACACCTATCATTATATAAGTCATTTGGCCGAACCTTATATTTTTAGGAATAGAATATTAATTAATAATATAATATTTTTTAAAAAAACTCTTTTATGTCAATTTTTAAACTATTTGGTATTTTGTTTTTTCTAAATTCATCACAGCATTATTACTTCGAAAACAATTAACCTATCCAATATTAATATGTCATATTAACCTATAAAATTAGTGGATTTATTAAAAGGTCTCGAAGTACTTTCATTTGGACATTTGGAATATCAATTATTTTAATATTTCATTAATTAGGTAATTACTACATCACCATTGTGTCAAAAATAAATTAAATTATTTAACATGTAAAAATTATAAATAAAATAAAATTATATAAGAAATATTTTTATATTTTTAATTAATATTTATAATTGAATTTGTTGATTGGAGTGGACACTCAAGAGGTGGGTGAATTGAGTTCCAATTAAAATTTCTGCTAAAAACAATTTCTATTAAAATCCCTCAATTTCAAAAACAGATTAAACTGTAGTGAATTTATACAGATTATAAAGGTTAAATTAGTTTCACAAATATTGATTAGTTCTCAGTTAACTTAATATTATGATTAATTTAACTTTTGAAACTAACTTACTGGTTTACAATAAATATAAACACGTGCGAGTTTAACTATCAA
This sequence comes from Viscum album, assembly GCA_963277665.1. Taxonomy (NCBI): domain Eukaryota; kingdom Viridiplantae; phylum Streptophyta; class Magnoliopsida; order Santalales; family Viscaceae; genus Viscum; species Viscum album. The sequence continues at coordinate 1,380,733,710 of OY728160.1, forward strand.
AGTAGCTTTGAAAGTAAATTATATTTCAAAGTAATAGCATCGGAATATGAAATAAATATGTACTGTATGGATATAAACTTTAACTAAAAAGATAGAGGAGTTAACCAAGAGGTTCAGTCTCAAGACGAGACTTAGTCCTCTCAAAAGTTTATAAAAGGATGATCCACACCCTGGATCGGGGTTCAACAATTTACAACTGTCCAGGTCCAAGACCTCTACCACTGTTATTCGTGGGAAACAAAACAACAGAAACCAGCTGTCCAGGTCACACACAACCTCTACCACTATCCATAGTGGGAAAATGAATTAAAAGATAGTGAGTGAGGATTTACAAATCCACCAGTTAAGGTTTAGGAGACAGTGTGTGTGTAAGATACAACAGATAACACACACTGCTCGTAATGTAAAAAGTAAATCACAAAGATAAATATTTAAAGATTAGAAATGTTTATAGTGATCTTCATGCAGCTCTTGACTCCTTTTGTTGATTAGAATTCGTTCTGAGTCTTCTTCTGGTTTTTGTCTGGAAAACAGAGTATCATCTGTTTCCTTGACTTCCAGGTTCAGCTTGCTTATCGTCTCAAAGAATGAAGAGTTTTGTGTAGTTCTTCTTTAGCATATATTGCTCGATGTATGCTCTATGTTCTAGAGGCTGGTAGTATTAGTCTCGTGAGTGCAAGTTCTCCAGTTGATCTTGGCACGTTTTGAGCTTGATCGCAAGAGTGTTCTGTGTGCTTGATCTCTTCAAGTCTATTGTCTCTCACACTAATTTTTGATACATACACGATGTCCTTTTTATGCCCTTTTTTTTGTCTTTCTGAGAAGAAGGAATGACTATACTTTTTGATCGTACTTGGTACGGTTTCATGAAATGGAAACATAAATCATTTAATAACATTAAATGCATCAAAAGTAACAAATGTAATCGTTAGTATAATAAAAAAATAGTGTCGAGTTCATTATAGGTAGTCGTTTGTTTGTAGACGTGTACGGTTGACTCGGTGTAGGATCTTCCATCGGTAGCTCTTCAAACTCTTATCGGTGGCTCTTATCGGTAGCTCTTATCGGTAGCTCTGTGCATCGGTAGCTCTGTGCATCGGTAGCTCTGTGTCCATCGGTAGCTCTGTGTCCATCGGTAGCTCTGTGTCCATCGGTAGCTCGGTGTCCATCAGTAGCTCTGTGTACATTGGTAGCTCTGTGCATCGGTAGCTCTGTACATCGGTAGCTCTGTGTCCATCGGTAGCTCTGTGTCCATCGGTAGCTCTGTGTCCATCGGTAGCTCTGTGTCCATCGGTATCTCTGTGCATCGGTAGCTCTGTGCATCGGTAGCTATGTGTCCATCGGTAGCGCTGTGCATCGGTAGCTCTGTGCATCGGTAGCTCTGTGCTCATCGTTAGCTCTGTGTCCATCGGTAGCTCTGTGTCCATCGGTAGCTCTGTGTCTTATGAAAACCACATCTAATTGACTTATAACTGTTTCAAAGCTTGTATAAACAAGGATAATCGAGATTAACATAACTCAGAGACTATTTAAACATTATTATTAACTTGATCACTGATTTGAAAGGATTAAAATGTAGATCAACAGTAATTGATAATAGCATAATATATGAACACATAATTGGGATTATCAAAACAGGTGAGGTCAACAATCTCCCAATTTTTGATAATCACAACATATCATATGACCAAAAATAGTGAGAATATAGTATAAGATAATATAACATTTATATTCGAATTTCTCAAAGAAAGAAGTATCAGAGGAAATAGAGGAAATAGTAATAGAATGAGATAGATAAAAAATTATCATAGTTAGTATTAAATACAATAGTATCAGAGATAAGCTTTGAAAGAATTGGTACCAAAGAAGGAAATGTAAGAATAGTATCAAAGGCTCAAATTTCTCCCCATTGATATTTCTCCCCCTCTTTATATTTCCTCCCCCTTTCTTTATATTTGTCTCCCCCTTTGTGATAATCAAAAAGTGGGAAAGCAGACATAGAAAACTGATAAAAAGAGATAGTGTAAAGAAAATCATTTGTATTAGACCAGAAAAAACATACATAAATAGAAGAGAAAAGAAGAAAGAAAAAAATACTATCAAACAGCCTGGCCACTTTAGCAATCCTGATCTTCAACATGAGATTGTCCTTGTGGATCAGAAGAGGATGCAGGAGGTGAGGATGTGGGTGAGGGCTTTGGAATTCCTGAAATGATCACAGGAGGCTGAGCCACTGATACAGTGTCTGGCCTGTATGGGGAAGTTCGTTGAGTGATCATAGGTGTGAGGCTTCTAATGGCCTGAGCAGGAGTCATCTGGACGGGAGACTCAGTAGAGGGAGAGGCAGGCAAGGCAGGAGGGACAATGACTGGTCTGGCATCAACATGCAAAAAGGGCAGCAACAGATTTCTGAAATCCATAATGATTCCTCCTCCTCTTTCCATAGCAGATATAAAATCATCTTTGTTCTCCATGAATTTTTCTAAGGCAGGAGTCAGCTGCCTTAGCTTGCTCACTTGTTCTCGTAAGGCTTGAGTTACAGGGGGTAACTTCATGTTTTCCAACATCAGCTTGAAATGATGGTTGAGTTGTTGCTTGGTAAAAAACCTTTGGAAATAATAATCCACCTTGTTCTTGATTTCCTCTTGAGAGGCAGAGGCCTCTTTCATATGGTCGTGGACGATTTTCACTATTTCTCTGACTGAATCTCTTGTAGAGATCACTACTCGACTTAGATCTGATGAGTCCACAAAGCCACTGGTTGAAATAGATACAATCTCCTCCTTCATCATAGCACGTAATTGATTCAAATCAAATGCAGGTTTTGAAGCTAGAGGACCAACTGAGAAAGATACAGTTTCTTTGAAACTTTTGGTCAAACCACTAATCAGAGTTTGCAGTTGAGAGTCCTGATTTTTAACATGATCCTTTATAGAAGATTTGAAATCTTCAAATACTGAGACCATTTGTCTTACAACACTTTTCACATAGGCTAAATCCTTATCAGCTTGAGGCTTTGAGCTCATGTAAGAATCTAAAGCAGTAACAGACTTCTTTAAGGCTTCAAGATCTGCTTCTATTCTAGAAGATTGGGTCTGGAACTCTTTGACTGCTTCCATTAGCTCACCTATAAAAGTTGAGAGATTGAAACCAAGAGAAAGCTCAAGAGATTGTTCTAACAACTTCATTTCTTCACGAAAACAGTGCTTCATCTCAGCAACTGAGGCACTGAAGGATTCTTTCAGCTCATGCTTTAGAGATTCGAGATCAGACTTTGTAACAAAATCAGTAGGAGAAACTGTAGTAGATACTCTTGCAGAAGCTAAACTGACTACAGAATCATTCATGACATATTGAATCGAGGATACTAAAAAAGATCCCATTTTCTTTACTTCTTCTACAAAACTGACTTTGAGATTTTCTTTCAGCACATCTAAATCATGTACTCGGACCACATCATCAGGTAATAACTCAGAATTGATGTCATAGCTGATCTTTGGTCTATTCAAGGATACTTCATTATCCGAATCAGGATAATCCAAACCACAGACTATAAAACCTGGGTCTTCTACATAGTCTTCAATCTCAACAGCCACTTTAACATTTCCAATATTGGAATGATGCTCCCCATCAATGGGTGCATTCTTATGTACAACAACTACATTCTCTGCTGGTCTTTCTTCATCAAAATCTTCCACAACAAATTCCATCTCAGCAGCAGTAAGGAGATTTTCTGGAAAAGGTACAGCTTCTTCTCTTTCTTTTTCTTCTTTAGCAGTAGGCACAACTTAGTTTCCAATCAATGGACTCACACTCAACCTAGCAGAATCAGACGATTCAGATACATTCTCTTTTTCTCCTTCTTGCTGAGGAACTAGCTGGTCTTCCTGATGAATAGATAACAATTCCTCTACTTTTCCTTTTCTTGAGTATACAAACTCATTAACAGGACTTGGAGGCAAGTCTGGATCTCCTCCAATATCCATAGGAGTTTCTTCCTCTTCTTCTTCTTCTGACTCATCACTGTACTCGGGTTCCTCTTCATCAGGTCCTAAACCTGGATCTCTTTTATCCTATGGCCTTGAAGGATAATCCACAGGATTAAGTTTATCATACACCTTCTGGTCATCACTGACCCATTCTCCTTTCCATGGTTTCCAATTGATTTTCATGTACTTACAAACTATAGTAGTGATACAGAAGTTATTCTTAACTACAACTGTCATATCCTGAGACTCGGCTATCCCTTTGACTTTTATCATCACAGAGATCATTTTGGAAAAGAATAAAGCATTAGTCTTTGATTTTGGCCTAATCATGTCTTCCATTTGACTCAACAGCAGTCTGCACAGATTAACTTTCACACCATGTCTTAACAGATGTAGAAGATAAATATCTTGATATCTCAGATTAGAAAAATCTCCTCTCCTCGGTATCAGAACATGTTGAAAAAATTTGAAAAGCAATCTGTTCTCTCCATCCAATTCAGTAGCAACCACTTTCCTTTGACTTCCATTACCTGTTAGTTCTTTTAAAGCAGTCTCATAGTCAAAGATGTTACTGGTAGGTGGAATTGCTCTTGTGACATACCCGGATACACCTTCATGTGGGGCTTTTAAACATTCAGCCCACTCTACTAAAGAAAATGACATTTCATTTCCATTTAAAAAAGAACTTACTCGATTCTCATTCTCAGACTTCTCGAAGCTTACGAATTCGTAGAACTGTTTCACTAACTTCAGGTAGTAGGGACCATTGTTATTTGAAAAACAATCTACCCATCTCTGATCTTATAGAATTTCAAGCACCAACGACTTGCTTGGTAGCAGCCAATATACGCATAGCTCCTTTTCAATCACAATATCTATATTCTACAAATGAGGGTTTACTGGTCGCTTTCCCGACCTAGTTCTGACATTACTTCCACTAACTTTTTTTTCACTTTCTGCTACTTTGTTTTAGGCTCTACACTGTCATCTCTGCTGGTAGGAATCTTGGTTTTTGCCATCGTGGATTTAGGGTTCTCAGTCGATTAGGGAGATAAGATTCGAAGGTGAAAGGTTTTGGGTCCGGTGGAGTGAGAAGCGGCTTAGGCTTAGTTTTATCATGTAGTAATCATAAATAAACGAATAAAGTAAAATAAAATAAAAATAAAACGATTCATATTCTTGGCGGTAGACAGAAGTTTTAAAACATTGCATCGGTGAGAATTGATCATCGGTGAGAATTTCAACATCGGTGAGAATTTCAACATCGGTGAAAATTTCAACATCGGTGAGAATTTCAACATCGGTGAGAATTAAACATCGGTGAGAATTTCAACATCGGTGAGAATTTAACATCGGTGAGAATCTCAACATCGGTGAGAATTTAACATCGGTGATAATTTCAACATCGGTGAGAACTTAAACATCGGTGAGAATTTCAACATCGGTGAGAATTTAAACATCGGTGAGAATTTCAACAGCGGTGAGAATTTAAACATCGGTGAGAATTTCAACATCGGTGAGAATTAAACATCCCCAGCTCGTGCCTAATGTAACTTAACCTATCAGAACCTAATGGTTTAGTGAAAATATAGGCCAATTGATGTTTAGTGCCAATAAATTCAAGATTAATATCACCTTTTTGATATTGATCTCTCAGAAAATGATGTCTTACATCTATGTGTTTGGTTCTAGAGTGAGATACAGGGTTCTTAGATATGTTTATTGCACTAGTGTTGTCACAGTTAATTGAAACATGTTTAAACTCAAATCCATAGTCCAATAAAGTGTGTTTCATCCACAGAATTTGTGCACAACAACTACCAGCAGCTAGATACTCTGCTTCGGCAGTAGACAATGCAACTGAGTTCTGTTTCTTACTACACCATGACACTAGGGATTTCCCAAGTAAATGACATGTTCCAGATGTGCTCTTCCTTTCTAACTTACATCCATCAAAGTCAGCATCTGAATAGCTAGTTAGGTCAAATGATTGTCCTTTTGGATAAAACAAACCTAAATTTATAGTATGCTTAAGATATTTAAACATCCTTTTAACAGCCAGTAAGTGTGATTCTTTAGGATCAGCTTGAAATCTAGCGCACATACATACACTGAACATAATGTCTGGTCGACTAGCAGTAAGATAAAGTAATCTCCCAATCATACCTCTGTAATTGGTTTGATCCACTGGTTTCCCAGCTTCATCTGTATCCAACTTACAGGTAGTACTCATAGGTGTATCATTTTCCTTAATGCTATCCAATCCAAAACGTTTTAAAAGATCTTTTGTATATTTACTTTGATTTAAAATAATTCCATCTTTAGTTTGAAAAAATTTTAAAACCAAGAAAATACTTAAGCTCTCCCATTAAGCTCATTTCAAATTCATTTTGCATACTTTTTGAAAAATCAGTACCTAAAGAGTGTTTAGAAGATCCAAATATAATATCATCAACATAGATTTGTACAACTAAAACATCTTTAGAAATTCTTTTAATAAAAAGAGTTGGATCAGCAATCCCTTTAGTAAAACCTTTTGAAATAAGAAAATTGCTGAGTCTATCATACCAAGATCTTGGAGCTTGTTTTAAACCATATAAAGATTTACAAAGTTTAAAAACTTGATTTGGAAAATGAGGGTTTGTAAATCCAGGTGGTTGTTCCACAAAAACATCTTCAATTATAAAACCATTTAGAAATGCACTTTTGACATCCATTTGATATAACTTGAAATTCAGATGTGATGCATATGCATGTAATATCCTAATAGCTTTTAGTCGAGCTACAGGTGCAAAATTTTCTCCATAGTCTATACCCTTTTCTTGACTATATCCCTGTGCAACTAGTCTAGCTTTGTTTCTAACTATGTTTCCTGATTCATCAACTTTATTTCTAAAAACCCTTTTTCTGCCAATTGTCAAGGTGTCCTTGGGTCTGTCAATTAATTCCCAGACATTGTTTCTTTCAAATTGATTTAACTCTTCTTGCATGGCTATTACCCAGAATTCATCATTGATAGCATCATTGATATTTTTGGGTTCTAGCTGTGACAGAAAAGCTTGATGTTCAGCCTGGTTCCTTAGAGAAGCTCTAGTTTGTGTTCCTCTATCAAAATTACCAACAACAGCATCGAAACGATGATTCTTTAGAATCTTAGTCGATTTGGTAAAGGTTGGACTAGAAACTTCAGGTTCATCTATAGGTTCGGGTTCAACAGAAGCAGATTCTGGAAAAAGTCCAGAACTAGATGTTTTTATAACAGGTTCTTTAGATTTATCATTAATGTCCAGAATAGACAAATCTTCTTCAAGATTCTCAAGAGAGGTTTTAGGCTCATGTGGATCAGTTTCATCGAATTTGATGTAAACAAATTCTTCCATACATTTGGTTCTCTTATTGAAAACTCTATAATCTTTACTTGAAATAGAGTAGCCCAGAAAAATTCCTTCATCACTCTTGGATGCAAATTTGTCAAGATTGTCTTCGATATTGAGAATAAAGACTTTGCAGCCAAAAACTCTGAAGTAGTTAACCTTAGGTTTCCTATGGTTCCACAACTCATAGGGTGTCCCCTTAAGAGCGGGTCTGATCAAGACTCTTTTGATAACATAACAAGCTGTATTAACATCTTCAGCCCAAAAGTAAATAGGCAGTTCATATTCATTGAGCATGGTTCTAGCTATTTCTTGAAGGGTTCGGTTTCTCTTTTCTACTACACCATTTTGTTGGGGTGTCCTAGGGGTAGAGAAATTGTGACTATAGACAATGTGTGGGCAGTAAGATTCAAACTCATGATTTTCAAACTCACGACCATTATCACTTCTTAGGGTTTTAATCTTAAGTCCACTAAGGTTCTCTACAGACTTGGAATATTTAACAAAGTAAGGACAAGCTTCACTTTTCTGAGCTAGAAAGTATACCCAAGTATATCTAGAAAAGTCATCTACAAGGACATAGACATAATGCTTCCCATTTAAACTAGAAACTCTTGATGGTCCAAACAAATCCATGTGAACCAACTCAAGTGGTTGAGAAGTTGAGACTTATTTGTTTGATTTAAAAGAAACTTTGTGTTGTTTTCCCTTTTGACAGGGATTACACACTTTGTCATTTGGGAATTCTAATTTAGGAAAGTCTCTAACTAAGTTTTTCCTAGCCAGTTTTCTGAGTGAGTGAATGTTGCAGTGTCCTAATCTTCTGTGCCATAGCCAAGACTCTTTATGAAAAGCATTAAAACAAGAAATATTTTGTTTGGATACAGAATTTAAATCAACAGCATAAACATTTTCATTCCTTAGAGAAGAAAATACCAAAGAATTTTTGGATTTAAAAACATCACACGAGTCATTTTCAAACTTGACATAGAAACCATCGTCACATAATTGAGATATACTAAGCAAGTTATATTTAAGTCCATCAACGAATAAAACATTAGAAATTAATACTGAGTCAGTGTTACCAATCTGGCCTAGGCCGATGATTTTTCCTTTAGAGTTGTCACCAAAGGTGACATGACCTCCATCAACCTTTATTAAGCTCTTGAAGCAAGAATAATCTCCAGTCATGTGTCTTGATCACCCACTGTCTAAATACCATATCTTCTTGTGACAGCTCTTCAAGCAGGTCTCCTATAAAACAGATTTAAACAGGAAATGACTTTGGTACCCAAATTTTCTTGGGTCCAGATAGGTTAGCAATCAGGGATTTAGGTACCCAGATTTGTTTTATTGGTTTTATACAATTAACAGAAGTAACAGATTTTGAAAGATAGGATTTATTTGGTCTATAACCATATGAATATCCTGTTGAATCATATGAATTTCCAAAACTGGAACTAGCAATATTTTTTTCAGACTTAGGAATAAATCGGGTTCTGGTGAACTATCTCTGTCCTGGTTGGTATCCTAAACCAGTAGCATATCTAGGTGCAACTTTATTTCCTAGAATTTGAGTTAGAGCATCCTTTCCATTTGTGAATTTTTCTAAATCCTTTCTAAGTTTCTCATTTGATAGTTTAATTTCTATATTTTCCTTTAGTAGTTGAGCATTCTTTTCCTTTTCTATATCAAGATCAGATTTATGATTAACACGTAAAGCATATTGTTTCTTTAAACCTTTGTATTTGTCTTTAAGCTCATTACAGGTTTCTTCCAACATATCACAGTACTCAAATAGTTCATATTTTGACATGTTTTCTGAATCAGAATCATCTTCAGAATAATATAAATTTAAAACAGGAGTGTCAGATGTTACCTCAGAACTATTTTTCATGAAACACATGTTGGCTCGATTCTTTTCAGAGTCCGAAGATTCGGCTTCACTAGTGTTGTCTTCTGAAGCACTCCAGGTAGCCTTCATGGCTTTCTTGTACTTCTTGTCTTTGTAATCATATTTCTTTTTGAATTTTAACTTTGGACAGTCTACTTTGATATGTCCTTTTCGCTTGCATTCATAGCAGACAACTTCATGAGTTCTGTCAGCCTTCTTCCAATCCTTTTTCCATTTGCCTTGTTGATCATACTTTCCTTTGTAATTTGTTTTCTTAAAGAATTTCTTTTTCCTATGAAACTTCTTGAATCTCCTGGCTATTTGATCCATCTCGGCATCACTGTCAGATTCTGAATTTTCACTTGTTGAACTCTCAGTCTCCATTTGTAGTTTATCCTTGTCTTTACTCTTAAAGGGAGTAGTTTTAAACGCTACAGATTTTCTTTTGTGTTCCTCATCTTCTTCTTTATTTACTTTAAGCTCTTCTTCATACATAATCAGCTTACAAATTAACTCCTTGACAGGCAGTGCTCCAATGTCACAGGATTCTCTAATTGAAACGTATGTACCTCTCCATCTATCTGGCAAACATCTTAGTATTCTCATAATTTGTTCTTTTATAGGAACAATCTTTCCGAGTGAGCTCATTGTGTTTACTATCTCGTTGAACCTGAGATACATGTCATAAATAGGTTCATCAGGCTTCATTTTGAAATTATCATATTTAATAGTATAAGTGTTTAATCTCATTTCTTTAACATTAGTTGTTCCTTCATGAGAAACAGCCAAGGTATCCCAATTTTCAAAAGTAGTTTTGCATGCAGAAATTCTGTATAATTCTTCATCTCCTAGAGCACAGTACAGAGCATTCATATCTTTACAATTATTATTGTAATAAGTCTTTGTAGATTCATCCCAAGTAGATCTATCAGTAGTGGGAATTTTGTATTCAGATTCAATAGCAGTCCAAATATCAAAACTCATGCTTTCTAGATGAATTTTCATTTTAAGTTTCCACTGAGCATAGTTATTTCCATTAAAGAAAGGTGGTCGGTTAGTAGAATCACCCTCAAGTCTATTATCCATTATAAACAAAATTTAAAGAGATAAAAATTTAGAAATAACAGAAATTTTAAGAACATTACAATACAACTAAAATCACAGTTGAAAACAGAGTAATTTAGAAGATATTAACAACCCTCTGATACCAAAAGTTGGTCGGAGTGGACACTCAAGAGGGGGGTGAATTGAGTTCCAATTAAAATTTCTGCTAAAAACAATTTCTATTAAAATCCCTCAATTTCAAAAAAAGATTAAACTATAGTGAATTTATACAGATTATAAAAGTTCAATTAGTTTCTCAAAGATTGATTAGTTCTCAGTTAACTTAATCTTATTATTAATTTAACTTTTGAAACTAACTTACTCGTTTACAATAAATATAATCACATGCGAGTTTAACTATCAAAGTAGCTTTGAAAGTAAATTATTTTTCAAAGTAATAGCAGCGGAATATGAAATAAATATGTACTGTATGGATATAAACTCTAACTAAAAACACAGAGGAGTTAACCAAGAGGTTCAGTCTCAAGCCGAGACTTAGTCCTCTCAAAAGTTTATAAAAGGATGATCCACACCCTAGATCGGGGTTCAACAGTTTACAACTGTCCAGGTCCAAGACCTCTACCACTATTATTCGTGGGAAACAAAACAACAGTAACCAGCTGTCCAGGTCACACACAACCTCTACCACTATCCATAGTGGGAAAATGAATGAAAAGATAGTGAGTAAGGATTTAAAAATCATCCAGTTAAGGTTCAGGAGAAAGTGTGTGTGTAAGATACAACAGATAACACACACTTCCCGTAATGTAAAAAAGTAAATCACAAAGATAAATATTTAGAGATTAGAAATGGCTCTAGTGATCTTCGTGCAGCTCTTGACTCTTTTTGTTGATTAGAATTCGTTCTGAGTCTTCTTCTGGTTTTTTTCTGGAAAACAGAGTATCATCTGTTTCCTTGACTTCCAGGTTCAGCTTGCTTATCGGCTCAAAGAATGAAGATTTTTGTGTAGTTCTTCTTTAGCATAGATTGCTCGATGTATGCTCTATGTTCTGGAGGCTGGTAGTAGTAGTCTCATGAGTGAAAGTTCTCCAGTTGATCTTGGCATGTTTTGAGCTTGATCGCAAGTGTGTTCTATGTGCTTGATCTCTTCAAGTCTATTGTCTCTCAGTCTACTTTTTGATACATACACGATGTCCTTTTTATGCCCTTTTGTTTTGTCTTTCTGAGAAGAAGGAATGATTATACTTTTTGATCGTAATTGGTACGGTTTCCTGAAATGGAAACATAAATAATTTAATAACATTAAATGCATCAAAAGTAACAAATGTAACCATTAGTATAATAAACAAATAGTGTCGAGTTCATTATAGGTAGCCGTTTGTTTGTAGACATGTACGGTTGACTCAGTGTAGGATCTTCCATCGGTAGCTCTTCAAACTCTTATCGGTGGCTCTTATCGGTAGCTCTTATCGGTAGCTCTGTGAATCGGTAGCTCTGTGCATCGGTAGCTCTATGTCCATCAGTAGCTCTGTGTCCATCGGTAGCTCTGTGTCCATCAGTAGCTCTGTGTCCATCGGTAGCTCTGTGTCCATCAGTAGCTCTGTGCATCGGTAGCTCTGTGCATCGGTAGCTCTGTGTCCATCGGTAGCTTTGTGTCCATCGGTAGCTCTGTGTCCATCGGTAGCTCTGTGTCCATTGGTAGCTCTGTGCATTGGTAGCTCTGTGCATCGGTAGCTCTGTGTCCATAGGTAGCTCTGTGCATCGGTAGCTCTGTGCATCGGTAGATCTGTGTCCATCGGTAGCTCTGTGTCCATCGGTAGCTCTGTGTCCATCGGTAGCTCTGTGTCTTATGCAAACCACATCTAATTGACTTAGAACTATTTCAAAGATTGTATAAACAAGGATAATAGAGATTAACATAACTGAGAGACTATTTAAACATTATTATTAACTTGATCACTGATTTGAAAGGATTAAAATTTAGATCAACAGTAATTGAGAATAGCATAATATATGAACACATAATTGGGATTATCAAAACAGGTGAGGTCAATAGAATTTATCTTATGTATAACCCTATATTAAAAATGTTTTAGTTATTAAACATTGATTTTAACTCTTTTAACTCTTTTTTGAATTAAATAATAATAAATATCCTAATCTAATAAATGTGGACCAAAAAGGATAATATTTTATTCCTAAGGTTATTTTTGGTCGAATTATACTTATAAAATAGAATTAGGACATGATTTAGGGTAATATTAATATCATTTTTACCCTTAATTACCCTATTTATTTTTAACCGTGGTAAATAAAAGTAAAAAGTTACTATTCACCAAAAATTGTTTTTAACATAATGAACCACATTTTACTCCTTGATATTAATAATGTCTCTTGGATTTTCGAAATTCCACTCACATAAGATGTAAAATTATGTTTTATGTGAATTTTCAAATTCTCCTAGGCGGTGGGTAAAAGAGGGTGAAAAGTTCAATAAAATTTTTATATATCTAAAATTATTATAAAATTACTCCAATGAATTACATTGAATACATATAAGTATTATTTATCTATTTTTACCTAAAATAAATTAAATTAAAATAAAAAATTATTTAAATAAAAATTTGGTTTTAAACTATAACTCAATGTATTTTCACTGTTCATCAACAATTGAAAGTTTTCTACAAAATACCAAAAATTAATCCAAGGCTAATTTCGATATTGCAAATCCAAAAATGAAGTCCATTTTGAAAGATAAGTTTTATAAAATTTCAAAATGTAGGTATTACTATTCTTAACTTCTAGTTTGATTGGTTGTGGTGTGTTAGAATTCGAAGTTGCGTACAAAACACACTACTGTATTATTCAAAGAGAAGCGTATTGCGGAAGCATGGGGTGTTACAATTTTTTTAAAAAAATTATAAATTATTTTAAGATATAAACATATAATGACATGAAATTGTTTTTCATAAATATGACCTTTTAATCATAAAAAAGTGTTTTGACCAAATTAAACCATAAAATTGAGTCTAATGAGATCAATTGGATTGCTAATATTATATGAGAACTAATTATTACTTATTATTATTATTATTTTAATGTGGAATTCTATAAATTTTTGAATTAAATGTACAATTTTTAATAAAAATAAGTATTATTCATTTTTTTGCTAGAAAATCTATATTCCTAGTAAAATCCAAAAAAAATAAACCTAAGATATTTTTATTTATATAGATTCAATAATTATATTCTTTTTATCAAATAAATTTCTTTTGACATATAAAAAACAATTATAATATTCTCTCACAATAATTAAAAATAATAATAATTTGGAGAAAACTAATTTTTATGAATAAAATGCCTTCACTCAAAATTGAATTATAATTTCCTAATAATTAATCAAATAATTTTTATTTGCATGGTAAATTATATAAAATTTATAATTTGGTTAATACTACTCATACCAGCTAATTTAATGGTTATTTTATAATGTTCATATTTAAATATTTATATTCTAATAGTATGTCATGGTTTGTTTAATTTTTGTATTTCGTATAATACATGATGTCAAAAAATAGATTTGTTTGAAGATAAATAATTTATAAACCCTTGGGGTATTACATTCTCGACCCCTTAAATAAATTATTCCATCTTAATTTTATCATCATCATTAGTGTTTCAAAATTTAAAAATACCTTTATTGGAAACCCACATCGTATAGAGGTACAATTAAACTTCCTCCTAAAAATAGGTAAGGAAAAATAATAATATCATCTGGAATAATAAAAAACATGGTTTCATAATATGATAACGTTATAGATACTTGAAAATAAAAGCATAGTGGAAAAATAATTTTCCAAATGATGATGAAGAGTGATAGAGTCCTTGATTATCATATAGTGAATAATCACAATATTGTTAAAGATCACAAAACCATAAATCTATAAGGTCTAAAAAATACAATCAATTCAATAGGAATAAATGTAATATGGAAAATTTTCAAATTTTATCCCCATAATTTAGTAACCCCTTAACCATATAAAGTAAAAAAATAATGACATATACTTATGTGATAAGTCAAATTTCATAAATTAATCAATTTCCACCACAATCTCATATTTTTTCTTAAATGATTAGAAATAGAGATGTTGTCTTCCAACCTGATACACTAAAATAAACTTATAATGGATCACATAATCCTAATAAGGTTAACAAGATATTCCTACAATCATTAAATATTAACCAAAACTAGAATGATTTCCATAGGGTATGAAAATATCCATAATTTATAAAACATCATATGAAGAATTAATACATTAATATCCAAAATTAAACAATAAAAAATGTATCAAAATAGATAATTCCGTAAATAAATAACCCAATATCCCAAATAACCTCAACGTTATAGAATGGTTTAACCTCAACGATTAACTCATACCCTTCACCAAAAAAACATTAATACGCCTCTCAAAATCAGCATAATATTTATCTATAAATTTTCATTATTAAAAAATTCCATACAAAACAAAATGTCATATTGCACAGTGGTAGGTGTTGAACCCTTATCACCCTTTAGTTGTGGGTTTAAACTTCACAACCTTTCAAAAATTTATAGGGGTGTTTTACAGCCTATGGTATTTTCTTCTTCTAAAACTATATTAATAAAATTCATATAACATTCCAAAAAATATTATGAACATCCCCAGAAATAACATTGATCCAAAAATCACATTTTAACCACTTAGTTATTTTATTCAACCTATTTTTTCCCACAAAATCCAATAATCCTAATTGACTATTATTACTTTAATATCAATGATCAAATGAACCATAAAGGTAATAAATAATCCTAAAAAAATTCAAAATCATATAAAATCATTTTTCATTAAATAATCTTCTTACTAAAACATAAACTAAACCAAAGGATAATATAGAAAAAATATTTCCAATATATCTTTAATAGTGTTTAACTAAATTAAATAAACCTCAAAAAGGGACTCTATTATTTTATACAAACGATGAACCATAGACATGTCAACCAAAGACACTTTAGATTTTTCCCATATCACTACGTCATTTATAGGCTTCCATGTGTTATATTCTCTCATTCATCATACTAGGACATAATGAAAATTTGAGTTAACCCAAGAATATCCTACAAGAGTGACAAACTAGGGGCCCAATATGGGATCACTCACCATATAATGAACCATAAATTAAAAGGAATTTTTTAAAAAAATACATGGGAATTTTACGAGTCCATGAAAATTTACAGTGCATGATTCTGAGGCCCGGTGTGTCCGTAATAAATTTCTGAAGTTTTGTTTGGGTACGTTCAGTAAACGTACGACTGGTATTTCAAATCTTTTGAACTGGTACTCAGAATTGAAATTGGAGGGCACTGTTGAACACGCAGCACCTATATTCACATAAGAAGACTTTCACCACAATGGCAATTGGTCGAGAATAAAAGTTAGTTTTTTGGTTTTCATAAAAAATAATAAAATAATGTGAGATACATTTTATTTTATTTGAGCCCCCATGTGGGTGACTGGTAGTTAAAACCACCTCTTGGAAGTTGGAGGTGGTACCGCCACACCTTAACCACCCATGAGAGGTTATGGTGGTGGCGCCCACCCTAACATAACCTCCCGCGAGATGTTACATCGTGGGGACGACACGGGGATAAACCCCTTATTGATGGAGGAGGGAAAAACCTATCAACTCTCCCTCATTAATGAGGGAGATCCTCTCCACCTTTCCATTAATTAAATGGATCCAACTCCCTTGTTATTAATTTTTTCAAACGCACGTGAATTAATTAAGTGGATCCATGTAATTAATTATTTTTTTAAAATTATGTGCCAACCCCAACAATAATAGAACTATTATTATTTTTGTGTTGGATTTGTTCATTACAGTGGAAACCTTGGGTGCCTTGAGGTGAAGGTTATTGGGAGAAAGACTTAACGAAGAACCCTCACCAATGAAGGACGCCGGTGACGATCATTCTTTGACTTCTTTCTCAAACACATATCAACGTGGAGCGTCTTCCATGAGCTAACGCAGCTTGGAATTGGAAGCATGCGACAGACGTGACGAACGAAGATTCTATTCATCTACTTTTTGTGACTCTGTCAACGAACAACACCTGACAATCAATGTTAGGGGTTTTACTTTTTTGTTATATCCCTTTTCTCTATCTCTTCTTTGGATAGAAATCATTCCTTACGGAGTTTTAAAAGAATTTTTGTTCATCGTAATACTTGATGAACCTTTTGATACCACCCTGAAAAGGGAGGGAGCGGGCCAAACCAACATTGCCCGACCCCTATGTCGATCTTGTTTATGTTGAACTTTCGGAGGCGAAGCGGCAACGAGGCGACGAAGCCAGCAACGGAATAGTTAGCGCTACCCATGGCTTCCGCGAATCGTACCACCCCCAAGGCACTCCAGTGCTCCCGGTCGAACACCACCAGCCAGAGCCTGCCCGAGCCATGCCGAACCGGCCGGCCGGCCGCCGCCCAACCACCAGTCTGCCTACCCACAGCCTCCCGCGCACCCTGCCCGCTGCCTGCCCAGTGCACTGTCGGCCTGCCCGTGCCCCGCACGGCCTGCCCCCAGCCTACCCGCGCCCCATGCACCTAGCACATGGCATGCCCGCGCCCCACCTGCCCTTCTCGCATACTTCTTAGTGCCCTGAAGGCCTGGTCGCGGCCTTCCCGCGCCCCACGCACCCTGCCAGTGGCCTGCCCGGTGCCCCGCTAGCCTGCCCAGGCCGCCTTCCGTCCTGCCCTGCACCATCCCGGCCGACCTGCCAGCCTAGCTGGTGCCCTTCCTGGCCGAGCCGCAATGGCCTCCCGAGCCGGCCCACAGTGCCCCTCGCGGCTTCGCTATCCGAACTGGCTCGGCCTCTCAGGTCGAGCCACCCGAGTCGTGCCCCACGTGGTGATGGTCAAACCAGCACTGGCCTCCGGACTGAGCCGCCTATGTGGCGACTTCCAGGTTGAACTGACCTCGTAGTCCGCTGGGTTGGGCCCAACGGACTGAGCCGAACCTAACAGGTTGGCCTGCCCAATGTGCTGGGCTAGACCCAACAGGTCTGACCAGGTTGACCCAGACTAGGTCGGCCCAGACTAAGACGGGCTGAGTCAGTCTGACCAGGCCTGACCGGACCCGAGCCCACTACCAGCCTTTGCTTTCTTTTTTCCATATCGTTGGCACTGGAAGACCGTCTGACGAACCGTAAATGGCACTGGTATTCTTAGAGAATGAATGTCTCTTTAAGTTTACTTCTTCGGATTTTGTGGTATAGTTGAGATACGGTCAGGTTGGATCGTGCTCAAATCCAACTGGGCCCCTGAAACTAAAAGGCTAATAACTCACAGACAGGGGGTCTGATTGATGCGATGTCTATTGCGTTGAGATCCCTATGAAGAGGAGGACCTCTGAGATACTTCTCTCTGGGACTTTTTGCCAGTTGATGTATCGAATCTTGGCTTGAGGAGCAGACCCTCCCAGAATCAAGCATGCTTTGTGGAAACCCTATGGCTGGCTGTGCTTTGACGACTATTCCTGGATCCTATGTGCATCTGACAGCTCTGACTACTATTCATGGATCCTGTGTGGGTCCGAAAGTTCTGACTTATGTTCTTGGATCATGTGTGGGTTTGACAAAATAGCAGATCCTGGATCCTGTGTGGGTCTAACAGCTCCGACTACTGTTCCTGGATCTTGTGTGGGTCCGACAATTCCAAATGTTGTCTGGGATCCTGTGTGGGTCTGATAGCTTCGACTACTATTCCAAGATCCTGTGTGGGTCCAATAGTTCTAACTACTAGTCTTGGATCCTGTGTGGGTCTGATATCTTAGATGATTCAGTGGCTATATCTGATCATCTCTCTCTACATAAGTTGTATACCTGTGTGAGCTGAGTCAGTGACTTCTGTGTTTTCCTCATGATTGAGATGGTTTACTTGATAACATATGTATTTTTATGGGAATATACCTATGTAATGGATATCCATTGATTTCATACATTTTGGTATATCCTTGTTGGATTTTGTGAGACCTTGAGGGTCTCGGGGTCCCTACTAAGTATCGTTATAGTCACCCATGCACGGGCTATTCCGGAACCTCTTGGTGTTGGATTCAGACGACAGACAGCGCTGACCGATACTGAGTATATGAGGACTGGACAGTACCCAAAGGTGGACCTCACGATGAGTCGATACCCAGAGTAGACTGATATATGTGGAGTGATAAGGAGGGTATCTGTACCTACCCTTCAGGTAGGATCCCTGGTGGATGATCCAGGAGATGCTTTCTACATTCATCCATTTTGTCCCTTTTCAGTTGTACGTGTACTTTACAGTTGGGCTTTTATTTTTGTCCCATTTACTATTTAGTACTCTCTTGTTATACAGTTTCTCGTAGTGTTTTGTATTCATTTGTGTGCTCTATTGTGTATGTTTTCAGTTATAAAGGCAATGCCTTCCCAATTTAGGGATTTACACCTTTGGTGCTACTCGCCAGCCCCTGGCATATGGAAGGCGTGCTTGGGGTGGTCATGGCACGAGCCCCAAGGGGTGGGTCATGACACACCATGGACTAGAATGAAGGAATAGATATATTCAACCAACACATTTTTATGTTATTACCCCAAGATAAATATTCTCCAAAATCATGGAAACTATTTTTTTCCAGAAATGGTTGTATTTATAGGAAAACCAAATAATCTCTATCATACTAGAATAATAGGATATTAACCTTTACATATAATAATCATAATTTTCAGTTATAGGATTATATACACTACTCTATATTTTTGAAAATCTACTTCCCAAGGTTTCTACCAAACGTTCTCTTATACTAAATATAATGTTCCTAACTCTAGAAGTCTAAAGATGTCAGTAATGTTATTCTAATGTTATTAGATATAAGAAATCACATCCCAATAGAAAATAATTGTAGTCTAGGTAAACAAGATACATACATGATTTCTATAATAAATTGAAAATATAAAACATGATTTGAATCATTCCAGCATCCTTGATATATTTCACAATATATTTATCCATATCCTTAGGAAAGAAAACCAAATAAGGGTGGGATCAAATATTCCTTAAGGGGGTTCAATGTGCAAGATATATCGTTGAATAAATAAGTCATAATAAAAAATGTAAAGTGAATAACTAAAAACAAAATACATTTAATTATTAACTTGAGCATTAATAATAATATGGCAGGAATAAATGATGATTAAGTAATTCCATATAACTAATTCTTTAAAAGGGGAATAAATTTAAGGACAAAACAAAAACATAAATTATCAAATGGATAATTATAACTACTTTCATAAAGATATAATACATAATGTAGGAAATCATAATCATACCATTAAGGAATAGTTCCAAGACATCATACATAAATATTTAATATATATATATATATGAAATACCAAAACAAGTTTGTATTATGCGACATATTGATGTATCAAGTGGCTATAACAGACCCCACCCACTATATACTATTTGTAACTCATTCAAAATGTGAATGGGTTGAAATAAAATCAATTTAAATATTCATATTGAAAAACTAGAAAATTAACATTTAATATTTTCCCCAATTAATAAAAGTAATCATAATACATCCATAATAATATATAGAATTATATCAGAAGACTAAATCCCTCATAAATAATAACATTTACAAAATAATGTTCAAATATTTGAAAATACATTAAAAATATCACTAGAAAGATTTTTAGGAAAATAAAATATTTATTTTTAAATCATTTATTCAACAACAAATAAACATACCAAATATTATGGAAATAATTTTCATTGAAAGGAATCAAATAAATGTATATTAATCATGAATACATTAGGTTTTCATGATGGTGTGAGATTCCATTCATATATTATTTTTCAAAATAAAAAATATATTGATTTTTTTAAACAAAATTACCTCATTGAGAAAAAAAAGAAAAATATTCTTTTTGATAAATTTATTAAAAAGAAAATCATTTTTAAAATTTTCTTTAATAAGTAATTGTATAATGGTAAAAAAAATAAATCATTTTTTTGATAATATGAACATGGATGAAAAATATTCCCAACCTAATTGAAAAATACTTTTAGTTTTCTTTAAAAACACAATTTTAGTTTATTGATTACTTAATGAGAGAAAAATGAAAATAAAATGTGAAATATCCATAAATTTCTAAAGGATTAAAAAATAGATGTGTTTTAACATAAAAATATCAAATAATTCTCTCAATAGAGACTTCAATGTAAAAAATATTGAATAATGCTGATATTATGAAATAAACTCAGAATAGTCTGGTAACTGTTCAATTATAAGCCCAATGAAGGAATAAATTTAAATTAAACATTAAATATCATGAACATAATTAGAATCATTTTATAACATGTCAAATTGGAATTATATACAACACATAGTAGATATAAATGGTTAATATGGCATATATCTCACGGAAAATAAATTGAGATGAGAAACCCTTACAAAGATTATATCATAGAATATAGAATTAATCAATGAAGTGATTATATGTATCACATTTAATTCCAAAAAATTATAATTGGAAATAAAATATAATAAAATTGTTGTTAATTTTACTTATAATCATGGAATAACATGGTTAACTAATTATAGGTATATCCCAATGAATGAAAATAGAGTTAATAAACCCTTTATCACTTGGTAACTTCCAGGTATAATCCCCATGGATGAAATAATTAAAAATTGAAACATAAAATACCAAAAATATTGATTGATTTAAATTATTTCATGTAATTGTGGTAGTATATAAACTCTATAAAAATTGGGTTCATAACAATATAATATTCCTTAATGAATGAAAAATGAAATGAAATATCTTACCTCACACCTCCATGCAGTTGATAATTCATTATCATCCAACATAATAATTATAAATTTTTTTATTATTTTATAATAAAATAATTTTCATACTTATAATATCATATATGTTCTAATTATAATATCTCAACCCTCATTTATTAATAGGCCTTTATTAAAATATCTATTTGTGAGTGTTACCTATCACGTTTTTCATGCAAGTTTTTGTTTGATGGTGTTGATACTTTTTAAATTTATCATGTTTTTTTCATCTCAAGACTAATATTAATATCATAATTTTTTTAATTTGATACATTTTTATAATTATTCTTTAATGTAGTAAAATTAAATTTTAATTATCAGTTCATGGTGATGGTTGAATGTAAGTACGCATTTACATTATTGTCATATTTAAAAAGGTGCAATGAATATATGATAAATAAAACTTCACCATTATATATTCACTATAATATAATATATATAATATATTTTCATAAATAATATATTTCTTACCATCTATGTATATAATAAATGGTAAATACATCACATCGCTACATGGATGTTGTATACCACACATATGCACGAGCAATGATATCACTTCCCAAAAGATTGAAATTGAATTTGGTAGATAAGAAATTATAATAAAATAATTATAATTATGTCGTAAATATGAGATATAATCATTTTTTAGGTCTTTGTAATAATCTATATAAAGTGCTGATGAATGATGAATTACACGGCTATGTGGAGACGGTAATCCATACGTACACATGAGGGATTTTTTTCCATTTTGTGTAATGTAAAAGTGATGGGAAACAATTTTCCCACAATCAAAACTACATAATAGTATTTTTAAGGTAATAGGGATATAATTTTAGTATATTTAAACCAAATTTATAAGAATTAGAAAAATAATGAAACTGGAAAGAGGTTGTAAAGACGATTACCTCTTTTTGGTGTATTACCATTAAATTCATTTTTTATGAAACCTTATAATGGTATTTTTAGAAAAAAACATATTACTTATGTATATAAAATATTTGAAGATAAATAGGTAGTTTTTGGTTGAGTTTTATGCCCCAAAGATTAGTGATAAATTGAGTGAATGGGGTGTCCTTTTACAAGTGGGGGGAGGGGAACTTTTGGAAATTCATCAAATATTATAAAATAACATGTGTCTAACACTTGGTAAATTGTTACCAAATTACCTGGATCAAGTTAAAAATAGTATATGGTATTAAAATAATCATAAAATGAAATTATTATTTGTTTATATATCATTTTAAACATTTTCATTATGTTATACCCCTTGGTTAATCAAATTTGACCTTAACCGAGGTAATGAACTCTTCTATATTAAAGGGTTATAATTTTATATTTAAGGTTAAATCTTCATCATAAATTGATATAAGATGAAATTTAAAACCATATGAAATCCTCTTTTTTGTATTAATGTTTTTAACAAATTAACTAATAAAATATTAATTTAATAAAATATCATTCATTTAATTTTTTAAACAATCATTTAATTTGACATTACAGATGTCAATAAAATGTTGGAATTTGAAAATAAACTTTTAAAACATTACAAATATGTTATATGTACCCATAAATTTTTTTAACACAATAATTAATCAAAATTATATTTATTTTAATATTTTTAAAATCATTTGTTTTCTTTTTCATTTATTTGAATGAATATTGTGTTAGTGTTTCATAAGAATTTAAGTGAATTAATAAATAAAAAAACCAAAAAAATAACCTTAATAAAAACAATAAAATAATTCTCCAAATATAGGTTTTTAACCAAAGATGTCATATTTCTATCTTTTTGTAATTATTTCAGATGTATTAAATTAAAAAAAGTGATATTGTTGAATTTTATTTACATGAAATGATATAAATGTCATTATCCAACGATAATGGCCTGAAAATTAAATATATGATAATTTAAGATGGTTATTTTCTAATTAAATTATTCAAATTATATAAATAAAATGGTTTCAATAATTTATAATGCCTTATCACATTAATTTTAACCTTAAATTCCTAATTTACCCTTAAGTAGGTGATACGTTTTACCACGATTACAATTCAAATTTACTAAAAATAAAAAGGAGTCAATTTACCATATTTTAATCTCATTAGTCCAAATATGGTGTCCATTTTTTAATATATAATTTATTGAAGTGGTATAAATTAATTTATAATAAAAACCCAAACTGTATTGAAAATATTTTTTTCTGAAAATTTCCATTTAAGTATTATAATGAAATTTTACCAAATTCAATAATAAATTGGATTTCAATGAAAATAGTTTCATTATTTATAATATAATAAAACTAATTCAACTTATAATCAATTTAAATTGAATTTAACTCTATAAATTAATGAAAAAAAATACAGTTTTAAAAAGAAATATATTTTTTTCATTATTCGCTGAGAAACATACAAAAAATTAAACCTAAGATAATTTCTGAATTATGATTTCAAAAATGATATTATTTTTACAAAATAATTTTTTAAAATATTTCATAATATAATTATAATATTAACTCATAGTCAGAAATAAAACCCATTTACTTAAAGAATGTGTATTTAATATGATATAATTTCTTTAAGAAATATTGAATTATTATTCCTAATAATTTGTGAATAATTTTTTTTCATTTTTTCACATTCATAACTACAAATATAACAGCAAGGTTATAATGGTCAAATTTTAAAAAAAATTATAATATTATATCCCAGTTCGTTTACACTTGGTGACACATATAATAAATATTGTCTAAAAAAATAATTTATTTATGGAAAAATATATTCTAAAATATTGGGGTGTTATAGTTATATTTTACAAATATTACCTTGATTAATTTGGTAAGGATTTAGATTAAGTGAAATTATAGGAATGGTTAGAAAAAAACATTTCTTGACAACTATTCAACTAGATGTTATGTAATAATTATACTAATGTTTGAGGTTCTTAGAAAATATGAATGAATCCCATTTTGAGGCACTCAAGGGGATTTACAACTACCTTAATGGAATATTAGATCATGGTTTCATTTTTTGACTAAAACTTATTATAAAATCAAATGTTATTTTTATGTTTCCTTAGGAAGAAAATGAATGGATTTAATAAGCACTTCAAGAACATCTCATTTCATAGTTGTGCCTTTATTTTCATGGAGCAATAAAAACCAGTCTCTGGTTTCAATTTCCACCACTAAAAATTAATATGATATTCCAAGATGTTTTTATGCTCAATTTTTTTGGTGGATCCCACACTATTAGATTTGAATTTCAGTATCAGTAAAATTAATAATATTTGTTATATATAATTTTAATCACATTATATGATATCCCAACTCAACATGTTTTTGAAAATCACATAAACATAATACACCACATAATTTAGAATTACACATAAAAAATATTATTCTCATGTTTATATAAACTAAAAAATGATTTTTTTGACATTTCCACAAAACCCAAAATTTCTAATGGATTTTAATTTATTAAATATAATTTTGGTATGACCATTGAAAAGTTTTCATAATTTCTACATCTTGGGACACATTTACTGACATTGAGAAACTCTTAAAAATGGTTTGGAAATCCTTCTTATAAATATTATTACTTTTCATTTAAGAAAATTAAGTTATTTAGATTACCATAAAATTACACATATCAAATTTACATATAACTCTTACTGGAAGTAAACCTGAGGGAAGTTTTTTGATTTTTTGAATTTAATATAAATTAATATCACAAATTTATATTTTACGTTATGGTTTATTCTTTCATGAATACCTCCTATTTATTTCTATGATTTTGAATGTATTTAATATTAGTAGTATACTGTATTTTTAATATCTAATGCATGAGAAGTACATCAGATTTTTTTATATTAAATATTATAATTGACATTATTTTTGATGATTTTAAAAAAGTATGAATGTCCTTTAAATACTTAATTCCCTGATAATTTTTTATTTATATTTTATAGATGATGGTCAAATTATTTACAAAAAACCCTCTCTATACATTGATAATCTAGATTTTACCATAGAGAAAAACTCATACATAGTTTATTTTCCCTAAATTAAGAGAATATAATTTTGTATATTTTTGTATAACTCGGTTGTTATTTTTATGAATGATTATAGAGTTTTATATGAATATTATATAGATCCATATTCATAAGAATTATATCAAATATAATAAATATATGATAAATCCTCGAATGTGAATTATTTTTAACCATGTTTTCTATTTATTTTCATTTCTAAATGTCTGCTATAATCAAAAAATAAAATGGGAAAGTATTGTTTTTTGAATAATATTCATGTTTACTAAATAAATTCACCTCTGATGGAGATAACATAATTTATTAATTGATGTATTCAGTCATTTAATATCATAAGGTTATTGTATATTTACCACAAATTATAAGAAATGGAAATAATATTTTCATGTCATCAACAATGGTTTCTCAATGACCCTAATTTGTTAAGTTGAAACTATGTAGCATAAAAAAGGGTATTATTTAGTTAATTTAAATGTATTTTCTATGATCATTATTTTATTAATTTTGGGGATTTTTGTAAAGATTTTTAATTTAGTAGGGAAATATTATTAATAAGTAATATTATTCAATAGAAGTGCAGTTTTTTATGGGATATTTTGGAGAATTTTTGAATAATTATTTGGAATATTTATTATTAACAAACCTAAGTTATTATTAAAAGAATAAGTTTTTATTTAATGTGTTTTATATTAATAGGGATATTTTTATGACATTATATGGAGTTATAATTTTAAAATACATGTGAGACATCCCTTTTAATATGAGTTTTATGATTTTCATAAATGGAGAGATTGTTAGAAACATTTTTGTGAAAAATAATTTTATCACGTAAAAATGGTTCTAATAATTCAAACAACACATTATTAGTGTGTTTTATTGAACATAAATTTGGTTTTTTGAGTTGTTTTGTATGAAAAACTTATTTTATAGTTATATGTTCCATTTTACTGAGCTTACTTTTAGATCCAATGGCACTTATGAAACTATTTCATTTTATGTGCAGATAAAAAACAATAGAAGATATGTGATTCATTATAATGTGTATTGTATTGGTTGATGTAGTTGGAACTGATAACATCATCACTAAATTCAATTTATTAGATGTTTAATATTTAAAAAATCCTCAATTCCTTTGATTTTGTTCCACTTTTATAAGTTTTGTAGTGGTTAGTTTTTAGTAATAAGTGATATAAAAATAGAAATTTGATGATGTGAGATGAATCTATTCTGAATTGTGGTCATAAGATTCCACTAGATAGGTGATGGACTCCAACAACTAGATGTTTAGTTAAATTATGTATTTATTTTTCTTTAAATTTCTCATACCAGACTATAACAAACCGATATTTTAAAAGAAGAAAATAATGTTTGA
This sequence comes from Viscum album, assembly GCA_963277665.1. Taxonomy (NCBI): domain Eukaryota; kingdom Viridiplantae; phylum Streptophyta; class Magnoliopsida; order Santalales; family Viscaceae; genus Viscum; species Viscum album. The sequence continues at coordinate 1,380,760,375 of OY728160.1, forward strand.
TATCATATATGACACGTAACACTAAACTTATATGGGAATGTTACTCCATTATACAGTATGATATATTTTTTTAAGTGAATATAATCTCTTAGATATCTTATGGTACACGCAGTAGTATGATTTTTATTTTCAATAGGTTATTTAACATGCAACATCGAGCATAAATGGCCTATGACATATAAAATTGTTATATCCTAGAAGTAAAATTAGAGGGTATGAATAGTTTTTTTATAGGTAAAAGGAACTTTTAATAAAAGGAAGAAGGAGGGGGGAGAAAGAGAGGATTACATGAGTCTGAAGTAGGGGTTTTTACAGACATCCCTAGCATAGATGGGGATGAGATCAGAGGGGAGGTCATACATCCAAAGAAGCTTGTGGCCAACACCAATATTGGCAAGTGCGTCAGTAATACGGTTGGCTTCTTGATATATATGTGTGGCGATGAAGTTGAGGCCAACCATAGAGTTCAAGAAATCTGTCCACTCGGAAGTGAGATGCCAAGCAAGCTGAGTGGTGTTGTTCTTGATTGCTTGGATGATTGTCATAGAATCACTCTCAATACATAAATTGTTCCAATTGTGCATTTTAGAAAAATATATGGCATGTATAACTCTCATAATCTCAGCTTCAAGAGAAGTAGAGAGGCCGCATGATCCATAGAAACATCCAAAAACCTTGTCCATGTGATTTCTGAAAATAACTCCATAACCTGCTGGTCTCGGGTTACCTTTGGAAGCACCATCCACATTAATTTTGATCCAACCTAGAGGAGGGGGGATCCAGAAAACTTCAATGGTATATTGGGGATGAGGATAATTCCCCTTGACCCCAACACGGCTAATAGTATCAAAGTCTCTGACCGAAGAACTGCAAGTTTCTTTTTGGATTGAAGTCGCATCTTGAATCGGCATTTAAATTATCGTTTTACCTGCATTGATTTTGAAAGAATTGGTACAAAAAATAAAATCATTTCTACCATACCAGATGACGTGAAGAATTTTTACAACAGCTGTGATCCAAAGGTTTTTGATTTGCTTAAAGGTATACCACTCTCTACATATTTGAATCTGCATGTTAATGCTGTCAAAAGAAATCCACATGCACTCAAACATATCAAGAATATAGTGCCAAAGGGCATAAGTAGTATCACATGAGAGAAAAAGGTGGCTAATGTCTTCCCTAGGCTGATTTCACATATAACATTTTGAATAGAGGGAAATCCTAGCTTTTGCAAACAATTATCAGTGGGTATTTTATGATGAGAAATGCGCCAGATAAGAGTAAATCTAGAAGGTTTGATCCAGGCTTTATTAAAGTTTGCAACCCATGTGTAGTTTCTATCAACATTATGGAAATGGTGTTTATAAAAATCTTTGGAGTTCAATACCCCATTATGAGAAGGTTCCCAAAGTCTGAAATCCTTAGTTGAAGTATAGTGATAATTTTCTTCAATTTGGGTTATATTCTCGGGAAGGGAAGTTTTTGACGAAGTATTAATAGATTCAATGGTATCTTGGAGATTCGTAGGGTCATAGTTATTTTTTAAAAGTGAAATCAAGGGAGCACCAATCCAATTATCAATCCAAAATATTAGTTTAGATTCCTTCTTGGCCATCCATCTAGAATTGGACATGATGGAGATGAAAGAGCTTTTGATGGAGGGCCATATAGATGATTTTAGAGAAAAATATTAATTGCTTTTGAGTTTTTCCAGGAAGCGGTCCATTAGGAAATCCATAGCGGTAGAGGTATTAACTAAACTAATATATATATATATATATATATATATATATATTTGTGTGTCCTAATCCATCTAAATTATTAATAAATATTTAGGAAATAATCAATCATTTTTTAAAAAGTGATTTTATTTTAAAAAAAATATGTTTTCTTTAAAATTAAATAGTTTATTTTCAAGAAAATAATAATATAATAAATTTTTGAAAATTTTAAAAAAATTTAAATCATAAAATTAAATTCATTTTTTGAATTTAAATATCAATATTAACATTCAGTGAAATTTTTTAATTTTTCTAAAAATAATGATTTGTCAGTTAATAGTGGAAAAATACCAATTTTTGTAAAAATATTACATTTTTTTAATATGTTAAGTAATTTAAATTATAAATTATTTTTCAAAGGAACATAATAGTTATTTATTTACTTTAATACACTGAATTTATTTTCAATCCTGTTTATATTGGATTTTAGTGTAAGTTTATTTCTATGTTTTACTATGGGTTTTCTCTACAAACTGTTTTAAAGAGAAAAATGGTGCTCCATTAAAATTAATTAAAATAATACCGAATAATTAATTTTTAATATGAATCTTATATATTATATATTAATAAATTTTAGTTGAGTTTCATAAATTTATTATTATAAGACATATAGCTAAGAGAAAATCATCTTTTCTTGAAAAATACAGTTCTTAAAAACCCACTATTTCATCACATCTCTTGGATTTTTTTAAATTCAATTTTCTGAAATATTCGATAATTTATTTTAAAAAAATAAATATAATTATATAAATAATTATTTAAAAATTATATTAGGGTGACGTTTCGATAATTTTCTAAAAATATTAATTTTAGGATAAATAATGGAAAATACAGAATTTTAATTGAAAATTATTATATATTTTAAATTTTTATGTAGTTAAATTATATATTAAATATATATTAATATAAAATTATTTAAATTTTAAATAAATAAGTACAATTTATGCATTATAAAAAATTTATTATTTATTTTTAATATAAAATCTTTGTAAACTTTTGAATTTTTTTCAGATTAAAAACTCACTTTCTCCTCACATGTTTGGCGATATTTTTAAATTAATTATACTCCTTCTGTAAATTGAATTTGGTGAAAATTATTCCATATTTTTAATTATAATTATTTTTAAATTATGATAATTTAAAAATTCTTTTTTATAAAAATAAAAAATTAATGCAGAAAAAATTAATTACAGAGATTAAGTTAAAACATGGGATTATAGTGGGGTTAAACTAAATGGATAAGGGTACAAATGGACTATATACACGTCTAAAAACTATTTTCAATCCATATTTATATCATTTTGCCTCTATGGTTCTATAATGTTCCATATTTGATCCTTTATATGTATGAAAAGTGTCGGAGTACTAAATTCATTTCAAAAATACTAAGTGTGTAATTTCCCCCAATTAAAAAAGTCCACCCCTCTTCCCTATTAATCACACCTTTAAACCAATTTCATTTTATCCATTACCTACCCTAATAACTTCCAATCATACCTCCCTAAATTCTAGAGGTCTTATTTTTGGAATATTTACATACTATGAAGGATTTAGTGCCCAAATAAGGAGGACACCCAGATAAAAGGTAATGTTCTTCGATGAACATATTTTCTTATTTCATACTCCACCAGCTTCAATTATTATTAAAAAATGTTGATAATATAAACTGAAAATTATAAATATAATTTTATTTTTATAAAAATATAATGGAATACAACCATATCTCCATCCTTCATATAAGTTACGAAATCATTGTTCGCGTGTACGAAGGACTGCCACATCGCAAACCGATGTCACATGTTCTTCTATTACCACAATCCAAGGTTTGGTATGATGATGGATAAAAGATATATTTATTATATTTATATAGTAATTATACCTATTTATTCATTATATCCTATTCATTTTTTTACTTTTCATTATGCTGGGGATATGATAACATCATTCTTGTGTTCGATGAACTACAGCCTCGTGAAACTATGTGATTTCTTTCTCACTAATGCATTACATTGAAGGTAATAAAAATAAATTTATTGATTAAATGTGATAAAATTAAATATTAATTATATTCATGAAATTTTTATCATTTTTTAAAGACAATAAATAATTTTCTTTTTTACACTAAAAATTAGATAACATCATTCGTGTTGGTGTGGACTATAGCCGTTATGAAGATATGTGACTCTATTTTCCTCAACACACAACATGGATGATACAAATAAGTATATTTAAATAAAAAAAATATGGCATATATGATATTATTATCATTATTTAATGATAAAATATTACTAACATCCATTCCACAATGATTGTTGAAAAATATAAATTTTACTCATGTGTACGTACAACATATTGTCTCCTTGATTGTAAAGTACATCATTTTTCATAATAATATTTCTGGAGTTATTTGATCATTATAATTTATTTATAATTTTTATAATTTTTTCAATATATCTATTCTATCAATATTTAAATAATGATGTATTTGACCATAGTCAACCTACCAAATTCATTTTTGACACATAAGCCAAATATGGTCAAAACATTTGAGGTAAACCTAATAAATTATATAATCATATTCAAAATGGTAATAAACGAAGTAAAAGGAATATTAAATTTGAAAAATATTATTAATAAATTAAATAACTAACATAAGTTTATTATTCAGGAAGATAAATAATAAGTATGGAAATTCAAGCATGACGTAAGGGTTTTCTAATCTCACTTTTATTTCTATAAGATATATTCCATATTCACCAAATATTTTGATGGGTAGGGAATATAATACCCAGGAATTTATTTTCTTATTTCTATATATAAATTTAACGGGATTAAAACTTCCATTTTATAATCTCACATTCTTTGTGTTTAATGTTTTGATGTTACTAAAGCGGTAATTGATTTTTATCACAATTTTCTTTTTCTGAGATGTATTTTTTGTAATATACCTATCTTCTTTTATGAGGGGTATATACTAACCCATTGATACGTAATATAATTAGTCACCTTATTTTCATGATACTATTCATCTAATTTAATTTTTTTATTTCATGTTGATGATGACTCAAGGTCACCATAGTGTTAAGAGTAATATTTTACAATCTCATCATTTATTGGTAATGTTTATGATTATTCTTCCAATGATGAGATCTAATGATCGATATCTCAAGAAACTCATGAATTATGTTATTCTCTTGTTATTTATTACATATAAAATAAATAGTATTATTTTTCAACTCTTTAATACATAAAATAATTTAGAAATTTTTTCTAAGGGAATATGAATTTATTTCTTTCGTTCGTTGTAAATCTAATTTATTTCCAAAACCATGTTTTCTAAAAAAAATCAAAATGTTTTTTTAGAATCCTATGATTTCAAAAAAATAAATCACTAACCATGTTTCAAATTTATACAGAAAAAATGAAAATGAATATTTTTTTCATTCTTCAAAAAAATACATGTTTTTCTATTACTTAAAATTTGAAAGGAATATTCTTGTCATTTTTCAAAAAAGTGACTTTTTTAACCATCCTATAGTGAAAAAGGAGTGTTCTTTTTAACATGTACTTCATGTGAGGAATTAACCTTTATCATGATTGACCTTTATTTTAATATTCATTTTCAATTATACAGGGATGTTTTTGAAGAGTATTTTTTCCATAATATTTTTGGAAATTATTAGTTTTAAAAATATGTTTCCAAAGAAAATAATTTTTAAAAGTGATTTCAAAATGAAATGTTTATTTTATTAAAAAATGATCTTTTCCTAGTATTACCAATTATTAATATCAACAACATATATTGATAATTAGGATTCATTAGGGAAATTTTGTAATGATATTGTCATGAGTCTTCATTTTTTAGGATTTTGATTCTTTTAAAAAGAATGTTATAGAACCAGCTTCTTTTTCGTATGTTAATCATATTTCAAAGAGATTGTTATGTAACCCAAATATTTTCAATGGGTTAATCTTGTTTCAAAAATATTTACATGAAATCCAATTATTTTACATGGGTTGATAATTTTATTGAAAACTAATTTATGTTTATAAGAGTTTATGATGAAACCTCTATGTACTTTATTCATGTTTTGGTTTGAGGAAATTATATATGACGGGTACACCCAAATAGTGTTGAGGGGTCACATTAAATCTTATATTATGGGTGAAACTAAAAACCACTCCAATGAATTTTTTAATGATTATGTTATCAATATAATTATATTATATGTTGGTCATATGGTTATTCTAATTATAATGGTTATGTAAGGGATCTATAAGTATTATATTAAAATAATATGAAAAGAAACAAAACATTTTTTCTTTGCTTTTTATGGGATTAGGATATTTCATTTGATCTAGGGTGATATCACATGTCTCTAGATTATTGATTATTGTGACTCTTTCCTTGGTGAGGAATTATTCAATTTTTTCATGTTATATTATCAAAGTAAATATGTGTGTGAATATTCTTATTTTATAATCATGTGTTTTGATTATGTTATCATATGAATATTCTCTTCAAATACTCATTGATGTAATTTATTTGTTAATTCTTATGTTTTCCCTAACTGGGAATTATAGCTTCACCTTTATATGTTTTCTTTTCCTCAGGTTATAAGAATGAGGTTGAATGGATTATTTCTAGAAGTGATGTAACGTCCTGGTTTCGGAATCCACCCAGAGGCGCCCCGTACCCGGTTGGTCACATGGCCTCAAGCGCATTTCCCCAAACTCCAGAGGCAGCTGACTAGCATTGAGGGCCTTGGGTGTGATATTGGGGAAACTATGCCGTCATTGGAAGAGCACACAGCGGAAGAAAATCAAATAGACAACAGCAGAAACTGTAACCATTCATACAAGAGTAAACGATATACAGCGGAAGACTAATAATAAACAACTGGAGCACACACACATGTATATAAAATGATGCATGATACATATGTCTAGTAAAACATCCAAATAAGTCACAATGATGAATACAATACTAAACCAAAGTGAAAAAGAAAAACAGGTAAACAACTCAGCATCGCAAGCCATAGCTTGGTCCCTTGCTCTCCGTCTCCACAGCAAGTCAAGTACCTGAAGTAGATGGGCGCTTGCCATTATCTACACCTGCAACAATATAATCTCCTTGGGCCCAAAAGCATATCCCAAACAGGGTGTGAGACAAGGTCCCAGTAGGAAACCACCCAAAGATCTGGGCCTAACAGTCAGTGAATACATGGAAAGTAAAAGTACTAGAAGTAGTAAACAGGAACGCACACAATAGCTACAATCCATAGTGTATAGCATATAAAGTACTCAAGTAATATCCAATCAACAAGTAGAACAACAGGTAACCCCTTGGGTAGTTCTCACAGCCAAACCCTAATGGTTCAACCTACAAGTACTAGCAATCCTCTGGTTCAGCTGAAGAATAGACTCTCTGAGGAAGCACTCTCCTTCAATTCCCCATATGGTCTCGTATTGTACTAAAGGATCTCTGGGGAAGCACAAAACATCTCATTCCCCCTGTGGCCCACATCTATGAACTACAAACTCTATGAGGAGGAACTCATCATCAATTCCCCCTTTGGTCTAGCATCGAATTAATAAGACACTCTGAAGAAGCCCTTACGTCCATTCTCTCTATGGTCCACTACAATAGGTTCTCACAGCCCTGTGTAAAAAAATCATGAATAGAATGCGTATCGCTCCAAGTAAACCTCAAGAACTACTTGGCTATCATGCTAAGGCACAATAGCATAACAGTACAACAGTTCCACTCTCCTACAACTAGGCATGGAAACTGGAAAAATGCCTAACAGGAAAAACATGCACGACAAAACATCCAGAGCACAGTAAATAAATTACCCTATTCAAAAATATTGACCTCTACTCAAGAAATCATGAGAAGTAGGAAAAAAACAAGGGAAAAATAGGGAACACACAATACCCAATTCAGGATAATTGGTGGAATTTCAGAAAATATTCAAATCCTTCCTACATAATGGAAAAAACCACCTACCTCGATGCTAGGAGATCGATATACTTGAACCATGATGATTGATTCTCCTTAGAACGTCGAAGATTTGAGAAAATGTACAAAACTCTCAACCTACGATATCATGAGAAAGTGGACGAATTGGAAAACAAAGCTCTAGAAGAATGAAGGGTTTACCACTGCAGTTCCGACGCAATAAACGGCGGTCGATTCGGAGAGTGGATGGAGGCTTGGGGGCTTAGAGAAGTTCCACAGTCGTACAGGTTCTCTCGAATGAAAAACCTAAAGAAGAAGTGAGGTATGTCCATCAGGCACGATCCCGGCCTGTTTGATGAAAAAAATAAAGTACACGGCATGTACTTCTGGGGTACAGGGCATGTACTTGGCCTTTCCATACTCCACTTTAAGCGGCATCCACACCACCCCTACACAATGTGTGCGTGGCCCGGACACAGCCTGGCGCTGCATCAAAGTACACGGTGTGTACTTGTAAAGTAAACAGCGTGTACTTAGGAAATTTCCCGATTTTCCTCTTTTTCTCAAAAATGACCAGAAAAGGAAAAAACATACCTGAAATGAAGATCTGGGTTCTTACAAACATCCTCCATTAAAGAAATTTGTCCCTGAATTTCCCTAATGTGGCGTAGAAGAATAAACCCAGAATAGCTCTGGCCACTGTGATCATATATCGGCCTCCCTCTCCCAGGTCTCATCCTGTACTCTCCCGTGCTGCCATAGAACCCATACTAGAGGAACAGACCTCACACTGAGAACCTTAATACTACGATAGAAAATCCAGATAGGATGCTCCTCAAATGATGAATCTGCTTCAAGCTCAGCCTCCTCGAGCTGAAAGACATGAGACGCTTCTGAAAAGTAACATCGGAGTAGAGAGATGTGGAAGACATCATTCATGGCCTGGTACCTCTGAGGTAACTACAACCGATAGGCAACCGGACCAACTCTCTCCAATACCTCAAATGTCCTGACGTACCATGGTGAAAGCTTACCCTGTCTCCAAATCCTTTTGTGTCCCAACCTCTTTGCGACGCGCAAGAAAACCTGACCCCATCCTCGAACTTTATAGGTCGTCTCCGCTAAACAACATAAGACTTTTGTCGAGAATATGTTATAGCCATCCTCTTCTGAAACAATTATATCTTCTTTGAGGTCTCCTGAACAAGACGAGGTCCCAATAAAGCTGCCTCTCCTACCTCCAGCCAGTATAAAGGTGATCAGAATGGCCTACCATACAAAGCCTCGTAAGGTTCCATCTGAATAGTCACCAAAAAACTATTGTTATAGGAAAAATCCATAAGAGGTATATGCTTCTCCCAGGAACCGCCAAAGTATTGACTGTAAGATAGGAGCATATCCTCAAGCACCTGGATCGTACGCTCAGACTGGGAATTTTTCTGGGGATGGTATGATGTACTTAAAAGTACCTATGTACCCAAATCCCTCTAAAGCCCCTGCCAGAACCGAGAAGTAAAGCCCACATCCCTATCTAAAATGACGGAGTGTGGAACTCCATGCAGACCTACAATCTCTTGAATGTACAACCGTCCTAGCTCATCAACACTGAAGGTCTCCTTGATCGGAAAGAAGTGAGAAAACTTCATAAGCCTGTCAACGACAACCCAAACAACATCACTCCCTTGAGGCGACCTCACCAATCCGGTCATGAAGTCCATCGCGACATCGTTCCACTTCCAATACGAAATGGGTAACTATTGTAAAAGGCATGCTAGTCGCTGATGCTCCTCCTTCACCTGTTGTCAAGTAAAACACCTCAAGAGGAAACCAAAAACATCTCTCCTTATACATGGCCACCAGTACTAGCAATGAAGATCCTGATACATCTTGGGGACGCCAGGATGAACTTCCCAAACTGAGGAATGAAAATTCCGCATCAGCTCCTCGCGTATGTCTGTTGGCACCCATACGCGTCCCTAGAAACGCAATATCTCATCCTCACCCACTGTCCATCCAGGAAGAGGGTCCTCTCCTGACACACTCTCTCGTAAGACTAAGCCTTATGAGTCTGCTAGCTGCCTCATCCGTACCCGACCAGGAAGGGTAGAGGTACCAGTTACAGAAGATAGTTAAGTCTATCCCTATCTGTCGTGTACCTCCAGATGCATCTCAAAGAACATATCCATAAGCTGCCACTCACTACTAGCCTCCTAAACTGCTTGAATCTGAGTTCTCCTACTCAACACATCTTCCATTACGTTGCCCTTTCCCGACATATAGGCAAGCTCAAAATCAAAACACTAAAGATTCTCGACCCACCTGCGCTTTCTCAGATTCAGATCAAACTGAGTGAAGATGTACTTGAGACTCTTATGGTCAGTGAAAACCAAAAAGTGCTTTCCCAAAAGGTAATGTCTCCAACTGCGCAAGGCACGAGCAATAGCTTCCAAATCCATATTTTTCTTCAGGTAGTTCTTCTCAAGTGTCCTCAACTTCTGAGACCCATACGCAACGACTCCATCTCCATGCATAAGCACAACGCCCAACCCGATACCTGAAGCATCACAATAAAAATTTTATCTCTTTCCTAGCTCTGGAAAGACTAGTATTGGTGCTGACATCAACCGTCCATTCAGCTCCTAAAAGGATGACTCACAAGAATCTAACCATAAGAACTTCACCCCCTTCTTGGTTAGACCTGTCAATGATGCTCCTAGGCATGAAGCATCCCGACTAAAGTGTCTGTAGTATCCATCCAGTCCTAGGAAACTCTGTACCTCAAAAATGTTCTTCGGATGCTCCTAGGAAACTACAGCTCTCACTTTCTCTGGGTCCACGGATACTCCTACCTCTGAGATGACGTGACCCAAGAAGTGAATCTGATCAATCCAAAAGTGTCACTTCAAGAGTTTAGCATAAAGTCAATACTCTCTTAGTGTACTGAGAATGATCTCAAGATGGGTAGCATGGTCGTGTCGAGTGTGAGAGTACACCAAGATATCGTCCACAAAGACCATGATGAAGGAATCCATGTAAGGATGGAACAATCGATTCATTAGTTCCATGAAAACTGCTGGCACATTCGTGAGACCGAACGCCATGACTGTATACACGTATAGACCATACCTGGTCTTGAAGGATGCCATAGGTATATCTAATGGTCTAACACGCAACTAATGATAACTAGACCTCAAATCAATTTTGAGAACACATAGGCTCCTCGAAGCTGATCGAAAAGATCATAAATCCTCGATAAGAGATACCGGTTCTTGATCATCAACTGGTTCAGCTTCTGATAATCCATACAGAGCCTAAGGGTACCGTCTGCCTTATTTTCAAATAGGATAGGTGAACCCCAAGGAGAAGTACTGGTTCAGATGAAACCCTTTGCCTTCAACTCCTCCAACTACTTCTTGAGCTCCTGCAACTCAGGTGTATCCATCCTATATCGAGGAATGGACACCAGTGTCACTCCTAGCACAATCTCAATAGAGAATTCTACCTCATGCTCCAGAGGAAAACCAAAAAAATCCTCTAGAAATACATCTCTGAAATGATCCCCCACTGGAGGAAAGTCCAGTTGTGAAGTCCCCTAATCATCCAGATAAAGACTGGAAATCTGGGATGTAACTCCTCTTAGCCCATGATTCTTTGGTCTAGCTCTACCCGCATGGACATCCCACTCGCCTCAATGATGAAAAGATATTCCCTCTGGTGATACGAAACTCACCCTGCAGTGAAAGCAATCAACGACTTCCTGGAAGGGAACTAACCAGTCCATCCTGAGAATGACGTTATAGCTCATCATCTTTAGGACATAGAGGTCCCATAAGAAATGACACCCTGTGACCTCGAGAGGGAACTCCCTACAATGACGTACACTAGATTTAATTATCCCCAAAGGTGTGTCTAGTGTCAAAAAGTCGGCAGAATAAAAGAAATAGAGCCCAAGGCTCTCCACAACAGCAACAGAGATAAAGCTATATGTATCACCAATATCGAAAAATGATGAAGATAAAACTGAGGCTACTAAGATCGTACCTCAAACTGTAGAAGGTCCGGGATCCTACTCCTGATAGTTCTACTCTAACACAAAATTATGGCCTAACCCATGACCCTGTGACCATGCCTGACCACTCTGATCTGATCCTCACTACTGACACTGAAAGACTGGGGACTGACTACCATGGCCTCGACCTCCACCTCGACCCCAATGGCCGAAAGAACTCGAGTTCCCTGAGTCGTGAGAAACTGGTGGTGTTTCTCTTGAACAAATAGTCATGGAAGAACCTCTATCCCCTGCTATTGGTGAGAAAACCTCGCAAAATCGCTGAAGGTGACTCATCTTGACACAAGATCAGCACTCCACTAGGTCTCTCTAGAACTGCGGCCTCGTGTGCCCTGCCCTTCCACACTGGTAGCATACTACCTGGCTACCGGAAGATGTATCTCGCCTCCTCGGATTACCACGCGTAGACTCCCTACAGTGCTTCCTGCTGTCAACTGGAGGGATACTAGCTCTGGATATAGAACCGCCCTGGCATGCAGCTCTGGTGTCTCTCAGATTGCGCTCCGCAATTAGTGCATGGTTGACAAGGGAAGTGATGGAAGTAAACTGGAAGATATTCACCTGATATCGGATCTCCTTCTTGAGACCATCCTCTAACTTCCTTGCTAATAACATCCCATATCCACCTCGTAGTGGTGTGAAACACTGCAACTCAGTGAAATGAGAAGAATAATACATAATAGAAAGAGTACCCTTCTCTAGAATGAGAACTCCTGGGCTCGATCGGTCCTCAAGGTCTCCAGTTAGAAGTAGTCGTAAAACACATGCTCAAACTCCTTCCAATCCATATCCTACTGATGACCCGCCTGTGAGATCACATCCCACCACCTCTTGGCAGAGTCTCATATCATATAGGTAGTGAGCTTGACCCGCCTCTCTATAGGCGTTTCCAGATTCTCAAAGATAGTCAGCATGGCTTCCAGCCATGACTCTGCAGCCTGTGGTCCTCCTTCCCCTAAGAAGGCAGGAGGATGATGCTGCTGGAAAACCCATGTCAAATCTGTCATAGCCGTGGCAGGAGGAGGTGCTCCCTAAAAGGTATGAATCATCCCCATGAAGCCTTACCTAAACTGCGTATTAGCGCCTGCAACTAGTATGACAGTTAGTACCATGGCTAGCATGACTGGAGGATCGGTAGGAAGTCCTTGATCAGCCATATCTGGCGTATTATCACTATCATCAAACTGATGCACAACGAGAGGACATCTCGGAGGCATAGCTCGTAAAGATCAAAAGCATACCTTAGATTAGGAATATCAAGGATAGATAACAAAGGTATACAAAATGGAAACAAGAGAAGGAAACACTCAAGTTTTAGAAAACCTGACTACACGGCGGGTATATACTCTTCACGGCGTGTACATAACTCTATCCCCCTGCCCGAGTCTCCTTGCTCGGATAACCCACACGGTCATCTTAAACTGAGACTACACGACGTGTTCCCTGTGGACACAGCGTGAAGTAGAGAAGTTTTCAATGACCCGTGTTGTTATTTACACGGCCGGTTACACGGTTGAGACTACACGGCGTGTTCCGGACAAACACGACATGTACTTGATGATTTTTTTCCCTAACCCGTGTTGTTGGAGACATAGTTGGGTACATGTCTATCCCTTACACGGTGTGTTCGAAAAAAACACGACGTGTATTGGAGGAGATAACATTGTCTCGTGTTGTTTGTGACATCGCCAGGTACCTAAAACAAGGCTACATGGTGTGTTCGTACAAAACAAGATGTGTATAACATGAGCTTCCCTAACCCATGTGGTTATTGACATGGTCAGGTACACGGCTCACTACTACACGGCGTGTTCTTGGAGATTGTTCACAACCTGTGTTTCTGCTCACATAGTCAGTCACACAGGTTAAAAACTACATGGCGCGTATATATAAAGTACACGCTGTGTATTCTGGGTATTTCTGGGTAGTAGCTCTGAAACTGCACCGAAGCTCAGAAAACACTGAAAAACAAGCCTGAAGGTGCCAAATTCTGATCCATGAGGGCCCATACTCCCCATGAATCAAATCTTTTCATCTCTTACATATCATATATAAGGAAAACAAGTCAATGATCCACCATGTTCTTATTCATGAGATCCCATAAAACATCAGGAACCAAAATTTGGCATTAATTTAAGAAAGGTATAATAAAAACAATCTCTCTATCAATCTGCAGGATTCTATCAAATCATCTATCAAAACATCATGCATAATTTACACAATGTCTATCGAAACAACATGCAATTGCTAATGCACCCTATATGGCATGGAAAGAATGCATGGAATGTGATTTCTAACAAGTGCCTATATGATGCATGAGATGGAATACCCTCATCTCATCAGGTTGTGATAGAAATAGAACCACAATATCAACAAAAATAACAACACAAAGAATGTGAATCACTCTAGGTGATATCAGATAAACTGTAACATAGCAAAACCAGAAAACTGTAATAAGCGAGGTAGATTGGATTTTCACTGTACACGGGTTGGCTACTCCCGAGCACAGCTTAATACCAAGTACTGAATCCGTCATATCCCTGGATAAAGGCTCCAAACAGTAAATCAAGAGAAAAAACCCTCTAATACAACTTTGTAACGTCCCAGATCCGGAAGCCACCCAGAGGCACCCCGTACCCGGTTGGTCACATGGCCTCAAGCACATTTCCCCAAATTCCAGAGGCTGCCAACTAGAAGTGAGGGCCTTGGGTGTGATAGTGGGGAAACTATGCCCTCATTGGTAGAGCACACTGTAGAAGAAAAAAATATACAATAGCAGAAACTGTAACCATCCATACAAGAGTAAATGATAAAAAGCGGAAGACTAACCATAAACAATTGGAGAACACACACATGTATATAAAATGATGCATGATACATATGTCTAGGGAAACAGCCAAACAAGTCACAATGCTGAATACAATACTAAACCAAAGTGCAAAATAAAAACAGGTAAAATCCTCAGCATCTCAAGCCATAGCTTGTTCCCATGCTCTCCAGCTCCACAGCAATTCAAGTACATGAAGTAGAAGGGCGCTTTCCCTTATCTGTACCTGAAACAATATAATATAATTGGGCCCAGAATCACGGCCCAAACAGTGTGTGAGACAAGGTCCGAGTAGTTAACCTCCCAGAGATCTGTGCCGAATAGTCCATGAATACATGGCAAGTAAAAGTACCGGAAGCAAAAAACAAGAAAGCACACAACAGCTACAATCCACAGTGTCTAGCATATAAAGTACTCAAGTAATATCCAATCAACAAGTAGAACAACAGGTAACCCCCTGGGTAGTTCTCATGGCCTAACCCTTATTTTTCAACCAACAAGTACTAGTAACCCTCTAGTTCATCTGAAGAATAGACTCTCTAAGAAATCACACACCGTCAATTCCCCCTATGGTCTCGTAGCGTACTAACGGATCTTTGGGGAAGCACTCAACATCTCATTCCCCCTATGGCCCGTGTCATGGAACTACAGACTCTTTGAGAAATCACTCATCATCAATTACCCCTTTGGTCTCGCATCGAATTAATAAAACACTCTAGAGAAGCCCTTACGTCCATTCTCTCTATGGCCCACTACACTAGGTTCTCACAGCCCTTTGTAAAACAAACATGCATAGTGCGCGTATTGCCCCAAGTAGACCTCAAAAACTACATGGCTATCATTATAAGGCACAACAGCATAACAGTACAACATTTCCACTATCCTATAACTAGGCGTGGCAACTGGAAAAATGCCTAACAGGCAAAACATGCACAAAAAAACATCCAGAGCACAGTAAAAAAATTACCCTATTCACAAGCATTGACCTCTACTCAAAAAATCAAGCAAAGCAGGCAAACAACAAGGGAAAAAATAGAAAACACACAATATCCAGTTCAAGGGAATTGGTGGAATTACACAAAATATTTAGATACTTCATACAAAAAGGCACAAACCACCAACCTCAATGCTAAGAGATCAATATATATGAACCACGATGATTTATTCTCCTTAGAACGTCGAAAATATGAGAAAACATCCAAAACTCTCAACCTATGATATCTTGAGAAAGACGAGGAATTAGAAATCAAAGATCTTGGATAAGGAAGGGATTACCACTACGGTTCCAACACAATCGACGGCGGTCGATTCGGAGAACGGACGGAGGCTCGTAGATGTTTCGTAGCCGTATGGGTTCTCTTGGATGAAGAACTTGAAGTAGAAGTGAGTTCTTTCCATCAGGCGCAACCCCAATCCATTTAATGAAAAAAAGTACATGGCATGTACTTCTGGGGTACACAACATGTACTTGGAATTTCTATACTTTTCTTTAAGTGGCCTCCACACCACCCCTACACACCATGTGTGTGGCCCAGACACGGCCAGCACACGGCCTAGCGTTGCATCAAAGTACACGGCGTGTACTAAGGAAATTTCCATATTTTCCTCTTCTTCTCAAAAATGACCAGAAAAGGAAAAACATACCTAAAATGAAGATTTGGGTTCTTACAAGTGACCTCATATATATAATTATAATATCTGAATTTAAAAAAAAATATGGGTTAAGTGGGAGAAATACTCATTTAAAATCATGGGAAATTTTTGAAAAGGGTTTTTCCTAATTATAAAAAAATCTAAACCCAAAAGGGCCTTGAGAATGTAAGTGGTCCACATTTTATTTTTGATAATGTAATGTCTTAATGGAAGAAATTTGTTTGAACTTATCAGTATCAATGCCCAAAATTTAATGTATTTGATTTCATCACTAGATTTGAGAGAGTGATTTATGGGCTGTTATAGTTGTTATCAAAGGGAATGTTTAGATAAAATTGGATATTAGGATGTATTCATGTGAGGTTATCTTAATTATTATGGATACTATCATAGGTCTATAATATATAGGTTGATTATATGTTCAAATTATTAGAAACCCCATTTGAGGGTTTTATTTAGTAAAATTTTTGAGGTTATTAATGAAATTTTGGGAGTTTTTATTTTGGGGTTGGTATTTGGGACCCCTAGGATCAACATTAAGTGTTATTTTATGAGAAATTAATTTTTTAATGTTTAAATAAAATAAGGAATCCCTAGGTTTGTGTGAAAAAAACCGTATTCTGCAATGTAATGGGGAATAAACCCACAACTGAAGGTGATAAGGGAGTAGCTCCTTCAAATGACATACATGATGTCCTGGTTTGTATGACCTTTTTTCAGGAAAATATTATGTTTATTTCATAAAAGTAATAGATTTTATTTTATTTTGAATAGTTAATTTATCATGGAAAAATATATGATAAATATTTATAATATTTGGGATTCAAACATAGTCATAAAATACCTGAACAATTTTAAGGATAGTTATGTATTGAATGATTTGGTTTTAAATTTGTGTATTAAAGTTGAAATTTTGAGATTAATTTATGATTTTTTTAGAAATTATCTTAGTATGTTATAAAAATTTCGGTTTTTCATACTATCGGAATACAGAAGGAATATATTTTTATTGCTTTTGGGATAATGTGGTCCATTAAAATTTTATTTTAGTGCTTTAGGAATGAAAAATTCATCCGGATTACACATTTTTTGTAGAAAAATATGAGATTGTGGTGGAATTGCATTAATAATGGTGAAGTTATACTCATCATTTATCTATATTTCCATATTAACATAGTCTATATGATAAGATAATTCATCAACTCTATGAAATGGATCTTAAAATTAAAACTTTATCCTTGTACCTTCATTTTTTATGAAATGATGGTCTTTTCATTCATCACATATTTATGGTTTTGGGGCACTTAACATTCCATTGATCATTCACTTTACTATTATCAATTATCTATACAACTATAAATATATATCTTCAATTTTCCTCTTTTTCATATCTTCACTTACTACTAATGTTCCCAAACATATAAATGTAGTTACATATCATTCAAGATGACCCATATAATTCCCTTCCACTTTTATCAAGAAGATGTTTTATTAAAAATAATTATGATGTGGATTTGGGAAAATATCCAAAATATTATTTCAAAGATAAAGTTCAATTTGTGAGTATTCAATTTATTAAATGTGGGGAGGATGTAATACCTTGAGATTTTTTAAGAAAAAATTAAGCTTGAAAGTGTAAAGAACACGCAACACTAAACATAGATGAGAATATTACTCAGCAAGAATCTATGATATATTTGTTTGTAAATAAATTTAATCTCTTATATAGCTTTTATTACACACAACCATGATATTTTTATATTCAATATCATATTCTACATGCAATGCCATGATTAAATGACCGATGAAATATTTAACCATTATAACCAAGCCATTAAATCAACAGGTAGGAATAATATTAACTAAATTATGATATATATAAATATATATTTACCAATTTCATAATCTATATAAATTATTGTTAAATTTTTAGTAAATAATCAATCGATTTTTAGTAATGTGAGTTTATTTTTCAAAAACATGTTTTGTTAAAAAAAGATTCTTTTTCATGAAAATAATATTATAATAATTTTTTTTAAACTTCTAAAAAATTTATTTGATAAAATTAACTATTTTTTCAAATTTTAATATCAATATTAACTTTGGGTGAAATTTTATAATTTTTCTGAAAATAATGATTTTTTAATAAATAGTGAAAAAATACTATTTTTTGTAAAACTATCATTTCATTTCAATAAATTAAGTAATTTAAATTCCTAATTATTTTATAAAGAAACACAAATATTTTTTTTTTTTATTCAACCCAATTAATTTGTTTTAAATTATCTTTATATTTTATTTATTATAAGTTAATATTTGTTTTAAAAATGATTTTTTAAAACTATTTTAAATAACATAATGTTTCTCTGTTTTAATTAATTTAAATAATCTATAATGAGTAATGTTTCAAATTAAATTTATATATTACATATGAATAAATTTTAATTGAGATTAATATAATTATTATTACTATACCTAGTGTCGATATAAAATCAACAAGTTCTTGAAAAATACACTTCCCGAAACACCATTTTTTCATAGCATCAACGAGATTTTTTTAAAATATAATTTATAAAAAAATTTGAAATAAAAATAAAACATATAATTCAATTTTAAATAATAATGTAAAAATTATATTAGGGTCAATTTTTTTTATAATTCTCAGAAAAGATTAATTTTTTTGATGAATAGTAAAAAATGCTGAATTTTCATTGAAAATTTCTTTTTAGTTTAATTTAGTTATAAGGATGAATTATATTTTAAATTAGTTTTAAAGTAAAAAATATTTTATTTTTACATAAATATAAACAATTTTGGTCATTGGAATAAATATCATATTAAATTTCAAAATTAAAAAAAGTGTTATCTTTTGAACATTTTTCCCTTCTAAAACTCGCTTTCCCGTCATGTGTTTGGGTTTATTTTTAAATTATATTTTTTAATTATGAAAATTGAATTTATAAAATTGGATTCCATATTTTTTAATCATAATAATTTTTGATAGAAAAAAATTTAATCTTAATTTATGACCAAAATGAACAGTGAATGAAGTAAAAATAAATTATCGTTTTTAAGGTTAAAAAATAGGCTTACGAGGGATTTAAACTTAAAAGATAAGTTTAAAATAACCTATATACCTATCTAAAAACAATTTAATGGACATATTTTTACCATTAATCCTATAGGGTTCTATAATGCTTCATTTTGGACCATGTTAAAATATGAAAAAAATGTGAGAGTGCTCAATTCTTTTCAAAAATTCCATGAATGTCTCTTACCCAACATATAAAATGTCACCCCCTCTACTCTCATATAGTCACATTAAAACCTATTTGTTTTAGAAATAAATTCCTATATAACTTCCATAATTTCATCCACTCGTCCTAGAATCCATATTTTTGTCATAAAGAAAACTGGGGAAGGCTTTTCTGAAAACCTAATGATGATACACAAAGAAGAGGTAATGTTCTTGAATAGGTTTCATTATGTTATTTCATTATACAGCCCGTTAAATTATTATTAAACCATGATTATAGTAATTTTATGAACTATAACCATCTCCTCTTTCATCAAACGTGTTTAGAAATCATCATTCATGTGTACAACTAATTACAGCATCGCGAACTGATGTCATTCATTCTTCCATTTCCACCATTCAATGTTTGTATGATGATATATATTGAATATATATGATATTTATAACTTATTTATACATATTTATTCATTATATCATATATATATATATATATTACTTCACATCCCATTGGGGATATGATAACACCATTTGTGTGTATAGTGGACTACCACAACTAGGAGCGATGTGATTCATTTTCTCACAAATGAATTACATGAATGATAATAAGGAAACTTTTAATGACTATATGTGATATAAATTAAATAATTATGGTATTAATGATATATTAATCATTATTAAATAATAATATATCATTTTATCATTTTACACTAAAAAGTTGATAACATCGTTTGAGTGTGTGTGGACTACCATCTTCATGAAGCGATTCGACTCTCTCTTCCTCACCACGCCACATAGATAATTTATATAAGAATATTTAATGAAGTGTTATTTTATATATAATATTATTATCCTTATGTAAATATAAAATATTACTTACCTCATATAAATAGTGATCATTGAGAAGTGAAATGTTACTCATGCGTATGTACAACCAACCATGCCCACGATCACCACATACATAATTTTTCACAACCATATTTCATTATTATTTTTAAAATAACAATTGATTTATAAATATTGTATTTATATCATTATTATTATAATGTGTATTTTAATATAATTATCTCTGGGACCATAGTCAAAATACCATGTCATTTTTGACACATAAGCCAAATATGCTCAAAACATTGGATGTAAACCTAATTGATTATGTATTCATATATAACATGGTAATAATAGAAGTAAAAGAAAATATTGAACATTAAAAAGTTTATTAATAATGTATATAAGTAACATATTTTTATTCATTATGATTTTAAATAACAATCATCATCAATCGAACTCCAAGGAAAGGGTTTTCTCATCTCACTTTTAATTATTTGAGATATATTCCATATTCATGACTTATTTGGTTCTGTAGTGTATATAAATCACAAAAATATATTTTATGAATCTTATAAACAAATTTATATAGATTTTCATCTACATTTTATGATCTCTATTTTAGAGGTTTTATGATTTCAATGTTACCAATTAAGGAGATGATTTTTTTCTCAATTTTATTTCTTTGTGATGTATGTTCACTACAAAAAAATTGTTATTTAGCAGTGGTTTATTCATCATTGTTTGAAAAACTACTATGAAAAAAATCAGTTAAAAATATATATAATATAGTTATTGTTTCATAAAACATCCTTGATATTTTTTATGTGTTCAGTAACCTCAAACTTCATTTAAATCGTCAATATGAATTTTAAAAAACAATAATCCCCCCTCCCCTACTCCCTCTACGATACCCAGACAAATTCCCCCTCCCCCAACCTCCTCTTATTCTCTCCCCAATAGTAACCTAATCTTGTAACCCCCTTTCCTTACACCCTTCCCCTCTCCTCTCCCTAGAAGTGACCTCGAGCACACGGCCCCTAGCCTGTGACCTGCGACACCACCCCTTCCTCTGACCACGACCCCCGTGACCCTCCCCCTTCTAAAATACTCTCTATCCATCTCACTTATGATGAAACCCTTATCTCCCTCATCTGGATTGGTTCCCCTCTTCGGCAACGATGCAACCCACCCCTCTGAGATCCATTTACGTGTATCACATCCCCTCCTTGGCAGAAACATCAACCCCCTAAAGGTTATTTCATCCTCACCCTAATTTTATTTTATAGAAGAATTAAATAGAAAATCATGGATGATAAAAATAATATAGAATTTGTTTTATTCATTGGATACTAAATATATATGTAATTTTGGTTTGTAATGTGTTGTTTGGATTTTGTAGTTAATTGTTTAGAGTTATAATAATCATTAATTTTGGTTATGTTTTATTAAATTTAAAAAATAAATTCATTTAGGATATATGTCGATTATGGAATCTATATCATTAATAATTTCATGGTTGGTATTTGATATTAATTAATTCAACTTCTTTCTATATGTGATAATGACTCCAATTTTTGACAGATACATAATTGATGCTATTTTACAACTCATAACCAATTGGTGGAAGGGTTTGGGGTCACACATAGTTTCATCACCAAACCTAGAAAGGTCTCTAAGGATAAAGGCCTTGAATATGAGATATTAGACCCTTTTAAATTTTATCATAATGATTAATTTTTTATTCATATGTGGGGAATCATTTAGTTTGATAAAATATATTTAATAATGATAGAGTAGTTATGGTTACGTTTTATATTCCAGATAATCAATTATTGAATATGGTAATTAGAGAATCCAATATAGTTTCATTGATTTCATTTTAGCTAACATGATATTTAATATAACAACATATAATTTGTAGTTTTTTTCATTAGTCAAATAAAAAAATTATTCCATTATATTTGAAAATTGCAATATAAATTATTCAAATTCATTTAAACATCATTATTTATGTTTAGACTAAATTGATGGAATATTCGATTTTATGTTTTGTGCATAGAGTTGATTTTTATAATTCATGGAACAACATGAAGTCACACTAAACCAGTTCAATAGAATATAGACATATGAAGTTGAATATTTTGGGTATGCATGACATATCATGATATCCAAATAAAGTATTCTTTACATTCATATTTTTTAATTGTTGATCTTCTTATTAGTTAAACCATGGGAAATGGTCCGTACATTGATCAATGTGGCAAATTTTTTGTTGGAATAAACCCTCCTTAGTTAAAACACTAGGCTAGAATACACCATTATCATTTATTTGATTCATCTCATTCATCTATGTTTCTGAGAAATAATAATTTATTTGATTCAAGTAATTATATTAGATGTTTAGTAAAAAAGTATCATGATCTAATTCATCCAATTTAATTTTATCTTTGTTATGAAATAGACAATGGCGAAGTTGGGTGACATTTAATTTTGAGTTTACTTGTTAGAATAAAAATTTAAATCATTATATCTAAGTATATATGGAGAATACAACCCAATACATATAGATAAAATTTGGATAAAATTACCTTGAAACACACCTAGATATGCTAAGGGTTTGGAAGAATTTTTAGATTATTCAATTTCAAACTGATCAGTGGATGGTAGAATAAAATCATTGTGTCCATATTGTAAATTAAAAAAAAGGTTCAATAGAAATGATGTGTATTTTCATTTGATATTAAAATAGTTTCATGCTTGATATGTATGATGTATTTTTTGTAAAGACCCGTAAAATTCAAGGGAAATTTTTTTTCTTAAATTTCATTCGAATTTTACCAGAACGTAGTTTCTGACAGCACCTGATTCCGAGACACGGTGTTCCCCGAATCAATTTCCGAATATTAGCTCAGGTACGTTCAGTAAATGAAAGAGTGGGTTTTCCTAAAATTTGAATCGGTGCTCGGAATCAAAATCTGAAGGCACTGATAGAACCGTTGCGTTGGTAATTGCTTAAGAACACTTTTTCGGAGTTGCGTTTTCTCGGGTGAGGTTATTAATTAATTGGGTTAACTAAAGAATAAAAATAAAATTCGTGCAACCAATTTTATTTTTATTTAAGGTAGATTAAACCTATACATGGAGGTTGGGGTGGGACCCACTAGTTCCTAACTACCCTAGATAGGATATTAGTGAAGTGGGGCCCACATAAGCCCCACCCCTTTATTTCCTTTTCACCTCCCACGAGCATTTAATATGGTAACTCACCCGCACCTCCTCTTAAATGACAATTCAACTCTCGCGTTTAATTGGTTTATTAAACGCCTCATTAATTGGTCAACGCACGTTAATTAAACCATGTATTAATTTTGAATTTCAATTAAGGGTTGGAATGAGAAATAAAATAAGGCAACGCATTATTTTATTGTGGTTGTTTCGTTGTGCGAGAAGGATTGGGAAGAATTACTCAGGCCTTCGAATCCTCATCTTCCTCCGACAAAGGACGACGAAGAACGCCAAATCCTTGGAGATCGATGACGCGACGCCATGTACCGCGACGCCAAAAATCCTCTTCTCCATGATGCCGACAACGCTTACAGATCCTTCTTCCGTAGCGTCCTTTTTCCATGTCAATCCTTCGTTCATCAACGCTTGGAGGTAGGGGTTAATTGTTTTACTCGTGAATTATTTTTTTTTTCATTGACTTCTATTTGGGCTGCCTCTTATCGTAATAGCAGGAGGAGGTCGGACCACACGAACACGGCCGACCCTCCTCCCCCTTTGATGGTTGTACTTGATCGCGGTACAAGAAAAGGCGGCGCGGTGCAATAGCACCACGCGGAAACAATGAAGAATGGGCGAAGAAGCGCGGCGCCATCGTGTCGGGTCGTTGAGGCGATTCGAAGACTCCGCAAATTGTTTATTTGACGGCGGATCGACGGGCGATGACGGAATGGGCCGCAGAGGAGGTTTGATGTTTTTGAATTATAGTACGAGACTCAAGATAAACACCGGCGTAGACGGAATTGAAAATGGACCACCGGAGCAACTCCGGTGGCCCGCGGACGTCACAGGTGGCGCGGGTCACCGGTGTGGCGGCCGGCACCGGTCGGCCGCCCGGATGCAGCGGTGTCTCGGCGTGCCACCAGGAGGGACCTCTGTGGCTTCAGGCGCGGCGGAAGGAAACCGGTCCCGTGGCCGTGCAGGACCCGGGGGAGACGCGGCGACCAACGCCTCGTCGCTGGCTAAGGAAGGGGGGGACCGCATCCCCCCATGTGCGGCCGCTGGACGAGCCCGCTTGCCCCCCGGCCGGGCCGGGCCGGGTTGTGCAAACCGGATCGGGCCGCGCCCCGTCGGGTCGGGCCACGCCCATCCAGGTCGGACCCGGGTTGGGTCGACCCAGTTTGGGCGGACCCCGGGGGGTTGGGCCAGGTCTGACCGGGCCCAGACCCCCCATTTTCAGACCACTTCCGGTCTTTTTCCCATATCTTGGGCTACGGACCATCAATCGATGAACCGTCAGTTGTGATGTGATCCTTGGATAGAGATAGTCGTTTCATTATATTACACTCAAGGTTTCGGAGAACTTGGGATACGGCCGGGTTGGATCGAACATGAAACCAACCGGGCCTTCGGAGCGGAAACGATCATAACTTGAGCTTCGGACGTCCGATTGACGTGTCGTCTACTTTGTTGGATTCCTCTTAGTGAGACAGACCTTTTGGATTACTCCTCTAGAGTTTTGGACTCAGTTGGTGTATGGTCAGGTCAATTTTGACATTAAAAACCAACCGGTCCCCTGGAACAAAAAAGCCAATAACTTTCAGACCGGGCGTTCGATTGACGTGTCGTCTGTACATTGAGTTCCTATTGACGTGGCGGAACTTTGGGATACATCAACTCCAGACTATGTTTCAGTTGATGTATCGACCCCCTTGGCTCATGGAGCAGACCCTCCCAGAAACGAGCATGTTGTGTGCGGGAACCCTAGAGCTGGTTGCGTCTGCAACAATGAAGACTGCACTGAAATCCTATGTGGGTTCGGCAGGGATGAAGACCATATTGAAATCCTCTGTGGGTTCGACGGTAATGAAGACTGCACTGAAATCCTATGTGGGTTCGGCAGTGATGAAGATCGTACTGAAATCCTCCGTGGGTTCGACGGCAATGAAGATTGCACTGAAATCCTATGTGGGTTTGGCAGTGATGAAGACCATACTGAAATCCTCCGTGGGTTCGACGGCAATGAAGACTGCACTGAAATCCTATGTGGGTTCGGTAGCGATGAAGACTGTACTGAAATCCTCCATGGGTTCGACGATAATGACTACTATTCTTGTATCCTACATGGGTCTGGCAGTGTCTGACTCTGTTCTTGCTATCCTACATGGGTCTGGCAGAGTAGCTGGTCTGTACACTATGTGGGTCCGACAGCTTATCTAGTTTAGTATCCTATGTGGGTCCCAACATAGATGAATCAGTGGCTACATCTGATCAACTCTTTCACCTTTTGAAGATGTATACCTGTGTGAGCTGAGTCTTGACTTTCAATCATTTTCTTTGATATGATTGACATGTTTTCTTATGTGGATTTTGTTGTGCTTTCCTGTGTGGATTGGGTTGTAATATCCTATGTGGACATGATCGAACATGGGCTCGGATTTTGGAACCGAACAGGAATTGATGACTTAGGTATATGTATGGGCATATACCTAAGTAGTGTTGGTTGTTACTTTGTGATTGTATCTCTCCTTTTTGGATTATCCTTTGTGGATTTTGGGAGTCCTTCGTGGGTCTCGGGGTCCCTACTGAGTAGCGTATACTCACCCCTGCATGGGCTATGCCCTCACTACGTTTTGTTGGATGCAGACGACGGACATCGTTGATCATCTTTGAGGTTAGTGGAGCAGTTGGTACCTAGAGGTGGACCACTGGGCGGGACTTGCACGGAGCGAGGATCGGAGGTGGCCATCTGTACCCACCCTTCTTTTAGTGGACGGCTCGGTGTTTCTGCTTTACTTTCAGTTGTTGTACTTTCTTTCCATTTGTACATTACTTTCAGTTTGGGTTTGTATTCTGGTCCATTTACTTTCCGCACTTAGTTTTGTACCCAGTTTTACTTAGTGTTTACTTCTGCTGGCTTACTCTATGGTGTTTGATTACCTTATAAAGGCAATGCCTTCCCCCTTTTGTCGGGATTTACACCTTGGTGCTAGTCGCCAGCCCCTGGCCTATGGGAGGCGGGTTTGGGTAGTCACGGCACAGGCCCCGAGGACGGGTCGTGAAAAATTGGTATCAAAGGAGTTCGGTTCTACCGTAGAACTCAAGACTCTGATCATTCTTCAATGTGAATAAATAGTGTTTAGGGTATTGAGTGTGGTTATCAGTCCAGGGAGTCCAGTGTTGGTGTGGCGGCCGACGTATCTGTACACCAGGACCCTGACTTCTGATTTCTGACTCAATGCACGAAAACATTGATTGTATGTGTGTTTCAAAAGTTTTCTTTCTGATTACTCTATCTCAGCTCACCAGGTATACTGTTTTGACTGTGGCGCACCTGTTTCTTTTTAGGATGGCCCCACGACGGCAGCCAGCTAGGGTTCCGAGCATTGTGCGAGACGATAGCCCGCCGAGCGACGAGGCCTCGGTGCAGGGCCCTATGAGAGTGGAGGCACTGGCGATACCTCTACCCGTCGAGCCACCGATACTACCATCCCCAGCCGCTGAGATTGCACATCGCCTTAGTGTACTGCATGAGTTTCAGCGTCAGAGACTGCCCAGATTCCACGGGGAGACGGACTCTCATGTAGCCGAGGATTTTCTTGACGCGGTTGTTCAAGTTTTCAGGTTAGTGGGGACACTAGCTGACCTCATGGTGATCCTCGCAGCGAGCCTCATGCATGCGGCAGCAGGCAGATGGTGGAGCTTGATGCTCTAGGTTCACGATGAGGCATCTCTACTCTGGACATACTTCGAGAGTCTCTTCCACTCAGAGTTCTTCTCATCCACTCTCTGTGCGGTGCGCATCTAGGAGCTTCTACAACTGCGGCAGGGCAGCCTGACAGTCGCCCAGTACTTGGCGAGATTTTCCGATCTCTCGCGCTATTCGACAGACATGGTACGGGACCCATTCTTCTGGGCCCGGACCTTCGAGCAGGGACTAAGGCAAAAGATCAGGGTGTCAATGACCTCCCTCAGCATTCCGACAGAGGCAGGAGTACTGGAGCGAGATCTTATCATAAAGAGCTTTCTTGCTGAGCCTACGCCAGTAGTGAGACCTACCGCAAGGTGGCATGTAGAAGAGTCGTCTGCAGCTAGCAGTCGACGGATGTCACAGGGGTCCAGGCAGACCGGACCATCAGGTGGATGGCCTCAGGACACTGGCTCAGAGGTGCGGGGCACAGGACGCAGAGCCAGCCTTCTGAGGAGCAGGTAGTGCTACGTGTGCGGCGGGCAGGGCCACATGGCTTGTGACTGCCCGACCCGCCATATAGAGGACCAGCAGACTGTTGAGGGGCCACCCAGGTAGAGGTAGAGAGTCGATTGTGGCGGTCCTCTAAGAGAAGGTGGACGAGGCAGGGGAGCTGGCCGAGTAGCATGTGGTGGCAGACGCTTTGAGGCTTTACCACTACCACCACCAGGAGGTCCACCCAGACCACCGTGAGCTGCCGGGCAGAGACAGGCTCAGCTTCAGGCAGCGGAGGCCTACGACCACGGCACACCAGATATGATTCGAGGTATGATCTGTGTCTACTCCACCCTTGTTGTAGTTTTTATAGACACCGGATTGAGTCATTATTTTATTTCCACTACCCTTGTTCGGAGCTCGGAGATTTTGGTAGAGCCGTTGGCTCGATCCTTATGGCTAGAGACTCCTACGGGATCCCACTTGACTATTACGCACTGGTTCCGGTAGTGTGAGCCTTCTCTAGGAGGTGAGAGCTTCAGCAAGGATCTTCTTGTAGCGGCTTCGAGGCCTTACGTCTTCATCTTGGGAGTGGATTGGTTATCTACATTCCATGCTTAGATTGACTATATTAGGCGCAAGGTGGGGTGTGTACGCATCGATGGGAGCAGGTTTACCTTCACCGGCGAAAAGGGAGCCTTTGCAGCTCAGGCTGGACACACGAAGAGGAGAGGACAGCCCATCCCCCAACAGTTGGCTAGCCTCATCCAAGGAGCAGTTGACGTGCAGAGTCCGAGTTTTCCTATAGTGGTGGATCAGTATGCTGACGTTTTCCCCAATGACATCCTAGGACTACCTCCTCGTAGAGAGGTAGACTTCTATATTGACATGTACCCCGGGATAGCCCCGATATCCACTCCAGCATATCGGATGGCCCTCGCTGAGCTTTGAGAGTTACGGGTATAGTTGGAGGACGTGCAGGGAAAGGGATTCATCCGACCCAGTGTTTCACCCTGGGCTTCCCCAATATTGTTTGCCAAGAAGGCAGAAGGGAGCTTGCGACTTTGTGTCGACTATCGTCACCTAAACCAGGTGACTGTTTGGAACAAGTATCCGCTACCGAGGATTGACGACCTCTTCGATCAGCTCAAGGGGGCACGATGGTTCTCAAAGATAGACCTTAGATCAGGCTATCATCAGCTCAGATTTCGGGATTGGGACGTGTAGAAGATGGCCTTCAGATGTCGGTATGGGAACTATGTTTTCTTGGTTATGCCCTTTGGCATAACCAACGCTCTAGCAGTG
Organism: Viscum album; assembly: GCA_963277665.1. Classification (NCBI taxonomy): domain Eukaryota; kingdom Viridiplantae; phylum Streptophyta; class Magnoliopsida; order Santalales; family Viscaceae; genus Viscum; species Viscum album. The sequence goes on from OY728160.1 coordinate 1,380,789,458, forward strand.
TTCAGGGGTCTCATGAACATGATCTTTCAGCCATACCTCGATCTATTTTTCGTGGTCTTCATCGACGACATTTTGATATACTCGACCACTGAGGAGGAACACACCTACCACTTCCGAGATGTGCTAGACACACTCTGAGAGCACCAGCTTTATGGAAAGCTCTCGAACTGTGAGTTATGGTTACGTGAGGTCCACTTCATGGGACACGTCATCTTTGAGGCGGGAGTTGCGGTGGATCCTGCGAAGATCGAGGCAGTGCTAGCTTGGGAGCCACCAAGGAGCATGACGGAGGTGCGGAGTTTATTGGGACTAGCTAGGTACTACCGAAGGTTTGTGTGAGACTTCTCTAGAGTTGCAGCACCACTCTCATCTTTGAAAAAGAAGGGGAAACCCTTCATGTGGTCATACAGATGTCAGCAGAGCTTCCAAGAGTTGAGACAGAAATTGACCAGCGCCCCTATCTTGAGGCTACCAGAGGAGGGAGTAGGGTAGGTAGTCTAATACGATGCATCAGGGACTGGACTCAGATGTGTCCTGATGCAGGAGCGGGACGTTATCACATATAGATCATGTTAGTTGAGGTAGCAGGAGCAGAACTACGTTACCCATGACTTGGAGTTAGCAGTAGTGGTCTTCACTCTGATGATATGGCGACACTATCTGATGGGAGAGCGCTTTATAGTCTACTCTGACCACTAGAGTCTCAGGTACATCTTCTCATAGAAGGACCTGAATCTGAGACAGCGGTGATGGCTCGAGTTCCTCCAGGACAATGACTTTGAGATAGTCTATACTCATGTGAAGGGGAACGTAGTAGTCGATGCTCTCAGTAGGAGGAAGGGCATCCAACTACTACGGGAGGCGACGGAGCAGCTAGCCACTTTGCAGATATCTTTTTTGGATAGAGATGGAGCAGCCTTTCTTTAGTCACTCACAGTCACTCCTCCACTACTGAAGTGGGTGAGAGAGGAACAGCGTGGGGATGCTGACTGTGAGATGTGGCGTGCGTAGATATCCTCAGGACAGGCACCTGATGGATTCTTCGTAGGAGGAGAGCACGATGTACTTTTCATAGGACGTACCATGGTACCAGCTGCTTTGCAGGATGAGGTGCTGAGAGAGTTTTACACTTCCCCTTTAGCGGTACATCCAAAAGCGACAAAGATATACCAGGATCTCATACGACAACACTGGTGGCCAGGTATGAAGAAGGTTGTGGCATATTTCGTTTCTCGATGCCTCACTTTCCAGCAGGTGAAGGCAGAGCACCAGGCACCATCAAGCTTGGTACAGCCCTTGGAGGTCCCGGAGTGGAAGTGGGATGGGATATATATGGATTTCGTGACTGGACTTCCACACACCTCTAGAGGTCACGAATCCATTTGGGTGATTGTCGACCGACTCACCAAGTCGGGCCACTTCTTACCCATTAGAGAGAAGGGATCAGTAGAGATCTTGGGACATCCCTACATTCAGGAGATTGTATGGCTTCGTGGTGTGATATCATCTATCTTCCCCGATCGAGATGCTCTCTTTACTTCCCGGCTATAAAAGGGGTTGCAGGAGGCATTCGGGACGTAGCTACGTCTGAGCACCACCTTTCACCCTCAGACGGATGGTCAGACGGAGAGGACCATTCAGACTCTCGAGGACAGGCTCTGTGCATGTGTCTTCGACTTTGGTCGTAGCTGGGAGGACCATCTACCCTTGGTGGAGTTCTCGTACAACAACAGCTACCACTCCACCATCGGGATGGCACCATACGAGGCATTTTACAACCGGCCTTGTAGATCACCTTTGTGCTGGACAGACCCTAGGGAGTTAGCACTTGTGGGACCAGAGATGGTCCAAGCCATGACAGAGAAGGTGCAGGTCATCCAGGAGCGGATGAGGACAGCTCAGAGCCAGCAGAAGTCTTATGCTGACAGAAGGCGGAGGCCACTGAAGTTCGAGGATGGAGACCACGTCCTCTTGCGGGTCTCGCCTCGATGTGGATTATGGAGATTTGGCCAAGGTGAAAAGTTATCTTCGCACTTCATTGGACCATTCCAAGTCCTCAGCAGGGTAGGCGAAGTGGCTTACCGCCTGGCTCAACCACCTCAGTTGCACCGGGTGCACGACGTCTTCCACGTATCTCAGCTGAGGATATACGTGAACAACCCGACTCATATTATCGAACATGGGGAGCTAGACCTTGAAGATGTGGAGACCTTTGCGGAGGTCCCGGTGGAGATCGAGGATCGATTGGAGCAGGTCCTACGTGGGTGGTCTATTCCTTTAGTGTGCATCAGATGGAAGCATGGGACCCTCTAGGAGAGAACTTGGGAGCGGGAGGCTCAGATTCATGCTTAGTACCCACATTTGTTCCCCTAGTTTATAATGTATCTTTACGGGGATGTAAAGCCTTGAGGTGGGAGTAATGTAAAGACCCATAAAATTCAAGGGAAATTTTTTTTCTTAATTTTCTTTAGAATTTTACAAGAACCCAGTTTCAGACAGCACCTTATTCCGAGGCCTGGTGTGCCTGGAATCAATTTCCTAAGTTTAGCTCAGGTACGTTCAGTAAACGAACGAACGGGTTTTCCTAACATTTGAAACGTTGCTCAGAATTGAAATCTGAGGGCACCGTTGGAAGCGCAGCGCCGGTAATTACTTAAGAACACCTTTTCCGGAGTTGCGTTTTCTCGGGTGAGGTTATTAATTAATTGGGTTAACTAAAGAATAAAAATAAAATTTCGGAAACCAATTTTATTTTTATTTAAGGTAGCTTAAACCTATGCCTGGAGGTTGGGGTTGGACCCACTAGTTCCTAACTACCCTAGGTAGGATATTAGTGAAGTGGGGCCCACATGATCCCCACCCCTTTATTTCCTTTAAACCTCCCATGATCATTTAATATGGTAACTCACCCGCACCCCCTCTTAAATGCCAAGTCAACTCTCGCATTTAGTTGGTTTATTAAACGCCTCATTAATTGGTCAAAGCCCGTTAATTAAACCGTGTATTAATTTTGAATTTCAATTAAGGTTGGGCATGAGAAATAAAATAAGGCAACGCCTTATTTTATTGTGGTTGTTTCATTGTGCGAGAATGATTGGGAGGAATTACTCAAGCCATGGAATCCTCATCTTCCTCCGACGAAGGATAACGAAGAACGTCGAATCATTGGAGATCGACGACGTGACACTGTGTACCGCGATGCCGACAATCCTCTTCTCTGTGATGCCGATGATGCTTATGGATCCTTCTTCTGCAGTTTCCTTTTTCTGCATCAATCCTTCATTCATCAACGATTTGAGGCAGGGGTTAATTGTTTTACTCGTGAATTATTTCTTTGTCGTTCATCGACTTCTATTTGGGCCGCCTGTTATCATAATAATGGGAGGAGGTCGTACCGCATGAACACGGTCGACCCTCCTCCCCCTTTGATGGTTGTACTTGATTTCGGTACGAGCAAAGGCGGCGCAGTTCAACGGCACAACGCGGAAACAATGAAGAACGGGCGAAGAAGTGTGTCGCTGTCGTGACGCGCCGTTGAGGCGATTCGAAGACTCCGCAAATTTTCTATTTAACGGAGGATCGATGGGCAATGAAGGAATGGGCCACAGAGGAGGTTTGATGTTTCTGCAGTAAATTACGGGACTTGAGATGAACATCGGCGCAGATGGAATTGAAAACGGACCACCGGAATAACTCCGGTGGCCCGTGGACTTCACCGGCGGCGCGGGTCGCCGGCAGCCGGAGGCAGCGGCCGGCACCGGCTGGCCGCCCAGAGGTGGGGTCGTCCCGGCGCGCTGCTAGGAGGGACTTCGTAACTGACGCCGTGATGGTAGGTGACTGGTTCTCCGGCCACGCGGGACCCAGGGGAGACGCGGCGACCAGCGTCGTGTCGCTGGCTAAGGAAGGGGGGGGGGACCACGTCCCCCCATGCTTGGCCGCTAGCCGAGCCAGCGTGCCACCCGTACGGGCCGGGCCGGGTTGCGTAGACCAGACAAGGCCGTGCCCAGCCAGGTCGGGCCGTGCCCAGACGGGTCGAACCCGGACCCGGGTCGGGTCAACTCAGGGGGGTTGGGTCGGGTCGGACCGGGCCCAGACCCCCCATTTTCAGACAACTTCCGTTATTTTTCCCATATCTTGGGCTACGGAACTCCGATAGACGCACCGTTAGTTTTGATGTGATCCTTGGATCGAGACAGTCATTTCAGTATATGACACTCAAGGTTTTGGAGAACTTGGTTTATGGCCGGGTTGGTTCGAACACGAAACCAACCGGGCCCTCGGAGTGGAAACGCTCATAACATGAGCTCCGGACGTCCAATTGACGTGCCGTCAACTTTGTTGGATTCCTCTTAGTGAGATAGACCTTTTGTCTTACTCCGCTTGAGTTTTGGACGCAGTTAGTGTATGATGAGGTTGGTTTTGACTTTAAAAACCAACCGGGCCCCTGGAACGAAAAAGCCAATAACTCTCAGACCAGGTGTCCGATTGACGCGCCGTCTGTCACGTTGAGTTCCTATCGACGTGGAGGAACTTTTGGATACATCAACTCCAGACTACGTGTTAGTTGAGGTATCGACCCCCTTGGCTCATGGAGCGAACGCTCCCAGAAATGAGCATGCTAGGTGCGGGAACCCTAGAGCTGGTTGCGTCTGCAACAATAAAGACTGCATTGAAATCCTATGTGGGTTCTGCAGTGGTGAAGACCATACTGAAATCCTCCGTGGGTTCGACAGCAATAAAGACTGCACTGAAATCCTATGTGGGTTCGGTAGTGATGAAGACCGTACTGAAATCCTCCATGGGTTCGAGGGCAATTAAGACTGCACTGAACTCCTATGTGGGTTCGATAGTGATGAAGACCATACTGAAATCCTCTGTGGGTTCGACGGAAATAAAGACTGCACTGAAATCCTATGTGGGTTCGGCAGTGATGAAGACTATTCTGAAATCCTCTATGGGTTCGACGGAAATAAAGACTGCACTGAAATCCAATGTGGATTCGTCAGTGATGAAGACCGTAATGAAATCCTCTGTGGGTTTGACGACAATGAAGATTGCACTGAAATACTATGTGGGTTCGGCAGCGATGAAGACTATACTGAAATCCTCCGTGGGTTCAACAACAATGACCACTGTTCTTGTATCCTACATGGGTCTGGCAGTGTCTGACTCTGTTCTTGCTATCCTACGTGGGTCTGGCAGAGTAGCTGGTCTGTATCCTATGTGGGTCCCAGCATAGATGAATCAGTGGCTACATCTGATCATCTCTATCAACTTATGAAGATGTATACCTGTGTGATCTGAGTCTTGACTTTAAATCATTATCTTCGATATGATTGACTTGTTTTCCTATGTGGATTGTGTTGTGCTTTCCTGTGTGGATTGGGTTGTACTATCCTGTGTGGATGTGATCGATCTTGGGCTCAGATGTTGGAACCGAACGGGAATTGATGACTTAGGTATATGTATGGGCATATACCTAAGTAGTGTTGGTTATTACTTCGTGATTGTATCTTTCCTTTGTGGATTATCCTTTGTGGATTCTGGGAGACCTTCGGGGGTCTCGGGGTCCCTACTGAGTAGCATATACTCACCCCTTTACGGGCTATGCCCGCACTACGTTTTGTTGGATGCAGATGACGGAGAGCGCTGATCGTGGATTAGGCTAGTGGAGTAGTTGGTACCTGGAGGTGGACCATTGGGCAGGACTTACACGAAGCGAGGAGCTGAGGTGGATATTTGTACCCACCCTTCAGGTGGGACTTCCAGTAGATGGCTCGACGTTGCTGCTTTACTTTCAGTTGATGTACTTTCTTTCCAGTTGTACTTTACTTTCAGTTTGGGTTTGTATTCTGGCCCATTTACTTTCCGCACTTACTTTTGTACCCAGTTTTACTTAGTGTTTACTTCTGCTGGCTTACTCTGTGGTGTTTTTTTATCTTATAAAGTCAATGTCTTCCCCTTTTTGTTGGGATATACACCTTTGTGCTAGTCTCGAGCCCCTGGCCTATGGGAGGCGGGCTTGGGGTAGTCACGTCACGGGCCCCGAGGACGGGTCGTGACATTTTTCATGGGTAATCAAGTCTTATGGAACTTCAAAAGAATGAAAATAATGTTAACGAAATACAAAGTCACTCATTAAAGGAGAATTAAGCTTGAAATTTGTTAAATGATGCATTTGGTATTATATAATAAAATGTACAAGATTTCAATAGATCAACATAACCTTTAGTTGACACTGATCAGGATAATTTTTATTAGAACATCAGTGATCGAAAAAAATTATTTTTATGAATTAGTTTAAGACTGATAATAAGAACTATATGTTTGGTGTGTCAAGTATTCAAAGTAGTATTTTCTACTTAAGTTGTACATATCAAGTGTATTTTTGTAATTATAGACAAATAAATGTACATGCTTTTATATTTGATTCATGATTCATTTAGTGAAGCTAATATTCCTATATCATTCTATGAGAAGAATAAAGTCATCAACAAACTTGGACTTGATTATACCGAGATACATTAATTCCCTAATGATTACATGATTTTCTGGGGAGAAAAGTATAATAAAGAAGAATGAACAAGATTTCATACAATAATATGGAAGTAAATGAAGAATACTGACAGTATAAATCAATGAAACCCCAAGAATAGATACATGTAAAAAACTTTTAACAATATACTGCTTTTCTTTCCTCTAAAACCATTATTTCAAAGATTATTCGTGTCGTCTATGACTATAGATGACATGAAGTGGCATGATTAGGATAGTAATTATGGCATGTTGATACATCCCAAATATTCAAAATCGTGGAATATGTTTTATTCGTTATATCCATATTTTTCTCTGGATCTTATGAATATACATTTGGGATTGGATTATGTTTGTTTTATCCCTTTTTGTACATTAAGTACTATTTATAGAATTTGTCCAATTGTTTTTATCCCTTACAATCTACCTCCATGGATGTGTATAATGAATACTTATTTTATTATTTTGATTATTATTCCTATAATTTAAAATGATGTAAATGACATTGATGTATACCTTCAACCTTTAATCAATGAATTGTGAGAATTATGGGATGATGGATTGGAAACATATAATGCTTCTATGAGATAACTATTAGATATTAATGATTTTTTAATGTGGACTATTAGTGAATTTATTGGACTAAGAGATTTATCTGGTTGGAACACGAATACTGGTTTGGCTTATCCATTTTGTAATTTTGATTTTGAACCTCAATGATTACCTCGTAGTATAAAATGGTTTTTATATGCCATTGTTGATTTCTTGATACTTATAATAAATTCTGGTTTAGCAAGACATGATTAAATGGAGATATTGAAATGATAAAGTCACTGATGATGTTATCTAGTTCATAAATCATGGTAATATTAATGAATTTCACTGAAGAATTTGTAAAATTTCATTAGTTTAAAGATGGGTAGGATAGGGTATGAGGTAAATTTAAGGATCTCCTTAATGCGTGTAAGGATTTGGTGTTAATGAATATAAATCTTTTTTTGGAAAAATGAGAATGGAAGGTATCCTAAGATATTTTTATAACGACAAATCATGATAAATACATATTAATTTAAGCATTAAATAATATAAAAGTACCATATGGATATTTAAGTAACATATCAAGGTGTGTTGACTTAAAAAATCAAAAGTGACATGGATTGAAAAGTAATGACTCACATATTTTGATAAAGTAGTTGTTTCTGTTGGCTTTGTGTAATACATTAACAAAAACATTAACTTCTGTTCTAGTTTATTTTTTACCCTTTCTAGAGAGGTTTGTGGGAAAACTCTAAATCCAACTGATCTTGATAATCATCAGTAAATAATGGCTTTGACATTATGTAATTTTGAGATGTTATTTTCCCCCTTTATTCTTCACAGTCATGATTCATTTGACTATTCATTTTGTTGAAGATTCTAAACCTAGTGGCCAGGTAAACTATAAATGGATGTACAAAATTTATAGTTACATTGATATTTATTTATTTTCATTAGTGAATTTTATTTTATCAAATCATTGTATAAAATTACAAAATTTGTTTCCTATTTTCATCATATGGTAATTAGGTCATTTGAAATTATATTTGGGAAATAAATCTCAACCAGAAGGGTCTATTTTTGAAGGATACATTGATTAAGAGTAATTTAGCTTTCGTTACAGGTATTTGGATGAGATTGAGACTAGATTCAATAATGTTAGACGAGCTAAAAACATCTCCACTAATTCTAGTTCTGAAAATCACTCATCCGTATTTCAAAATATTGGGCATCCAATTAGAAAGGGTCAAATTTTACACAAACTTAATTAGAGGTTCTACAAGAACATATATATAGGTTCTACTCAATATTGTTATTATAGATCAATTTATTAAGGAATTGCAACTCCAAACAAATAGGCCATAAAGGGGTTAAGCTCGAAATGAGAAGAAATTAAAAAAAATGTTAGTAAAGAGCTTGTTGAATGGTTCTCCCAACATGTATGTATATACTCATATTCATATTATTTATGTGTAGTTATTTTTTATATGTTAAGAGTAAAAAATTATATCTTTTTGTATAGATAATTAATATTGACAATATTGATGAAATTACTAATGTTTTGAATTTTTTGGCTCGAGGTCCTCTAAGGATGTTTAAGAGATTTGCTACATAAAATATTCATGGCTTCAGGTTTTGTACAATTAATACTAAAGAAGACAAGAAAACACAAAATAGTGGTGTATTTACATTTGAATAGGTGGGATATTATGGGAATTTGATTGATATAATTTAATTAAAATGTCATTGCTAGTTTTCCATTTACTTCTTCAAATTGAAGTGGGTCAACATTGATAGGCGTATAATGAAATATTTTTTACATTTTAATTTTTTCAACTTCTCTTATGTAATGACCTGCCAATTCTCATTGGCTTGAGAGTACAACGAGTCATTAATAGGCCTTAAGCGACATCCCCAAGACGCCAAAGGCATGCAATAAATGCCGAAGGGTTTCAAATATAATTTGGGGGACGATTTACCCTTTTAAAAATAAACTCATAAACCAACCATAACCAAACATTAACTATATGATGCCTGAACAAATGAAGAACAATAAAAAAAAATCATTTATAATAAACCACATCAAAGTACACAATAGTGGAAGACCAAACCAAACATCAAAGAACACAGCAGAAGAACCACTCAAGACTCTCAAAAGACACCCAAAACTCCACGCTCCACAAACTCCAAGCTCCACAACATCTCCGAAGCATAACCATAGGCCACTATAAATAATATGTTTTCCTTTACCTGTGTCCTGGAATACGACATCAGAAAAAGTACCAACGTTCCAAAGCAGGGGTGAGTATAAAACTCAGTAGGTTTTCCCCAATGACTTCCCTACTCACACCACTAGGATAGAATAGTTAGCCACATTTATATAAAAACAGTTTATGTAAAACATTTTATCAAAAGTAGTTTATAACTAAATATAAACAAGTTTCCAAAACCATTCATAACCACTGGCATTCAAAGATCAATTTAAACAAATTTTTCCAACAAGTTATTTTTCCAGAAAAATAACCAAACAAGATTTCGAACCATTTCCCATACCATGCTACCAACCATGCATGCTTTGTTATAATAGTTCCATACTCATGAATGGTTTCTCATCGATCTACCAAGTCATCACAAGGAAATTGTTTTCCGTGTACCATTACACCTTAGGCACCGAGCACAAGGTCATATTTCAACCAATCCCCATACTTAAAAGTCCCATGTTCCATTAAACGTTTGGCACCGAGCACAAGGTCCTATTTTAACCAAGCCTTGTATATGCAACATGAACACACACCACAAATTCAAAAAATTCATCCCAAAACCATCCTTTCAGTAAAACACCATTTTATTGAAAACCATTTCTATCAAAACCAAGTGTGTTCAACCAATGCAAACCATTTCAATAAAACTGTACTTTTATTGAAAACCAAAGAATGAACCAATTTCATAAAGACATTTAAATTCCAAACCATTTCAATAAAACACCCATTTTTATTGAAAAATCATCTTTCATCAAACCATTTACCAGTCCAGAAAATCCATAATTTAAAATCAACATTTTTAATTCAAGAAGCCAAATCACTTTGCACAACAATTTACCAGGATCTCACAATTTCATCAAAACCATAAATAATCACTAAAGAAGATTTATTCCATGATTTTCAAAAGAAATTTCATTCAAATAGACCAATTTGAAACCAAGCCAATCTATTAAAACAAGATGAGTCGAGAGTGAAGCCTCCTACCTCAAAGGTTTTGACAAAAACCCTGACGGAGAACGCACAAGAAAACTGGGCTAGTTCACCAAGGATCCTCCTTAGATCACTTCTCCTAACACAACCAAGACCAAATCTCATCATATTTGGAATCCACACACTTAGATCTACCAATAAAGGGCATATATCTAAGAAACTGAGAGAAGAGGAGAAGTATATCTAAGTAGATCTATGAAACCAAACAAGAACGATCACATACCTCAAGAATCCACCTTCGATTCATCAATAGAAGCCTTCAGATCACCTCCTGAATGATGGTAGAACCCACTTTGACCTTAGGAGAACCAAAATCCCAGGTAAGGGCCACTTAGGAGGAAAAAAGAGCTACTTAGAGGAAAAAACGTGTGAGATCCACCTTTATAGTTTCTCGTTAAAGTGGTCACATGGTTAGTTCGCACGGTTTGATAAATCGTACACTAACCGTGTGTTAGCTACTGACTTGGCCAACCTTCTCACACAGTTTGGTTGCATGGTTAGACAAAACATGCACCACTCATGTGGAAGCTACTACCTTCAATACCAACTCGGCACAGTTTGGCTGCCCAGTTTAGACAAATCGTGTACCGCCTGTACGGCTTCCCTTTTTCCCCCAAAACTTCATTCCGAGTTCTCCCGACTCTCCCATACATCACCCTTAACTTTATCACCATTAAAAGCGTCAAGAAATGGTTACATACTAGAAACTAGGGGTACTAAATTCTCCCCACCATTGGTCTTTCTGTCCACGAAAAGTAGAAAACCTTCAGCCAGCTGAAAGAGTTCCGGCCACTGCTCTTTCATTTCCTTTTCTCGTTCCCAAGCCTCTTCTTGAATCTGACCATGCTTCCATAAAACCTGCACTAGACTAATGCTTTTTCCATTAAATACTTTCTCTTGACTATCCACAATCCGTACCGAGATATGTATCAATGAAGCATCTGGCTCTAGGTCAACGCGATCCCATCTGATCACATGGTCAGGATCAGGACGATACTTTTTCAACTGAGATACATGGAACACATTATGCACTGAACTAAACTGTGGTGGTAATTCTAACTGATATGCCACCTCTCAAGCCCATTACAGTATATCAAAAGGGCCAATTTATCTAGGAGATAACCTTCCCTACTTCCCAAAATGACGATGTCCAAGCCTTGGAGAGATCCTCAAGAAGACATGATCACCCACAACGACTGACAACGGTCTTCGACGGTGATCTGCATAAGATTTATGATGACTCTGAGTCGTCTCCATCCTCTTTCTAATCAACTGGATCTCTCTGTTGTCACATGGACAAGGCTTCGCCTGACTAGTGAAGTTTCACCCATTTCCACCCAGCATAGTGGAGAACGACAAGGACGCCCATACAATGCTTCAAATGGAGCCATGCATATCGAAGCTTGATAGTTGTTATTGTATGATAACTCCACTAAGGATATATGATCCTCCCATGATCCACCAAAATCCATTATACAAGCCTGAAACATGTCTTTAAACATTTGTATCATCTCCTCGGATTGCCCATCCGTCTGAGGATGTTACGCTATGCTCATCGTCAACTGAATCTTAAGGGCTAGCTGTAATGATTTCCAGAAATGAGATGTGAACCTCGGATATCTATCTGAGAAAATAGACACTGGTACACCATGCCTCTTTACCACTTCTTGGATAAAGATTTTTGAATGATCTTCCACCGTATGAGTTTCATGAATAGGGATGAAATGGTCCGACTTGGTTAGACGATCCACTATCACCCAAATGGAATCGTGTTTCCAGAAAGTTCTTGGATGATCTATAACAAAATCCATTTTTATATGATCCCATTTCCATAATGAGATATGTAAATATTGTAACATACCAACTGGTCTCTAATACTCTGCTTTAACATGCTGAAAAGTTAAGCACCGTGAGACGAACTCGGCCACTTTCCTTTTCGTGCTGCTCCACTAAAACTACACCTTCAACGCCTTATAAATATTTTGTGTACCTGGGTTTACATATCATCTTGAATGGTGATAAGCATGAAGGATTTTTTCCTGAAAAACCACAGGTACAACCATCAGATCTATGAAACACAAAACTGAACCCCCATCATGTTTCCATCCACCAATGGTCTCCCCACTATTGAGTTTTAAACGTACAACCAGACATTCTGCATTAGATGTTTGTGCTCCTTTGATCATCTTTACTAAATCAGGAACAAGTGTAGCAGAAAAGAAAATAGTAACATCACCTCGGTCTTTACATTCCACATGCATGTTGGCTAAGACCAACATCAACTGCCATTCATCTGAAGCTTCTTTCACTAACTGAGCATATGACATTCTACTCAATGCACCCGCCACTGAATTTCCATTTCCTGTTGTATATATCATGTAAAAGTAAAACATTTAAAGATACTGCATCCACCTCTTTTGCCCCAGATTCAAATCTCTCTATGAGAAAATGTGTTTCACGCTTTTGTGATCCATAAACACAGTAAATTTTTCACCAAAGAGATAATGTCTCCATGTTTTCAAAGCATAGACGACTACAGCCAACTCCAAATAATGTGCTGGGTAATTTTTCTCATGAACCCTCAATTACCTTGAGCCATAAGCAACTACATGGTCGCCTTCCATGAGGACACAAACCAACCCTGTTCCCAAAGAATCACAATACACCACATACCCCTTCTCTAATTCTAGAAAGATCAAGATTGGTGCTGATGTAAGGAAAACCTTCAATTCCGGGAAAGTATATTGACAATCATTTTTCCATTAGAATGGAACATTCTTCTTTGTCATAGCTGTCATTGTTGAATCTATTCATGAGAAATCACACACAAAGTGTCGGTAGTAACTATCCAGACTAAGAAAACTACGTATCTCGAACACATTCTTCCGTGGTTTCCAAGAGATAACGGCTCTATATTTTCAGGATCAACTGAAATACCTTTCTCAGAAATGACATGGCCAAGGAAACTTACTTCTCGTATCCAAAAATCACACTTTGATAATTTGGAATACAAATAATGATCTCTCAAGATTTGTAACATTGTTTCCAGGTGCTCCTCATGATCAAACCTTGTCTTTGAATACACCAAGATATTATCCACAAACACAACAATAAAATAATCCATACATCGATAAAATATTTGATTCATCAAAGTTATGAAGACTGCTGGTGCATTCATTAGACCAAAAGTAAATACTACATATTTGGAGTGGCCATATCTACTTCTAAAAGTTGTCTTCGGAATATCCTCCTTTTGAACTTGCAATTAGTGATATCCTGATCACAAGTCAATCTTGGAGAACCAGTGAGCTCCCCTTAATTGATCGAATAGATCATCAATGCATGGAAGTGGATATCTATTCTTTATCATAACTTGGTTAAGCTTATAATAATCAACACACATCAAAATATTTCCATCTTCCTTCTTCAAAAACAACACTGGTGCTGCCCATGGAGAAGTAATTAGTCAAATGAAACCCTTGCTTTCCAGATCCTCTAACTGCACTTTCAATTCTCGTAACTCCATTGGTGCCATCCTATAAGACGGAAGGGAAATAAGACTGGTCCCTAGAATGAGATCAATCATAAACTCCACTTCACTTAGAGGTGGTAACCCTGAGAAGTTATTGGGGAAGACATCTAGAAATTGATCCACCACAGCTGGAAAACTATTTTCCTAAATCTCTTCCATTGATGTTAAGGTCAACGCTATCTGTTGGTAAGAGATCGTTCCCACCATTGGTGATAACAAGCTCTTTAAATCTTTCTTTACCATCCTCTCTTCTCTAAAGAGATGGTTGATGTCGTCCTCAGTCGTGAAACTAACTGTTCTCCTATAACATTCGATGTGAGCCTTAACCATTGTCAACCAATCCATACCCAGGATTACATCGTATAAATCTATTACCAACATTGAGAAGTCCTATTTTAACTCAACTCCATCAATAGTTATAGCTCATGATCTACACATAAAGTCTTGACGTTCTCTTTCAACAAGAGGAGTTTTTAGTTTCAAAATAGAAGGCATCATTTCAAGTTTTAAACATAGAAAATCAATAGCACGATAAGCAATGAAGGAATTTTATGCACCCGTATAAAAGAGAACTTGCACCAGTATAGAATTCAAAAGAATCGTATCTCTCACCGTAGATGGTCCAGCTTGATCATCGACCATAATCTGCTCATCTCCATACAATTGCTTCATCGTTGCACTGTTATCCTTGTTTCCTTGCTGAGATTGGCCTAGTTGAGGAGTCATGGTATTTTAAGAATCACCATGTCTAGCTTTGTTATGTTGATGAGACAGATTCTATTTTCCACGTCCTATCGAAGTATATGATGCTTGCAACGCCATAGAAGTGTCCCAAGCACCCAACCTAGGAGCACCATGACAATAGCGCTGCAGATGTCCCATATTGTTGCAATTATGCTATGATCTTGGTTGCATCGTACACTCTCTCTTTATGTGGTCATTCAAACCACATTGAAAAAAACCTACTTTGCTCTGTGGACGTCGAGGAAGGTTCACTGATCACGCCGTCTAGTTCTGATTTCCACTTGAACCATGGAAATAGATGTCCCTCTTCCTCTTTTTCCCAATGGCTGAGTTACAACCATTTCCCATAGGTATCATCATGCCTCCTCCCATTGATCCCGAGATATCACGTTCAGCAACAATCACTCTACTCACTTTTGCTGTTTAATTCGTAATACAGAGCACTGCAATCTTCGATCGAATCTCCTTCCTTAGCCTCGATTCAAAGATGTGTGCCTTCAATGACGCACATGCCGCAACCTCTGGGAAAAAACGGACTAAATTCCTGAATTTTTCTGCATACTCTGTGACAGAGAGACTCTCTTGTTTTAGGCTGAAGAAGTCTGTCGTTTTCTAGATCTTGAACATGTGAGTATAGAATTGATTGTTGAACGATTCTTCAAAATCCTCCCACGTAAGGCCTTCATCCAATTTAGCATGCACCTCCAAATCCCACCATTGATGTGAAAGATATTTGAGCATATACATCTCCAACTTGACCTTGATCTCTGATGGTGTGCCGATGAAATCGAAGATACGATTCATCCTACTTATCCATACCTCAACCTTTTTGGGTTCAGCATCACCCCGAAAGCTTGGTGGATTTTTCTTCATGAATTGAATGGTATGATCCACTTTCCTTGGTTCATTCCTCTGGTTCCACATATCCACAGCATGAAAATCCAGGAAAATACTCTGAACCAGCTCTTGGTTCACACATGGTTCTGGTGCAACCACATTCTCCATAGCTTCTTCAGTTTGGTTTCGACGATGCCTACTGGGTTCTATTTTCTAAACCAACGACAAACTCTGTCAATCTCACTCTCTAGCAACTGATGGCTTAGCATTCAAATTCTATCACATCATCTATCACAACATTTTTTTTCCAAAAACAACCTTTTTCCATGTTCAACCATTTTTTAAAACATTCAGCATGCTTTTTGAAAATCATCCCATTTTCAAAATACACCAAATACCCTATTTTCAAAATCATTCACTTGAAAACAATTTTTACATTTTTCAAAAATTGTCACCATGCACAAAATCCTGACTCATTCCTCATAATGAAATATGCAATCCTAGTGGGAATTCATTCCTATACAATGCATGTCATGCTCTTATCATTGGCTAAACCCATGAAAATGTGATTTTCAACATTCTAGAACTGTATCCAAAACACTTATGTACCAGAAACCCTCGTAACTTGAAGTTCCGCATAAATAGGTTAGCTACGAACTTTTATGCTATACATTTCACGTTCCGACAATCCTACTGCTATCTAAGATTTCTTCCCAAGGAATAGACAAGAATGAATTTCAACTCCAAGACCATGAACATCGATGACCACTTGTTTGGCAAGGACTGAACAAGCTGATACCATTAGTAATGACCCGCCAATTCCCATTGGCTTGAGAGTACAATGATTCATTACTAGGCCTTAAGCGACATCCCCAATACACCAAAGGCTGGAAATAAATGCTGAAGGGTTTCAAATATAAGTTGGGGGAAGATTTACCCTTTGATAAATAAACCCATAAACCAACCATAACCAAAAATTCACTATATGATGCATGAAAAAATTAAGAACAATAAACAACATCATTTATAATAAACCACATCAAAGTACACAATAGCAAAAGACCAAACCAAACATCAATGTACACAGCGAAAGAACCACTCAAGACTCCCAAAAGACACCCAAAAATCCAAGCTCCACAAACTCCAAGCTCCACAACCTCTCCCAAGAATCACCACAAGCCACTAGCAATAAGATGATTTACCTTTAGCTGTGACGTGGAATACGAAAACTACAAAAGCACTCACGTGCCAAAGCAGGGGTGAGTATAAAACTCAATAGGTTTTCCCCAATGACTTCTCTACTCAAGCCACTAGGATATAAGAGCTAGCCACATTTATATAAAAACATTTTATATAAACCATTTTCTCAAAAGAAGTTAATAACTAAATATAAACAAGTTTCCAAAACCATTCATAACCACAGGCATTCCAAGAGCTATTTAAACCAATTTTTCCAGTAGTTTATTTTTCTAGAAAAATAACCAAACAAGCTTTTGAACCATTTCCCAACCCATGCTACTAACCATGATTGCTTTGTTATGACACTTCTATACTCATGAGTTGTTTCTTGTTGATCTTCCAAGTCGTGACAAGGTAATTTTTTCCCACGTTCCATTACACCTTTGGCACCGACCACAAGGTCATATTTTAACCAAGCCTCGTACTTAAAAGTCTCATGTTCTATTAAACGTTTGGTAGCAAGAACAAGGTCTTATTTCAACCAAGCCTCGTATATACAACATGAACACACACCACACATTCACAACATTCATGCCAAAACCATACTTTCAATAAAAAACCCTTTTATTGAAAACCTTTTCCATCAAAACCAAGTGTGTTCAACAAATTCAAAACTTTTCAAAAAAGCTGTACTTTTATTGAAAACCAAAGAATGAACCAAATTCATAAAGACATTTCAATGCCAAACCATTTCAATAAAACACCCCTTTTAATTGAAAACTCATCTTTCATCAAACCATTTACTATTCCATCAAATCCATAATTTAAAATCAACATTGTAAATTCAAGAATCCAAATCATTTTGCACAAACATTTACCAGGATTTTACAATTGCATCAAAACCATCAATCATCACTAAAGAAGATTTATTCCATGCTTTGCACAATCAATTTCATTAAAATATCCCAATTTGAAACCAAGCCAATAAATTCTAATAAGAGGAGTCGAGAGTGAAGCCTCCTACCTGAAAGGTTTTGAACAAAACCCTATCGGAGAACGCACAAGAAAATCAGGCTTGTTCACCAAGGATCCTCCTTAGATCTCTTCTCCTAACACAACCAAAACCAAATCTCGTCATATTTGGCATCCACACACTTAGATTTACCCATAACGAGCATAGATCTATGAAATCGAGAGAATAAGAGAAGTAGATCTAAGTAGATCTAAGAAACCAAACAAGAACGATCACATACCTCAAGAATCCGGAATCGATTCGTCAAAAGAATCCTTCAGATCGCCTCGAGAAAAATGGGAGAACCCACTTTGACCTTAGGAGAACCAAAATCCCGAGTTAGAGCCTCTTAGGAGGAAAAACGAGCTACTTAGAGGCATAAACGCATGAGATCCACCTTTAGAGGACCTCGTTTAAGTTGCTGCACGGTTAGTTTGCACGGTTTGACAAACCGTGCTCTAACCGTGCGTTAGTTACTACCTCGGCCACCATTCTCACACTGTTTGGCCACACGGTTAGACAAACTATGTGCTGCCCGTGTGGAAGCTACTGCCTCTAATACCAACTCCACAGGGTTTGGCCGCACAGTTTAGACAAACCATGCACAGCCCGTGTGGCTTCCCTTTTTCCCCAAAACTTCATTCTGTGTTCTTTTGACTCTCCCATACATCACCCTTAACTTTATAACCATTAAAAGCATCAAGAAATGGTTACATACCAGAAACCGTGGGTACTACATCTCAATTCATGGATATCAATTAGTGTGTAGAGAATGATCCATTTATCTTGGATTCTCAAGTGAAGATGGTTTATTATATGGATGATGAAATACAAGAAATTTGGAGTATTGTTGTACCCTTAAAGAAGAGAAACTTATATGATATAGGTGACCAATATCAATTAGTTATTTAGGATAGTGAACCTCATCAAACACAAAATATTGAATTGTTTTTTCCTGAAAATATAATTACCATAGAACATTCAATAGATGGTGAAAATGAAGGACTCCTCACAATGGTGGTTGATAACGATGACATAATAAATTTAAAGATAATTGAATGTATAAATTGGTAATGAAATTATATTATAATTTATCATTAATAAGTGCTTCATACATATATACATCATTCTAGATTTTATTTTTTTATTGTAAAAAAATCATTTAGTTTTTAATTTTTTTTATATATTTAATATAGCTTAACCTTTTGAAATGTAGGAATTATGAGAAAAAAACATTTCATGATTCTAACTAATCAGCATCTCAGATCATGCCACCACTACTATCTATTTATTTTGGATCCTAGTGATCCCTCCATACATGATAATCCTAGTGATCTAGATATTTCCCCAAATTTCATTGGTATCCCATCATCTAACTCGCCTCCAATAATGGAGTAGTTGGTCAGCTCTATATCTAGGAGATATTGGCGGGTTACTGTTACTTGTATGTATATCATTTAAAAAATATTATATTATACTATTTTATTAATTCATTTTACAAATAGATAAATATTGGGGTCATATTCCTATAGAATGGAAAAATGAGGTCTTTAATACTCAAGTAAACGTAATATTAATTTAATATTACATGATAACTAATTTTAAAGACATGAGTACATTTTTTAATATACATATAGAGTGTTATGTTTTTTATTTCTAGCTGGTTTATCATTTCGATGTTCTTGACTCTGTTTCACGACCATATAATTTTTAAAGAACATATAAAACATTTATAAAAAAAATGACCTCTTTATATAGAAATAATGAATTTCATGTTATACCAACCAAATATTTTTCCAGATTTATGTGTTGTTGATTCCTGTATTCCAAAAATAAATTATAGACCAGTATCAATATGTTTGAGAACAATCTGATCTTGTTTATTAAATTTTTACTAGGTAAACACTTTCAAAATGTACAAAATCCTTTAAAAACAAGTGTCAGGAGGTTAGACCAGGAAAACAACATCATGTTTATCTAAAATTAAATTATAATGACCATAGTATTAATTTTGAAATATAGGAACTTACAGCATTTCATTCCTAATGATGGTGTGTCTGTTAGGGTTGCAAATTTATTTTTAGTGTTTAAAACACTAAAACTTGTGTGGAATAGTAAACACCAGACAAAAAAATCATATTTTCCTAATATAATTATACAATTACTATACATATAATTTTAAAATTTAGGAACTAGTAGTATTTCATTCTAAATGATGGTTTTTTCATTGGGACCATAAACGAATTTTGTGTATTTTAAGACACTAAAACTTGCATAGAAGGGTCAAAAAAAGAAAAATGATGTCAGATTTTCCTAAAATCAGAGGAAAACTAATATAAATTTAGTTTTTAAATTTAGGAACCGACGACTTTTCATTTGGAATGATGGATTTCCCATTATGGTCATAAACACATTTTCAGTGTTTTAAAACACTAAAACATGTGTGAAATAGTAAAAAACATGAAAAAATGTATAATAATCCTAAAATAAAGTTAAAAAACCTACAGATTTAATTTCTAATTGTATTAATTAATATAAAATCCTTATGAATGATGGTTTTTCTATTACAGAATTAAACAAGATCATTAATGTTTTAAAACACAAAAACATGTGTGAAATGGTCAAAATGAAGAAAACAGTGTTGGATTGTCCTAAAATCAAGAGAAAACCACCATATAATTGTTTTTATATGTGTTCATAGAAACCATGTCAATAGGATGGGATCTGTGATCAGCTTTGACTTGGTAAACACCTTTGAAAGGTACAAAAGCCTTTAAAAATAAATTTTTAGGGGTCAAAAGTAGGAAAATGAAGTAAGATTACACTGAAATCAGGGGAAAACTACCGTAGATTTAATTTTGAAATATAGGAATTGAATACAAATACTTCCATATAACTGTTTTATTATGGTTTTAAACACGTTTTTAGTGTTTTAAAACACTAAAGCATGCATTAAATGGACAAAAATAGGAAAATAATGTAAGATTATCCTGGAATTAGGGGAAAACTTTACATTTAATTTTGAAAAGTAGGAACTGATGACACTTCATTCCAAAGGATTGTCTGTCAGTTATGGTCGTAAACTCATTTTTATTGTTTTAAAACAATAAAACATGCGTGGAATGGTCAAAACTCAAAAAATGGCCTCATATTATCCTAAAATCAAGGGAAAACAACTGTACATTTATTTCTGAAATTTACAAACTTACAGAACATCATTATAAATGATGGTTTACATGTTATGGAATTAAACATGTTTTTAGTGTTTTAAATTAGTAAAACATGCGTGAAAAAATAAAAAACAAGAAAAAACATCATATTTCCTTTTAATATAGAGAAAAGCAACATATATTTAATTTAATAATGTTATAATTAATTAAATTTCATTCCAAATAACAATTTTCCTGTTATAGCCACAAACACATTTTTATTTTCCAAAAACACTAAAATATGTGTGAAATAGTAAAAACCAATAAAGCAATGTCAAATTGTCCTAAAATCAAGGGATGTACACATATTAGTTTTTTATATATACGTGTAGACAACACATCAATCTGATTGGCGTTGTGATTAGTTTTGACTTAGTGAATGTTTATGAAAGGGACAAAAGCCTTTAAAAACAAGTGTCAAGGGGTTAAAACCATGAAAAAGACATCGGATTTCCCTAAAATCAGGGTACAATGACTATATATTTAATTGTGAAATGCAACAACTGATGAATTTTCATTTAGAATGACAGTTGTCCCGTTAGGTCTGTAAAGGCGTTTTTTACATTTTAGAACTTAAAAAGGTGACAGGAAGGGGAAAAACCTTACAAATGGTGTTGTATTGTCTAGACAGAATGGTAAAACCGTTGTAGATTTAATTTTTAAATTAATGAACTGATGGCATGTCATTCTGAATGGCGCTTTTCCCATTATGGTTCTAAATGTGAATGTATTGTTTTAAAACACTAAAACATGCATGGAATTGTCAAAACATGGAAAACGATATCGGATTGTCTGGTAATTAGAGGAAATTGTTCATAGATTCAATTATAAAATGTTTGATCTGAAAACACTTTATTCTAAATGACACGTTTGCTATTATGGTTGTAAATGTGTTTTTTGTATTTTAAAACCCTAAAATATGTGTGGAATGGTCATAACCATGAAAATGACCTCTAATTTATGTGAAATCATGGTAAAACCACCATATATTTAATTTTGAAATGTAGGAACTGATGGAATTTCATTTTGAATGATGGTTTCCTTGTTATGTCCTTGGAAGCATTTATAGTGATTAAATATACAAAAACGTGCATGTAACGGTCAAAACTAGGGCGACAATCTCCAATTGATGTGAAATCATGGTAAAACCACCATTTATTAAATTTTGAAATATAGGAATAGAGGGAACATCATTCCAAATAGGAATTTTCACGTTATGGCTATAAATTCATTTTTAATGTTTTAAAGCATTAAAACATGTGTGAAATGGACAAAACCAAGAAAAAGACTTGGGATTTTTTGAAATCAATTAAAAACCACCGCATAGTTTTTTTTGATGTGTATACATAGAAAACATGTCTATTAGATGTGTGGTGTGACTGTAATTACACAGTAAACACTTATGAATGGTACAAAAGCCTTTAAAATTCAGTATCAGGGGGTTAAACCTGGAAAATGACATCAGATTGCCCTAAAATGAGAGGAAATTGTCGGTAGATTTAATTTAAAAATGTTGGTTCCAACAACACATAATTCTAGATGAAGTTTTTTCCACTATATTTCTAAATTTAATTATAGTTTTTTAAAATACTAAAACATGTTTGGAACCATCAAATGGAGACAAAGGATGTCAGATTTTTTTGAAATCAGGGTACAATGACTGTATATTTAATTGTGAAATGTAAAAACCAAAGGCACATCATTCTAAATGGGGGTTTTCCCATTATGATACCAAATGTATTTTTGGTGTTTCAAAACATTAAAACATGCATGGAACAGTCAAAACAATGAAAAAGACGTCAAATTGTCTTGAAATTTGGACAAATGACTTTTGATTTAATTGTGAAATGTATGAACTGATGTCACATCATTCCAAATGACGGGTTGTCCGTTATAACTGTAAATTCATTTTCTTATTTTTAAAATACTAAAACGTGCATGGAATTTTTAAAACGTATAAAAAAGGCCTTTGATTAATTTGAAATAATGGGAAAACCACTATGGATTTAATTTTGAAATATATGAACTGGAAACATATCATTCTGAATGATGGTTTTCATATTATAAAAATAATTTTTTTATTTTTAAAAAAAATAAAACATCTGTGTTAAGGTCAAAAATAGGAAAATTACATCAAATTTTATTGAAATAATGGGAAAATTAGTATAGATTTAATTGTTAAATATATGAATTGATAGCACATCATTATGTGTGACGGTTTTTCCATTGTGGTTGTAATTTAATTTTTATTGATTTAAAACACTATAATGTGCATGGAATGGTCAAAACAAGGAAAAATATTTCAGATTACCCTTTAAAAAGGGGTAAGGATTACAGATTTAATTTTGAAATGTAGGAACTGATGACACGTCATTCTAAATGAAGGTTTTCTATTTTTGATATTTTTGATTAAAAAAATAACAAATTTTATGAGCATCTTTTTTAATATATTTTGTGTATTTTCTCTTTTTCATTTATTTTTCTAAATGTTCTAGTTTTCATTATAGGTCGTAGATGTTGGTAGTAGGTAAGAGGATTACCAATCTGATCCATGTCATTTTGAATAAGTCATTCATGGAGGATCTCAGTTTCGGTGGTATGTTAAAATTTTATCAATAATTCTACTGTAATTATGATTTATTTTGATTTGATTTGATTTTGGTTTCATGTTTTTTTATAGCTGATGATATGACATGGTCATTTTCAGTTGAAGAGATGATGTGGAGGAAGATATATGCAGTGGAATTTATGACATGGATTTATATTTGGAATGGGTTATTGTTGTATATATTTTATATGCATATATTGATGACTGAGGTATTGGTTGATGTTTAGGGTGACTGAGACATAGGTTATGATGGAAGTATCTATTTGTATGAAAGTGGATGTGTGATGTATGAATGATGGTTTTATCATTTATTTATGTTTTATATTATATAATTTCATTTTTTGTATATTTGTAGTTTTTTATTAAATATTTTATAAAAAATAAAAATAGATTTAGTAGTTTTTTTGTAACTAAATATAAACATATATTACTGAATTTATTTAGCGGTGGTTTAGATTGGATAACTCAAAAAATACCACCTTGAAATTCATTGCGATGTTTATTTTTTTATATTAGAAGTAGATATTTTTTTATTACAAAACCAACTCTAATTAAATAATAAACCAACATTAAATTTCCCAAAAACAACACTTAAACCCCAGCTACAAAATAAAATAAACCTCTACTAATTAACTAGCGACTACAAAATACATGGTGGGTTTATGAACTGCAACTAAACAATTAGGTAATTGTTTAAACCGTCACTAGACCACTAAATTACCACTACAAGCCATCTTTTTTGTGGTTATATAATACACCTATCTTTTTTTATGAGGTGTATATTATACCCCATTGACATGTTATATCATGATTCCCATTGTTTTCATGATATTATATGTTTAATTTAATGTTATTATTTTATGGGGGTTATGATTAAAAGTTAATAAAGTGACATGTTTATTATGTTACAATCTCATTTTTTACCAGGATTGTTTATGATTATTCTTCTAATGACGAGATATTATGATCCACCTCCCAATATACTCATGAATTATATTCTCATATAGTTATTCGTGATATTTAATTGTGTACAATTTTTCACACTTTTGTATGTAAAATATTATATAAATTTTTTTTATGGAAATCCGACTTTATTTCACTCTGTTATAAAATCTTTTTTTTCCAAAAAAATGTTTTCAAAAGGTGTTATTACTCCCCAATGATTACCTAATATTAAAATTTTAACCAAGTTCAACCTTTTTTAAAAAAAAATTAAAAGTAATATGAATTTATTTTTCGAAAAAATTCCGTATTTGGATTTTACCAAAAAAGTGAAGGGAATATTTTTATTGTTTTTTGAAGAAGGAACTTTTATATCATTTTTATAGTGTAAATTAAACATTATTTTTAACATGTATATAATGTACTAAATTACCCTCTTTTTTGACTGGATGTATTTTATGCTTCCTTTTAAATTTTACAAATTTATTTTTAAATAAAATGTTTTCCCAAATATTAGGGAAATTCTTATATTTTAAAAGTTTTTTTCAAAGAAAATTATTTTCAAAATTTTTTTAAAAATAATTTTTCCTGTTGAAAGGATACTTTCATCAAAAAATGTTTTAAATTATATTTAAAAATTCCATTCAATGATGCTAATGTTTTTTTAAAATAAATGGAATTTTTAATATATTATTTTTATTAATATTTTTATAAGTGTTTTCAAAATGAAATATTAATTTCCTAAAAATAATTTAATCATAATTTAATTTTTTTTCCATTCATAAATGTCAAAAACTATTATTTTTACTTATGGTCCATTATAAAAAAAATTAATTATACCATCCTCATTATTCTTCTTGATTGATTAAAATTGTTTCTATGATATTATTATGGAACCCGTTTTTTTCCAGGTAATCATTTTTCGAAAACATTGTTGTAGAACCTATTTGATTTTAAAAGTTTAATGATATTTCCATGAAATTGACATGAAAACCATTTATTTTCTATGGTTTAATATGTTTATATAATAATATTTAATGTTTCTAAGTGTTTTATGATGAAATATCTATGTACTTTACTCAGGTTGTTGTACGTGGACATTATATAGGATTGGTGCACCCATATATCATAGGGTGAGCCCGTTATAGCTTATATGATGGGTGTGCCAAGATATAACTCCAATTCATTGGGTAATGATTATTTTCTTTAGAAATTTTTATTGGAGGTCTACTGTATAGTTACTCTAATTATAAGGGTTCTGTAAGTGTTCTATGAAGATGATGTCCCAAGATACCAAATCATTTTGTTATGATTTCTATGAATTTATGATGTTCTATTTGATCTATATTAATATCACATAGCTCATTATTTCTTCTTGTGACAATTTCCTTTTTTTAAGACTTATTCTATGTCTTCATTTTTTATGATACAAATATTTATTGGTATGAGTAATCTTATGTTATACTCAGGAACATGGATTGTGTTATCGAACCCTTATGATCTTCTTGTGATCACTGATGAAATTCATTTGTTAATTATTACATTTTACCTTATATTTTTTTTAGAAACATGTTATGTGTCCTTTTCCCTAGGTTACAAAGAATGATATTGAACAAATTAAGTTAAGAATGAATTTTATGGGGATGATGATGATTTCTTAATGTGAAAAAATAAAATCTAGTTTTCGTAGGAGAAATGATCATTTAAAGTCATGGTAATTGTTTATTTAAGAGTTTTTCTTAATTCTATAAAACTATAAACCCAAAATTTCCTTGATAATGTAAGTTATTAATGTTTTCCTTTTGATATTTTATGGTCTGTATGGGAAAATATAATGTCAAATTTATCGATATCAAAGCTGAAAATTTAAATTTTATGATTTCATCACCAGATCCATGATTGTGGGTTCTGGGATTGTGTACTAATTGTGGATCTATAAGAACCTGGGTAGATTTTTCTTGTGAAATATCTAACAGGTGGTTCCATCAGCCAATCGGTGAGGCCTGCAGGCTCATAGGTGCAACCTGAAGAATAGTTCATTAAATGTACAATATAGATTTTTAATGATACTTGTTCATACAAATTGCAACCCTAATCACCCAATTTTGAATTAGAGTCCTCTATTTATTGTTGATATCTCACAATAAACTCCAATTTTTCATTAAATGTTGGATAAATCAAGTGATTCTAGAATTTTATGTTCTCTATATATCTATAAGAAATTATTTTCCCTCTTAAGGTATGTGAAAGGATCAATGATATATCTATGGTTTCAATGTGGATACAATAATTTTTTCTTCACATATTCATATATTAGTGAGAGATCTTGAAATATTACACTATATCTTAATCTGATCAAGATCTAACCATGACTATAGTTACCTTATGGGTAATTGATTATAGATCATAAACTGACACATCTTTTTTATGTTTTATTAGGGATAGAACTACAATCCGTGTATGATCCATTGGTAGATTGGATATGGATTCAGTTTTTCAATGATATCCCAATAACCATAGCTATATCTCTCATTAATGGTGGATGTTTTCGAATTTATTTTCTTAGATTGATCATATTGATACCTTCATCTTCTTAAATATCATATGGAACCTCTTTTCCTAAGATATATTGATGGTGAATTTTTTTATGGAACCAAGGTTCTCTTCTTATTTTTATGTGAAATTCCTGATCTATTCTTAATTAGACAATAAATCCAATGAAGAAGTGTCCTCATTTTTAACATATAATTGTAGCTTTTACAATGAAAAACTCTTTGAGGTATGTGATTATAGAACCAAACTTCATAATTTGGAATATCCTTATGTCTCTATTTCTAAACATCTTATTTTCTGAACTAGAACCTTAGAGAGTTTTCCTTGATATACGAGCTATTTTTTCACTGGAGAACAATGTTATTCGATCATTAATTCACTAATGAACCTTGGATAACATCTTCAACTATCATGAGGTTGAAAATTACATACCATAAATGGAATTATATAATATATTTTAATTAAATAAATATTAATTCTTGATAATTCATTCATGATATATGTTTTCGTATAGGTGAGTGAGTGGTCATTAAGTCCTATATTTAATAAGTCGTCATATGTTCTAGGTATATCCTCTTGAGAACCATTCTTGATATGAAGTATTTATCCTTAAAATGATATATATATATATATATCTTGTGTTAACAAATATTCATTGTAATATTTCATCATGTATAAGGATGGCCCACTTGCATAGTTTTAGTTAGACAGCCCCATGGAGGGGGAGTGTTTTGATATGAAAATGGCTATATAATGTGTCTTCTTTAATGGTATGGTTTAGATCACAAACATGTATAACAATTTGGGAGTAAAAAATTCAATATAATAGAGAATATATCGGCTATAATATATATATTGTAATAATCTCATACATGGGTGAGGTGATTAATAAATTATGTTAGACATGTCATGTGGGAAATTCCATCATTTGAGGATACAACCCCTATCAAGGTGGGATGTGAATTTTTCTTGATAATGACCACCATCATGGAAGGTCATGTAGTGTTTCCTTAATGGTGGAACTTAGAAACAATAGTTACAGGTGTATTTTTCCTAACAATGTTGGAAATTTTGGCATATCTTGTGACATATAGTTATATACATTGAAATCCTTACTGAAATCATGTTTTAGTAGATGGGGTCAGGCTTTGTGGTGGCATGGTTATCACATGATGACTTGACACATGTGTATATTCATGTTTACTTGTTAATTAATTTTATATATCATAGAAAACAGTTATATATTTATGCAAACTTCTTTAAATGATAGATTTCTTATATCCTACTACGATTATGACACACACCTCGCATGGGTATCCCGATTTTCCTGTATCTTTCATGGCCAATGATCTAAAAATATTAAAAGGCTCTATGATTGGGTTTTGAGGATATAAAGGGTTGGATTCAAATAAAATTTTGCGACATACCATTAGGGTATATTACACACACCATGCATGGGTAAATCAATGAACATGAATATTTTTTACCAAAGATCCAGTAAAGGTCAAGGCCCTAGGATTGAGAGTTGAGGTGACGAAGCCTTAGAGAGAGAGGTGTTATTGGGACATACTTTGGGATATTTCTACATCATTTATTTTCTTTATGTGTTTGATTGATTTTTTTTACGCACCACATTTGGTGTTCCTTGAGTTATTTTCCATTATGAAATGAGAAACCTTCTATTCCATTTTTCTATATCACTATTTATTTATTCATATGTAAATTTCTATTTTATTTTTTATCCTTGTCATTGTTGATAATAGGATATAGCCCCCCCCCATTAGTGGCTGTCAAATCATCAATTCTTGGTGGTAACCTCTTGTGTACGGGTATGCATTTTTGAGACTTTGTAGAACATCAAATCAAACTCGATGGTTCGGGTTAGGGTATTAAAAAAATTTATTAGCGCATAATTTTTTTATTTTATACCTAGTTATTCTAGAATAGAGTAGAAATAAGTTATGATAGGTAGAACAGGGGTAGGATATTTCCCATATGCCTAGACAACTCATGTGAAATAGACCTTTGAGTTTCCAGTGACATTTTTTTTGTTATTGTCTTGTGGGATCTTGGTGCATTTATGGAAAATGACTAGTCATGTAGGGTCGCATTCCATATATAAAGCTATTTCTTATATCATAGTAGATATATAATTTAACTCCTTGAATTTTTGTATCTATTTAGGATAGATATGTAATATTTATTTTATGATATATTGTTATTCCTAATTTTCTTGATATATATATATATATATATATATACTGTAATTCAATAGTTGAAACTAATAATTTTGTTATGTTTTGTATTTATCTGTTTTTGACTAACATAAAAGGATGGAAAAACCTTGATAGTGCGGAGAGGGAGAAAGAAAGGGTTAGTTGTATCCTCATAGGAGGACCTTTATATGATCCCATAGAATGATTTGAATCAGTCCTAATTCCTTATGTTGTTATAAATGATTCCCTCAAGGATTACAATATGCATCATCAAAGAAGACTGATGGGATAACCATCTGACGTGGTTTGGGATACTCCTTCAAGTGAGGATTCCCATGTTCCAGAACATGTGGTGTATGCGGGAGAAAGAGGGAACACTCTTTAACCTTCCCTAGGTGCATAGGTAGTCGGGCCACCTCATCTAAGGTTTCTTCTACTAGTTTATACTCACGAAAGAGGGATTCTAAGGTCCATGGTTGATTACGCTAGAGACATCCAACTCATTTATCCACTAGCCTTATATGGAACTATATGGCTGCATGATGTAGAGGAATGGAGAAACATGATTTTTGGTGAAGTTTACATTGTTTGGACGCCTGAGGACATAATGGTGAAGCTTAAATAGTTCAAGTTACTAGGACCCATGACATGATAAAGCTATACCGAGCACAGGTTTTCATGGAGTTGCATTAGGGTTCTATTTGTATCACTTTATATCAAACTTGATTAATGGAGTTACTTATATTTTCACCTATTTTGGTTCATAATAAGGTTTATAAGGATTAAAATATTGAGATAGGCCTTCATCTAGAGGACAGATGTCATGTTAGAGGATTTTACATGGAAACACATGTACAGGTGCTTCAAAGGGGGCCTGAATTATGGGAAGGGGGTAGTGGCGGATATTGAATTATTATTAATTCTAGTTAATAGCTGACTGGTGACTTAGATTCCACTCACTACTAAAACAGTAATGTCTTGACCCTATAGTGACTAAAATTTTTCCCTGAGTCAATCAGTCGAATGGCCTCAAGACCACCTCCTCGTATACTATATGCTGCCAACTAAAAGTGAGAGTCCAATGATGGTACGGTGGGGAGACAACCCCCTCATGATCAAAGTTGAATAGTGGTGCATAAATAGTAAATCAATAGAAAAATAAGTGTAAAATAATGGCAGTTGAAATAAATAAAACAAATGGTAAATGTTAAAAAATACAAACATGCATGTCCATGTAATGATACAATATATAAATATTTAGACATATCTAAAGTGTTACAATAAATTCATAATGAATAGAAAAAATATCTCAAATGTTATCTCCATGAGTATCCTATGAATCAACTCATCCCTCTTCTCTTAAACTCCAATGTCCAAGGGTAACCATAAAAATTGAATAACTGAAATCAAGATAAATTGAGAACATGATCCTGCAAACATGATGTCTATCTTGGTACTAAATGGTAGCCTAAATAGGGTGTGAGATAAACTCATTAAGTGACCACAAATGGTTTCTAATGAAATTTAGTCAATGAGTTTAAAATACTATACTACACTTGTATAATAATAAAGTAGTTAATGAACAAATGTAAACATGTTCCCCTTGGGTCCTATGAGGACACCTGACCGAAAATTCTTTCCAAATCCAAATCCATAATATCTATGATCAAGTTTCACCATGTATATAGGTGTTAATATATATATTTATGTATGTATGTACTATATTATATATAATATACATGGAAATATATATAGATATTTAGTACTATCCAGGACCTGACATTGAACTCAAGCATCTATGAATAATGATAAGAGACTCATATTTTGACAGTGGTCATCATGGAGATATTTTTCATAGGATAATAAGGGATTCCATGGCCATATATCATGAGTAATAATGGATTGCATGCCTGGTTAATAAGAGTAACAAGGGATACCATACCCTAGTGTCATATTAAAAAATACATTCCATTCCCAATTATCATGAGTAATAAAGTATTCAATTCCTATGATTCATCATTAATAAAAGAATCCATACCTAAATATCTTGTGTAATAAGGAAATAACTTATTGATTATCATGAGTAATAATTAATTTCATGCACAAGTATCACGATTAATAAGGTATTACATGATCAAGTATCATGAGTAATAATATAAATTTGCACATGCATATAATAATTATGCATAGGCCCTAGGATATTTCAATGTTAAAAATATGACCAATATTGTTTGTTCAATTAAATAAATGAATAAATAGTAGATAATTCACTGTATAGAAACATATCACATCACAATTCAATCATGAATTATTCAGAAGGACATGCCAAAAATAATTCCTTTGGAACCCCTGGTTTGAGGTATGCCATCTCTTAGGGTTTTTTATTTCATGTTTGAAGTCATTGGGATGATTTTAATAGGAATAGTCCATTATTGTTAGTGGAAAAGAACTTGGGTTCTTCCGACTTGAAAATTATTTAGGAAATATTTATGAAATGAAAGGGTTTTGTGATGTGAATTATTCTCAAAAGATTAGGTGAAAATTTTCAAAGCATGAATACTTTTGTCAAGTATATTTTGGACGTGAAAAATAATCACATTTCTAAATCAGTTACTCCTGGAAAATAAATCAAAGAAACCTAAAAATTAACATAAGTGGGTTCTTGATGAATCTAGGATGTGAATTCCGAATTCATGTCATAAATATATTGGACCCATTAAATTTTTATCTAGCATACAGTTGTATTTTATTCATTTGGTTCCATTTTCATTTTTCTCGACTTCCAAAGTAACCAAAGTAGATTTTTTATAATCTTTAATGTATAAAAATTATTTTTAATGTATCATTGAGAATTAATTTTTGAAATCCAATTTTAGGGTATCATCCTTCATCCTCATTTTAAATCCCCTTAAGCAGTTAATCATAAAACCCTAGATCATTTTATATGACTGGGTCTATGGGTTTTTATCTATGGTAATTAGAATATATTCAGTTTTGATAGAGGAATGAATGGATGTGGTTAAACAATGAGACTTTTTTAAGATCATATTTAAAAATATAATCAAATTAGTTGGTTTCTCTTCTAATATACTATTCTATGGCATGTAGGAGTGAGTTTTTCTATTTTTTTATTATTCCCATATTGAAATACTTTAAGAATTTTTTTTTGGAAAATACATGTTTGATATGACCTAAAAAGAGCCAGATTGAGTGATGAAATTATGTGTATATTATGTTTTATAGAATATAATAATGAAATGTGGTGGTGTGTTTTAATATTGAACCATATTAGGATGGGTGAAATTGAGTAGTTCTCATTGATAATCAAAAAATACACAAGTTGATAAACCTATTAATGATAATGTGAGGGATAGATCACCTCTCATGTGAGTTTAGTAATTTTCATTTTCATTCATGTGTGTCTAAGTATAAAACATGGAATACATACAAAAATGGGAAATTAAAGATAATGTGGAAGGATTTATTTGGTTACATTTCTTACTTATAATGTTTCCTATGATAAAACTGTTTTATATTATCACCCTCTTTATTATATAAAAAGTTCTAACCTATTTGTGTCCTAGTTGTGTGGGATGGAATGTCCTTACTGAAATATTATTAAGTGTTTTACTTACTTTGATCTTAGGAACATTAGTGATTTTTTGTATTTCATCTACAGATATATATGGAATGGTCATGTTTCATACTTCTCTAGTGGTGAACCTAGATATCATGTGTTGGTTTCTAAATCTATAACAAGGCATTTTTTGTATCTTGGTCTTGAATCATTATGCCTTGGTGAAAATGTATTTCTATTTATAGTCATAGACATAAAAATTTATTTTTTCTAATGTAATATGATTTTGTTTTTGTTTTTTTATTTCATTCAGTAATATTATTGTTCATTCATTGTTCATTATTAGTATATGATGTTTATTGTTCAGTATTGTCACAGTGTTTTATCATTAAATGTAAAATTGACCCACAAAACATCCTAAGCACTGGGAATTTATCTCTATAATTTGGTTTCATGGGACATCACCTATGACTAGTATAATATTTCCACTTCTAAAGAAAATTATGTGTGGTATGGTTCAAAAAATAATATCATTTTTGTTATATCCTTGAGTTAGGTTGGTGATAAGGTGATAGGTTTTTCACAACATGAATTTTATATCTTAAAAATATATATATATAAATATTTTTCTTAACATCAATTTAGCAAGGTTGTTTGGGTTAAAAAGTTCTATAAGAAAATTTTTGGAGTGTTGTTATCTCATCTTCCTGGGTTTAGTTGATGATTGATGCACATCATGTACTAGAACAAAAACTTCCAACTAGGACTCAATTGTTCATCTGTGTTTTGAATTATTTCCTTTTATGGATCAAATGGTTTATTTATGAAATTATGGTTTCATAGGTTACTTATCATGGCAATGATAATTTTTTATATTTTTGTGGTAATTTATTAGAGCCTTATGTTATTATAAGGAAATGATCTAAATTATTCATTGTTCAAGTTATAAAAATTGATACCAGAAAGAAACCATATAAATTTTCTGGAAGGCACTACTAAAAATGTTGTTACACCTGAGCCACAGGTGAAACAATAAATTAAAAAAAGTATTATGAAATACATCTGGGACATTGATAGAGTAAATATAAATGTTGAACCAAGGTACTAGGATCATTATGTGCATCTTTAAAAGAAAAATCATCCTACGTTTCAAGGATATTATGATCTTGAAATATTATAATGGTTGCTAAACCTAGTGGATATAATCATAGATTTTATTTGTACATTGATAGAGCATAAGATTGTATTGGTAAAAATTATATTGGAAGATCTTACACTCCAATGGTAGTATTTATCTTTCTAAGATAAATTCGACCAACGAAATACATGGGATTATTTTTCAAAAATATGAAATAAAAAATTCTACCCACATACATTCAAAATAGAAAGAACAATGGATTTCATTATCTCAAAGAAGAAAAACCTCTCTGTGATGGAGTATAAAGAGAAGTATATAAAATTAGTTTGTTTCACCCTATAATTATATGTAGTGTGTCTATAAAGGAATATAAATTTTAGTTCAGATGGTGACTAGGGATTCAATCCAAAATAGTTGTTCTTCGTATTTACAGATTATATATATATATTTAATAAAGAAATAGTAGTAAAAATTATTTTATAGTAATATTTCATGGTGTATTTTTTCAAGGGGATATGTTTTAACTCTAGTGCTAGAAATAAGAGATAGAGGGGTGTATACTCTCAAGGAGGTAGCATGCCTCTTATTCATACTACATAACCCGTTAATTCAATTCCAGGGATAATGAAAAAACATGTTGTTTTTAGTGTGATTTTTTAATGCATAAGAAGAAATATTGTACAATCCATGATGAAATTTTTACCACTATGAAAAAAAATAAATTCCAAGATGTATTTTCATAAAAAGTTGATATCAACCGGAGGAACAAGATTAACATATCAATATCTTTTGTTGGATCGGGTAGAAAAATCCCACTGGACTATTTTATATCAACATAAATAGTTGAACTCAAATTTTTTGAGGAAAACATTGGTTTTCATTTGTCACATCATTAGGGAAGAAAGCGATACCACAAAATAACTGACCAATATTTATATAGAGAAGAACAGCCTATTGAAAGGGAAAAAGAAGTTCCTTATATGGTGTGTGGTACCATTCTTCTGAAATCCACTCTTATACATGTCTTGTTTGATACTGGTGGAACAAATTTTTTCCATGAATCTTCTATAGATAAAAAATTTGGATTGCACATGTAAATTACTCCTCATGTTATGAGTATCAAGAAAGCTCATGGAAAATGGGAGTGTAGATGATTTAAATTCCCCTTTTGTTCCATTACTATTAATACGGTATAATTTCTCTAGGATTTTAGTATCCTCATGATGGATGTTTTTATTATTATTGGGCATTGAATGGATAGTGGTATTTAAGGCATATATCTACTTTTATGCTCAAAAGGTTAAATTTATATCCCCATATGGATTTGTTTCTCTTTTCTATGGGGATTTTGATATAAATATAGGTAGAGAAGGAAAATTCATTATAGTAGACATAACCATATCTATCCAATTATCATTAATGATCATGATCACAACTGATGAAATCGAGAATTAGACTCTTCCTAAAATAGTGTATTGATCCTTGAATGTCTATCCGAATGATTTCAATTGGTTACCAACGAAAATGGAATTTGAATTTACTACTGATCAACTCCTTGTAATGATCCCGATTTCAATAAAATCATACTTAATGGATCCAGTAGATTTTTTGGAATTAGAGGTTGAGTAGGATGATTTATAAATTAATGTTCACATCATAATTAATATATCTCCCTACACATTAATATGCTTATTCATAATTATGGGAGATTATAATATCCACTTATGTGTTGATTATTGTAATTTAAATCAAGTAACAATTTAAAAATTGGTATCCTCTTACATGAATAGATGATATTTTTAATCAATTAAAGGGTGTGAAGTTGTTATCTAAAATTTATCTACTTTAAGTTATCATCATAAAAGAGATACAATAGAGGATATTTCAAACAAAACATTTCATAGCTTCTATGGATATTATGAATATTTCATCATACCTTTTGGTCTGTCAAAAATGCTGATATTTTCCATGGTCCTGATGAACCTTATATTCCACATGTATATTGGATCATCTACTACTGTATTATATAATGATATTTATATAATCTCTTGAAACATGAATGACCATGAGTGTACTTGATAATTGTACTACGTGTGTTGTGCGATCATTTTTTCCATTTTAAGTATTCTATGATTGACTTATGTATTAAAAAAGTATGTTTCCTTAGTGGTTTTATTTCTAATGAAGGAATATAAGTTAACATTGGTAATATTGATTTAGTAGTATCTTTAAACACACCTAACAATGGTTTTTAGGTAGGTAGTTTTCTAGTATTAACTAGCTATTATCACCACTTTTTCAGGATTTCACTAGAATTTCTTATCCCATGAATGATGTGACTAGGAAATGTGTTCCATTAATATAGAATGATGAATTATAGAAATTAATTTGGGAACTTAAAAATTTTATCAACTAAAAACCAATCCAAATATCTCTAGAATTTGGTATCCTTTATATGGTATATTTTGATTCATTTGGATTTTTTCTTTGTTGTGTGTCATGTAGGGACACCATGACATCTCCCATGGTCCAAATTAGTTGTCATTTAGTGAGAAGAGTTATTTTATGTGGGACCTAGAATTAGTTGTGGTTGTGCAAGCCTTAAATACTTCGATACGTTATCACTTTAAAGAAATGTCTATAGATTTCACTACATAGAAGAGTTTTAAATATATCCATTCATATAGAGACATGAACCCAAGGGAAAAAATTTGTTTTATTTATAGTATATATTCAATTTTTAAATATATCCTTTCTCATTTGGTATCCTTCTCATTCCTCTCTACTTCTAGAGTTACCCTATAAGATTTTTGGTGAACCTTTGTGTACAAATTTTATTCAAAAAAAATCACTGACCATTCACTCATGAAATCAATGGTTAGGGTATCCTCTTACTTCCTCATCTTGTTTTTCCTTGATTTGTCTCTCCCAAAACCCTCTATTGGTTTGTAATATTAGATATATGGGTTTGGATTTGTGGTGATGATGTCTCTTTGTATATTGATATAAGACTGGAAGGAATGGGTTTATTGGGATAATCTATTATAATCTTTTGAACAAACATAATCGAGGTTGGTGAGGGATGGATCAACACTCGCATGAGTATATTGATTTTTCTTAGCATGCATGTGTGTGATTGTGTGTATAGAACATGGAATGGGTATTCTAAGGGTAAAGTGAAGATAAAGTGGTTTGATTTTTTTGGTTAAATTACATACTTAAAATATTTTTATTTGATATAGATTTTTTATATTTACCCACTCTCTTTTATATAATATGTTATAAATTATTCTTATCCTAGTGGTGTTTTATGGAAATTATTTGGGGAGATCTAACTTATTGTTATAATCACCCCTTATTGGGAACTTTGGTGCATTTATAGATTTTTTCTACCAAGATATAGGGAAGGGTCGTGTTTGGTACATATCTAGTGGTGATCCATGACTTTGTGGGTTGGTTTCTAATGCTGGAGTTGGGGAGTGTTTTCATCTTAGTCTAGGATACTTCCCCCTCGGTTCAAATTTCATTCTATTTGGTGTCATATCCTAGTACCTTTATTTAATTTCTATTGTAATATTATATTATTCTCAATAAACTATAAGAGATGAAGATTAAGTGAATGACCTATACATTGGAGTATTTTTTATGCCAATGGTGAGATGTAACTATCCATGCAAAAGATGACCGCAGAAATATATGGGAGGATTTTTAAGAATTTATTGGTAAATAATTTTTACATAAAGATTCAAAATAGTAATAAAAACATATTTATTTAGGTTGAAGTAAGATAACCTCTAAGTGATAGATGATGTAGATAAATTTATTAAACTTTTTTGTCTTGTCCAAAAATTTGTTGTTATTGTGTCCTTAAGGTTTTGTATCTTTGAGTAGGGATAGCGACCAGAGATTCAGTCTGAGATAGTTTTTCTCAATATTATATGTTACACTGATATGGTTAATAGAGAAATAGTGGTATAAAACGATCTTGTTGGGAATCTTGTGGGAGGTAGTTGGTTTTCTTCCAGGGGGATAGGATTAGACTCTAGTTTTGGAAATAATAGAATGAGGGGATTACACTCTTAACCACACATCTTTTCAAAGAAGTAATAGATCGTTACATTTTCTATTTGAATTACGTAAATTGCACTAATATTGTGTCCTAATGAAGAGAAGTATGTCACGGGTGTGTTGAGGGATCAGTTGGAGCCTAGAGACTTGAATTGCGAAGAAGGAATTGGGACAAATGGTTTTTATGATACCATGCGACTTAGGGTGCACATCAGTGTGTCCAGTTGTAGGTATGGGGCAAAGCCATTTTTCATAGTTTTTGCATGGTTATTCAAACTGTGCACCTAACCTTGTGAGGTACCCAAATTAGTAGATAACTAATCATGTTTTTTTCATGGTATGTTCAAAATGTGTGAACTAACCAAGTGCCCATTATTTTTTTTGAAATTACACTTCTCACCCTCATTTATTCTTAAAGCCTAATATCTTTTTTCTCCTTCTTCCTCCAGCGACTTGGTTGAGTATACATCTCTCATAACTCAAAATCACAATCAACCTCTGATATCTTATAAATCTCTCATTCTTAATCCATATCAATATTCAAAAGAAGAGTTGGGCTCTTTATGTTAAGCCTAACCACACACTGACCTCTTATGTATGTTTTCCATCAAATCCATCATGTTATTTACTTTCAAGCTCGGTTCCCCTACTTTTAGGGTGTTGGATTGTTTCTCAAATTTCTCCCAACCTACTTTTAATATGTGGAAGATATTGAATGAGGATACATCTATATTCTTTAGGTTTGTAGTTACATTGTTTTCCCTTAATGTTTCATCGCATCGTAGCTATATCTTTGTTCCACACACCATTATTTGTCAAGCGTCCCATTTAATTTGGGTTCTGGATGTTAAATTGACCCTTACACATTGTTATATATATATTGGTCTTTTTTTGTAAATTTATAGGTTCTAAGCACCTTATATAGTCACCCATTGGGTGTTCTAAATGGAATTGGATATTATTGTTAATTTAAAGGAATGTCGATAACACCTAAATAGCCTTCGGCTAGGGTTCAAAATGAAATAAACCTTGTTATGTGATTGCTTAGTTGGAACTAGGGTGCCCCTCATGAGTTTTTCTAACATATGAATGTATTTTCCCTTATAGTAAAATTCCTTAGTGAAGAGGAAACTTCCAATGGACTCCTTTAGACTTATGATTTAAATTTACATGCTTTCGTTAATCAAATGGCATGAATTGAATAGAAGGGAATTCCCATGATATCTTTCCCTTTTTAAAATGGATCACTTTTAAATGAATTAATTTAGTAATGAAATTAAGGTATTAAATGAAATGGTTATGAAGGGTGGTAAGTCTACTCATTTGGTTATAATATTCCAAATTCACTTTTATTAAATTGTAAGGCCTTTCTATTAATTAACATGGTCTTTGAGTTATATTAGATGTTTTCCTCATGTCATTTTCTATAAATATGGGTTTTTTCTCATGTGTTTTGTTATGAATATGATTGTTCCTTATCTATACATAAAGGATTTGAAAACATGAATCATGGTAGGTCATTCCTCAATCTAATGATAATATTAATATGCCATTACGTAGGCTCTAATATGATGGTGAGGGGGTGCTAATCACGAAGTAAAACCACACTCCCTTACATCAAGTGTTGATTATGGCATCTAAGTCCAATGAAACTATATGGGAATTGGTTTTTACGAACCACATTACATTATTATAGTGATGAAATGATGGCCCACTCACCCTCCCAATAATTGTTTCATGACATCTCCCATTCTTATTAGAATATAGGGCATGTACACTATGTCTTAAGCTTTAAGGCTCATTAGACAGGTCATGGATGTTTGAGTTACGCCCAATCTATCTAGTATTAGTATTATAGGTATATTTCCACTTACATCCTCACAAAATTGGTTCATATAGGTTGATGATATATATATAATTATAAAATATATATTAATAGTATGCATATATAGTGACATTTCAGACCTTCCATCCGGCAATGAGATGATGTCGTTAGACCCATCAAGTGTACATTAGGAACCTCAATGGGTGGTTATTTATTTATTAATCATTGTTTTATTAATTATTTATGATTTCACATTGTTTAGTTTTGAACATTTCATGGATTACACATAGACACTGTTGGTGGTGTCCTATTGAGCTTTTTATCTCACACCCTACTCAGGATGCCATTGGTAGCCAATAATATTATCTTTCTACAATTATTGATAAGGGAAAGTAACATTATACAATTTTTTGAGGTGATTTTCTTTTATTTAGAGCTTAGGAGTAGAGGACCGATCATTCTCCATAGATTCTTGTCAAGAATATTTTGGCTATTTTTGAACTTTTTGAACTGAATGATCATATAAATTTTATTCTATTACCATTTTGATTATTATCATGCATTTCATACTTGAACTATAAATTTCCTAGTGTCACTTTGATATTATTAGCAGTTGTTTAGTTCTCTATTTAAGCTTCAGTAATTTACTAATTCTATATATTTATATATATGTTTCCACTATTTGTTATTATTAATTGTATCCACTGATTCATTATGTTAAGAGGGTATAGTATCCCCACATTAATATCATTACACTCTGGTTTCATTTTGATGGCCTTTATTGTACAAGGAGGTGCACTTGAGGCCAGATGACCCACTGGCTTGGGGAACGGGTTATGTGGACACTAGGTTGGGATGTAACAATGTGGTATCAACACCTATTTTTCTTTATCTTCCTATTTGGTAATTAGATAGTAGACTAGGCGTCAAAGGTATTTTGAATTGAACATGTGCTTGGACGTTGCTATCCCATGTATAGGGTAAACCCAAATTTCTTGTGATGGGTAATTGAATTTACTTATTTTTATTTTTACAATTGATATGGCTTCACAATTGGGTGACGCACTTTCTTATAGTGTTATTACAATTATTATTATTGAAATTGTGATTTCTTTACTATGGACCAATGAAACGACGACATTTCATTAGTACGTGCGTAATCATAAGAATAGTATGATTAATAGGTCACACATCTTACCATTACATGTTTAATTTTCAGCATGCACTTTATGAGAAAATTGTTTGTACCTTGAATATGTATTCAACTATGCTTAAACTGTTTACAAGGATAGGAAAACATAATTGATACTTAAAGTGTATACCTTAACATGACAGAGTTTTCCTAAATAGGTTAAATAAAACACTTTAAAAAATCAATTATTTCATGTTAATCTAGGGAAAATTGGTCACATGGGCTAGAATATGTTACACTGTGGGTCAATTGGATTCCATTTTTTGGTACATAAGGAGTATGGGACCTTATGGATCAAAAAATGGAAAACCATCTGATTCAAAAAAATTAATGGAATTAAATTATTTAAAAAAATCAAAATGAGTACGGATTTTAAAGTATGAATAAACATATTAAATATATATATATATATCGAATATAGATAATTAGAACAACACCAAACCTTAGTAGTGGGTTATATCTTAATTTCTTATTGCCTTTATAGGTCTCTTTCTACAACCTTGTCCTATATTTTGAAGTAGGAAACGAGGTGTGGTATTTTCTATAAGAAGTATTTATACCAGTCCATCTTTCTAAAATGAAATATTTCTAATTTATTAAATCCCTTCCATGTCATGTGTTTGGAATTATAGAATTTTGCCACCACGAAGTCCTCTGGTCACTCACCCTAAAGGTGGTAATGACCATGCTCTTGAGGTGGAGGTCAATGGGCCACCAGTGATTCCTCCTACAATGTTTCATATGGAACCACATCCAAAACCTGATTTGGGAACCAATGCCCAATTCTGAGAGGTTTTCTAACATATGTTTCAATCTATGTATGTTATATTTTGACCTACCCCGATCATGGTATAGTGAATAAAGATTTTCAAAAGCAACATCCTCCAACCTTTTTGGGGGATGGTAGACCTCGTGCTCTAGAGTCTTATCTTGAAGTAATCTTTTCTATATTCGAGAATCTGGAGACACCATTAGAGAAGTGGGTCATGTTAGTTTTGTATATGATGTGTGATTTAGCCAAGTGGTGGTGGGATTTTATCGCATTGGTGGATTGAAATCATGATATGGTATGTGATGATTTTCATACCATCTTATATGATTACTTATTTACCTAGACTCTAAGGGGTGATATTGCGAGATAATTCATGAACCTACATCAAGGGAGTCTATCAGTTATAGAATAATCAACTTTTTTCACTAGGATGCATCGCTTATCCCCTACTCTAGCTGGAGATGATATTATGACCACCTGAGGATTTGAGGATGGGAAGGTATATTCCATCATGTCGTAGGTTAATGTGTTCTATTTGATTACCTACTCTGAAATCGTTAACCAAACCCTAATTATGTAGTGCAATTAGATGGATGATGATGGTGAGAGTTAGAGTTTTTTGGTACCAAAATATATCAGTACTTATTCCTCTAGGAGAAAGAGGCACCTATAGGATGCTCATGGAGGAAGTAGAAGTCAGACTCCATGTACATAATTTTTCATGATATGTCACCAATGCAGGAAGTAGGGGTATACAGCTCCTCAATTCTTACGAGATCTAGTGGTTTTTAGAGGTTGTGGTAGGATAGGCCATATCTTGGGATTTTACAGAACTATACCAATAGTACCTAGAAAGTGGGGATCTACACCCACTCCATTATCAGGAGAAGGGATATTTGGATTAGGATAGGAAGACAGCTAAAACACCATTGGTCGTTTAGTCCAAGGTAGTGGTTGAGGAAGAGGTAGTCTGACTTATGATTCTCATCAATTGTAGAGTGGGCCTGCTCAGGGTAGTTAGGATGTTCCTCAAGACTATGGTACATGAAAATTATATGAATTTCATCCTATGATAGAGGATCAAAGTGATGTACCATCTACTGTGCAAGGTACTATTTTAGTAGAATCCACTTTAGTGTCGACTTTATTTGATAGAGTAATGTCTCAATCATTTATATCTGAAGCCATCTCTAAGAGTCTTGGCCTCAATATCAAGCAATTTTATGGAATTATGATGCTAGAAACAGGATCAAGAATCTGTTATGATGGAATTTTACAATTTAAGGGCTTTCCCTGAGATAAGTTGTTACCTTTTCCTATGGAATTTCTATGTCCTCAACATGTTGGGTTTTTATGTAATCATCGAGATGGATGGGTTAGTTCCCTATCGAGGTCATATTGAATTCTATTGTCATAGGGTTATGTTTACATTACTATAGAGAATTAATCATGTGTATAAGGGAGAATGGGATGTAAGTGATACTAGATATCGACCCGAGTAGCAGAGGCTATGTAATTTGATAGCCTAGATTACCAGTATTTTCCTAGATGGTCAGGGGTTACAACTAACTATTTTTCTCTTATAGTGCATCATTTCATATAATTATTTAGTGAATACGTCTTTGGTCTACCTCTAGTGTGAGATGTGTAAATTACCCTTGAACCTATGTTAGTATTACCAACAGTTTCCATTCAACCATATAGGGTAAAACCTAAGTAGATTTTGGGGATCAAGTAGTTGTTTGAGGATCTGGAGGCTAAAGACGTCATACACCCCAAAAAATATCCTTAGGGTTCACCAGTTCTTTTCACTAAGAAGGATGATGGTTCCATCAGGATCAGTTTTAATTAACATCATTTTAATCATCTCACAATGAATAACTTGTATCCTCTTCCTATAATAGACGACCTTTGGATTAGATTTAATGAGAGAAGGTGTTTTTTGATATAGATATGAGGTAGGGCTATCATGATGTGTGTTTTAGTACTTTATGCATACCTACCACAAAATTAATGAGTAGGTATGGTTTATATGAGTACCTAGTTATGATGTTCAGAATCACAAATGCACATGCGTTCATCATGGATCTTATGAATCAGGTTTTCCACCCATATCTGGATTCATTTGTGGTAGTCCTTGTTGATGATATCTTGGTGAATTCATGATCTAGACACACCCTTGATAATC
Organism: Viscum album; assembly: GCA_963277665.1. Taxonomy (NCBI): domain Eukaryota; kingdom Viridiplantae; phylum Streptophyta; class Magnoliopsida; order Santalales; family Viscaceae; genus Viscum; species Viscum album. Next base: position 1,380,833,372 of record OY728160.1, read on the forward strand.
ACTTTTATATCATAATGGATACAACAAGAGAGCATCCACTCTATGATAATCTTAGTAAATTCCACTTTTCGATTGAAAAGGTCCACTTCCTAGGTCACATCATCTTAGATTAAGGAGTTTTAATTTCCCTAGAGAAATTGAGATCAGTGGTTTCATGGGACCATCTCCAGAATTTTTTAGACAATAACAGTTTCTTGGGGATTTTTAGATATTAAAAATTCTTCATCTAGGATTTATCATGCCTTAAAACATTGTTTATGGGCTTGAAAATGAAATGTGTGAAATTTTTATAGTTATAAGTTTGTGAAAAGGCCTCTTAAGAGTTGAAGGGAATATTTACTTTAGTGACAATGCTTATTCTTCCAGATCCAGGAAGGAGATAAATTGTATACTATGAATAATCAGGTGTTAGACTCATAGTAGTTATAATATAGGGTGAGTGAGTCACCACATATGGGTCTCATCAATTGAGGCCTCACGCGTGGAAGTAACTGATTCATGGCCTCGAACTAGCTATTATTGTGTACGAATTACATTGTTGGTGACACTATCTACTTGGAGAGAGTTTTTTGTATTAATTGATCACAAAATCCTCAATTACATCTTTAAATAGAAATATTTGTATCTCATGTGGAACAAATGGTTCGAGTACTGATACTCTTTTGATTCTATGCTTGCCTACACACCTTGTAAAGGTAACATAATTGATGATGCTCTGAGTCAAAATACTCAGAATCATGTGATTCAAGAATCCAATGTAGAATGGAATCTTATGAATTTATTCTCAAATATTCACATTGAGGTTCAAGATGACCATGGTCAGACAATCCTCTCAGCCTTGGTAGGGAGCTCTACTCCTCTTGAATGGGTGAGGTCAATGAAGCTATCTGATCCTCAAGGCCTTTCCCAAAGGAAAATAATTTCATATGATGATATATCTTTAGGATGGAATGTAGATTGGAAATACACCTTATTGTTTCATGGGTGTGTATGGTTCCCTATAGACATCATAGAGGAGTTAATGGGAGAATTTCATGCCTCATCATGGTCAGTTCACCGTGATGTCACCAAAATGTATCAAGGATTGCATCATCTATATTGGTGACCTCGTATGAAACATGAGATTGTTTGATTTATCACCCATTATTCCACCTTTAAACTGGTGAAGGGAGAACATAAGATACCATTAGGTATTTTACAGTCATTCTCTATTCCCTAGTGGAAATGGGATGATGTTTTGATGGACTACGTGATAGGTCTACCCAAATCAGCCCATAGAAATATACAGTATGGGTTTTCATTGATCATTTGATGAAGGTCACACACATCCAACTAGTGAGAGATACCTAATCGGTAGATGATCTAGGAAGGTTGTATGTCAGATAGGTTGTACATGTTCATGGAGATCCCTGTTCTATCATTTATGAAATAGAATCTTATTTTACATCATGGTTCTTGGAGGGGTAGCAGAAGGCTTTGGGTATATAGGTACTTATAAGAAAAACCTATCACCTATAGGCTTATGAATAGACAGTGTGTATGATTCTAGTTCTAGATTACATGCACTATGTATTTGTCATTGATTTTGGGATTTCCTTGGATAAACACATTGCCCTCATTGAGTTACCTTATAATATCATTTTTCAGGATACCATTGTGATGGATCTTTATGAATCTTTATATAGTATTCTATTTCAATCCACTCTATATTATCTAGAGGATGGAGAGGCGTCTATTCTTGGAACACGTCTCGTGTAGGAGAATACATATCAAGTCTATATAATCAAAAAGATAATGTTGACAGCTTAGTCCATATAGCATCTGTATGCCATCCAACGTTCACAACCTCTAGAGTTTGACTGCAAAGACTGGATTTTCTTGAGTCTCACCAAAGTTAGTCCATAGATGTATTTTGAACTAGGATAAGATCTCCCTGAGGTCTGTTGGACCCTTTGAGGTTATGAAATGGATTATACTAGTTGTTTACCAGTTGTAACATCCTCATAGATACCAGTATATAAATGATGTCGTTAATGTATCTCAACTTCGCTGATACTATCAATACTCATGACATGTATTTCATCCTGATGATATTGAGTTATATATAGATGCTTCCTTTGAGTATTATCCCAATATTATTGTGGATCAGAGAATGAATACACGATAAGGAAGGTTAGTTCATTTATTATCGGTGTTATGGAAGCATTTCCACATATATGATGAGAACTGCGAACAAGAAGATCATATATGATATTAGTGGCTAGAACACTTTGTTAGTAGTGACTCTTTACCCTCATAAGTTCATATTAGGGATGAGTTCCTTTAAATAGGGGAAGTTGTAATGACCAATATTTTAATCTAACTTATAGTTCATTAGTTTTTTATTTTAATTTATTAAACCTTCCTAATATTGATTCCTAATTAGGATAGAGAGGTCAGAGGAGCTTCTGGGGCCTGTTTAGAGCACGGTGCCTCGAAGTGAGAAGGACTTGTGAAGCACGGTTTTTGTGCAGCCGTGCGACCAAGGGTGCATGGCCGTGCAACCAGTTCTAGGCATGGGCCAGATCCATTTTCATGGTTAGCACACGGTTAGTGAAACTGTGTGCCTAACCATGGATATCACCCCATGTAGTAGTGAATTGATTATGGTTTTCACATGGTGTTTTCAAACCATTAAAACAAACATTGTACCCCATTATTTTGGTGTGAAATTACATGTTTATCCCTCATTTATTCTTGCATCCTAATTTCATTTTTCTCCTCCTTCAGCCAGTAGCTGGGTTGAGTTTCCTTCTCTTGAACCTCAAAATCTTCATCAACCTAGGATCTCATATATCAATCTCATCTGATGTCTGAATCAAGATCGGAAGGAAGATTTGGACTCTTTAATGTTAGGATATCCTCACTCTTACCACATATCTATGTTTTCCTTAGAATCCATCATGATATTTAGTTGAAATCTTTTATTCCCTATTTTTAGGGTGTTGGATCATTTCTTAGTTTTCTCCCAAAATACTCTGAATCAATTCTCGATATCGACCAAGGTGTCATCTACGGCCTTGAGGTGGTTGGTCATATTTTTCTCCCTTTGAATTTTATTTTTTCATTGCTATGTTGTTGTGCTGGACATTGGAGTTCGTTGAGCAACCCATTTAATTAGGTTTATTCATATCAAATTAACACTTTCACCTTGTTATATATATATATGTGTGTGTGTGTGTGTGTGTGTGTGTGTGTGTGTGTGTATTGATCCTTGTTTGGAGATTAAGTGGGTGTATACACCTTAAATGATCACCCCTTGGGTGTTCCAAATGGAATTTCCCGTTATAGTTAATTGAATCAAATTACCTAAATACCTAAATAGTCTTCATATTGGGTTCAAAATGGAATTTCCCTTATAATTTGATTTCATTGTTTTATCAAGGGATCCTACCATGAGTTTTTCCAACCAATTCATGTATTTTCCATTGTATGAAAATTCATTAATGACCACGAAAAGTTTCAATGTACTCCTTTAGCCTTATGACATTAATTGACATGCTTTAGTAAATCTATTCTCTTGATTTGAATTTAAGGTAATGATCATGATAGATACCCCTTTTTTAAATGGATCTATCTTGAATGAATGAATTGAGTAATGAAATTATATAATTAAATGAAATTTTTTTGAAGGGTGTTTAGGTCAGGACTTCAGTTGTTCATTATAAATGTTATTTCATTAAATTGTAATGTCTTTTTATAAATGAACTTTTTATTTGAGTTTCATGACTTGTTTTTCCTCATGTAATATGTTATGAATAAGGATTTTTTCTCATGTTTTGCGTTATGAATATGATTATGACTCATCTATTTGTTAATACTTAGTAAAAATGAAACACTAGAGGGTGTGACTCATGCTAATTATAATTATGAATATGACTTTACATAGGTTCTGATACAATGGAAAGGGGTGTTGTGAATTATGGAAAATCACACTCCCTTACATTGGGTGTTGACTATGGAATCTCACACCATTGACAATATATCATTGTTGGGATTTACATTTCAAGTTCTATATTTAAAGTGATGACATGATGGCTCACACACCATATCATGTGTTGTTGAATAATGTATCATGATCTTATTGGGATGTAGGTAATGTACCTATTACCTTGATCTTATAGTCTCATCAGAGTGGTTAAGGATGTCTGAGTTACACTCAGTCTAGCTAGATAAATGGAATATTGTTATATGAGTTATAATCAATCACCTTATAAAGATAGAACAATTTTTTTACATTATATGTAATTTGTTTCTAGATCAAATTACTTAGTTATAAATTAATAAATTGTTAATATTTATTATTTTAGTACTATAAATTGTATCTTGATGGGATCCTATGATTACCTTAATTTTTTAGAAAAGTATTTAGAAGGAACTGGATGCAGAGTTATGTTTCAGCATAACTTATTTTCCTTGGATAGATGGTAAGTTTGAGAGACCCATTCAAACACTAGAACACATGTAGAGATCTTTCTCTAGGTATTTCAAAGGAGGTTGTGATCAAAACCTTCCTTTTGTGTAATTTTCTTACAAAAATAGGTTTCACTAAAGAATTCAAATGGATCCTTATAAATACATATATAGTAGGAAATTAATATATCTAACATAATGGAATGGATTTAGAGAAATAAATCTATTGGAAACTGATATATCTATGGAAATGGAAAAGATGGTTAGATCCATTTAACATCACAGAATATCATTTTTGACAAAAAAAAAGTTATTCCAAAAATCATCAAAAATAACTAGAGTTTAAAGTTTGTGACATGGTATGTCAAAGAATATCTCCATATAGAGGGTGATTATACTTGCAAATAAAATCAAGATAAGTCATATGTATGATATTACTTTTGAAATTATTGACCATATTAGGATGGTATCTTATCGATTGGAGCTCCTACTTAATATATCTCAGGTTCGTGGCCTGTTCAATGTATCTCTCATGAGGAAGTACATACCTAATTCTTCACATGTAGTTAACATAATGTTCAAACCACATAATCATGATCTCTCTCGTGAGGAACAACTAGTGGATGTTCTATATCATATAAATAAAGTTTTATGAAACTATACCACTCACTTAGTCATATTTTTCAGGCGAAACCACCAATTTGAGGAATCATTGTGGTAACTTTAGGGTAAGATGGGGTAGAAGTATCCCCATGTTTATTTATTAGATTAATATAGTTTTTAAGGGAGAAGATATTTTATGAGGGTAAAATGTAACACTCTGAGATTTTAAGAAACATTTTAATTTTTTTATTCTTTCATTACACATAGTATTGAGTCCACATGAACCCCGATATAGTATTAAATATTATTATCACCAAGCCATCAGAGTGTTGTGTATGCGTAGGGATAACTAAATTACTAATATTTATGGTTTAAACATATATATAATGAATACATTAAATATCAATTAATTATAACTGAAAACAAAAATCATTTGAAAGTAAAAGATATGTTTTTCTAAACAAATGATTTTTATGTCCACATTATATTTTTATTTAAATAATTTAAATTAATCACTATTGGTGATTGATTTTAATTAAATTCATATATAATATATTCACCAAATTTATTAACAAAACATTAATATTTTTTATCTTTCATTGGATAATTATAAATCATATTTTATGCTTAAAAATATATTTTTCTAAAAAGAGGATTTCATCGCATTTTGCAGACATACATTAAAATTAATTTCATCCATTTATATGTAATTAATTATATTAAATTAATTTCATATTCATAATGATAGGTTTTATATTTTTTAATTAGGACTAATTTATTTTTGGTCAATATGAATAGAAATCCTCGAAAAAATTATCATATTGGTAAAGGATAAATTGGGTTAATATTGGTTAAAACTAAGTGTTAAGTACATAATTTGTTATAATAATTACTATTTTTTATATGTAATTAGATCCTTGTCACCTTAGTTTTAAATTTTTTTAGTTTAATGGAAAATTTTCTATTAAATTAACCAATATAATATTTAAATCAAAGAAATCTACAAAATGTCACTTTGTTTTTAATATCTCTTATGAGTCCACATTGGGAAAAAAGAAACTTATAAATTAATATAAGTGTCAATTTTGAGCATAATGAAATTATTTTCTAGATTCAAATTTTTTTTTAATTTTTCGTAATTATATAATTACATTAATCAATTATACAGTACTGATGTGGTATTTCTCCATGTATTAAATAATCAGTATAAATTATTTTAAAAATATTAAAAGTAATATAATTTGGGTGAGATAATGTGTGAAACGAATTATATAGATGAATAAGACATTTTCTTTTTATATTAAATATTTATATTATAATTCTCATATTTTCTTGATGTATTTAATGTTAAATTAAATGAAGAGTAAAAAATTTTATTAAAAATATTTTATAATAAACAATATTTCATTAAAAGATATAAATTTAATAAATATCATAGATTTTGAAAAAATGATTTTATATGGTTTTAAACATCAAACATGGTCCATATATGATTATTTTTTAATTTTATATTAACATTGTTAACTCATAAATCATAGAAATGTTTAATATTAAGGTAATTGTAAAAACAGTTAACATCGGGTTAAAACTAAAATATATGGGGAAAATGTGATACAAACATTTATTAATTTTGATATATGAGATGTTTTTTACTCATAAATATCATATATTCTAATATTATATATTTTTATCCATTTGAAAATCAAAATAAATTTATGATAATTTAATATTTTAAGAAACTCCAAGAGTACACCTCACTGCAATTATAAAAGGGAACCACATTTATCTTCTTCACACCACATTGAGCATTATAGCTCCAAAAAACTCTGAAAATGACTCTTAAAAACATCGCTAAATTCATCCAATCAGTTTTCCCTTTACATAATACAAATGATAGATCATGTTAGAGGATACCTAAAGGATTCATCTCAAAAAATATGTAATCTCCTAAACTGATCACTTTGTTTTGTATTTTTCTTTCACCACATATAAATATATTATATTATTCCAAAAATATTCAGAATAAAAATTATAAAAAAAAAATTATTAATATTAAAACACCATTATACACCCACTTACCATCAAATTGGAAGTAAAAGTATCGCTTGTGTGTATGAAGAGCATATTGTCTTCATATAGCGATACAATTCATTTTTCATAACCATAATTTTTTGGATGAGTATTATCATGGGTTTAGTATTTATATATGATATTTTTAACACAATTATACTTATCTAATTATAATATCATTTCCATCTTTTTACTACCCAATATTTTGGGAAATGATAATGTCTCTCGTGTGTAGATGTGGATTACCGCCTCCATAGAGTGATGTGATTATTTTTTTATTTATGTTTTTCATGGATAGAAATTAGGATGAATATTATGAATATATATGATATATATGATATTTTAATGATATTTTATAGGTGAATTAATATAAAAATTTTAATCATTATATCTTTTGAAAATTTAAAAACAACGTTCATACATACATACACCTTGCAGTCTCCATTAGTAGTGTATTTATTTTTTTTGTTCATAACATTTATGGATGAATAAAAATATATATAAGTAATATATATTATATTGATATCATTATTAAAATTATGGATATGATAAAACTATTATCAAATTATAAGGAACAAAACTACAAAACCAAAACAAATATGAAAAAAGATGCAATTATCACACGGAAAACTGATTTTAGTAATGAATTGTTAATAAATAGGTGAAAAAATGTAAAAATAAAATCATATGTTGTTTGATATATATGAATATATTTTTTTAATAATTTGAATAATAAACCTATATTTATTATACATGATGTTTGAAATCCTGTGAATGAAGTCGGACCTAAGGTTAGGGGTTTTACGTTACAATCACATTGTTTATCAGGGTTGTTTATGATTTTGTTATGATAGTGAAATCATATTTTAACCCTATAAATATACAAATTACATATATTAATCCTTATTTACTTACTAAAAATATATGTTTTACATTTATATTCCTCACCTTTTGTACTCAAAATTCTGAAATATATTTTCAAGGAAAATCGATGTCATTTATCTCTTCATTAAAAAAACTTTTTCAACCATATCCATGTCTTATAAAAAATGTTTTAAAGAATTTCTTTACTATTATACTATGATTTTTTAATTCATATATACCCATGTTTTAATTTTAATAAAATGTTTTCAATAAAATCTTCTTATCATTTTCCAAACAAGGTACTTTATGACATTGCTGAAACGAAAGTATGGAAGGAATGTTTTTTAACGTATAAGACTTGAATGGGATTTCACACCATTATGGCCACTAAATATTTTGAAAATTTATTTAAAATATCCTATTATTATTTTCAAATAAAATTTTTTTCATTATATTTTTGAAATTTTCAGATTTTAAAGAAGCTATTTCTAAATAGAGAGGTTATTTTCCTCAGGAATGTTTTAATGATATTTTTATTCATCATAAAAAACAACCTTTAATGTTTATTATTTTTTATTATAAATATTATCCAAGGATTCCATCATTATTCTATAACTATATGGTATATGTTTAATATTTCATGTTTTTTTATGAAACTCATTCCTTTTACATGGGATATGCTATGATTAAATGTCCATAAAACCCATCACTTTTCATGGGTTATGATATGATGAATAATTTATGATAATGTTTCACACATATTTATTATACACATTATGTTATTTGTGGGACCTATATATACCTCTAATGAATTGGGAAATGATTGTTATCTCATGTGATAAGCATTATAGGAATGTGTGTGAACCCAATTTATTAAGGGGCGTTATCCACTATGATATCCTTGGTTGTGATCATTTATTACTATGATGGTTTGGAGAATGAACTCATTCCACTATGTTAGTATTTGAGAAAACCCTTGACTAGTAAAGAAATAGTTTTTATGCTTTTTTTACATCGCAATTCCATGTCTACTTCCTATATTATGCTCTCATGGATCTTGTTTTTTGATTCCCCTATGATTATTGTCTTATAAAATATCATGATTTATTCCATGACTCAATATTATGACCTATGATTTTCATTTTATGGTTTTAAAATTTTATTCTCATGTTATCATACCCTTTTTCTCATGTTATTATTATATTATCATAGATATCTCCCATGTTTAGCCTTACTGACTATCAGATATCACCCATTATTTTTTTTATTTCTTGGGTTATAAAGAAAGTTTTTATGTATGATATGTCTAGGAAGGTGATAGTTATAAAGATATAAGTGGGATATGATATAGAACTATCATGAACTATTTTGTTATATTTCAATGTTTCCAAAGATAAAATACCTATAAAATTTTATAATGGATCATTATAATATGTAATGAATATTAATATACATATATGTAAAATTTATTTAAGTAATTTGTGGGTTAATAAATAATTACTACAATATTAATCATGTATTTTCATTTCATTAATTAATGTGATTTTATATTCATCCATCGTTGAGAGTATTTGATGTTTATTTTTCAATGTTTTCCAATTGTTTTACATTTAAATGGAAAATTATCCCCTAAAATTTTCTAAACCCATGGAATTTATTTGTATCATTTGGTATCCTTGGGATTTCACCTAGGGTCATTATAATTCCACCTCTTCTCAAATGAGTTAAGGAATGGACTTACAATTCAAAACCACAATTAAATATTGAATAATTAAATATTCCATGTTGTTAAGAAAGCTATATTACACTCATAATATCCTGATTTTATTAAAACTTTTTTATAAGATAAGATGGTGCACCACATAGGTGATTTTCTTATGAAATAGGGGTTTGGTTTTCTTACCATTTATGTTAATTCAATTTCAACATCTCTATATTTTTATAAAACCAACACACATCAATGGTGATTAATGTGTATTCCAAGAATTTTAATATAAACATCTAAAAATCACCCAAAATGATTGTTTTAATCTCTAAGATAAATCACAGTTCATATGAATATAAGTAATGAACTAATACGATGCGGTTCAATTTGGGGTTAGAAACCTCTAATGGGTCAATTTATTGTAAAATGGATTTTTTATCTAAGGCATTATGTTCCTTGTACTAAATTTTACATTTAAAAGGAAATGCATTGAAAATATAGTGTACAAAAAAATATAATAATTTATAAAAAAGTGAATCATTATGGGAAAGTCGATATACTGACAACCACATGCTTAGGATGCCTCAAACATCCATTTTCAGGCTTTGATTTGAGCCAGAGTGAGAGAAAATGGAAGAATCAACAAAAACCCTAAAAAAGTGCATATGAGATAACACAGATATAAGATCTTATATGTAATGTTTAACTAATAAAATAAGGTAGTTAATGCTAATAATTATTGATTGGAATCCAACATAACAAAAAAAATAGATTTTTTTTATCAGGTGAAGGAGATCCCACCATACTAAGGTTGAAGGAAAAAAGGGAGCTCTTTCTCTACAGTAATTATGCCTGGATGGAAAGGTCCAATTCCGTTTTTAATTAAAAAAAATAGGATATTGACACTTTTATTATGTAAAACATGGGTTTATGCCATAAAAATCATTTCTCCTTCCTATAAAAGCCATTTTATGGTGAAAACAAATATATGTCGTCATAATAACCTCAAACATGGAGGATCTCTTCTGTCCAGAACATTTACAAAGTGAATGATATGTTGTTAATGTTACTTGATGAATCTTGTATTCACAAATCCTTAAACATGTCTGATTCTCCCAGAACATTCCTAGAGTCACTCCTTACCAAAAAAAGACCTGAGACCCCATCTATGTATAACACAAAAAATCATTCCAACTCTTTAAATTGCATTTTGATGATCAGTTTGAAATTTTTTCCACATACCAAATGAAATTCTCAGGTTCTGTTGAATATTTCAACCATTCAAAACATATAACCATAAAATGGGAACCTATTCTTGAAGTATTAGGACGATGGAGGATTGGGAGAATCATGGTATTAGGGAGACAGTTCATATCCAAACTTTAATAGTGTCTTCTATGGGATATTTTTCTATAAGGTATTTCAATTGTGGAAAATAGGGCATTGGAGTAATTATTTCAAGAATCCTTCTATGGAGTTCCACTGTTGTGGCTGGGCTGGTCATATTTGAAATTTTTTATGAAGGGTTTCTCAAAGGAGAACTATTATATTAGATAAATCATATATCTTAACACATCAATATAGGATACATACTTATTAGACTTCAATAACTAGTAGGAAATGGTGTGTAAATAAGGCTGTTTTTTGCATTCAGTGGATCATGCTTCAGCGGATGATGGGGATGGGCCATCTACTTTTTTAGGTATGGTATTGATCACTTCTGCAATGTCTATTAATTTTTTTATACTGGTGGTTCCAAATAATTTTAATCTAAACTATTTTTTCTACACTTGACATACCGATCATTTTATATTATGTGTTTTATTCCACAGATACACCATTTCCACAAAAGTATACCATCTTGAGTGATGGAAATATTTTCCAAGAATTTTTTTTAGTGATTGACATATATGGGAATCTATGATTCTATATATGAAGAGAATTGATGTGTTTATTTCAATAGACTAGCTAACCATTTTTTAGACCACATTTACTAGAATAGGGGACATGTATCTTTTATATTTCCCAAGGGATAAAAATTCATGATGATCGACGATTGGGAGTTCAAATCATGTAGATTAGTTCTATACAATATATGAAATGGGTTTATTATGACATAGATTATGGGATTTTATCCTTCAGTAGGATCAGTGTTATCCATGTCATATTATGCACGAGTTATGTATCTCTATTAGGATGTCTTCTTATATGAATTTAAATGTCTTCCCCTGATAGAGGCATTGAGTTCAAGATAGAACTCACTCTATGTTGATATCCCATTTTCATACCATCTTATTTTATTGAATCAACTAAGTTGAATGAGGATAATGTATATGTAACACCCCAAACTTCTAAGGTACGCTTCTCTTTGAATAATGTGATAGCGTGTGTTGTACGCAACACCGAGTTCTAACACACCATAACCAATCAAACTAGCCGTTATGAATAGTAATACCTACTTTTCGAAATTATATATATTTTATATTTTAAAATGGACTTCATTTCTGGATTCGGAATATCGAATTTAGCCTAAGGTGAAATTTTGGTACTTTTCAGATAACTTTCATATTTTGATGAATAGTGAGAATTACAAAATTTTAATTAAAAACAACTTTTTTAATCAAAATAATTAATAGTGATAAATTATGAATTTTAGTGGTTTTAAAGAATATTTAGAATATATTTTTACCATTTAATATAATGTTTGTCATTGGACATAATTTTACAATTAAACCGAACATAAACAAGTGTCAATCTTTTGATAGTTATTATCTCTTAAAAACATGCTTTTTGTTTTTACAGCGGGAATTAATTTTAAATTAATTTCTGCCACTTCTGTGTTTTGAATTTAGAAAAATGGATTCCATATTTGGAATCAGGATGTCCAAATTGTGTAAATAGATAACTTTTATTTTTAGACATTTTGAATAATTATTGTGGTAAATATTTTATTTACTATGGTTAAGGGTAAATCTGGTAAATAAGGGTTAAAAACATAATATTATAATAATACTAAATTATCCTAAAACGTGTCCTAGCCTTATTGGTTGATACATGTTCGACCATAGGCATCTTTGGGTCGATTTGGGGACCCCATGGTGCCACTTGTAGGTGATAGGGAGACTTTATTTTAATTAAGTTAAAATGAATACAAAAATGACTCAAGCATATATCTTTTAGAAAAACAATTATTACATAGGGTTATATATGTTGGATTTTAGATTATAAATATTAATTAGAAAGATAAAACGATTTCCTACATAGTGATATTTTATTTATAATTTTTAGACATTATATAATTTAATTTATTTATTACACAATGATGATGAATTAATTACTATAATAGTGATAAATTAAATTAATTGATATTATAAATACCCAAATAAATATAATATGAAACTTTTAATGAATTAAACTAATTTTCTAGGATAAAATGATATATTAGAATTGATTTAATTGACTTTTTTAGAAGTAATAAATCTGTTATGAGTTTCACAAAAATCAACTATTGAATAGTGTCAAAATTGACATAAAAGAGTTCTTAAAACAAATATTATATTATTAATTGATATTAAATTATTAAAAATATAAGGTTTGGATAAGAGACTTATATCATGATATTTGAATCATTAATGGACCACTTGGGGGTCTCTTGGATGTATATAGTAAGTTTATTAACCATATTATATAAAAATACAAAGAGACATTTTAAAAGTGAAACTAATTAACTTAGAGTTAATACTTAAAGATAAGGTTAATATAAGTACCCAAACATGTCTAAATTCTATTGGTTGGGTTGTTTTCGACCTATCCCCACCTTAAAATTTAAAAAATAAACTTTGGAGCCATTAGAAACCGAATATGAGTTTATTATAAATTAATATTTCTAGCTTTTCCAAAGGTGCCCCTCACCCCTCTTATAAAAGGGCACTCCTCCTTCTCATTTATTCACACCTTAAAAGCCTTTTGGTTTGGCCAAAATCTGCCCAAATACTCTCCCAACTTCCCTCAATACAACCTAGAGGCATTAGTTTGATCAGAAATCCAACCTATGGATCCCTTTTGATCAAATCAAAAGGAAGAACCCGAAGAAGTGGTAATGTTTTCACCACCCCTTTTCAAGTTCCTTTCTTCTTCCACTTCTTCTTTCTTTGTTATTACCATTATAAAATAATAAATCCAGTATCTTATATATACTGTGATGTTATTATAAATATGGTACAACCATATTCAGTATTCTATCCACCCTTTGAATAACATGTCACCATACGTGCATACGTACGGCTTACCGTCTCCACGTCGTGGTGTAATTGTTATTCAATATATTATTATTTGGATGGGTATAATAATGATATGTAACTCATGTAAATAATAAATAAAACATGTTAATGATTCTGTATATATGATATAACAACCATTTATATATTATTTTAATATCAAAAGAATGATATTGTCGCTCGTGCATACGTACGGACTACCGTCTCCACGAACGCGATGATATTCATTCTCCATCGTATCCATTCAAGTATAATTATCATTTGATGATTTAAAAATGATGTTTTTGGACTTGATATGATTCTGTATATGAATAAGATACAACAAACATGGCTTATGTAACAAAACATATAAAAGAAAACGAGTAAGTTAACACCCGAAACAACGATAATACTAAGATATTATTATCAAATCAATATTAAAAGATCATATATGATATCATATTAATGTATATGATTCTTTTATAATTTAATAAAAATTATTTCACCATTATACAGGAGGTTAACCTACCCCAACCAAGGAAAAGTACAAGTTAAGGGTTATTTCACAATCTCTTCATTATCCGAGGTTGTTTATACGTAATAATCTACTGGGATCTCTTTATCATCCACATCCATGTTTCTTCAAAATGTATTTCAAAGCATTTTTATTATTTACAAGACTATGGGTTAAAGTCATTTATACCCTTTTTTGACTTTTTATAAGAGGAATCTTTCCGTCGTTTTCAAAACAAGGTCCTTTTTAACCTTTTTGACAGAATTAAGGTAAGAATGTTTTTTTTAACTTATACGGCGGGTGCGGTTATTTTCTGCCATTATAAAATCTTCAAAGCTTTCCTTACAAGCTTATAAGAATATTTTCAAGAAAATGTTTTATTTTATATGGCTCTTAAATGATTTCAAAAATAGAAAGAGATATTTCTCCAAAAAGTGTTTTGATTTCATCTATGTCAACATCCTTTGATGGATTTTACTCTTATTTGAAGTTGATTTATTATGATACAAAACTTCTATATTGTATTGAAGGTTTTGTGATATGTTTGACTGTGGATGTGCTATTTTTATACCATTCATAGTTTATGGTGAAATTATTGACATTTCTTATGCTAGTTTTAATACGAATGTTTATGTTATGTTTAATCCTTTTCATATGGTAATGCGTTGGACTTAATATGTGATGGGTGGAGCCCTCTATAGCTCCTCGATGCATCGGTAGGTCTCATGAGACAAACTAGTGTCTTGGCACAAGGCCTTGGCAAAATATTATTTGTAGTCTTGGCACGAGGCCTTGGATATGTGGTTATGATAGTCTGTCATTATGCGTTCCAACATTATGAAATTGGTTATTGATTTTGCATGTGATTATTCTATTAGTATAATATCCATGTGAATGAGTAAATGGAATTATTTTATTTTATTTATACCATACAATGTTGAAAGTTCAAGTTTGAAATGCTTTTGTTTTAGTTATACATTTCCTTAAATGTTTATTCTTATTTATGAAAGTTTCCGCTATATTGTTATCCTTACTGGGCATTTGAGCTCACCCCTTTTCTATGTTTTATTTTTCCCAGGAAGTGAAGAAGTAAATTATGAATGACCTGCAGGGATATTATTTGGGGATATGAGTGTGGTTTATGGAGACATTATGTTGTTGTAGTAGTTTTTCATTTTATGATGTAATGTAAAACTTATGAATATATCTAGTGTTACCAAGGCTACTAAACCAATCGGTCTTTCAAGATTTGATCTTTCTTGTGATCATGCCAATGTTATGTAATAATGCACCGACTCTGGGTAACTAGGGTCGGGGTGTTACAGTATAACTTAAGGAATTGTGAAAAATGGATTTATCATCCCATTTACATCACAGTGGGATTCCCCTATTCTATTATCCATGAACGATGATGGTAATACTTGACTCTGGTTAGACTATCACATTATGAATTAGATCATTGTGAACAATAGATATCTTTTTTTATGATTGAATATATCTTTGATCAAGTGAATAGAACCCAGTGGCTCTAAAATATTTAAGTATGATTGACCTATTACTTGTTGATGTTT
This sequence comes from Viscum album, assembly GCA_963277665.1. NCBI lineage: Eukaryota > Viridiplantae > Streptophyta > Magnoliopsida > Santalales > Viscaceae > Viscum > Viscum album. The sequence goes on from OY728160.1 coordinate 1,380,849,407, forward strand.
AGAGAGTATTATGTTTCGAAGATTTCATTTTGTAGTAGGTATTTTCAAAATAATACTTATCTGTACAATTTGGAATGATGAACATTCCAGTAGTTTTTATGGGTATCATGAACAACATCTTCTACCCATATATTTAGTCATTTTTTATGGTGTTTATTAATGAAATGCTTATATAATTACTGACCCTTGAGAATCATAGCAGACATATTAATATTTTCCTAAAAAATTATTGAACACATCAAATCTCTTAAGCTATCAAAGTATCAATTTTTGATTGAGTTGGTGAAATTCATGGGGAAATTGATTTCTAAGACTAGTATATCAGTGTAACTAGATAATATAGTGGTAGTGATGTCTTAAACATAGCCCCAAATTATATTTTATATTATGATATATCTTGGTTTATAAGGGTACTATTAGAATTTTATCCAGTACTTATCCCATTTATTAGCACCCATGAATGTTCTAATAAAAAAAGGGTGAAGTTTCATTTGTCAAACTAGTTTGAGAAATACTTATCTGAACTGAAGATGATGTTGACTACATCTCTTGTTCTGATTCTCCCAAATCCTTAGATAATATATGACATATATTTAAATACTTTAAGAGTTTTTTTAGGTGTGGTACTAATTAAAAGTTAGTGGGTAGTATCATATGGGTCACATCATATATGAACCAAGAATAAGAAGTATCCTACACATGACTTGGAGATATAATTTTTGTTCTATGATTTTATGTGTTGTCCACAAAATCTCTTTTGAGAGAGTTTTATTTTCTACACACACCAGACGATACTTTTCTCTGTGTTCACATCATTAGATCTAAATTTGATGTAGAGGATATAGGTTGAGAACTTGTATATGTTCATCCTTTACATGGACTATGAACCATTTAAAGGTTATTTCATAGGATATTCTTTTATCCATAAGTTTTATTTAGATTAGGATATTTTTGAACGGACTTAGGATAAATATTGGTGCTTGAGGAGTTTGTTAGTCAATTGGAGGATGGTTTCTTTTGACATCCAGGGTTCAAAAAAATGTTCTCCAATACTGATTACATATTCTTTGGTATACTAGTTGAATTCATTTATATAATCCATCCCAAAGTGTGATTTTAGGAAAGAATAACTAGTAGATGGTTACCTAAAACCCTGATGGTCATTGAATGGTGATGATGTGATCCTATTACATGAAACTATTGTAGTAATTGCTTCCATCCAAGAATATCATATTTGATACTTACATAAATCTAAGATGGAATTTCATGATGAGGAGAAAAATGATTGGTTTTTGAAGAAGAGAAATATTTTTAGATTAATTTCTTAATGTATAACCTTCCCAAGGAAAAATTTCAAGCACCTTCATCCAAGGTATTTTCTCTAATCATTTCCTTTGTTCATGTGGAAGTGGAAGGATGTTGTTATGAACTTTATAATGGAGTCAACTATGCCCCCAATGATCTCTAATTCTATCTAGGTGGTTATTTATTATCTAATTAAATTTGATCATTTAGTTCTGATATACAAGTCACACTTCATAGATGAGCTAGGAAATATTCATTTATCTGATATTATATGTATTAATATAATTTTCATGAAAGTTATATCTAAAAGTGATACATGATTTACTTAACGATATTATAAGTTCTTATAGAAGGATATAGGTACTCTGTTGAGATTGAGAACAGTGTACTGTCACCAGAATGATGGGTATTGAGAGTAGATGATTCGTACATTAGTGGATATTCTTTGGGATGAAATCATACACTTCAGTAGAGATCAAGATGATCATATAACCCTAGTTATGTTTTCTTATAACAATATTTATTAGAATTCGATTCATATGAAACATTTTAAGGCGCTTTATGATATTCCATATCCTTAACTACTTTATTGGAATGAGGCTGATGTGGTAGTAATTATGTGTTCTAATGAGGTACATAAGACCTCTATGAGAGTTCATCGGATTCATAATAGGTTGATAACATCCTCTAGTAGAAATATAACTTATTCTAACCATTTGTGGAGACCATTATGGTTTCTTATATGTGACTATTTTTTTAGAATATCTCCTCAGTTATTACACTATTGTTTGTAGGATCTTGGGAAGCTAGCACCATGTTATGTTGGGTAATTCATAATCACAGATCATATTGGAATAGTGCAACACCATATGAATCATCCTTCTCGTTATTGAGGTATAGGTAATGTGTTTCTTATGTCATAGCTTTAGTAGTAAATACATGATGTTATGAATGTTATCGACAATGAGGATGTTGATATGGATCTTGGATCATCATACATAGAACACATTTTGTAGATTGAAGGATAGAGATTAAATGTACATCTATGGAAGATGGTAAAACCTTTTTGGATTCTATGAAATATTGAAAAAATCATGTAGGATACATGGGTGTGGGAGGTTAATGTTCAGTCTTTGGGACCCAAATTGTTTTTAGACCATTTAAGGCACTTTCTATGGGTGAGAATTCATCATAGGGAGATGATTGTATCAAATTTTCCAAATTTAATGTATGAAATGTTTTATTTTTTAAAAAATATTTATTCCCTTGATGTTATTCATTTTTTTATATGTGTATTGTTGGTTTATTTTGATTAAAAAGGGGTCTATAAGAAAAGGTAGAATATGTTATATGAGGATAATATGAATAGTGGTTGTAAGCTACTAATGGTGGTCATATAGACTCCACCAGCTAGCTAATATACTTAAAGTAGTTCTATAATTTTCTGTTGATCTCTCTGGCCCACTAGTGGGATTTCACAAGCTTCTAGTGGTGATGGAAGAACCCAGATAACTCTTCCTTACATGCTATCTAGTCGTGGTCCAATCACTAGCTATCTAGTGGTTCTACAAGATTGACAGTGAGGCAAACTATCTTTCAAGTGGTGCCTAGCCATGGATGAATCAAATACAACTGGTAGATTTTAAATTATACTAATTTTTACAATTGTTTAATAAAAAATTCTGACCCCAATCACCCTATTATGAATTATATAAATCCTTTATTGATTCGTGAGATCTTGTATTTCTATCACCTTGTTCATTCAATGTTGGCTCAATCTTGTGATTCTTGAATACTAAGTTATCTCAATATTTACCCAAATAATAATCTTCCTTATTAATTTTTGTGCATGGATATATAATTAATCTATAGATTATATGTATATATAATGATGTTTTCTTCCCTCTTTGATAGATCAGTGATGGATATAACAAATTAACAACTTCACATGATCAATTCGAGATCTATAAATCACTATGTCAATAAAATGGGAATGTGTATTTTGGATTATCTATATATAACTATTCTTGGTGGTGAATTAGTGATAGAAAATTAATTCATTTTTGACCCTTTGGTAGATTATTAAAGTTTTCAATGACATCCCTTTGACCAAAGCTATATATATCGTTAACAATGTATTTTTCTAGGTAATTTAGAACTAACTAATCTTCTTGAGACCATATTCTTCATTAATATGATTTTAAACAACATTTCTGATGGTGTATTTATTATGGATAAATTTTCTTAGTATATATAGTAGTTTCTCTTCTTGTTTTGATAAGGAATTCATGAACCATTCTTAAATCAAAAATGGATACAATGAGTTGAATCCCTCTTCTATCATATGTCATAGAATATGTTACATTGATATAATATGAATGGTTTTTGACTCTTTAAGAATCCTTTTTAACATGAAATATCCTTTATACATTTTCTTTAAAGATAGTCTATGATGAATAGAAACCAAATATAGGAATACTTATTACATGATAAGCTTCTCCCTCGGTGAGAAATGTTATACAACCTTTGATCCTTTGATGAATATTGGATTACTTCATCATCATGCTTAAATTAGGATGTTCCTTACTATAAATGGCCTTGTATATGATGTTGTAATGATATGATTTTTTATGATTGATAACCCACACTTCATATATATTTTCTTGTGGGTGAGTGAATGTCCCTTGAGACCCATGATTGATAAGGGATCATATGTTTTATGTTTAGAAAATTGAGAACTTCTATGCATATAAATTATACCTCCTATATATTTTATATATTCATTTTTATTTATCATATCCTATGGAGAATTGGTTCAAGTATTTGTGTGATTTGGTTTCTTAGTTTTATTTAGATATCCCTTTGGAGGGGTTGTATGATGACATGATGATGGCTACAAACTATGGCTCATTTGATGATATGGGTCAGATCATGGACATTTCTACCGACATTGGAGAAAAACATTATTAGGAAATGATAATACACTTGTTATAGGATGGAATGGTAAAATATAATATAGGTGTGAGGTGATTATCCAATTATATTAGTCATATCATGTGGGTTATTCCATCATCTATGGATAAATACCCCTGTCCCGGTGGGGCGTATGCAAATCCTAATAACAACCACTATTAGTGTAGGGCATGCAACATTTCCTTAAAGGAAGAACATAGAAACATGAATTATAGTAATTGGTTGTAAACTGACACTATGAATCGTGATATTTTGTGTAATTTTTAATAAATAACAATAATATCCTTATTGGGATCAGGCCAAAAAAGTTGGGGATGAGGTTCGTGGAAATTCGGTTAGTGAACGATGATTTGACACTTGTGGATATATGTCTCATGCATTTACTTTATGACATGACATACACTGTTATATATTTATTTAAAATTATGATAATAATGTATTGGAGAAATACTATTGGGTTTATTAGAGACACAATACAAGGTAATCTCGATGCACTATTAGATTCTATAACCACGAATCCAATGAAGGGAAAATTACATATGATAGTGAGTTGAGGAGATAGAGTCTTACAGTCTGAGGTGACTCTAGGACACACTCCAGACTTTTTTCTATATTTAGTTTCCTTCTATATTTGATTACATGGTTTTACCTACCATATTTTGGGGTCCCTGGTTTATTTTCCTATATGACATGAGATACATGGTATGATATTTTTTACAACATAGTTTATTTATTCTAATTTATATTTTTTAAATTATATTCTATGGTCTATATTGATATTGGGGGTGTATTCTACCAATTTATTTTACTTAGACCTACTTTGATGGTCAGAATACTCTTGCGTATGGGGAGGTGTGTATGAGGATATGTGTAACTTCATCTCAAACTGAGTGGTTTGGGATAGAGAATTAAATAAATGTACCCAATGATCTTATAATTTTACTACTATATTTTGTTTTAGTGTATGATATAAATTTACAAAATGGATTCTAAAAAAATATATATGAAACTATTTTATTATTATTTTTATTCAATTTTAAATTTTCATTATATCAATGATTTTAGAGCTTCATAGAGTAAGTTTTATTATAAATGTGTCATTTTTAAGAGCTACTATTTTTTAAGGTATTACTAAAAATATTTTATCCTCCCTTGGAATTGTTAATTTTACGGTCTTATTTGATCAATAATGTTACAGGGCTAGAATCTATAAATAATTTCAATCCATCAATATGCAAGATCTTATGAGGATATAAAGTGTTTTTTTAACTTAAAACATTGATGAAGTCCTAATTTGGACCTATTGAAGATAATTAGATAAAGGGATAACTTAGGGATGGAGACACCCATTTCTGATGCCTCTCTTAATTTTATTCCTAGAATATAATTAGATTCTTCTATGGATAATTAGATAAGGAACTTCTAGGTTGGAACATGGATGTCTTAGATCATGTCTATGGATCCACCATTCACATTGATTTAAAAATGGAAAATTACTTCTGTTGAAATTTACATTTAATATAATATCCATGGGAGATTTTATGTATTTTTATCCTTGAATTGATGAATCGTTTACAATGATTTTTTAATATATATTTCTTTATTGTTTTTATCCGAATGTGTTTAAATTCTGAGGCTAGAAGGTGTTTTTTTCACATTTAACTTTGATGAAGTCATTATGTGGACTTTTTGAAGATCATTAGATAAAGGGGGAGCTTAGGGATTGAGACACCCATGTCTGATGCCTATCCTTATGTTATTCCTAGCATAAAATTTGTTTCTTCCATGGAGCATTAGATGAGGAACTTCTAGTTTGGAACATGGATGGCTTTGATCATTTCTATCGATCTACCATTCACAATGATTTAAAAATTAAAAATTCCTTTTGTTAGAATTTAGTTTTAAAATAATAGATATGTGTGAATTTAATAATTACTATCCTTGACATCATGCATCTATTAAAATGATTTTTAAATTTATTTTTTTTATTTTTATCATAATTTTATTAAATTTTGTAAAGATTGTTTTCTACAATATTTATTTTTTATACTCTAATATTGATCAAAAAATATATTTTCTGATAAACATATTGTAACAAATAGGACCCATTGAGAGCACAGAAAGGTCATCTGACTAATGACTATACCCAAAAGAAAATACTTTTTTAATGTGATTTTTCCTCACTCCCACACACCCTAGGAACCTTCCCATAAGGTCACCCATCACGTTCACTACTCCAATACAAGAACACTTAACTATGGAATTCTAACCATACAGGATCCCAAAAATAATGGTGCGCCTTGTTTACATGATTTATATCAGTTATTCATTTAGTCCTTTATCATTCTAGGGTGTTGTATTAAACCTTTACCCTTATAGCACAAAATCCTCATTGTAGACCCTATATCTCAACCCAAACAGTGCACCGCACTTAAGGAAGGGTTCCATCTCTGATACCAAATATAACAAATGGGCCCTACTAAAAGCACAAACACCCTACCTTAACACGATTTTCTAGTCCTGGCCTACTAGTTACCACCAGTTTCCTCACAAACCATCGATCCCCACCCTAGGTCCCAACTACATGCCCGAACAGGTCATCTGGCTAATTACTATCCCCATAGGCCAACAGTTGTTCTTTCCGGTGTTCTTTTTCCTCACTCACACACACCCTAGAAAACATCCCAGAAGGTCACTCATCTAGATCACTACTCTAGGCCAAGCACTCCAAACCATTGAGTTCTAACCAGGAAGGCTCACAAAAATAAAAGAGCACCTTGTTGGCATGAGTCATATCATTTAAGCATTTAACCCTTTATCATTCTATGGTGTTACACTGAATACATGATGGGGATGAAATATTATAAGTAGAACTTTAACTATGATTTAGCCACACTTTTTGTTTTATATATTCATTTAATGGGATAATAAATTGGTAATTCTATAAATTCCCATCATACATATTATGGAAATGATAAATTACACAGTTAATTCATATTTATGTTTTCATATTCTTGTATTGATAAATCACTTTTCTTGGTGAGTTTGATTATGGAAATTCATGTGAGTTTATTTAAATTTTCATTTTAAAATGTGTTATATATGTATGAAATTTTTTTTGAGTATTTTAAATTAAATAAACTATTGATGTTGAATTCATAATTATATTTTTTGGAATTGGTTCCTTGAATTTTTTAATGTTGCACATGTGGTTATTATATAATCACAATTTCATGATCTCTTTATTTCCATTAAAAATGCATTATTTCGATTTATTTGAATAGTGTGGGTATAAAGAAAACATTATTACTATCTCACAATAATGAAAAAATTATAGATCTACCCAAAATGGTGTTAACCATTTTTTATACTACAATGTTGTTGTACAATGATATTACGTGACAAATAAAACTAGAAAACTACCATTTTATATTGGTAAACATTCAATTTATCTATCCTAGGTGAGTGATAATATGGATATAGATCAGTCGAGTTTCATTTAAATTAATTAGAGGGATCTAATATTTTAAAAATATATGTTTATGTATAGGAAGTTAAAAATGATCTTAAATCCACTTTTCTTGATTCCTTTAGAGATTGGTAAGTTATAAAGGGTTTATGTATAAAATTTATTTTTATTATTTATTCAAAATACAATTAATTTAGTTGATATGGTATGTTTTGTTGTTAAATTTTTGGGTTTCGTTTTAGATACTTTTCTTGGTTTTCTCCGTGATATACATTTTTCATGTTTGGGGGAGTTTGATATATATATATATATATATATATATATATATATATATATATATATATATATATATTTTTATGTTTATTTAATATTAAAATGGTTTAAATGCTTCCATGTTTCGTTTTATCTTGTATACATATTTTATCCATGTTTTTTTAGTCTATATAAAAATTATAGATGAACAATTTCTGAGTTGTTGGTGTTTGGAAGAAAACACTAAAAATCTTATGGTGATGTGTGGTTTGTAATTTAGTATTGACCACCTAAGAACCATTAATTTTTGATTTTTTTGGTGGTGAAGGTATGTCTATGGTTTTGGAATTGTTTTTGAAAACCATGAATATGTTGTTAGACATGAAAAACAACCTTTCTGGGGGGAAATGCATTGGCCAGTCAAGTTTTTAAACAATTAATTTTTTCCATTCATCACAAACCAATATCCAACCTCTATTTTATTTAATGTTTTATTCTTTTTTTGGTGGTGTAACAGACCTATAACTAATTTGGGAAATTAGTATGGGACTCAAGGGAGTTCAAGGGTGCTTCCAAAATCCACCCTAACCCTAACAAATCACAACTATAATGATTCTAGGGAAATTAAAAGTGTTTCTCAATTTAAATTATTTCTATAAGAAGTAATTTTATTAGATCTGCATCGATTCTTGTTTTTTAATCTCTTTGGATGTTTTATTTTTCCAAATCCCTCGATTTGTGTTTTTTAAGTATCCATCATTGGGGTGTATTTTTTATTGATTATATGGTGTTGATATGAGAGTAGATATTTGGTAGTATTTTCATTTACGAAATGTTTTTAGACTATGTTGTGTTTGAAATTAGCATTTCCACAATCTATATAAATTATTGGATCAAGTATTATTCTATTATTGGAATGTAAAATTATCATGAAATATCGTCAAATATAACCATTGGGTTACATAACATTTTATAGGGTAGTTAATTCATAAAACCATAGTAAAATCAATCATTAGACCAAGGGTTGTATTTTTCATTAGATAATGTTAAGTAACCTAAATTAGGATCCATTCATACAATTTAATCCTAAAACAAAAATTAATAAAATGAGTCCATTTTAGTGATACGAATATCAATGCACATCAAAAATTGGAATTGATCTTACATTTAAATCCAAACTTAGAAGCATACCTCCTAAAACATTCATAAATTATTAGTTGTTCTCATTATAAATTTTACAATCTATTTTTTATTCAATTTTATAATTATTTAAAACCAGATCCAAATTAAAAATTGTTATCCTATATGTATTCAACCAATACTTCCACTAGATACCATGTTAACTGGTGTAAGGGAAAGTATATACTATTTATTTTTTATTACATTGCGATGAAATTTTCTTGTGTTCTAAGAGGATATTTCAACCCCCACCACAAGTGAGATAGAAATATTACCTCATGGTCATATAAGACTATTCATAGAACACCTAAAAACATCACCACTTATATCTTAAAAGGGATTTATATACATTCTATGAAACACTACACCAGATTTAATAAGAAATGAGATGATATAGTCAATAAAACTAGAAAACAATACCTAACCACGTCAAAAAATATAAATAAATTGGGAAAACTAGTTATAAGATCGATGTAATTATACTCCCATTTCTATTTTATAATAATATATGGTGATATATTCCATCAGGTACCCAATTCTTGGCCTTAATTTTTTGAAAACTATGAAACCCCACCACAAACTCAACTACCAATATCATTATGTCAATATACAAAAATAACCTATCTAACTTATTTTAGATATTAGAAAAATCATGAGGTATTGTTGAAAATGAAAAATTACATACATGTATAGCCTTCTCATACATGCTATGAGAAAAGGATAGTCTCACATGAGATAAGATCTGATTCTATGTACCTAAAAACATACCATAAAGAGCATAATCATGAATAATACTATCCTTTCAAACCTCACTCTCATGATTTCCTATATAAGTCTTCATCCCTAGTTTCACCATAGAAGAGTCTATTTTTTTCTACTAGAAACAAGACATGTCAAATTATTATTTTATGTAGATCTGTAAACAATCAAATTCCCCATAATATTACATTCATCATTTCAAAACAAAGACACATCATTAAAGCATTCTATAAAAACATACCTTATCTCCACCACCTCAAGTTGAAATCTTTCATGGAAAATGTGATTTCAAATTTTATGATCCATATATCCCATAAAACATTTTCCAATATATTAAGTTATTTATACCTTATGAATCAAAAAATATCCAGAATTCCTTAACTAAAATAAGTATAGATATTCTTATGTGGTCATAAATTTCTAGAATTATATATAAACCCTTCATCAATATAGTAATAAAAATCCAAATTCATGAAGAGATGAATCAAAATGTACCATAAATTAAATACTTTGTATAGGTAATTAGTGAGAATGAGAAAATCATGACTTCTTATTTAAATTATAAAAACATGTTATCCATCAGACAAATCAAACACATTTCTTTTATTATTGAAAGTTGATATGTAAGACCTTCATTCAAAAAACTCTTATACAAACCTACTAAAATTTATATGAAATGAGAAGAAACTCTATACATTAGAAACATTCTCCAATAGTATACTCATAAAAATAACTTTTATTTAATGGGACAATCCAAACACCTTTGGTTGATAAAACATATCTTTTATAAATGATCCTTTCATAATAATTATATAACCATCCAATGATATTCATCATGGAATTATTTCTTTCATTTAATAGAAAATATTTTCATCTATAAATTCAAAAATAAATGTAACCAAATTAGGTTAATAGATCAAATTTATCAATCCCATAAAAATATTTATGTAATTAAAAACTCTTAATGGAATTAAAGTAATTTCAATTTGTCTATATGAACATTGAAAATCATATCATTGAATTTTACTCATCATAAAATCTTATATGATTATAATCAGATCATAAATCAAAAATTGAGAACTATATCACCCATTTAATTAGATTTATTATATCCTTGAATAACCCATGAAATGTTTTTGAGGATGTTTTATATGTTTTCAACGGTACATGTGGAGTATAATATATGATTGAGAATGTTTTCAGTTGAGTTAAAGTGGTTGAGGATATTTGGAGATGTGTTCAGAATACTGGATAATACATTTGAGATATTCAATTGATTTATACGATTAAAATGAAAACTGATACATTATATTTATGAATAACATAAAAATTACATATCCAATATAAGAATAAGTTGAAATGGATATATAAAAAATCAGTATATAAAATTAACTATAATATTTTAATGACCACATTAGATTAATTTCATGCTTTCAAAGTGTATGGATGATTAATTTTGGTGTTGGGAATATTATAAAATAGTTCACATAAAATTAATAGGTTGTTTTCAAATATAAAGTATGAGTAACTTTTAGGATTCACAAAAGTAACAAATAGTTTTAATAGATATATAAGATTAATGTGTATTTATCATGGGTTATGTAAGATTAAATTTGATAATATTAAACTGATATTTAGTCCCCATATATAAAAATAATTTATTTTACTAATGATTCACGATGATATGATTTTAAGAATTCATGTAAGAAAAAGTTGTGATTTTCCATGTCTATATAAGAGTAATTTTTTTTTGATGTAAAAATAAACCACTTTTTGACTAAAATGTTTTTTAAAACACATAATAATGTAGACATGAATTCGAGGATTATTTTTAGTGGGATTCAATTAAGGAATACAATTTTTTGTAGTTGATGAGAAATATCTATGGTATTTTATGGTTATTCAAATGAGAGTAATTATCACATATTTTATAGAACATTGAATAGTATTTATTTCATAATTACACTTTTTCTAATAATATATAATTATTTAAAACATGATGATTATGAAAATATTTAACAATAAAAATGTGAAACTATCATTGAGATCATTCTACTTTTATTGTGCATTAATATAATTTGTTGGAAATTTTTTTATAAGAAATTGAGGAAGAAATAAAATCTATTATTACAAAATAAACCATATCTTAATTGATGTTCCTAAAGTATAATACACCATGAATTCATTAAGAAAAATTTTATGGATGAAGAGAAGGTCATTTAATTGTTTCTAAAGAATCTTGACACTCATTTTATGTCTTTTAATTTCTTGTTTAGACAATACTATAAACTGGAGAGATTCAATATAATGAACCATCATAATTAATAACTATTTGTATATATCAATTTGGGATAAGGTTTATATCATCCCAAATTTTAGTCACCTTTAAAAAATAGTAATACATAAGTGTCTCAAACTCAACCCAAACATAATGAAATTTTACTTATACACATTGGTTATCAACCTAATAAAAAATATAGTTTTCATTTTTTTCATGTTCTTCTATACATATTAAGGAGTATTTTTTTGGTCACTTATGGGATGTCAACATTAAATATTCATAAAAGTTTATTTCAAAAGGAAATTATAAATGTTAGTGATATTAATTTAATATATCTTTCTTAGTATTTATTTTTAGATCACCTGGGAACATCAACTAGTATCAAAGTAATTGAAGATGAATCTAAAATATACAACCAAGGATTATAATCGAATGGAAATCAAAATTATTTTAATATTAATTTCATGCCAAAATTTTATAATAATAATTATCATGGATATAGGAATATGATGATTTTATATCTTCATTAATTTGGCCTAGAAGTTAATGATAGTAACATTATCTATTTTTCTCTAGTTGAAAATATGGTTCTATGACATGTGTTTATATAAGAAATTTTAAAGTTGATGAAAATTAAATGAGATTATATGTTTATATCTCTATCTAATAGGGTGTACAAAATGATTCTGAGACTAAAAATTAACAATGATGTTTGGGATAAACTTGAAAATATTTTTTATGGAAATTTTATAGTGGGGAATCCAAGATATTGACCGAGATAGTAATATTTAAAGATATATTATTTATTGAGGATAATAAAATTGATTTATTTTCACTAGAGTGAATGAGTTTTAAGAATATCATGGTTTTTATAGACACATTACAAGATTTTTCCATTTTCTTGACGTTATTGAGTAACATTATTAATATAATTTTGGTAAATATTATAGAACACAAAGATATAGGCTCAAATGAGTTGTCACTACATGAGTTGTATAATATTGTTGTTTCTTATTAAATGATTAAGTGAAATTTTTTCAAAAATAAGATTGTTTTAGATAAGGAGATAACATTCAATTCCAATGAGAATATTAAAATCAAGAAAAATAATTAATAGTTCTCAAATAACTCAAAATATAGTAAAGAAAACAATGAATATCTAAATAATTTCACTAATCTCATTTCAAATATCACTAGAGAACAATGTGGAATATGAAAAAATAAAATTTACTTAAAATTATTTAATTTTAGTGTAGTTGAACATTTTTTTAGTTTTTTTTTCCATGGAATAAAAATTGTGATGTTGATAAAGATAAGTAATAAGATTTGTTTCCAATAGATAAATAAAAAACGTAAAAAAGTATTTTAAATTTTCTATGATTCTTTATTGAAATAGAATATGTCTGATATGTAAAGAAAATGATAAAATATCTCTAGTGAGTCATGAATTAAATGATGAGGTCACTACTAAAAACAATACATTTATGGTTCATGTTAAGAAACATGAAGATTATTGATGAAAGGATGTTGATCATTAAGAGTGTTACACTAAATATAATATCCATGTTCCATCGTAGGTTTATTTAATAAATTATTGTTTGCTATTTTTTATAGGATTTTCTAAAGTTTGTTAGAATTTTTTGGTGTGTTTCAAGAGGTTTGTAGAGCTAAAGTGTTGATTAAGACTCTCTTTTAGTCATTCACTTTGAATCCTAGTGAATACATGTCATAGTTTCTTGGATCAGGGTGCTTAGGAATTCCTGGATGAGGTACTACAGGGCACAGAATAGAAGGTTATTCCATGTAGGGTGTCTGGAAGAGGCCCCCATTCCATCACATGGATGGTTTCACAATAGTTTCATAGGGATAAAGGTTGTTTCTATACACCTAGTAACTCATCCATGATGTATCCTAGAGGACCACACTACAATGGTGCATGAAAAGGCACACTATTCCATAGTTATCTTGGTCATGCATTGGCTTTTGTCAACATAGTGTTTTAAAAAATATTAAATGCATAATCTATCCCCTCTCAATAAAACTGAAATTAATCCTCTTTCTCTTCCAATTTAACATGGACAGCATCTATTAATCCCTAATCAATGCTCTACATTCTACATCATTAATTCATTGCTCTATTTAATCCTAATTCTAGAGAGTATTTAGTAAATTTATTCATCCTTATATTATTTTGTCTTTTTCTCTTCCCTATTCCTTTTATCATAGGTTTGTGATTTATCTTGAAACCCCTAGTGACTGTTCATGGGGATTTGGGTTTCAAGTTGAATATAAACTTGGTTATTTGTAACTTAGGGCCTGTATATGGCGATTCTTCTTTGTTTTGGAGTTTTTTGTAAAAATATAAATGTTGTGACTATATTTCAATTGATATAAGGTAGGTATACCTATGTTATTCATTTATTTTTAAATCCAATGAGTGATTAAGATTTATAAATTCCTTCATATGAATGTATATCACTCTTTGGAATTTATGGTGGTTATATAAATTTAATTTATGAGTTTTAACTTGGAATAATATTTTTTCCTAATGAGTTTTATGTATCTCATTGATTGTAATTGTTTTCATACAAAAGTTGTTGTTAGAAATTTTTATAAATAATTTCTAATTGATTTTGGTGAATAATATAGGGAATAGGATATATTTTAATTTAAAAATAGAGAAAACCATGTATTAAATTACGTTTTTTTAAGGATTATTTTTTTTTAAAATGGTTTCAAAAGAGGTATTTGACAGCATGATATAAAATGAATGTATATGACATGGATATCTAAGTCTGACATCATTAAAAGGTCCATTTTAACTTTTTTTAAACAAATGGATTGATTCTCATGAGATCCTACTTGTTTCCCCTTATGTATTCCATGTATTCTTTTTTACCGTTACGATACAATAATTATATTTTCCTGATTTTATTATGTGAAATAGGGGTCATTTCATCTATGAGTGTTAGAGGTGATTTGGGAATTATTTTTTTTGTTATAATGAATGTAATGATAATTGTTTGATTATTTGATCACATTTACATTAAATTTTTATTGGGAAGAATACATTTTAATTGATATATCCTAATTTATGATAAACTAGATTGTACACACACTACTAGTGTCACCAAAGTTGTGTTTTAGGTCCGACCTAGGGGGTAGTAACACTATAATGATGCCAGTGTGGGATAGTCAGGTGTCTTTTGATATTTTGGATCTATATGGGCCAATAATAGGTCCCATGGATATAATAATCTTATAATCATATCACTTTAGGACCTATAGAGTTTCCTGTGAGAGTAGTTCCATGATTTGTGGTTTTTTTGGGAAATTTTCAACATTGATATGTATCCCCAATGGTTTGTTTCATTCACAATACCATTTCCTTTGAATTTTTGTATTCCCATAATGTAGTAGTGATAAATCCTATTTTTATTCATTATGGATGGATTGTTTTGTAAATTTCTTCTATTGTTTGTTTTATAAGGTTGATTTTAAATAAATGGTAAATAGTCATTTTATAGATGGGATTGTATATAAAGTATAAAATGGTGGGGTAATGAAACACATTTTATATTTTAAACCAAATTCCCCCCCCCCAAACACACACTTTTGTTTTTAAATTCTTTTCCAAATAACTAGAGAGTAAACATCCTTTTTTTAAATGTCCTTTTTTCATTATTCAAAATCTAAAATATATGGTTTAATTTAAGTTCTTATTTATAAAAATGTAAATCCAATTTTTATTATACTTTAATCTAGATTTTATGATTTATTTAATGTAAGGAATTATATAGACTCCTTTTTTGGATCCTACATTACTTGATATCTCAGACCACACATACACAGTCATTTTCATGTATGTAGTTCTTATGTTTTATATAGGTTCCATGCATCACTTTATATTAGCTTACATTTCCTAGGGGCCCTAATGTGTGAGTGGGAATATCATGAGAAACCATTGGATATGTAGAGGTGATCTTATTTTTTTGGGTTGCTTCATTATATCAACCCAAATAAACCATTTATCTTGTATTTTGTTTCCACTTTATGTATATTCTAGTGAAATTAATTTTTGATGATGTCTATATTTATATAAATGACTTGATTCATATTTTTTCGGATTTTGTTATTTTTGTTCATCTGTTAATTTTGTTATAATTATTTCTCTTCTCATGGTTATCCAACAAACAAATACTCAAATACATGGTTTTTAGAAAATAATCCAATACCTATTTACACATATTTTAGGTAAAAACATTCTGAAGAGTGTATAATTTTATGGATAGGCACTAGTTCCAAGATTATAGAGAATGATAATTCCATTCAAGCTATATGAAGGACCGACCTAGTTCTCATGTTAATGGCTAACTCAATTTGATTCTTGAAAAATTGTATCATAGCCTCAGTATTTAGAATTCCATGGTTCTTAAAGTGATATCTTCTTATTTTGGGAGTCTATTTGATTATATATAGTGATGTTGGGACTCAAAACGTAGGTTCAGGGAATGTTTTGGTAGCTCTTTCTCAATCAGAACTTCAAGATTTGATGGGTTCTTGGGAATTAAGTCTTGAATTTTGACATTATCCATAACTGGTTTTTTGTTTACTTTTAGGTGGGGAAGTGGTGTTTAAATCCTTTTTGATTTTTTAAAGTGATTTTATGGTTTCCTTAGTGTTTTGGGAAGAATTTAGATGATGAAAAATGGAAATACATTCATCTTGAACAGTATGTTAAACCAAGTCATGCTCGTGGTAATGGTTTTGAGGACATTAAAGATTATTTTTCAGGGATTTCACATGGCCTAAAAACAATGTAGAAAAATCATGCATATATCTTCATCCCTCCCAGTTATATTAAATTTGCATCATATATTTCTCGGTTACAATTAAATTGGTTTCCACTTGATTAAGATAGATTAATGATGGTTTTCATGGTGTTTCATGTTTCTTAAATTACGGTTCTCTTGATTTCTGAAGTTACGTCTATTAGTTCATGATGTTTTAAATTTTTTTATTTTGTTAAATGAAGAATTTTATAAAATATTTTATTTCCAAAAAAAATGGTTCTGATGGGTAATTTCAAAAATAATTCACCTGTTTCTCATAAATTATATGATAAATGGGTTTATTTCATTATGGAATTTTGTAAAATGTTTTAAATTTAATATCGTAGTTTAGGTAATGGATTCAAAAAGGGGTACCACTGAATTTTGGAATGGAATTATATTTTAATAATGTTGTTATATTATCTCATTAGCTTCAAAATGAAATAGACCTTTTTTATAAGGTTGCCTTTTTTGAAGGAAAATTGGGTTATTTGGATTTAAATGTTTATAACTCAGTTAAATGTGTTTTTAAATTATTAAGTGGATTTTATAAATTATTATAGAATCTTAATACTTTTTTCTTGATATTTATGAGTTTTTATTTAATGGAATTTTGTTTCTATAGTTTCCCCTTATTTTAAGGGAACTATTTTATTTAAATGTTTTAGGAATGACTTTTTTAAGTTCATGTGTTGAGCTATTAAATAAATTCCTCTTAATATTGTAATGAAATTATGTAGACTTATTTTTTATAAGGATGATCCCCTGGGTGAATAATATCATTTGTTAGAAAAAACAATAATATTTACATTCTCTAACAAGAATACAAAAAATTATTTGATATGGTGTATTCATGTATTTTGGACCATGTATTAGAATTTATGGGCTAATATACACCCATGTCTAGTGAGGGTCAAGGTTTAGTTGAAGAAGTTGATTGGATAAAAATGATTTAGGTAACCTTGAAATCTCTCAAGACTCATGAAGATTCAAAATATATTGTTTTTTTGAGTTTTCTTATTGACCTGAGCCGAGAGTAGTGGGATTTTTTGTTCCCAACATAATTTCCTAAGAACACATATTGAGAATCCATTATGGTATTTTTTGTTAATTGGTTTTATATTGAGTTAAAAAATGTGGTGAATTTTTTTTAATTGGGTTAGTGGTCAGTGAAAGAGTATGTCGCTCATTTTGAAATTTCGGTGATATTATCTTCCCATATTATTGTAAATGTCTCAAAAAAGGATCATTTTTTAGAGAGGTATTTTCCGGTACATTGGATTATGTTTTCTTGGTTCATTTATAATAACATTGAAGAGGTATCAGAGAGATCCATTTGAGTAAAATGTGACCACCTCAAAAACTAGAGATGGTTGACACCTCAGTTCAACCTAGTTTGACTATAGGAGACCCATTTGGTGTGGATAACAACCTAAAAAACATGAAGTTGATGTGAATATGGGGGAGGGACAAATATCTCTAGGCCTTTCCCATTTTTAGAAGAAGAGACCTATTATGTTAATTTAGTGTGGGGATCTAGGGAATTTTAATCCCTCTTGTTAAAAAGATATTTTCTACAATCTTCATAGTGGAATTCTAAGTCACATTTATTGGTTAGATATTTAGAAGAAGTATAATTTTTTGTTTTAATAGGGTTATTTATATATTTTAGTGGTTTAAATTTATTTATTTGTGGTTAGTTAAGGATTTTGGTTAATTTTTTTGAAATAGTTCGTGCTAGATTTTTCCATTAGTCAATTATTAAACATTTTTTAGGGTGTTAGCTATCATTTTTTATTCTAATGATTAGTTTATGAGACCTTGTTTCTCAAGGATTGTATGTTTGATTTTGGTTTTAATGATTTCTTTTTATTTACTTGAAGGCATATAGAACCACTGGGTCTCAAATCGGGTAACTAAGACCCATGGAACAATGGTCCATGTTGTTTCCTAGCTGGTTTTTGGATTCTTTATTTTTGTTCACTATGATTCATTACTCCATGTTTTTTTAATATATTATCATTATATAATATATTGACTAGAGTTGGGATCCAATTTTGTTTCCTGATGTATATATTTATGGGTATTCACTATTTTTTAGGTTGAATATGTTTTTTTGAAGGATTCTTCGATGGATTTTTTGGAAACATTTTTTGAAAATATTTTTTTATGTTGAGACTTATCTCTATTGGGATAGAATTTGTTCCTTTCAGTGTGGTTGTTACTATAAGGACCCAGCCTTAAACCTTACTTAATCTTGAGTTATTACAAGATTACACATTGAGTATCTTTTCTTGTTTAGAGTTTTATAGAATTAGATCAAAAAACTTTCATTACATCCCACATTTAAACAAAGTGGTTACAATAAAAGATAGTATTCATTTTTTCCCATCAATGGAAACATATTTAAAATAAAACATGGATTCTGTCTTGAAACTTCCTTGACACTATCATCATATCATGTACCCTTCCCTTGACCTGTGAAAAACATTTCAAAAACATGGGATGAGCATAAAAATCTCAGTAAGGGTTATAAAAATATGGAAAGGAAACATGAGTTCATATATACATAAGAATGAAATCATACATTACCCATAAAACATAGGCACTTTAACATACCTCATAAAATCATGAATAAATCATAGAAATCATAAGACATAAAGGTAACTTGAGGCATTCATTACATTCTTACGTAGAGAGTAACCCTCTTGGTTACGTTTGGAATACCCATCACAATATATTCCCTAAATCTCTTCGGAGAAACCTTAATGTTTAACCCCTTCGTGTTACCCAATTCATTGAAGAGCTATATCAGGATCACCCGCCCTTAGTTTATCATGGAACCACTCGTCTTCATAATAATGCCCAAGAACCATAACATAATCATATAACATAAAACATGAATAAAGGAAACATAACATTTCCACTTTTCAATCACAAGATATAAATACAACACATTGATATAAAAATATTATGAAAACCATTTTCAATACCAAAATAATAGAAAAGTAAAACATGGTATTTATTTTTCTTTAAAAAAAGGTATGGCTTGTAGAGGAAGCCGAAACTCATATAATGGTCACGGCGGCGGAGAAGTCATTGTCGCCGCATACGTACGACAAAAACATTCCCTTTTCTCGTTTAGTAAAATTCTTCGTATAAAAAAGATTCCTTTTGGATAAATGTAAAATTCAAAGGGTTTATACACCGTATACAAGAAGGTTGTGTATAAAACAAAATATGCCTCAATGAATGGAGATTGAGACGAAGTCCTATAAAAAGATCATTTTTTTAATTGAAATACATCTATTATGTGTATTCACCATAAGTACCCAAAAAGAAAGTACGAATACAAGATATGACATAATAATGTCATGACATAATTTGAAAGTAGGAGATTAACCCAAAGAACGGAAATTGGGTTAAGAAGTTCCTTTACCTCGGGTCCGACATGACTCGATCATTCTTTAACCTCCAGAATAATAAACTTGAGTTAATTTCTAATTTATTAAGAACCATTTTCAAGTTCATTATTCCTTTTATATCACTTATTACCATATCATGAACACTATGTAATTATTTAAGTTAATAACAGTCATTTTATCGATCATTGGTACTTGAGTCAAAAATAAACTCTTTATAATTACAAGTTGTTCATGTATGCATTATATCCAGAGTTATACTCATGATGTAGATATCATATATATCATATATATCCAGTATATACATGCATTTATAATATTACATAACGTTTAGAGGTAAGAAATTAAATGCACTGTTCATGGAGACGGTAAGTCGTACGTACGCATGAACGCTACTTTCATTTCTATTTAATATTTTATGGAATGGAATCATAATGATATAAATGTATATTATAATTATATTATAATATCATATATAATATCATTAATTACATCCTCTATATGTCCAACATATGGCATTAACGAATCAAATCACTTTGAGGGGGCGGTAGTCCGCACTTCCTAAAATGAAGATATCCCGTTTACCCATAATGGAAACCATAAAGGTATGTTGTAAATGAAAAATACAGAAGATTAAGTAAAACATAATCATATTATATATCATATATAAATATAGTGTCATCTTAATGGCCACCTTTGAAGGTGTTAAAATAATATTGATCAATCATCATTTCCTGAGGCAGAAATTCGCCATCCACGGAAACAGTATGTTCTTTAACCATTAGATGTAGGTGTGTGTAAGTGTAGCTCGAATACTTCTTATGAAAACATCCTATTATATGGAAGATACTGGTTTTTTTACAAAATAAATGAATAAAAAGAGTTTATGTGGTTGGAGAAGCAAAATAAAACATAAGAACACAAGAGAATACACTACCTTTAAAACGGGTAACTCTTTTTGATTTGAGCTCAAAGGCTTCCTTGGGAAGCCTTCTGCCCAACTTTAGGCTTCAAGGAGTAAGATAGGGATGTGGAGAGACAAAATGGACAGGGTTTGGCCGAGAAAAAGGCTTTGGAAGTGTGGGTAAGGTGGTAGAGGTGGGAGGCTTTTATAAGAGTAGAGGAGGGGAACTCTTGGAAAGGTATAAAAGGATACTTTATTTAAAATAATTGTCGGATTTAAATGGTCCCAAAATTATATATTTAGAGGATATGGTGATAATAGTTCGAAATCCACCCATACAATAGGTTTTTGACATGTGTAGGTCTTAGATTCTACATTATCTTTTCATTTTATTTAAATCCTTAAATAATGAGGTCATCGCTGCATCATCATGGTGTCATAAATAATTTAATTTATTTAATGTATAAAAATTAAAAAAAAACTACTATGATGTAGGAAATTGTTTTATCTTTCCAATGATTATTTATAGTCAAAAATCTGACTTGAATAACCCCATTTAAAAATTGTTTTAGTAAAACAACTCATGTTTGTGACATTTTTACTTTAACATTAAATAAAAAGATATTAATGTCATTTTCCTTCCAAAGTGGCTCCATGGGGTCCCCAATTTGACCCATGGATTTTCATGGTCGGCCATGACACATACAATAAGGGTAGGACATGTGTCATGTTCATTTCATATTATTAAAACATTATTCTTACCATAAATTACACTAATTACCTCTAATCGCGATTAAAAACATAAAACTTACTATTCACCAAAAAAATATTTTAATCCCATTGAACCACATTTTACTTCTTAATGAAAACCATGTATGTCGGATTTTTAAAATTCAAAACACAGAGGTGGTAAAATTTCATTTAAACGAAAAATCAGTTTTTTAAGTACCACTTAGTGGTTTCACTATTCATCAAAAATTGATGTTTTTCAAAAAAATACCAAAACTTCACCCTAAGCTATATTTGATATTCCAAATTCGAAAATGATGTCTATTTTACAAAATTAAAAACATATAAGTTAAATTAATTAATTTAATAATTAATTCCTACTGTCTGAGCAAATAGCGTGTTTTTATGAAACAATAAGTATCAAAAGATTGACACTAGTTTAAGTCCAATTTCAAAGTGAAATTAATTCCAATGACCACTATTGGATTAAATGGTAAAAATATATTGTAATTTAACTTTAAAACCAATTCAAAAGATAATCTAACCATATAATTAAATTAGTTGAAAAAGCAGTTTTGATGTAAAATGCAGTATTTTTCACTATTCATTAAAAAATGAACATTGTCAGAAAAATACAAAAAATTTACCCAAAGTAAATTTCAATGTCCCAATAATAAATAACAAGTTTATTTCGACAAATAGAGCTTATAAAATTTTCAAAATATTTAATTAAAAATGGTTTTCCATCAAAAGGCGGTAAAACAATCTTTTAAAAATATTAGTGTATTCCATGCTTAAGATTGGATTTATTCTCATTTTAAGCCTGTAAAACACTATCTAATTCATTAGTATACATAGATAAAAATATATATTATTCATTACTTACTTGGGATGTTACATCCTTCCCCCCTTTAGAAAATTGTGTCCCCGCAATTTATTTACTTATCGAATAAGTGGGGGTATTTAGCCCTCATTCCATTTTTAGATTCCCATGTTGCCTCTTCAACCATGTGGTTTTTTCACAAAACCTTTACCTGATGAATCACCTTATTCCGTAAAACTTGCTCCCTATGGTCAAGAATATGGACTGGTTGTTCCTCATATGATAGGTTCTCTTCCAGCTGAACTACCTCTGGACTCAAAAAATGAGATGGATCTAACATGTACTTCCTTAACATTGAAACATGAAAAACATTGTGTACCTGAGATAAACTCGGAGGTAAATCCACTCGATAAGCAATTGATCCAACTCTCTCCATAATTTCATATGTTCCAATGAACTTTGGACTCAGCTTTCTTTTCTTACCAAATCGCATCACACTTTTCCATGGTGAGACTTTGAGAAAAACATGATAACCTACCTCAAAAAGATAGATCCTTCCTCCGGTTATCCGCGTAACACTTCTGCTTGCTCTGAGTTGTTCTCATGTGTTTCTGTATCAACTGAACGTTTTCTGCCATCTCTTCTACCAATTCTGGTCCCATTAGCATCCTTTAACCCACTTCATCCCAGAAATCTGGAGTTCGACACCGCTTCCCATATAATGCCTCAAATGGTGCCATCTGTATACTAGAATTAAAACTGTTATTATATGAAAATTCAACCAAAGAAATATGTTGGTCCCAACTTCCCTGATAATCCATCGAACAAGCACGTAGCATATCCTCCAAAATCTGAATTTTTCGTTCTAACTGCCCATCTGATTGCGGATGAAAAGATGTAGTAAAATTTAATTCAATACCCAATGACTTTTAAAGGCCCTTCCAAAAGCTAGAAGTAAACCTAGGGTCACGATCAGATACAATGGAGAGGGGAACTCCATGCAACCTGACTATCTCTTTTATATACAAATGTTAAATTTGATCTAGGGAAAAAGTATCTCGTATGGAAAGGAAATTAACAGATTTAGTCAAGCGATCAACAATAACCCAGATTGCATTATTACCTTGAGATGTCTTCGGTAATACCACAATAAAGTCCCTGGATATATTCTCCCATTTCTACTCTGGCACTGGTAAAGGCTGAAGCATCCCTTTCGGTAACTGCCGCTCTGCTTTAACCTGCTGACAAGTCAAACACTTCATAGTAAAATCAGCAATATCCCTTTTCATTCCATCCCACTAGTAATACTCCCGCAGATCTCTGTACATCTTAGTACTTCCAGGATGAACTGAAAACGGAGAACTATGAGCTTCACATAACAAATATCTCTTCAACTGTGAATCACAAGGAACACAAAATATCTTCCCAAATCTCATAACACAATCATTATCAATGTTGAATTCAGTAAACTTACCCTTCTGAACCAGCTCTACCTTTTTCTGCAACTCACTGTCTTGCTTCTGTGATTGCTTGATTCTGTCTGATAGAGAAGATTTCACTGATACCTGATCATTCTGCATTAGGACACAACCAAGTCCTTTCAATGAAGCATCGTTGTAGATAACAAACCCCCCATTCCTGGAAGGTAGTGACAAAGTTGGAGCATTCAACAATCTTCTTTTCAGTTCCTGAAAACAAACATCACAGTCTTTTGTCCAGATAAACTTGACACCCCTCCGAGTTAGCTTAGTCATTGGACTAGATAATCGTGAAAAATTTCTAACAAACCTTCGGTAATATCCTGCCAAACCACGGAAACTACGAATCTCTGTTACATTTGTGGGTTTTGTCCATTCTTCAACAACCTTTTTTTTGAAGGATCAACGATTATCCCATCTTTAGAAACAATGTGACCAAGGAAAGAAATTTGTTGCAACCAAAACCCACACTTGCTGAATTTCCCATACAATTTCTTTTATTTTAAGGTTTGCAAGATAACCCTTAAATGACTTTCATACACCTCTTTACTTTTAGAAAACACCAAAATATCATTAATAAAAACAACCAACATTTTTCACCTAAGTCAACTGATCCATAACTACAACAAACTGTTTAGTTCTGATTCTGACCATCTCAGGATACTGATTTGAAAGGTCATTTCCCTCTGTAT
Source organism: Viscum album (assembly GCA_963277665.1). Classification (NCBI taxonomy): domain Eukaryota; kingdom Viridiplantae; phylum Streptophyta; class Magnoliopsida; order Santalales; family Viscaceae; genus Viscum; species Viscum album. The sequence continues at coordinate 1,380,874,505 of OY728160.1, forward strand.
GCCTTCCCCGAAAATATGTTCTATTCCCCCTATGAAAAACCATTCTTAACATAGAAATATCTTAGGAGAAGCAACATGGTAATCTTCAAATGCTATATCATTTCAATTTGACCATAAAAAATATTTTTGGATAATCATTTAATAGAATTATAACTCCTAAAGTTATCTAAACTGACCTCTGATACCAACTATAAGGCCCTAGCCTTAAACCTTACTTAATCTTGAGTTATTACAAGATTACACATTGAGGATCTTATGAGGTTTAGAGTTTTAGAGAATTAGATCATAAAACTTTCATTACATCCAAAATTTAAACAAAGTGGTTACAATAAAAGATAGTATTCATTTTTTCCCATCAACGGAAACATATTTAAAATAAAACATGTATTTTGTCTTGACACTTCCTTGACACTATCATTATATCATGTACCCTTCCCTTGACCTGTGAAAAACATATTAAAAACTTGGGATGAGCATAAAAATCTCAGTAAGGTTTATAAAAATATGGAAAGGAAACATGAGTTCATATATACATAAGAATGAAATCATACTTTACCCATAAAACATAGGCACTTTAACATACCTCATAAAATCATGAATAAATCATAGAAATCATAAGAAATAAAGGTAACTTGAGGCATTCATTACATTCTTACGTAGGGAGTAACCCACTTGGTTAAGTTTGGAATACCCATCACAGTATATTCCCTAAATCTCTTCGAATAAACCTTAATGTTTAACCCCTTCACGTTACCCAATGAATTTCAGAGCTATATCGGCCTCACCCACCCTTAGTTTATCACGGAACCACCCGTCTTCATAATAATGCCCAAGAACCATAACATAATCGTATCACATAAAACATGCATAAAGGAAACATAACATTTCCACTTTTCAATCACAAGATACCAATACAACACATTGATATAAAAACTTTATGAAAAACATTTTCAATACCAAAATAACAGAAAAGTAAAACATGGTATTTATTTTTATTTTAAAAAAAAGGTATGGCTTGTAGAGGAAGCCGAAACTCAAATAATGGTCATGGCGGCGGAGAAGTCGTTGTCTCCACATACGTACGACAAAAACATTCCCTTTTGTCATTTAGTAAAACACTTCGTATAAAAAAAATTCTTTTGGATAAATGTAAAATTCAAAGGGTTTATACACCGTATAAAAGAAGGATGTGTATAAAACAAAATATGCCTCAATGAATGGAGATTAAGACGAAGTCCCATAAAAAGATCATTTTTTAAATAAAATACATCTATTATGTGTATTCACCATAAGTACACATAAAGAAATAATGAATACAAGATATGACATAATAATATCCTGACATAATTTGAAAGTAGGAGATTAACCCAAAGAACAGAAATTGGGTTAAGAAGTTCCCTTACCTCGGGTCTGACATGACTCGATCATTCTTTAACCTCCTGAATAATAAACTTGAGTTAATTTCTACTTGCTTATGAACCTTTTTCAAGTTCATTATTCTTTTTATATCACTTATTACCATGTCATGAACACTATTTAATTATTTACGTTAATAACGGTCATTTTTTCGATCATTGGTACTTGAGTCAAAAATAAACTCTTTATAATTACAATTTGTTCATGTATCCATTATATCCAAAGTTATACCCATGATTTAGATTTCATATATATCATATATATCCAGTATATACATTCATTTATAATATTACATAAAGTATAGAGGTAAGAAATGAAATGCACCGTTCATGGAGACGGTAAGTCATACGTACGCATGAACGCTACTTTCATTTCTATTTCATATTTTATGGAATGGAATCATAATTATATAAAGGTATATTATAATAACATTATAATATCATATATAATATCATTAATTACATCCTTTATACATCCCACATATGGCATTAACGAATCAAATCACTTTGAGGGGGCGGTAATCCGTACTTCCCAAAATGAAGATATCGTGTTTACCCATAATGGAAACCATAAAGGTATGCCATAAATGAAAAATACAAAAGATTAAGTAAAACATAAACATACTATATATCATATATAAATATATTTTCATCTTAATGTCTACCTTTGAAGGTGCTAAAAGAATATTGAACAATCATCGTTTCGTGAGGCAGAAATTTTCTATCCACGGAAATAGTATGTTCTTTAACCATTAGATGTAGGTGTGTGTAAGTGTAGCTCGAATCCTTCTTATAAAAAAATCCTAGTATATGTAATATATTGGTGTTGTTACAAAATAAATGAATAAAAATAGTATACGGGGTTGGAGAAGAAAAATAAAACATAAGAACACAAGAGAAGACACTACCTTTAAAACGGGTAACTCTTTTTGATTTGAGCTCAAAGGCTTCCTCGGGAAGACTTCTGCCCAAATTGAGGCTTCAATGAGTAAGATAAGGATGTGGAGAGACAAAATGGACAGGGTTTGGCCGAGAAAAAGGCTTTGGAATTGTGGGTAAGGTGGTAGAGGTTGGGGAATTTTATAAGAGGAGAGGAGGGGCACTCTTGGAAAGGTATATAAGGATACTTTATTATAAAATGCTTTTCGAATTTAAAAGGTCCCAAAATTATATATTTCGAGGATAAGGTTATAATAGTTCTAAATACACCCATCCAATAGGTTTTTGACATGTGTAGGTCTTAGATTTTACATTATCTTTTCATTTTATTTAAATCGTTAAATAATGAGGTCATCGCTGCATCATCATGGTGTCATAAATAATTTAATTTATTTAATGTCTAAAAATTATAAAAAAAACTACTATGATGTAGGAAGTATTTTTAGATTTCCAATTACTATTTATAGTCAAAAATATGACTCGTATAACCCCATTTAAAAATCGTTTTAGTAAAACCACTCATGTTTGTGACATTTTTACTTTAACATTTAATAAAAAGATATTAATGCCATTTACCTTCCAAAGTGGCTCCATGGGGTCCCCAAGTTGACGAATGGATTTTATTGGTCATCCATGACACATCCAATAAGGTTAGGACATGTGTTTAGTTCATTTCATATTATTAAAACATTATTCTTACCTAAAATTACACTAATTACCTCTAATCGTGATTAAAAACTTAAAAGTTACTATTCACCAAAAAAATTATTTTAATCCCATTGAACCAAATTTTACTTCTTAATGACAACCATGTATGTTGGATTTTTGAAATTCAAAACACAGAGGTGGTAAATTTTCATTTAAACGAAAAATCAGTTTTTTAAGTACCACTTAGTGGTTTCACTATTCATCAAAAATTGATGTTTTTCAGAAAAATACCAAAACATCACCCTAAGCTATATTTGTTATTCCGAATTCAAAAATTATGTCTATTTTAAAAAATTAAAAACATATAAGTTACATTAATTAATTTAATAATTAATTCCCGATGTCTGAGCAAATAGCGTGTTTTTATGAAACAATAAGTATCAAAACATTGACACTAGTTGAAGTCCAATTTCAAAGTGAAATTAATTCCAACGACCACTATTGGATTAAATGGTAAAAATATATTCTATTTGAACTTTAAAACCAATTCAAAAGATAATCTAACCATATAATTAAATTAGATGAAAAAGCAGTTTTGATGTAAAATGCAGTATTTTTCACTATTCATTAAAAAAATGAACATTATCAGAAAAATACCAAAAATTTACGCAAAGTAAATTTTAATGTCCCAATCATAAAGAATAAGTTTATTTCGACAAATAGAGATTATAAAATTGTCAAAAGTTTGAATTAAAAATGGTTTTCCATCAGAAGGCGGTAAAACAATCTTTTAAAAATATTAGTGTATTCCATGCTGAAGATTGGATTTATTCTCATTTTAAGCATATAAAACACTATCTAATTCATTATTAGACATAGATAAAAATATCTATTACTCATTACTTACTTGGGATGTTACAGTTACTGGTTATTTGACAGTTTTCACTGCTTGGATTTTCAATAGTGTGGTATTTTTCATGTGGTAATGGTCTCCATTTTTGTAATGTATCCCCATTGTTTTTTCAATTTATATAAATTATAAATTTTTTGTTGGCCTATTCTATGTCATAATTATTGTATAAATATTGGTTAGTTGATAATTGATAGATAAATTCTTTGAGTTTTTTGGTGGTGTTTAAGATTTTGGTTTATTCGATTTTGGTTTTGTTTGGATTCTCTGTTGATCTTTTCCCACTAAAACCTCATTATTTTTTCCAAACTCAAATTCCTCTTGATTTTATTAGTGGAGATTCTTGTAAACTATTACCCACTATTGTTATATGGTTATTTTTGGGGTGGAAATTTTTGTGGTTGGGAGAATTATAAATCCCATATCTCACTATCTATTTATTTATTAAATTATTTTTGGTTATTTTATGTTTCTTGGTAGTTTCCAATGTTTTTAGATGTTTTCAAGTTTTTTAGGAGGACCAAGGAGCTATAGTTTCTTATAATTATATGGTGCATCAAGTCATTCTTTGTCCCAAGGAGTTCACACTCTGGAATTTGGCCTTAGGGTCCTCATGTCTTTCCTTTGAGTGGGTTTTGTAGAGGTAGCCACATTATATCACAGAGTTATACACAATAGTGTATCAAGGATAGAGGTTTTTACCCTACCCCTTAGTTTTCCACCACATTGTATCCTAGTGGACCACACTATAGGAGTTCTTGGAAATGAACTACATACTATAGTTGTGTCATCTTAATGTCTATAGTGGTTGGTTCTTCCATATTTCTGATTCTCCATAGAAGGAAAAACATTTGGAATCCACTTTTATTTAATTGAGTTAGGGTTTTCTATGTTATTCCATTATTTTTTTAAATCATAAATTTAATGAGATTTATAAATTTCCTTCTTATATAATTATATACATTTATAGTGTTTTTGAAGGTTTAATTATTATTATTTTTGCATTTTAGTTAGACATTAATGCTTTTCCATAAAAAATTGAGTATCTTTCTGAAATTAATCTTTTTTCGATGAAAATGTTTCATTGAAATTCATATGAGAAAAAATTTAAATGTTTTTTTAAGATATATAGGGTGTAACTTTATATAACCATTCTATAAATTCCCATTATATTCATATTATTTCCCCATGTGTATGACTTGTAAGGGATTTCAAACATATATGATGTTGGTTATGTTGTGTTGATTTTATGATGTGAAAAAGGGGGGTTTCATGTGGGGTTGTTGGAGGTGAGATTAATTATTTAAAATTATAATTCATAAAATGATAATTTTTTTATTGTTTCCTCAATGTTACATTAGATGGGTCATGGGATTGTAGGTTTCTAAGTGGGAAATATTGATTTATAAAAAACTAGGTTTCTCACATTCTATTAGACTCCCTATAGTTGTTTGTTAGTCCTGGGAAAGAGGTATAGTTCCATTATAATGATGCAAGTGTTGGATATTCATGTGGATAGTGATGTTTTGGACACAAAATATTTTTAATTTTGGTCTCATTGCTACAACACAAATAGTATCTTCTTTTTTCAAGACCTGGGGTGTTTCAAATGATAGTTTTACCTAAATGGGTGGTTATTGTGGGGGATATCGTTTATATGTTCACCCTCACTCATATATCATTTGTAAAATGGTTTAGTTTTATTATATTTTAATCACTTCATATATAATTTCTTTCTCTAATTATGCATTTGTCATTATGGTTGGATAGTATTATAAATAGATTTTAATGATGTTTTTAATAGGTTCAGTTCAAATAAATGGTATGTTTAAATTTTAAAGATGATATTTCTTAAAGCATTTTAAATGGGGGAAAATGGATTATTATTTTTATCCAAGTGCCCCCCATTTTGAGTTTTTATTCTATTTTACTACTAAGTAGAGATTCAACTTGATTATTTTTAAAATATAGAGATTTCATTATTTAAAAGTTAATGTTTGAGGTTTAACATTAATACTTCATGGTTGAAAATTAAAATACATATTTTCCAATTGTACATGAAACTATAATATATGTATTATTTCATGTATTTAATTTTATAGGGTGATATACTACTAGGAATGTTAGATCACACCCTGAATATACACTTGTGTGCTTATATGAAATAGTTATGTTTTATTAATGTTCAAGGTGTCATTTCATAATTGATATTCTTTCAATGGGTCATGAGTTAGTTAGTAGGTTTGTGGTGTAAAAAATTAATTTTCATGGTGGTGATGTTTAAATTTTATTTTTAATTTTTATTGTATTATTTTATCAGTCTAGATGAATATCGCTTATTGTGTTCATTTTTTTAGGAAATAACTTTCCATTTACTTATTTTTGCATTAATTTTATATTTATATAAATGAAATGGAATATATTTATTTTTTATGAATAATTTGAATTAATATTCTCTTTTGGATCTGTTTATTTCTTTTTTCACTAACATCCCACATACAGACTCTCTATACTACATTTTTAGAACATAAGATTCAATCCATTTACTCTAATATTAATCCACAATCATCCCCATGATTGAATCCAATAATACCCATGAAATATTTTATAGACAATAGTAATTGGGAACACCCTTGGGGCCATGAAAAAGACCAGCCATGGTAACTAGTTTAAGGGTGACTTGGGTTGGTATTTGACACTAGAAATATATTAAAATCATAACATAAGGAACTTATTGTGAATAAGACCAAGATCAAGAAAAAAATATAGTTACAAAAAAATTAGAATGAGGAGAAAATGGAATTTAAAAATTGGTTACTTAATAAGGATCGAGATTTCATAGATGAACTGAAATATCTCTAAGGTGTAATTATAAAAAAAATTAAATGTTAAATTATTTCAATGGAAAATATATTGAAAAAAAAGATATTACAAAGAAGGTCTAATCAATTTTCCTTTTTTATTAGAAACACCAAAAATAAAATAACATATGAATACATAAAATTTATAGAGTTACATGTTGAATCATCCTGATATTATGAGTTTATTATCCCAAATTAAGTGGTAAAAATATATTCTAAAAACTATGATAAATAAATAAATTTCAATAGTCCCTGGACTGGTAGTGTCCACATGATCTCAGGCGCACCTATTCATATTCCAGAGTCTATCAACAAACATTGAGGGTCTATGAATATTCCATGGGGAGAAAATACCCACTATTAAAATACGTAATTCTAGTAGAAATAATAATCTATCATGTCAATCAAGCCACAATACCATCGTAGATAAAGTTAGGTAGGTTCTAGTTTTATAAAAAAATCTTCACAATTTCATAAAAAAGGTAAATTACATTCTTGATAGAAAAAAATACCCCATAGAAATATCATATTGAATGGAAAACCAAGGAAAAATACAATTTAATTACCCTTATCCCTAACTAGTCTCGAGTCTTGAATGGTCACGTCATCCATACCCATACTAGAATTCTATGAAACCTATAAACATCATTATTCATTTCACTTTACATATCCTAGTGATCAATAATGTCATTTGATCATGTAGTAGACCAACCAAGTCCAACCTTTAATGTCTCCTAAATTTTCCTTGAAAAATGCTCGAAGTGTGTTTTTAATTTCTATGGGATGGAGAAAAGAACTAAGGTATCCTAAATAGAAATGTGCAATCAATTTCACCTTCAACTGGGAAATGATAAGATATATTCAATCAAATTATCAAAATAGACATAAAATAAAATAATATATAAAAACAAGCAACCCATAAATCTAACATCTGACAACTGGATAACATGTTCTAATAAAATAAAATTATATAACATCAATATAGAACCTGAAATAACACATAGTTATATCTCCTCATGACCATATGTCACCACTATCCCAACCCACTGAAAGGTAACATCAACTATGAGATCAATCCACAACATAATGCTATTCCATTTTCATATAACCTACAAAACGAAGGCTATAAATTCCCAATGAAAAAATTAAGGTTTGTTGTGTAAAGCGTAGTAGGATTCCAACAAATATTATTTACAATGTCTATCCAGATTCATATTTAGTTTATTATATCAAATTTATTTATAAAATAGAGATATCATTTCATTTACATATATAATCATCCTTTGGTTTTCTTTTCAAAAGCATTCAATATTAAAATAGCCTAATAAATATGACATAGAATTTATCCAATAGGTATAATAATATGAGTAAAAATGGACTAAAAAATAAATATACATATAAAGTGGTAAAATGAGGATACCAAGTAAACATGATGATAATGTATCCTTAATAGAACCAAGGGTACAATCCCAACTCAATGGTATATAAAACTCATAAAAAATGAAACACTAACCAATATATGTTGATCCTAAAGTTCAGGAACCTCTATCCCTAATTAAGTCTACCCACTAGAGACCATGTCATCATGAGATACTCTCTTAGTAATAGATTACTCCCTTAAGACTCTTTTATGTCTCATTATCCATCTTACTACATGGAATTTCTGATGTTCAATTAGATTATCAATCTGTTTATGAAACCAATTTCACATTTCAACAAAAATCATAGGCATCTCATTTCTATAAACATCATCCAAGTAAAAGAAACTTCATTTCCAAAAAACTTTATTTCACAAAACATTTTATATTTCATTTAAACACAATATTGATGTTGGAAACACAATTTCCATTTTAAAATAATCTTTTACGAATTCCAAAAATTCTATATTTTTCATTAAAAAATTCAAAAGATAATCCATTTTGAATGAAAAATAACATAGACATAAAATATTAAATTCAACACTTGTGGATTTTAAATAATAAATTTCATAATCCAATACTAAATGGATTCATAAGAACACAAGGTATGATAAGGGATAGACCACTGGAGAAATACATCTAACACCAACAACATTTGAATCCACATTTCCTTTGAAAAATCAAATAAGTAAACAAAAAAATATAGTCCTCTAGAGCCTCAATCTACACAATGAAATATCAAGACAAATATAATCATAGTAAGAGATATTTAGACACGATTCAAATGTCCAAGACCCCTTACTAAAACACACACTTGATATGAAATCCTTGCTGATTGGGAGACTAAAATACATTTCATAGAGGGAAACCGAGTAAATAGATTCCCTAAACACTTCCTTAAGGTAACACAATGTAGTACTAATAACCCAAATAAGATCAAGCGTCGATCAAGCATTTAAAATTCTTAAAAACCTTTACTAAACCTTGGTGTTTTCCAACCATTATGTGGGGGCTTCATCTATGAGACTAACCACACAGATCGACCATGACCTTGTGGAGTCATTTATGCCACTTTTTCTGACCATTGGATCAACTATAGCAGGGTGAGGTTCCTCTAGAAAAAGTATATAGGGAGACTCCAAGAATGATCCACACTTTAAAACACCCATCCACTGGCCATTTTGGCCATAGTTGTTTCAAATAGGAGGCCCAAAGGCACACTATGGCCTCCACCATAATAGTAGTCCTTTCTGTTTTGTACCATAATTGTTTAAAACCAATTTTAATCAACTGTGAACCTCTAAATATTTTAATACTAAAATTATAATTATAAATGAGTCTCCATGCATGATTCCACATACTATGGTTTGAAAATTCTCTTCACTATAAACACTTTGTGTCCACAAAAGGATCAAAATCATGAAATTGTAAATAGATAATTGCATTTCCACATCATCGAGGCATCACACACACATTTCTCGTTTATATATTTACGACCCTTCCATCTCACTTAAACCAATTGTATTTTGTTTCCATAGATAACCTTATCATGTTAGTACACTATCAGAACAAGACTTCTAATCACTTTGGTGTTTGGATTACTCAAAATATACTCCCACTCAATCACATGGTACCAGTTTATTGATACTTACTTCATTTGAAAAAATATAGCACAAACTAGATAGAATTCAAACATATAGGTAATTATAATCAATTAGTGACCTTGTTGAGTTGCTCAATAATCTCAAATTAGATGATAAAATGAAGTGGAAAATTCCCATACCTCCCCAAATGAAAATTTCCCAACAAAGGTGAATCTATAAGGAAAACCTGGTCACCTACCTCGAACTATAATATATAATGATATCAATTGGGATATTATTTTAGGATACTCTAAGTTATCACTAATAATTATCCAATCTATACCCAATAATGAGGTCATTTGTAAGGCCTCCAAAAAATGTATAAAATAGATCCAACCTTTTCAATTCTTGTTAACTATTATTATAAGAAAACTAAAATAAAGGAATATGTTCTCCCATGATTCACTGAAGTCAATGATGTATGCCAAAAGTATGTCTTCATGGATCTAGATGGATCTCTTAGACTGGCCATCCATCTTGGGGATATATGTCTTAATCAAATTTAATTTATAATCAATCACTTCATATAATCAAATTCAAAACTGGGATGTGAATGGACTATATTTTAAATTATACAAGATTTGATTACATGGATTATATTAACCTCCCACACATACAAGTTGTTTAGATACTCTACCTTCATTAACTCATTGATTGGTAAGAAATCAATTTATTTCATGAGTTGATAAATTATCACCCATATTGCATATTTACTTCTTGGAGTCTGTGGTATCCCATTAAGAAAGCCTATGGTTATCTTTTCCCACTTCATACGTGAATGGATAAGAGTTTTGGAAAACTACTATCCCTCCAAAATTTATTCTTAATTATCTATCATGTAAATAATTGAGACATAATATCTAAAATTGATCACCTCATTCCAAGCCATGTGTAATGACTTATCATGTCATGATACATATTGGTAACTCCATGGTAAATAGACTAATTAGACTGGTGTCCATATTCTATTAATTTTTGTATCATGTGTATCAAAAAAATCATCCAACCTCATAATAACAAAACACAATCAAGACAAAAAGAAGACTCACTTGAGGTATCACCTTAATAAATAATTCAGCTAGAGTACGAAAACTCAACACCCTCATGCTATCCAGGTTGAATACGATCATATAGAGGTGATCCAGCCTAAGAAAAATCATGGAATACCTTTCCATAAATTCTACCTTCATCCAAAATAATATCTACTGGAAATATAATCAAACACCTCTCTTCCACTAATTACATCACTGACTAAGTTAGTAATGTTCTACGTACTGTGTTTATGAACACATTTACATTTATGACGGTGTATTCAATATCAAAAACATAGGCTTGAATGTACTCCAACAAAAATATCCTTCATAGGATTCTATATCTCTGAGTGAAGATATAATATTGAATCTTATGGTATGAATTCATTTTAAAATGATCCTTGAAGTGGTAGTGGTACTATGTATTAAGAGAGTGTATCATTTCTACCTACTCGAGATGATTATTAGGTTATTTATTCTCAAGAGGGAATAATTAAAAAAACCAATAAGCTACTATATATATTCTCTATATTAAAACACAAGACAAACCCAGTCCTAAGTTGTAACATTAAACATCATATCCCGTTATTGAATCAGTAATGACCAATAAGTGAGTTAACCTAAATCTCAATTTAAACTTATCAAAAATATCTCTAACACTAATCAATCTAAACACATCACACCATTTTGGGTTATCCATATTACTAGGATATGAATGCTTATAGATGTCTCAAAAAATGATCCATTTATAACCACCTATTACTAATAAAATCTAACTCTCAAAGGCATTTTTTCGATTATCCAAAGACATCACCACATTTGTTTTTTTAGAATCTATTGATACACCTTTCTTATAAATCACAAAGCCAAAAAAATTAAAAAATTAAATCTATAATAAAAAATTTGATATATGACTACAAAAATTATGTTTTCTCAATATTCTATGTTTGATTTTAAAATACTATGAAATATTCTTTTCCTTATATAAAATAAACATTGATATCATCTATAAAAATAAAATATAATTAATCAAATAACAAATGGAATATATTATTATCAAAATATATATACATTATAAGGGTGTTAATAAGGCCCAAAAACCTAATAAGATACTCATAATTCCCAAAACTAATCATGAATTCATTCTTAAGAATATCTCTCTCTTAAAAAATCAGTTGATTATACCCCCAATAACAAATAAATTATCATAAATCATTAGGATCACATGAAATGATAAAAGCATTCATAAATCCTAGGAAAGGGATATTTGTTCTTAACTATAACGTTGTTTATTTTTAGTTAATAAAAACAATTTTGGAGACACCCATACATATTCTTTGCAAAGAGAAATATTGATTCCCAAGGATAAATTTTAGAATGAATAAATCTCTCAACCTAAAGATAATCAAGATAAAACTTTATTTATTTCAATTTAAAAGGTTTTATATTGTATGAAGATTATAAAATGGACCTCTCCCTATGAAGAAATTCTATAAAAACTCCACTTCTCTCTAAGGTCACAACCAAGTTAAATATTCTATAAAAACATTATGATACACATTAACAATTTTAGGTAGAGAGACACTAAGACACTAATTAACACCATCATGAAACATCTATGAAAAATAGAAAGTTATCACCTAATCTTTAGGTAAAATGAGACCTACCCTCATGGATATTGGTTCCATAGAACCTTAAATGACATGAGTGACTTCATCATAAGGAAAAAACTATACCTGACCTTGATATAACTCAATACGGTCTTTATAAATATTCATCAAATCCATTGAAATGATGAGATAAATGATATCAAGATCAATAACTATAGAATCTGATATGATTACATTTCCATTAATCATCAGCTAATATTGGTGAAATATAAATCTCTAATCTGAATTTTTTTCCAAAATGAGTGAGAAGATTCATCTTAAAATGCATAATGTTTAAACACCATGACAACGTAATGATGATCTTATATGGGATAATGGAATGAGTAGAACAAGTATAAAATATTTCCATAACCATATAAGATGTAATAATCATTGTACCCCTCATAGTATTCAGTCCTGAATCTGACTCCCCTGGTTCATATTCATTAGCATAGATACAACCAACCTTATCTTACCCTTTCGTCACAACCTAATAATCACTTTTGAAATAGGTATTATAACCCTCAAATTTTCTATATTACGTATAAAATTAGAGCCAATAGTGAAGTTTAATTTATCTCTTCTTAACTAAGATTCTATTTTACAAAAATTATAAGGATTTAAAGATTTCCAAAACACATGAAATAACTTAGGTTCTTCTTCAAAATCATGTTTGTGGTGAGAATATCTCCCACAATTATAATAGACCTCATATCCCACCCCTGACACAATTTTCCTACTCCTACTACAACCTTATAGCTGGTCATCACACTTCCAATTATTTCTATAAAATAAACTCTCACAACATTATATTTTAAATAAAGTTCCACCTAAACCCATATTCCCATATATATATGTCTCAACCATAACTCCTTTGTGTACTATCTCTATGAATGTGGCTAGGAAAATAAGAACCATCATCTATTGAATATTTTCCATCAAACCCACCATAATCCCTAAATATTTAAGGTATCTATTATAAAGAACTTGGGTTATAGGTAAACAAGATTGATAAAATGAGTATCACGAACCAATATTGAATTATCCCCTTGATTCAAGGTTAAAAATTACAAATTCTTCGCTACTCAAAACGTTTCATGTTAAAACTTTTGATTGAATGTTTTCATAAAAGTAGTGTTAGTTAGATCTTCATGAAACATGTCATGCACAATATATTCCCACAAAATAATTATTTTATCCTCAATTATGTATGTGTAAAACTATCCATATGGCCTTCCATACTGTACAATAAGTAGAAAATCCTTTGAATCCAATTGATCCATTCCTCTAATTCTTGTCGACCTTTTTCACTATTAATTACTGGTAGATGCTACATAGTGAATTATATAGAAACATATTTTTTTCGTTTCAGTTTAACATTGGATGCATGAATTGTGAAAGAGATCATATGAACTATAGATTCAAAAAAATACTGATTTAGTTAGAGGATTCACCTATGGGGATCACACTATAGCTTCCCCAATACCATTCAGAGATTATATTCTTGAAGGATCCATATTATATAGAACAAATAGAAAAAAATAATCAAGGATGAAGTTTTATTCACTTATCAAAAACCTAATTTTATAAAATATAATCCCATAGGATAAATATATAATCAATGATGTTTGAAAAAATGGAATTACCGTCGAAACACAAGGTTTTTCGTTATTGTGATCTCACTAGACCTAACCCCACACAACCTCTCGTGATCTGACAGTCCAACCTCCGGTCTACCAATAACCCAAAACACAAGAGGGTGTTACAAAATCATGATCGCATAATTTATCAATTACCTGACACTCAGATAAAAATTTATAAAAGGTAAACATCGGTCAACCCATAATGTCACCTAAATTATCTCTCCATAGGGACTTAAAAACATTCCAAGTCAACATGGGTTAGTGAAAATCATCTACATATCACAAAAAAATATTGGAATTACTTCACCATCAGAATAAAAATAATAATATATAATCAATTATACAATAAAAATTGAAATGAAAAATACATATTATTTCATAATATCCAAACCAAAAATTTAACATCCAATAACTTGATAACAAGTTCTAAATGAAAAAATTGATATACATTTAACATGGAACCTGTTCAAACCCATGGGTCTATCTTCACATGAAAATATTTCACCACCATCTCAACCCACTATAATGAATCATAAACCAGTAGATCATTCTACTACTTGATACTCTTCCCATTACATGTATTATGTAAAACCAAGGAAAAATTTTCACAAAGAAAAATATCATGTATGAGTACTAACTCTTTGAATGATTCCACCAAAAAATCTTCACAATATAGATCAACATTCATATATTAGTTCTTTTATAAAATAGATTTTTTTAATAGAGAAGTAATTTCATTACTATATAAAATTATCCTTTGGACTTTTTGAGAAACATTCCAAATTTAAATAACCACACAAATATTAAAAATATTTCTATGAGGCATAAACTGATGACTAATATAGGGTTCAAGAATCAATATCCATATCAAATGGGAAAATAATAATACCCTATAAAAATGAACAAAATTTATCCTTAATGAACTAAAGAGAAAATAAAAACTCAAGGGTATACACAACTTCAAAAATGAATCACTAATAAAAAGTGAATCCTAATGTTTGGGAATATTAGTCCCTTAAAAAGTACACCCACTAGAAGCTATGGAATCCTAAAAAGATCCCCTAGTGTTAGATTTCTCTACTAGGGCTCACATATATTTATTTTTCCCAATAATTAAAGGTATTAAAATTTTGATATTACTTTATGATTATGTTAAGAAACAAATTTCCTAGTTTAAAAACATTTTCCAATGTTTTTTATTTCAATAAACTTCATCCAGAGAAAAAAAATATTTTCCAAGCCCACCATTTCATAAAATCATTTCTATAGTGATTTGATCACACTTCAATTCTTGAAAGCCCACAATATTTCAAAACCCTAATTTAATAATTCCCTAAAATACATATTTTATAATTAAAATCATTTTTCTAGAAAATCAGTTTTTCAAAAAAAAGTATATACAACATGCATTAAATAAACCATTCAATGATTTAAAATCATCAATTTCATAATAGAAAACCAAAATATGTCATTATAACATAAGGAAATCCAAGGTATATACTATAAGATAGATACATATACCTTGCGAACAAATAAACCTCATTACCTATGAATTTTGTGGTGAGGAAACGAATATATTTTTTCCTCATCTGCCTCAATATACAATAATCAAGCCCAAGACAAAGGATATTGCACTAATCCACTATCGGATAAAGGATGAATGCCCCAAATTACTTCCTATAGCACATTAAATCTATTTTACATGACATTTGAGAGAGTTTTATTAGTTTAGTATTGGTAGACTGATTGAATATACACCACAAACCCCATCATTAAGGTCCCACATGGAAGGAGTAATCATGTACAAGATATATTGAAAATTTGGGTTTTGAAATTCTGAATCAGCGATCCCCACACAGAACATTTTAACATGACGGTGTGATTTCTTCACCTAAAAAACTGGCCATGGTGACTAAACATGACCAAGTGTAAACATTTAGGCTATTTTGGTCAATCATATCCTCCATAATGGTGTGGAGAGGTCCCTATAGATGTGAAAAATAGGGATACTCTTAGTGCACTCACCCCCAGGCCATACCCAGCCACTGGACATTTTGGAAATGGATATTTCACATAGGAGGCCCAAATTCATGCCATGAAATCCCCTATGGACATGGTCAAACTCATTTTTTAGTATAACGGTTCCAATACCACATTTACGACACCAAGAGTCTCTAACTCTTACCAAACTAAAAAGGTATGGAAAAAAGAGGATCCATACTTCAATCCAGAAATTGGGGTGTGACAGCATTGGTTCATAAATTTGATTGAATCATGACCATGGTTCTAGTAAAATTCATTTTTCAATCACAAATGGTTTCCTTAAATAACAGGTCTAAAATAAAAGTGCATTCATAAGTTTTCAAGGTAAATATTTAAAAAAAATTAAATATATAAAAAATTTAAAACCACCAACGATTCGATAGGTTTATGATGAAACCATTAGAAAGTTATACCATGTTAATCTAGAGGTCTAGGAACCTAATCGACGATACCGACATTAGCCAGTTTTAGAGTGTGTCTGAGAAAATAAAGTGGACCATTAAAACCATAAGAAACCACTTTGAAATCAAGGGTTCATACTCATATTCCCTGTTATATAAAGAATCATACAAAATTTGAGTTCTCTTCTCGATATTCCCATGTCATCATATATCATAAAAAATATAGGTTCTCATTCTAGAACTTCCATGGAATCTAAGTGCTCATCCTGATATTCTCATCATTTCCTGAAATAAAGTATCACATGGAATCTAGGTGTTCATCATTATATTCCCATGGAATCCAAGATCTTATCTTGATGTTCTTAGTGTTTCCCAATTTCTTGTATCAAATAGAATACAGACATTCATCACAAAATTCCCCAGCATCATAAATCATATAGAATCTAAGATCCTATCTAGGAACTTGTATGTTTTAAAAAAACATATGGAATCTAGGATCTCAACCTACCATTCCCAACCATTGTTCATCGCATTAATTGTTTAATTACCTAACCATTATTTCCATTTAATTCACATTACGTCTATAACCACTATAATAAATTATCATTGTTTCAAATTTTAATACCCTTTCCAATTATAAAACATAATTATCCATTTTGTAAAAACCAAGACACTTCATAAAACATGCTCTCAATCCAAGACATTATTTTGTATTTATAAATCATATGGGTAGGTAATTTATAATATTCAAAATTATTTAACAAATTCACTTTCTAACAATACTTAAGAAATTCAATTCTCCCAGACATTTAATAAATACCAATACCTAATCTAATTTTATTTATAGAAGACCATATCGAGCATTGTTATTCAATTTTATGAATATCAATTATTATGAATTATATTCTTAAATAATTTATTTAAAACATATACATTCACTTGATGGAATCAAAACAAGATACAAAAATTATCTCCCACTATAGTCTTAGGGATCCATAATATTTAATTAGGCTAACATGTTGAAAAATAAATTACTATGGATTTTTAATTGGAATAAACTTTCACATGGAAGAATACCAATTAACCTTGGGAATATATCAAATAAATTGAATAATTTAACCTATTTAAATAAAATTATTTCAATACTTGTCAAGTCTTTCTTGAACACACAATACACTACTTGAAAAATGAAGGAATTCAATTAGTTATTTCAATGGACCACCTAATTGGAACTGCCATTGTAGTGAGGATAATAAAATAAAAATTTATAAAATCTAGGATATATAATAATGGCCAACCTCGTGGTCTCTATCAAGGAATAAGTGTCTAATTCCCTAGTGGTATTTCCAAAAAGTTTCCATTTTTTTTAAATAGAAAACAAAATAGAATGAAATGGTGTACAAAAATGATGAAAAAGAACGCAATGGGAGAGATGAAATAATGATGAAATAAAATTATATGAAATAGAACATATTATGAAAAATAATGTTAGTAGTAATAGGCATTGATTATGGTGGATCCACCCTCAACACCCTTTTATAAATTAACTTATGGATAAAACCAAAAACTCTAAACTTACTTAGTGTATGGTCAACGGCTCAATGAACACACCTCTCACACCCAAAAAAATTAATATTCATTTGTATAATTTCTTCCAGCACATTGTAACTCTCCCAATAGTGAAAATATCTGCTGATCAAGTCACTCCAGCCATGAATTTTGTCCTGAACGAAGTGATCAAAAAAGAATAAAAAATAACTCAGCCTCACCTAACAACTATATTGAGAAAATTAAGTGAACAAGATGGAAAGATTAGGGTGGAAATAAAATAACCTAACCTAGGGAAAGAATATTCCCTCACACACCTAAATTCACCTTCATGGTCTCCCCAGAGTGACAAAGAAGTGACGATCGTCATGAAACACGGATATCTGGATTGTGTCAATATTAAATTCTTAAATCTGGACTCAAAATTAGATCTCCATCACTGGATATTGGATATCACATCACAAAACATGGTTAAATGAACAAACATCAAAAAATAACGAAAAAAAATTCAATTCACAAGACATAAACAGAACGATGATATTAATAAAGATTTAAAAAAATTAGAAAATATAGAAAATATATTGAAGAAGAAAAGATCGTGGTTTCCCCTCTCTAAGAATAAAAATAATATCATGTATGGATTATTTTTGAACAATATAGGGGGAATAGATCCTCTTTTTTGAAAAACAAAAATAGAATAAAACACTAACTAACATGCAAGAAGCATCATCCACGTGGAATACCTTTGACGTGCCTCTTAGAAGCTCTTCAGTGATATCTCTGTGAGTACACCTAGCCTCTTGCAATGACCCACACCTCCCCTCGAATATGGCCATGATCATCTTTGCCTTCAAACACCGTCCATAATCTAGCTCCGCATATTCCAAACAATAAAAAATAAAGAAATGTTAAGCAGTTCTAACATAGTTAATATATATATATATTTATTATTATAAAATTAAAATTACTTGTTAATATATATGTATATTAAATAGTCCCATTATTTTTATTATTAATATATATATGTGTGTGTGTGTGTGTTTAATATATATTTTTATCAAATATTCACATTATTACTAATATATGTATATATATATTATAACTATTATATTTATTTATTAATATTTTCTATTATAAAATATATTTACTTAATATTATATATTTATATTTTTATTTATTATTATTATTATAGAAATTTTTATCATTATATACATTATATAAAAAAAGTATAAAAAAGGTGTGGGGTCTGTCTCGGGTCTGCAGAGGATAGGATGAGGGGAGTGAGTTTAGCGAGGGGCAAACGGGTTTGGTGGTGGATGGTGGCAGTGGCTAATTTTCTGGATGCTCATCCACATGTGTCGGTGGAAGATCATATCTAAGAAAGGTGGTGTTGTATCATCTTTAGGGGTGGTGAGGGAGGTTTAAATAGTGATGGTAGGCCTTAAATTTTCTGGTGGTTCTGTTTCAACCTCAGATCTATAACAAGTGATACAGCGTAGTTTTCATCCATTTATGCTTGATTAACTAGAGGAGGGTTGATGCAGGCTCTCCATATAATTTGGTTTTCAGATCCAGCATTAGAATTCCAGTAGTGATGTTGGTTTCATTCATGGTGGGTTTTTCATGTTTGAGAATTTTTAGAACTCTGATTTTGTTGATTTTGGGTTGCAATTGTCTGGTTATGGTTTTTGTTATGTGAATCCATCAGGAAATTATTGTGTTGTTTTTTGTCAATACTGGTGGTGGATTGTGGATGTAGGGGAGGTGGTGGAGAGCGAGGCAGCGGATAAACCACCATTAGGTCAATTGGAGATGGTGGCTCAAGAGCCACCATTAGGTGGAGGGTGATGCTGGGAAGGGCAATGATGAATCATAGGAGTCACAGTTTTGTCGGAATTGTGGGTTGATGAGGTGGGAGGAGTGAGTATTATAAAACTCCAATAGTGGGTGGAGGCTGACGGTGAATTAAGAGCCACAGCTGGGCAATGTTGGAAGTGGGTTCACCATGCCAGTGAGTTCACCCAAGTGGTCATTTGGCGCAGCAGCCACCCCTGAAAAACAAACTCATTTAATTAACTTATTTACCAAATTTCAATTAAAAAATGAAACAAAAAAATTAAAAAAAAAGAGTATCAAAAATAAATTTAAATTATTATTTTGAAAATAAATTACACTAAAAAATTAAATAATTAAAGAAAAAAATAAAAAAATTTGAAGTTATTTATTATCAAAGTAAGACAATGAGTTAATTAAATTTATTAATTAATTAAAAAAAGAACAGTTAATTAATTAATTAAAAAAATAATAAAAATAAAAATAATTTTTTTCTTAACTTAGTAATTATTAACATGAAAAATAATTAAAAATTGAATTAATTAAATAAAATAATAATTTTATCAATTATTTTGAAAAAAAATGAATCAATGATTGAATTAATAAAAATATTTTATAATTTAAACAAAAATAAAAGAATAAAAAATAACCATAAAACATAATGAGGAATTTAATTTAAAGATTATTAAAAAATGACTAAAACAAATAATAAAATACATATTTTAACAAAAAATAATCAAGTTATTAATAATGTAAAAGGGACCACATTTTATAATTATTAATTAATATACATTGTTTTTAAAGTTGTAATAAAAAAGTAAAAAAATATGTGGAAATGTTCGTTAAAAATTAGCCCCATCAATAAATCCCACACATAAATGTTTGTTTTTCCCCAAAAAAATGCACACTTTTTTCTTCAAAAAAAGGAAATGATTTTTTAGAGTGACTTCAAAATGTTCAAATATAACCTATTAAATATAGTGGAATGGAAATATGAAGTGATTTTTGAAGAATGTGTTCACAAAATATTTCCATCAAAAATTCAATGACACTCTGGAAATCAAGGGTACCCTAACCCATGCAATGTTAAAGATGTCATGCTTCGTATATGAATCCACCTACTATCCTACTTCAATTCCAGTTCAAGTTCCAAATCTAATATTGAGGAAATGTTAGATCAAGTAGAATAAAAACCTTAAAAAAGGACCCTTAAATTTCCACATTCTCCTAGGTTCTAAATATCCTTTCTTTAATCAATTCATTGGTATAACTCAAATGATATTCGTGTAAGTCATTTTTCCCCTTCTATATCTGGGCTCAAAATTCACCTCATCTTAATGAACTCATTTTCTACTACTTAGAACTTTATTGTTTTTTATTTAATTTTTTATTTTGAATTTTTCCAGGACATGTATGTGTGTAGAGAACTTTGTTAAATCACTTATTGACATATACAGAGGGCCTACACACACCAATTTCCTAGAGTCTTTTATGTTCATTGTGGAATCCCATTTTATCATTTTCCTCCAGTTTCAAAGGACTTATAAGATTCACATTTTAATTGGCTCACGAAGGTGATTAATTTTTAAAAATAGATCATTCCCCTAGGTTTCTGTTCAAAATTTATTTTCCTAAATTTATGATCATAATTCCTCAAAAATCTATCCTATATAAATCCCATTCTCTATTCCTAGACAGAAAATCCATAACAATAGTAAGAAACTCCATTTGGAAATCATACATCCACAAAAAAATCATAATTTAATACAACAATCCACAACCATATAGTTGTTATCCGCTAGAAGATATTCAATTTAGGTGTAGATTGAATCCTAATAAATCTTAGTTTGTCGAAGAATTTTGAAATTATTTTAATGAAATTGAAATATTATAGCCATTTTTTCAAAAAATCAAGGGGGAATTTGAAGTGCGAGAAAACCACCACTGTAAAAATGGTAGGATGATCCATCATTGGGGGATTCCAATTGTGGGTGGGGGTGAAATAGTGACTCACTGTTTGTGGAAGGTGGAGGTGTAAAGGTGGCTAAGGAGCCAACATTGGGTAATACAAGTGTCGACTCATTAGTTACTATTGAATATTTTTTTTAACATTCTAATCATTATTTTGATAATAAATTAAAAATAATTTTAAGTGATAGAAATATTCACCCCTACCATAATTAAAACACAATATTGTCACCAATTTTGACACTCAATTTTGGATATATCTTAGTTCAAAACAAATGGTAAATGAATTACTAACAGAATTGTGAAGGGGTTCTAGGAATGTTCAAAAATTTACCATTCCTCATAAATAAGGAAGATAAACAAAAATAGAAATAATGGACCCCACCATCCACCACAAAATAATAAAGTATATTCTAAAAAATAATAATTTTATTTGTTATAAATAGATATAATATTTTTCAAATCAACTCAATAAAAATCATTTTTACATAATGAGGCAACAAAATTATCATTCTAAATTCAAGGACACTATGTGGGTGTAAGAAAAAATTTGAAATGCAACACATATTGAATCAATTTTTTGGATATAAGTATGCCAATAACCCTATAATGGAAATTGATTTACCATTCATCTTTAAAATGAAAATTCCACCCTCACTTAATCTCTAAATGTATGAAATATAACATAATAAAAAAGATATTATCTAATAAACCACTCAACTAGTGCTGAATCTTTGAAACCTTGGAGTTCTTCCATGTCACCACTTGTTTACTTTGTTCAAGATATCAATTTGAATCATTTAGGTACCTTCAAGATGTAAACAATTTCATATTAAAATTACACAGATTGAGCCCAAAAGTAAAGCAACCAAATGTTAAGTTGGGGAGTTTTATCCTTGGATATCTAGTGTGAAGCTCCTGGATGGTCTTGAATGACTGCCCTGTGGAATTTACCTCCTAATAATTATCCTAGGAATATAAACATTGAGAATAAAAATAAATTTCATAAAGAAAAAAAAACATGAGACTATAATAATTTAATATTGGGATAACCCCCAATGGATGCTATATTTTTTCTTTTTGTAGCTAGACATCCAGTGGATCAACCGCAATATATTAGAGGTTGTGGTTTATTTCTCAAGAACAAACATATTCAATTATTCCCATATTCTATTATTTTACATTTATGGGGTACCACAAGGTAAGATCCAATCAAGTCCCCCTCCTTTGTAGTGAATTACTTCTTATAAAGTCAGAAATGTTAAATAAAAATGTAGTGGTACTACCCATATTCTACATCATGAGGTTGAGGGTGAAAAGGTTATGGGAAAGAAAATATTGGAATTAAATTTCCCTCAGGTTAAATCCAATCAACAATTTTCCCTTTTAAAAGAAATATGTGGCATATTCCTCTTTTTAACCTATTCATAGCTCAATAAATTCATCTTCAACAACTAGGAATTCATAATGTCCACACTCATATACTTGTTTGGATCCTTCAAGTATATCCAAGAATCCACAAAATGTATCTTACTCGTAAATATCTAAACCTATAAAATTAAAATTATAATTAATTTTAAAAATAGTAGTGTTAAAACTAATGAAAATTATTCTATAAAATTTTCAACTCTGTAAATATGTTCATCTAGTTCTTCACAAAGCATAATCATCACTCTCTAAAGTGTGTCTATTACCGGATTAAGGTTGTAAGCCTATTCCACACAAAATTCAAAACACACCACCTCATTTTCCTAATTTTCCATGTTAAAAGATAAGATGTAATTTGTCATATCAACCTTTGGAAAAATTAGAAAATCATTATATAGGTTACTGTAGAAAAATCATCAAATGAAGTGATAGAAATAAAATGATCTTATCGATTGTACCCAACATCTTCAATGCTTTCATATCCTATCTCATTATAGCTAGTAAAGCATGATTTTAAATGTAACCAATGAATTTCTAGCAGTATATTATAGGTTACTTCATACATAAAAATGTGTAGTCCAACTTCTTATTTTTTATTATTTTTTTCTTTCTCCTAGGTTGTTTTTTAGAAGGTGAAACTGCATTGGATTGTTGGATTACTTCCTTTCTATTGTTTTCCTCTTGACCAAGGTGGGTATATCCATGGAAGTCCATGATTATCTTTGAATCCAGAAAATATTTCCTGGTAGTTTCCTTTCCCTATTAACCCTTTTTGAGTTGGTTGAATTTCAATGCATACTCTGGTTTTGTTCGAAGAGAGACAGCCTTTATAGCATGTAAGACCTCTCATACTTATCGATTTTGTAACCAAAATTAGAACAAAGATACATCCACATACTGTGATTTCATAGGATATAAATCGATCAAATCATCATAAAAATAAAATATGATGCCCATTTATTTCTTTTTATGTTTTATTTTCTTATGTTTTTGTTCTATTTTTTAAAAAAATTAAAAACATCGCCAAGGAAAATGTTACTTCCACAGAAATAGAACCAAAATTTGAAAATTACCATGTTTTGAGGGAATTCATAGATACATTTATAAAACATAAAATATAGCATAGTAGATAGCAATGGGGTCAATCTCAAGGAAGTAGTGTTTCCTTAGTGGTATTTCCAAAAATCATATTGTGTTTTTTTATATTTTCAAAATATAAAACCAAAATGGCATGAAACAATGTACAAAATGTTGAAAAAACATAGTAAGAAAGATGAAATAGTGGTGAAATAGAAGTAGATGAAATAGAACAAACTAAGAAAAATAAAGTTTCCAGGAATAGAACTATATACAAGTCGATCTACCATCAACTTCCAATTACAGATCTTTTTAAGAATAAAACCAAAAACTATCAACTCACATAGTGTGTGGTCTATGGCTCAGTTCACACACCTCTCTCACCTAAAACATTGAAAATTCATCTATAAAATTTCTTCCAACACACATGAAATCTCCAAATAGTGAAAAAATGTTATAATTAAATCACTCCATCGTCAAATTTTTTCCTCACAGAATTGATCATGAAAGGATAAAAAATTACTCAACCTCACCTAAACACTAGATCAAGAAGAATAAGTGAATAGGAGGGGAAATTATTAAGGGAAAAAGAGAAGAAACATGATATAGGTATATAATGTGATCTTAAAAACCACAATTCACCTTCATGGTCACCTTAGAGTGATAAAGAGCTGACGATCATTATGAAGTGAGGATCTCCCGGAAGCGTCGAGATTCAATTCCCGAATATTGACTCATAAATTATATTTCCATTACTACAGATTTGATATCATAAAAGAAGGATGAACGAGAAATCATAAAATAAATACACAATTGAATTCACAAAACATGAATAGAATGTTTATATTTACAAAGATATATCAAAACATGAAAAAAATATTAAAATATAAAATAGGGGGAGTTCCCACTTCCAGGAATGGGGCGAATCCTATGTCTGGGGGGGTTTGAACAATATAGGAGGTAGAGCTCATATTATTCCATAAATGAAAATATAATAAATCACTAACTAATATTTAGACCACATCATCTATGTGGTGCACCTTTGAAATTCTCATCCCCGACTCTTGAGTGAGATCTCTGTGAGTACACCCATCCTCCTTCAATGGCCCACACCTCCCCTCTAATATTCCCACAAT
Source organism: Viscum album (assembly GCA_963277665.1). Lineage (NCBI taxonomy): Eukaryota > Viridiplantae > Streptophyta > Magnoliopsida > Santalales > Viscaceae > Viscum > Viscum album. Next base: position 1,380,900,096 of record OY728160.1, read on the forward strand.
CATCCTTTCCTTCAAACACCATCTGTTATCCATCTCTCCCAATGTCAAGCAAGAAAAAATAAAATAAAATATCACAGAGTTCTGACATAGTTACTATATATATATTATTCGAAAAATAAAAGTACTTGTTAATATATATTTATATTAACATAGTCTTATTATTATTTTTATTAATACATATATAACTATGTGTGTTAAATTTATATTTTTATTAAAAATACTTATTATTACTAATATATATATATTTATTTATAACTATTATTTTAAATTATTATTATTTACTATTATAAAATATATGTTCTTCATATTATATATATAAGTATATTTTTTACTATTATCATATATATTTATTATTATATATATTATATAAAAAAATAAAAAACAGAAAAGGGGGTGTGTGGTGTGTCACGGGACCGCAGAGGAGAGGAGGAGGGTAGTGGGTTTTGAAATAGGTAGAGGGGTTTAGTAGGGGATAGTGGTAGTAGCTCCTTTATAAAATACTCCTCCATAGGAAGTGGTGGAACCTCATATCTAATAAAGGTGATTCCATATTAAATTCAAGAAGTGGTGAGGTAGGTTGACATGGTAGTGGTGGCCTTCAACTTTTTTGATGGTTCGGTTTCAGCCTCAGGTCTGAAACATGCAAGGATATGCAGCTCAGTTTTCTTTTGGTGATTCTTAGATTCAGTTGAGGAGGATTCATGTTGGATCTACTTCAGGTTTTACTTCCAGATCTGGTGGAAAATTTGTATCAGTGATCTTAGTTTCATCCATCTTGGGTTTTTTAGTTTTGGAAGTTTTCAGAACTCTAATTTTGATTATTTTGGGAATCAGTTGTCTACTTATGATTTGTGTTCTATGTTTCCATAGTGATATTATTATGATGTAGTTGTGTCTATGTTGGAAGTATGTTGTGGATGCAGGGGAGGTTGCGTTGAGTGATGCAGTGGAAAATCCTCTATTGGGTCGAGAAGAATCGATGGCTCAAGAGCCTCTATTGGGTAGAGGGTGCTGGTGGGAAGGGAAATAGTGACTCAGTGGAGTCATAGTTGGGTCAGAAAATCAAGTCAATTAGGAGGGGAGAAGTTTCAGTTAGAATTTCCAATAGTGGGTTCAGAATTCACCATTGGAAAATTTCAACAGTTAGTGGAGGATGGCGGTGGCTTTGGAGCCACCGCTAGGAACTGCTATCGGTGGATTCACACTGGCGGTGGGTTCACCCTGGTGGTGGGTTAACCTAGTCGGTGGGTTGGGGCAGTATGAACACCTGAAAAACAAACTCAATAAATTAATTTCTTTTCAAAATTTGAATTACAAAACAAAATGCAACAAATTAATAATTAAATAAAATAAGATCAAAAATAAATTTGAATTATTATTTCGAAAATAAATGGAATTAAAAGAAATTAAATAATTAAAAATAAAACAAGGTGGAGTTATTTATTATCAAATTAAGTGAATGAGTTAAATAAATTTATTAAACAATCAGAAATAAAAAGAATAATTAATAAATTAAAAAACTAATAAAAATAAAAATATTAATTAATAAACATAAGAATTATTAACATGAAAATTAATTACACAAATAATTAAATAAATAAAATAATAAATAAAATATTTATTTTGAAAAACAAAAAATGAAATAATTAATGATTTTATGAAAAAAATATTATTTAAAAAAATAAAAAATAAATAAAGTTTAAAACAAAATAAAGATTTTAATTCTAAAATTATTAAAAAAACTAAAACAAAAATTAAAATACATATTTGAATAAAAAAAACATTATTTTTTAGTAATGTATAAAAAGGATAAAATTTGATAATTATTCATTAAAATACATTATTTTGATAATTATAATACAAAAAAACATAAAAATGATTTGGAAAAGTGAACTAAAAAGAAACCACATCACTAACTCATTCAAAGATATATTTCCACACATCCAATATCTCATATTAGTTCATCCTAAATCAGAACAAAATGAGAAAAAAATCCATTAAAATACGTCATATTAGATTAAAATTATGAGGGGAAAATAATTACTGAAACAAAAAAAGTCACATGAGTACTTCTAGACTAACCTTATTTTTTTTATTACACCTATCGATAGCTAAAATGGACCCTAATCAAAGGTGATCCACCAAAGGAATATGAGAGGGAATAATGTGTCGTGGGAGAGTCATACTATCCATTTAAGAAAAAAATTCCTAGATAAAAAAGAATAGGTGGTTTTCATATGTGAAATGATTGGGCTGGCCCCTGTTAAAAATAGTCCAAGATCCCATCAACAAGCTGGTAATGGGCGACCAACTAGCTAGTGATCTTAAAAGGCTTCTATGTCTTTTAAAAAGGCCATTGGATAGCCAATGGATGTTGTAGCTGCCTAATGAACCCTTTCCCACATCCAAGGCTCTATCGAATCCTCAATTGACCACCTAAACCTCATTCCAAGTCCAAAGTGCCTCTTTTGATAGGTTTCAATCCTCCAAATTAGAATATGAATGCAGAAATAAAATCAAACCACTTTATTATTTGAAAAATACAAGTGCTCATCCATGCTAAATTCTAGTATGTAAACTCATGACTTACAACCTACCCCCAATAGAGCATATCATCCTTGATAAATCCTAATGGCCATCCAATAACATTACTCGTCTGACGTTGACTACCATTTTGAGGACAAACAACCATTTTTATTTCCAAAAAACCCAATACATTTTTTAACAACTTTTATCATACTTCATAATTTATCCTAATATGGATTCAATGGTCATATTTCTCAATGAACATAACTATGAGAATCTACAACTCCCATTGAACTTGATAAATCCACATGTAATTAGTCAGTTGACTAACTAGCCTATAGTTAACCCCACCATAGGAAAAAGATCATAAGGATTATTCCAAACCTTGGAGTCTTTTAGATAAATAATTTTCCTACAAAATCCTATTCATGATAGTCCACTAATCCACTCATCATGGTTCTTGATTCACTACACCTCAACTCACATGAGAGCTCCAATCAATGTTGGTTCCAACTCTCCCCTACCAACTCAAAAACATCAACATCATATCAAAAATGACTACCCTACTATGGTTTCTCACTCACCACATGAAACAACCCATGATATCATAATAAAATCATCCTCCAACCCAATTTATTCATATTACTAGATCCAAAAAATATGTTTTGATACATAAAAATTATAATACCTATCTGCAAAGGTATCCTAAAAACACCCAAAAATTCACATCATAGTCAAAACACAAATCCTAATTTCATTTCCGAATTAAACCCTAACTTTTCCAAATTCATTAATGATTGGATTCCAATAATAACATGCCTTTATGTTACTATAGGATGATTCATTTCTCAACATAGGAATCTATTACTCTTCTTGAAATTATTTTGTCTAACCTAACCACCAATGTAATTCCATAGTCATACACTAACCTCCTACTCTATTCACTATGATTTTCTCCTAAAACCAATGTTCCACCACACCAAAACCTTATTCTATCACATGATTTCAACTAAATACAATAATATCTACTAAGAATAATATCATTGTCACATGGGAAAACCCATTATCTTTCTTAAAGGAATCCAAATTTCATAGAGACTACCTATGTTGCAATATTTAGTGACATCACAACCATCAAATCTAGCCCTACACATCTACAACCCTTTCCATATGAAGGTCACACTCCCATGATCAACATGAAACTCCACAATATAAGAGTTTTATTATAATTAGTCAACTGGGTCAATACCCTGATCTCATCAGCCTATATCTCATTCATGATTGAGCATTACGATCAGATATGGCTAACATTTGACACACAATGGAACTAATTCAACTGTCAAACACCATCCTCGATACATTCCAATACTCATTCAAGAAATTTTAATAGCCTCCATGGATTCTAGTGGGATTGTCTCTATATTTATTTCCTTTCACTACACCAAGATCATTGACCCTAATGGATTCTTCCTTCATCAAATTTGTGCCAGTTCTTCTAATCCACACCCTATGTCTGGTGAATACCAACTAGGATTGATTTCTTAGATCATCCATATTTCAAAACAATTATAAACACTAATATTTACCCTATAAACTACTGTTAATTTACATTTTTTATATATAAATTTCAGAAATCCATTGTGAAATGTCTAATTAAGGCTAGTGTCCATTAGCACGCACACAATTTTGTGTCAGTCGGCAATTTGGTAGGCACCATGCTTACCAATGAACATGACCTTGATCTATCAAATACAAATGGGTTAACTCTAATTCATAAATCAATCATAAATACTAAATCACACTCTAATGAATTGTATCACATTCAAACCAGTCACACACACATAAAACACTGACCATGCTTACAAGTAGTTCATCATATCTTAATTAGGTGTAACCTCAGTATGCCTATTAAAAAATCAAGCACTTCACTTTTCCCAAGGTCAATTTTATGACCGCCTTCAACCAAGATTCATTACAAAATTTAAATCATACATCCCCCACACACACTAAGCTACTATAATAACACTATAAAGTTGACAGGGCTAGCCACTCGATAGCTCAAACCCTATACCAATAACCCTAATAATGAGAATTCACAACCTTCACACGTTCTCATTTAACCATAAAAGGTTTCACTTCACTGATTCCATATAACAAAAACATATCATGTGCATCAATCCATTTTCTATGAATAACATAGGTTGCATAAACACAATGGTTTCTCACCATTTCACAATCTGGCCTTATTGATACTCAATGGTCACATTCTCCACTACAACTACTGTAGAAAAACAAACTTATTCTCCAATGATTTTTATGACATAGATAATAGACTCATGTGACTATCCAATCAATAAACTATGCTCTCAGAATTTAATTTCTACTAACTAGATGTATTCAATATCCTCTCTTATAGTTGTCCTGTCACTCTATATATTTCCAAAATATACTCATAACTACCTATCATCCATGGAATTGTTTCTATAACCCAAGTAAGTCTCTAATCCAGCCAATACATAAAAAATATCTTTTACATATCTAGAAATGTTAAGAATATGAATGATACTACCATTCAAAACTAGCATATATACAAGGAAATAGTACATCATATGCTCATACAGAAAAATAATTAACTATCTGGCTTTCTTTAAAAACATATATGGGTGTCGATATATGTAAAATATCTTCTGACCAATCCAAAACATACTATTTAAAGGACCGTCCTATACATAGAAAAAATGCATGAATTTTTTCAAGTATCCCCCTCAACAAAACCTGCAGAACTAAACTATCCCCTATCATGGGTTACCCATGTACACCACATGACACCAACTCCAAAAAACTAAGTCTCTCTCAAGGGTTACTAGGTCTAACCACCTCACCCCTAAACCAATCCTTAGTTAGATGACTACTCATGGGTTCACACATATCCTCGTCTCAATGATACAAAACATCTAGAATGTTTAAATAAACACATTAAGTTCTTGAAAAAATGTTCAGAACCAATATACCCTACCCACTCTTGGGTCCTAAATAATTCTCAATGGTCACAACTAAACTGCAATCAAATGTTTTTTATCATGTATTATATAGTACACTATTAATTAACATGGGTTTCACATACTAGGAACGTCCCTATCCCTAGGAACCCTACTATGGTAAACTCTTTGTGTACCAAAGTTCTAAAACCATCATAGTGTCTCTCAACATATCACAAGAATTTCACAAATTAGTCACTCTCAATAACCCCAATAAACCATACATTGGGATAATATATATATATAGGGGTTTGAGGTCTAATTATCATAAAATAGTTAAACTATTTTTTATGTTTTTTTATCTTTATGCAAGCCATAGAGTTTATATTGAATCATATTTTTCATTATTTTAATTTAGTGTTTACATTTTCAAATTCTCTATGCTCATAGGATTCAAATTTTAGACTTCATCATTTCATATGATTAATATTTCAAAACTCTACAACTTATATCATGATATAAGGTTCACTATGGCTTGGTTAAATAGAATTTAATTCAAAATTTATAAGGAAAAGCCTTATTAGTTTATTAATGGTACACTTTTTATCCAATAATATCTTTTAATAATTTATTTTTATATGAATATTTATCAAGGATTCATACATTGAATTGGTTGTGTGCATTTCCACTATATGATAATATTATAAAACACCATATATGATTTTTTTGAAAATTTAAATTGCCATCCTCTTTTTAAAAATTAATATTCATAAACCATAGTTAGATAAAAACAAGATAAATAAATATAGAGGATAATATAAAACACAGATATCATGTGTCCAACATCTGAATCCTATGTCCCTTATTTGATGTATTTCATGTGAATCCCTTCATACCTAAAATGATTCATGAACACATATATACCCTTTTTCCTTATATTTATAAAAAATACAAATCACAAAAATTAAAAATATCACAAACCATCTATCTCACTCAAGGTAAAAAATATATAACTATAACTAGAGAAATGCAGGAATGAAAAATCACATCCCTTGATACATGGGTATTTCCATGTGTATTGGTTGATCACCCATAGGAATGAGTTCCTTAACAAGATCAGAGAGATCTTATTTTCTACTCTACCATTCCAAAATAGAAACAAAAAAAGAAAATTTTATATGATAGTCCTTTATAGAATACCATCATTCCAGATCATTGACCGAAGCTAAGACTGATTGTTTCTACATGACCATAGGAACACATCCCCAGTCACTAGAGGTTACCAAGTGGAATCGAGGGAATTTGAAGATTATTCTGGGATTTTATACCCTTTGTAAATAGTTATACTAGTCACATAAATAATAATCTATCACATCAATCAATGAATAAAACTAGCATAGTTAAATCAAGGAAAGATCTAGTAAATTAATAAATCATCTCAATGGAATAACAATTGCATATTCCAAACATGTCAAAATAGATCCAATGTGGTGATACATTATAAAATTAAAACCTAATAAAAAAATAAAATTAACTAATTCCCATATCCAACTTGTAGATATTTTATCTGAGTCCAATAATCCATATACATATGTTGATTCCAATATAACTATCATCAATATTCAGATTTTCCCTATACCTGTCCCTATGTTCAATAATGGTGTCTACTCAGGTTTCTATAAACCATTTAATATTGAGAATGGTGCGAGTAAAATTTATAAAACCATCGAAAATTATATCCATATATAACTGGTATGAAATAAAAGTTCATGTAGAATTTCTCATGGTAAAAACATTATTAATATTTTTTAAAAATTATATAAAAAGAAATACAACCACAGATGCCCCTAGTTTATTATAATACTAAAGGTTGGTTATACCATGTCGATCCTTATGACTATTACCACAATCAACCATATGAAATTATTCCAGTTCTAGGCTATCCTTGATCACGTCAAGTGCGCCTTTATAAATCTAAACAACAACATGGAATCCAGAAGTTCATCCTAGAATTCCAAGAAATCTCATGAAGCATTATATGAAATTTGAGGAATCATTCCGGCATTACCATGTCATCATGTATAACATAAAATATAGGAATTCATCCTAGAATAACTATTTAATAAAAGTTCATATCCCATAATTCCTATCATTTCCTAGAATCATGAATCACACTGAATCTAGGTTTTGATCCAAAAATTCCCATGGATTCTAAAATATCATCATAGAATTCCTCACATTTTCTAAATTAATGATTAAAATGGAATCTAGGTTCTTACCCCAACATTCCTTAGTTTCATATATCATATGGAATTTGGGAGCTCATACAAACAATCAAATGTTTCATAAATCATATAGAATCCAAGAGGTCATCCCAATCATTTTTAAGAACATTAGAAATTTGATTACCTAAACACTTCTTCAATTTAACTCTCATTAGGATTATAGACACCATCATACATGATCATCATAAAATATTTTATTAACTATTCCTATTATAAATTATAATATACCATTTTAAAAAAATCATGACACTTCATAAAACATGAATTCAAACCATAAATTTCTTAAGGCATTATAAAACATAGGGGAAGGGTGGAATCCACATTATCCTAATCACTTAGCTATTTATTTTCCCACCCATAATTATACAGTTTAATTCAATGATTAAATTAATATATTTCAATATATAATTCAATGTATTTTATAAAATAAAATATCAAGCCTTGTTCTATTTCAAGATCATCAATGATTCAGAATACATTTCTTAGTCACTAAATAAAAACATAAAAACTCACTTAAGAGAATCAATTTAATATAATAAAATTATTCAAACCATTTATTTTTTAGGAATCATAAAATTTAAATATAAATACTTCTATTAAAATCCATATTCTTGTTATTTCAATTATATTCTATTTTCACTTTGAAAAAAAACCACTTAGCCTAGAGAAATTAGTTAAGACAGTGATAAATTTAATACATTTAATTTAAATTAGGTCAATGTGTGGTAAGGAAAACATATAAACACACCTCACATCATGAGAAATGATGGAATTATATGGTTTTAGACAATGTAATAATTAAATCATACTTAGTGAATCCCACATGTCGAACATCGGTCTATAGTTCTTCTTAAATCAGAATAAATGAGAAACCAGAAAAAGACCCCAAAATAGAGAATATTATATTAAAATGGTGATAGAAAATAGCCACTAAATAAATTAAAAATAGAACATGGGGACTCATAGAGTCACCTTATGATTTTGATAAAACTCAAAGATAGCTAAAATAAACCTTGGAAAAAGGATATCCACCCCTGAAAGAGGAGAGGGAAGGAAGTGCTATGGGAGAGGCATACATGCCATTTCGGGGACCAAATATATGCATTATAACAAGTGGTGGTTCTCATAGGTTAAAGTAAAGTTATTCTCCACATTAAAAACTTCTCATTATGACATTATAGAGAAGGTGAGCTGAGTAGTCCTATTAGGCTTCTGGGAATTTTTTTGGAAGGCCTTTGGCTACCGAAGTAGTTCTAATAGACCTAAAATTCCTATGGTTCTCCCCAAACCATAACTATACCATTGAAACCTCATTTAACATCTATAGTGTAAATTTTGTGGGATTCCAACCCTTAAATTTTAAATCCAAATACTGGATGAAAATTCAACATGTCCCCTAATCAAAAAATTAAAGCCTTGATCGACACTCAAGGCATTTCTTTTTAACCGAGTCTTGAAAAAATGACCTATATATTAACATTAGATGATAAAATTTTCTAATTATATACATCTATAAGATATAGGTAAAAATAATTTAAAGTTATACCTAAAAAATATTCTAAATTGAATTAATATTATAATAGAATATCAAAATTTCAATGACACTGTTGTTTTGGTATAACTTATGGGAATAAAATATATGTCTATTATTATAATATGTCCATTAATTATAATCAAAGAAGGAAATAATATTTGGGGGATACCATAGGAACTTGATAAGTAGTATCATTCAAAGAGATATTGTCATCATAAATTCACAAATCAATACAGAAAAAATTGATTTAACTATTTCAAGGGAATTTATTGAATATATTCCCAAACAGGACATTTTGTTGAATAATGTATAACTTTTCTTTGAGTAAATTCACCTCTAGACACTGATGTGTATACGTTTTTAGAAAATGAAAGAAAAATAATTGACATATTGTTGTGGTGGATCTTAAATACACTAAATGTAATAAGATATGTGTACAAAACATTATATATATATCCATCATTATAGGAGAAAACAATTATGAGTAAACTTTATGTTTATGATCTTGGATTAGTTATTTCTAGAAATTATTGGTTATTTAAAATCAAATAATTAGTTATATCTAAAATAGAATATCAAAATTTAATTTCCAATGATATTTTATTTGTTAATGGTGTCAAAAACATTTTATTCTTAAGACTTGTCTGTTGATGTAACCAAAGTTATTTTTAGGGGAAAAATGTTTCATTAAAAATTTAATGGATGGAAGAGTTTTAACAAAGGGATGATGAACAAATGGAAATCTACTTCATATAAAAAATAAAAGTGATTCTTTTTATTTTAGTGAAGAAGATGTGAACAATATCTAGAAAAGAAATATTTTTTTTCTAGGTAAAATAGTAATCAAAAAGTTTAATAATGATTAATTTGTTAGAGATCAACCTAATATGAAAATAGAAATGTAAAATATTTTTTAGACATATAAAAAGGGTGAAATGGTGAAAGGAAGATACATGAAAGTGGAGATTAAATCCAATGAGATACTTGAATTAATTAATAATAATTTATGTGGTATATTGATTCATTATTCAAAAATTAGTGAACTGTTTTTAAAAAAATATATTTAATGCCTTCATCAAGATGAAAATTGTAATATTTATATTTTTTAAATATGAGGTTATAGAGATGTTAAAAATTTTAAGAACAGATACTGAGAATCTTTTGGGAGTGTTAACTAGATAATTGATAATTGATAATGTGATAGAGTTCTCTATAAGTATTTTTGAAGAATATATATCCAAATATTGAAGACAAAATTAGTAAAAATCCTCTTATACATGAAAATAAAATAGATTTATGGAGATTCAGGGTATAAATCTTATTAAAATAGGAAAAATGAGGTTGGGTGAATTCAATTATTCATTATAATTTTAGTGAGAAGATTTTTTAAAATAGTTTCATATCTAAAATAGATTTTTGGTGAGGTCTCAAACTAATTTCACTACATGTGATATGTGGTTCAAGTAGAATCCATCAATGTATTATTTCAAATTGTTTTATAGTTCACGCCAGATGAAAATAAAATGATTAGTAATGGAAAATTTAGATGATAAATATAAAAAATAATTTTATGGGATATTTGTTAAAATTGAGGGGATAATAATGTAGGATAATTGGATTATAAAATCTCATAGAAATTTATTATGACATAGTTATTTAAAATAAAGACATTGTGAATGATTTTTATCATGTAATTACTAAAAAATATAATGAAGTAGGATTTTAGATTTTTGGATATTTTAGTAAAGTATAAGAATAAAATAAATTAAACTATCTTATTTTCGATTCATATCATACGAGTGATGATGATGATTTTCTTTGAAATTAAAAATAATAAAATGATGACAATAAATTATGTGAAAATATTATAGGAAATGTTGAATATTCAATAGAGAATGGATGAAGAATATGGTTTTATAATCAAATAAGTTTAGTATCACAAGTCAATATACATCTAGTTACTCCATCAATGAGTTGGTAAATACACTAGGTTAGTAGTTAATCTAGATTGATATTAATGAAAAATGAGACCTTTTCCCAATACCAAAAGTGACAAAAAACAATATCTCTTATGGGGTTTTTACAAACCACCCCAATTAAAAAGGAGATATTTAAAAAAAATGATAGATTACTAAGAAAAGACTACCCTCAAATTGATGATAATAATGTTGAAAAAAATTGTACTCTTTTCAGGATATTAAGATATAAGGATGTTATTTGATATTTTATCAAAAATCACTATAAATTTTATTAACTAATTTTGTATTATGTTTTATTCAATTTATATTTTGAAAAATATTTTTTTATTGAGAAAAATAAATTATTTATTATTGATAAGAATGAAAAAATGGTTTCAAGGATGATATAGGGTCTTTTTGAGATAAAATTGTCCCCTTAAGCATAGAATTAAAAGCTAAAAATATTTCAAGGAGTTAAAAATTATATAGTTAAATTTAACAATAATGTAAAGGAGAATAATATGTGAACAATTACTCGCGTTCTTGTTGTATATGTTGATCAAAAAAATTTATAGTTGATATACAGTATTATAGTATATAATTTTCAAAAAAAATAATTATTAATTTTGATATTTACATTCTTAGAGAGATGGGTTTTTTTCTTGGTGTTATGGGTTATGAAAATGGGGAATTATATTTTCCTATTTCATGAAAAATATTCCATGGAATTGATAATGAAATTTTACATAGAGGACTCTAAACTAGGTTATATTCATATGACTATTAGAGAACAACTAGAAATATATAATGAAGGGGAATATTTTAATCAAAGGGAATTAGAAATACTCATTGAATTTTGTTAAAATTAATGGTTTTAGAGAATCCATTATTTATGATATGAACTATTTGAATATATTTAAGAAAAATTTAAATTATTTATTTCAAGAAATAACTTTTAATTATAAGTGGGAGACCAAGTGCATGAAACTAAAGGTATATCAAACCTCAAAGGGTAAAACCAGATCATTAAAAATGAAATTAAGAGTTAGAATTAATAATTCTATATAAGCTTTATTAAATAAAACTTAATTCTAGGTCTTGATTTTCCATGATAAGATCCTAAAATTGGGAGGCCATCTATTACTATGCACGTACATGTTCCTACAATCTTTTCTTCCCCTCATTGAAACTATGAATCAAAATTTGATTCTTCTTGTTGATCTGGAAAATTTATTCTTCATTCAAATTTACCTACAGTTGTATTTAAAATATATTGATCTTGAAAGATTCCTCCAGTATTTCTTAGTTGAAATGAAGGATAAGCTGTTGAACCACTACTTTATTAGAAACTTCCTTTTTGGAACCTATGGAGAAATAACATTTGAGACCATATTAGGCACTATAATGATTTCCAATTTAGACTGAAATATAATTAAGACTTCTAAATTAATGGTTATATCCCTTAGATCATCTTCATCCCTATCACTAGAGTTTTTAGATCTCTTACCCTTTATTATGAGATCCTAAATAAAATCATCAACCCATGCCGGTCTGGTTGTCCTTGACTCTAACCCATAATTTTATGCCTTTCCATAAGATTTGGAAACCATGGTTTTTTATGTTGGATTATTCATTGAGGGGCCTTGATTTATTCTACTTACTACTAGGAAAAAAACCATACATAATATTTCCCTTCATTCCTTTTCTTAATCCAAACCCAAAACTCATATCCATTGAGGGGGCCATGTTCATGATCTAAAATTGTCTATCAGTATAATTAATTATCCATCATATCATAATTGTCAGTGGGAATTGATCCAACCTATTTATTTTTCCATTTTGGAATAACATTACACCAACCTTCTGGATCCACATTTTCATTCTCACCCCAACCAGAGATGAGAATAAATTTTGTATCTATAATGATCTAGGGGGATTTCTAACCTAGGGACCTCTTCCTTGGAGGGACTGTATACTTATAGAGTGGTGTGAGCTCAATCCCATTGTATATCCCCCAAAAATTAATAGAATCATTAAAGGATATATTTTTTGGGTATGTTGGCCTGGAACTTGATTTTTCAAACTAGAGACTCCCAAATTTCATTTCAACCTTTTAAAGATATCTTCCACCATTAAATCAGCACTCATAGTACCTAATACATTCTGTAGATGATCTGTGTAGATTCCTTCTATGATATCCTTATGATCAACTAAGGGGGGAACGAGATCATGCCCTCTTGATATGGTGAAAATGACACCTCATAGTCGTTCTTTTCTTCCTCGCCATCAAGAATAGAAAAAGTTCCCCATGTGTAATCTTGATGATAACAAATACATCCAAGACACAAAAACCACTGGTTATTTCTAATGAAATTACTACCCAAATAAGATCCACACCCACTCAAATAGAGTTTTTGAGATATTGACATCAACATATAAATGCATGGAATTTTGATATTAGATAGAAATTGTTCTGGAGTCTGAGCACATAAATCTCCCAACCAAATTCCCTAGATTTTGGATTATAGAAGGTTTTTGTAAAGGAATAGGGGGCTTGGGAAAGCTTACCTATATATATATTATTAGGGTTCCCCAATTCATGTGAAAATCATAGGACCATATTAAGAGTTGGAAATGTAATCCTTTACAAGAACGAGGAGCTCTGGACCACATAGTGATAAAATCTTCCAAGAATGAAAAATTAACAATGATAATTCACTTATCTAGGAGGCCAACAATCATCCACTCTTGAAGCCCCCAAGATCCAAACACATATCTATCAAAGAAGTCTACCATTGGGACCACTAAGTGAATTGATCCACCAAGGTCTAGTTCAAGATATTCGAATCATTCGTGAACTCTAAGGTCAGATGTCTGATCTATGTGATGCCATCACAGAGGTCCAAAAGATTAGGGAAAAGAGATAATTCATGGAATTTAGATATGAAATCGGGGTTAAAGAGTAGGGTAAAAGAAGGAAGGATATCATTTATGGACCCCCCCCCCAACTCTCATTGATAAGGGAGGGGTGGAAGAAGAACCCATCCCCACTTGGGACATGGTCTAATAACATAAGATGAGAAAGATTTGCTGATGCGAACCCATTGGAAGATATTTTAAAATGATACAAACGATTCACACATGAATGATGTCAGTAGGATACTCTGATATATCAAAGGCACTATGAGTTGGGGGTTTAAGTAACAAATACTGAGAAGTAATGATTTTATGGTTACACCAATGATCAATAGGTTGGGAGTATAGATAATAAAAAATCATCATTATATAGTAATTTTTTAAGAGATAAATACATGGGTTTGAAAGGTAAAACTAAAAATAATGTGAAACTATATATTATAGAAATCAAGAATAAGACTATTGTACATGAATGGACATAAATAATATCATTGAGGAAGAAGTTGTAAGACCTAAAAGTGAATTTTCACATACAATTAAGAATGGGTTTGGATAAAAAAAATGGTCCATTGAATTATCAGAGGACATAGTACTAAACTCTAAATATAATTATATTCATATAAAAGATTATTTTGTTTAATATAAGGTTGAAAATACAAATATGAGGATGATTTATATTTCCACACTATATAATATTATAGAAATTATTAGTAATACACTATTATAGGATGCATTTGAAGATTTAGGTCTCAAAAATAATATTTAATCATTCCCTCTTGAAAAAATTTCTTTTGGAAAGACTTAATAGTTTATTATATTATATTTTCAAATCAGTGAAAAGGAACATAAAGCATATAACAGATATGTTGTGTATTCTAATTTTGGTTTTATTATTCATTAAGGGTTATTTTTTGGGTTGGTTAAATGGTATAGATATTGGTTCACCAATAGTAAGTTTCTTATATTTGAGGGATGGAATTCTCTAAAAACTATTTCATTATAATTTAGTGTGCTGTTAGAATATTTTTCAATGAGAAATTTCTATGAAAAGATGTGACTTATTTTGTTGAAAAAAATCCAAATAAGAGACACTAAAGAACAAAATTAATTTTTTGATGGTTTTTTATTGGTTTTCAACAATAATTGATGAGAAAAAATATAATTGATAAGGTTTTT
Source organism: Viscum album (assembly GCA_963277665.1). Taxonomy (NCBI): domain Eukaryota; kingdom Viridiplantae; phylum Streptophyta; class Magnoliopsida; order Santalales; family Viscaceae; genus Viscum; species Viscum album. The sequence continues at coordinate 1,380,915,469 of OY728160.1, forward strand.
TAGTTAATTTATAGTGGTTACGGATGTTAGGAGATGTATTAAAAAATATGGAGATGCGTTTTGTGAATTTTATTATATACTTATGTTAAATTTCTAAATTCTTTAGTCTATATAATAGTAACATAAAAATTATCCAATTTCCATTAGAATACATTTTATGGAATCTTTGGTAATAAAAGTACGTAAGATTAAATATAAAATTATGAAGTAATTATAGGATTAAATCAGACTTTTGAAAGTATTCAAAAGAATAATCTAGATCTTTTATATGAGTAAACTGAATTTCACATATAAATAATTTATACTTATCATATTTGATGTATGAGTTACACTGAGTATACATAAGATTAACTTTTAGTTTCCATTAATACATATGATTTAATAGGAATTATCAAGTTTTATGTAGGAAAAATTCTAATGATTCTATGATTATACTCAATGCTCGTATATCTAAATTATTTGTGGTTTTCAGGCCTGAAGCCGTTATGATTTTTTGGAATCTGGTATAAAGAATCTGTTATGTTCAAGGGTAAAATAAGATTAAATTTCTCTCATGTATGATTAAACAATTTTATATGTGAAATAGTTTTATTAAAACATGATAATCTTTTATTCAATTCAAGACTAATTCGGTGGGGAATCAAATGAATGATATCATTTTCATAATTGATGATTTATCATGAAAAATTTTATTTTGATATTTAAATAAGATGAATTTTCCATATGTTTTGAAGGATTCTATTAATTTTTTTTAATATTATTCTTTGACTCATATAAAATTAGGATTATATGCCCGAGGATCATTAAAATATTAAACATTAAAAAATTAATGTATTCCATGATATCTTGCTAGGTTTTTTAAGAGAGAAAGAAAAATTTGGTGACTTTGTGATGAGAAAATGACAATAAATAATGATCTTCTACATATTGATGAAACATTTGTAATTTTTAATTCTTGAAGAATGTGGGTGATTAATTCAATAAAGTTATTATTATGGATTGAGTAGAATAGTTTTATATTGTTGAAAAGAATCCTATATCTAACTAAAGTTCTCTTTAATTCTGGTATATACACCATTTTAAAAAAGATTAATATAGAATAAGAAATATTATATAGACTTTTTTTGGGAAAAACAATTTTGTTTATGGGTAATACCTTTCATCATTTTAATAACTTTTTGAAAGTGATACTTATATGTCATAGACTCCTCTTGGAGAGAATAAGGACATAGTCACCCACACTAGGTTAAAACATTGTAAAAATATTTTATTCATTTTATTAATGTTCTTTTATATATTAAAAAAATTATTTTCGATTAATGTCGTGTTGTTGACTTAAATTAGTCATAAATGGTTGTTTTAAAATTAAATTGTAAAAAAATAACACTAATTTATCCCCCATTATTAGAATTACTGGCCAGATATCCTATTCAATTAAATTTTCAATCAATGGTGGAGGTTAAGAGTTCTTTAATATTACCTTGTTTAATCATTATTAATCTATTCACATCCTCACATTTCCATATACATTCTAGGGAAATGTCATTGTAGAAACCCCTAGATACACATTAGTCCATATAAATAATTATTTAGAATTAGAAATAAATTTTATCCTTGTCTTTTGTCACTACACCGGCTATATATTATAAACCACCATAGATATAGAAGCAAATACTGAATATAACTCATAAAATGGCAGTTTATAAAGGTAAACTCATCAATAAATCAAGAAAAAAATATAAAATTCAAAAAAATATCTTTTATGATATGTTTCCTTTACCATATATTTATAATGTGTTTATATTTTTAGTTTAGAAGTAATATCTTGTATCTACATCAATGGAAAAATGGCAACCCCCAGCCCAATAAAATTCAAAAAATCCCCATTAAAATTATATAAAATAACACTTTTTTGATAAAAACCCATAACAACTCATAAAATATATAACCAGCCCATTTTAAGGATTTAATCATATAAACACATTTATAGAAATATTGGATCCCATAATAAACAATAATTTCTTATAAATAATTGACACTACTAAAAAATATACACTAGTATATTTCTTTTAGGAGTAGATTATTTAATTATAGTGATCAATGAATCCAATCTAATTGAATCTTAAACACTTGGAAAAAGGTTTTTGTAATAAGGTATTTTCAAATGAATGTTTCTAAAAACATATGAATGGTTATCAAAGGTGAAAATTATACCTATTAAATGATATTATTCTCCCATTTTATCTGCCTCCAATGTGTGAAGTTTTACATATCATGATTCTCTAAATTATGGTTCACATTTCCCACATTGACCATATCCTTAAACAATATTTTTTCCCAAAGGGTGTGAAATATAACCAAGGATACCCCTACCACTTCTACCATGATTAGGTGTTACTAGAGGTCACCTATATTGTGGTTACTAAATTTTATTAATGTTAACTATTTTATAGAACTACTTTTTAAATGTTGGGGAACTCTATCTTCTATGTGACCATACTCATGTGTCTATAGATAGGGATAAACTATTAGTATTTGGTCCAACCTTTTATAGGGATAACACATTAAAACATTGAGTTTTTTATTGATCATGAACTATTGGTACCTAATAGTATTGATAAATTTGGAATTCATTTTACACTATTCAAGTAACACTCCATTATTTTAGAATTTATTTTTAAAAAATAATATATTTGATATCATTTTGAATATAAAACACCAATAATAAAAGAACCATTAAATCTTATTTTATGACCATCATGACCTAGCAGTTGGTTGGGTGGATGTGAATAAGAATAAACGTATTATGAAATATATACAGAATATTTTTCATTAATAACATTATAAACAATAATTTATTGATTTTTTATTTTTTATAAATGAAGATAATATCATTTGAAGGACAAAAAAATCATAAAAAAAGTTTTTTTTGTGCAATGTATATTAATATTTATAGGTTATATTTAATAGTATTGATAAATGATTCTAATGAAATAAATATATTATATATGTAATCTAATAAATTAACATATATATAATTAAGGTTATTTGGGAATGAATAAGGATAAATCCACTTTTTATCAAAAATAAATTTTCATTAAAATGGTTTTAATTGCATCTTGTGTACCGATATTATAATTATTTTCTACCACTTTATGACAATGTGTTTGAAAAAATGGAAATTATTTTTTAAATTAAAATTAAATAATATTCAAATGATGTATTTTTTATATATTTTTTTGTAAAATTAATTTTTAGTGAATTGTGGAAAATGATGATATTTAATGAAGTCTAATTTTATTTCTATAAATCAATTAGATTAAATGTCCTGCAATGATTTATATTTTGTTGATGAAACATCAGGAAAATCTTATTAATTATAATTGAATTCATTCTATATTAATCATCATTATATTATATTTTTGGAAAAATATTTTTCTTTAGAAACGCATTTATCTAAAAACTATTTTTCATTATATTTTACACACAAATATTAAAAATGATTTCATCCAATTATAAATGTTGTGACTTTTAAAATGTATTTAAAATTTACAATCCTCACTTAAATAAATTAAAAGTTAAATTTTTTGGGTTATGAAAATAAGTTACTATGGTAAAAAATGAGTTAATGTGGTAGAAATACATTAAGGTAAAACTTTAAATTAGTTAGACGTAAGACAAAAACACCTCAATCATTACCACTTATTTTTTTGGATTCTATATGGCCTAAAATATCATCAATAATTGCTTATTTTAGTAGGATTAATATTTTATATCCCATATTTTTTTGATATTCTTCTCTTTAAATAAATTTTATTTCTTTGATAGCTTTCTTTAAATGAGACATGAGGTGTAAAAAAACTATGATATACAATTAAAATATGATTATTCAGTGAGATAGTTTTTCTTATCTATTGCACTAGTTGATATGAAAAGTATTAAACACATTATGAAAAATATGTATATATTTTTTATTTAAAACAAATTCATCTATTAATTATTTGTAAATAATTAGTCAATTTCAAGTGAAGTCGTATTATTCTTTAGAAATATATTTTCTTTAAAAATTGATTTTATTTCAATTTTTTCTTAGATATCATAATTAATTTATTCAAAATATAAAAACATAATTTTATAAACATTATATCATTTTTTATACCATCATATTAAAATTATCTTAGGGTGATCTTTTTCATAATTTTATGAAAAAGTTGAGTTTTAGCTAAATAGTTTAAATACTCATTTTTTTAAGGAAAACACCATTTCTATTAAAATTAATTTCAATAGTATATAGGAATTTATTCTAGTAAAATTGAATATATTTTTTTATTCAGTATAATTAATATTATGTAATAGTATCGGAAAAATTATTTGTCACAATGAATATTAAATACAATACAAATTTGTCACCAAGGTAAAATGGTAAATTAGGTTGCTGATGGTTAAAAATAAGTTATAAGAACACAATTATTCATATTCATTCCTATTGTATGAATTTATTTTTAACATTATAAAAATAACCTCATTATTTATAATTTTATGGTATAATTATCAATGAAAATAAATTTATATTATTATAATCCTTAAAAAAAATTAATTTTTGTCTATCCCCCTGCTCATAAAAGCACACATCCTCCCACTTCTTTGCACAACTAGGAACCACATATCTCATGAAAACCCTAAAAATCTATTATAAACTTTACAATCCATGATTTAGACTTTTGGGGTCATTAAAGGAGTATTAAAAGGGTCCTGTGATTGGATCAAAAGGAGTTCTATCTAAAAATAGGTAATCATTTTTACAGACACTTTCAAATTTATTTCTTCCCATATTTTCTATAAATATATTTTAATCCTCCTAAAATTATTAAAATATTATTACTATACTAAGATGTTATTATGATTATTCTATAGACATTTTCAACCACATTTCCATCCTATTGAGAGTGAATTAAAATCTCTTCAATTTCTATGGCTTGCCTTCTCCACATAGTGGTGTAATTCATTTTTCATCACTATTTTACATGGATGGTTAAAAATATGGATGTAATGAATATATATTTTATTAATTAAATAATTATGGTTTATTAAATATGTTATTTCATTTACTTTTTACCCTTCTACTCATTGAAAAATTATAATGTCACTTGGTCATACATGTGGACTACCACATCCATGAAGCGATGTGATAAATTTTTCATGTACAAACTTCATGGATTTATATAAATATTTATATAATTAATATATATATATATTTATGATATTTATATCATTATTAAAGTTATATAGAAGATGGAATCATTCTAAATATTCCATGGTGGAAACCACTAAACCAAAACATACATGAAAAAAAATATAGTTAACACATGGTTATGACAATTTTAATAAAAATTATTAATAAATGGGTGTTGGGATGTCATAAGTGGATCATATAAGTTATTATAATAATGTATATGGTTCTATTATATAAGTATAGGAAATATAAATTTAATATAATAGAGATTCAAAACACTTACATGGAATGTTAAAATTGAGGTTTGATATCTCTTTTACAGTCTCTATTTTTCAGTATTGTTTATGTTTAAGTTTCCTTTATAAAAACTTTATAATTTTAATATATTAAACACAATTTATTTTCTTCTCATATGGATATTTTTTATTAATAAATTTTTATTTTACATTTATTCTCATTTTTTTTACAAATAAATAATTATATTATATGTAAGGGGCATTCTTTTAAAAATATTATATTTAATATTTCATTACAATAATTTTTATTCCATATCAATAACCTTATTAATGTTTTTTCATGAATGTTTTGACTATTCTCCAAAGAATTATTAAATTCATTTTTACCCATGTTTTCCTTTATAAAAAAAATTAAAAGTAATTTTATTATCATATTTTGAATGAGGTAATTTTTACAAAAGTGAGAACAAAATCATTGTTCTAATGTAAACCATAAGAATAGAATTTTCTACTATCATGACTACTCTTTTCTATGATTATTACATTAAATGTTTCCATAGTAATATTGAATGAAATTTTTCTCGATTATATTTTGTGAATATTTATATTTTAAAAAATTCATTTCAAAATAGAAATGGTAATTTCCTCTAGAAATTATCTAGTGATTTTATAAATATATTTTCAATTATGAACACACTCATTGATTTTATTAGGGATATAATCCAATGATACTATATTTAATAATTATATATAAATAGCCAATATTCTCACACATAGATATTAAATCATTTTAGATGAATAATAATTACATTACACAAATATATGTCTGAGGATCGTAATAGTTTAGAGTTTTTAGAGACAAGAAACATAATCTTATTATTTTATAAAAGATATTAAACATCTCCCACATATATCCTCTCACATAGTACTCATCTTTTGAATACCCTACTAAAAACACTCTTTATGACCTATTGAAGGAATCATAATAAAGGGTGATATCATATTCTTAGTAAGGTAAAACATAATATATATTAATCATAAACATATAAAATCATAAGATAAGCATAATGGTGTGTGATCATGAACATAAATTACAAAGTTCATAGATAAACTATCATAGATCATAAACCTGATTCACAGAAAAGAACTTTATCATTTCATAAAACATAAGACAAAAGACTTATAAATCTATATAAATAAATCATGAACCATAAAATCAAGTCATAAAAGTGTGGAACCATCATAAATATTGAAAACCATTTCATATGTCATGGTTAACTACCAATAAAACAAACATAGTCGATCAGGACTCATCCCCTATTTCCCACTGGGGATTAGGATGCATCTATTTCCCAGAGTGGATCATGATGCACCTGTTTCCTATAGTGGATTAGGATTCTCCAATATCTCATATTAAATCAAAACTATTAACATGTTTCCCATTGTTATCTCATTGGATATAAATATTTACATAATGAATTGCAGGGAGTTATATATCCCACCCATCACATAATGAAAATCATATGTATGTTTTGTACAATATCTTAAAACATTCATCATATCATAAATTATTAAATAAAATGGGTTCCATAAACATTTCATCGTATCATAACCTATGTAAAAGTGACATTTAACCTAATAATTTCATTATTTAATCATATCATACCCCATGAAAAGAAGTGGGTTTCATAATCATATTTTTATCAAAAACATAAACCATCCAATTAAATAATAGGAATGGTAACCTTGTATCATATCTCTATTAAGTCATAAGTTACATAAACTAATTTTTTCTTAGATGTATTATGATTTTGAAGATACACTATGAAAATTTCTTTAGGAAAAATATTCACTAAAAATAAATTTTTATAAATAAAAATTCATTAAGAATTTTGGAAATATTTTATTTTAAAAAAAATTTAAAAACATAGAAATGAATATTTTTAAATCATTGAAAACTATAATTTTGGAAAATATTCTTGGCACTTTCAAAATAAAAATTTTTAAAACATAAAAAAGTTTAAAATGGTTTTTCTTTCAGAATAACCCAATAAAAATATAAAGGAATATTTAAAATTTATTTAAAAATTTTCATGATTAAAATATAATTTATACATTGAAAAAAAAATTAAAACAAAAAATAATTTGAAAATAATTTTCATTGAAAACAACTTCAAAAACATATGATGGAAAAATTAAAAATCATTTAAGACATTTCCTGGGGAAAGTAACCATTCCACTTTGAAAAAAGCATTCATAAAAATAAAAATTTTCGAAAATACATTACTTTTAAAATAACATTGAAAACTTATAAAAGAATATTTGAAAATAATGTAATACATTTCTTGAGGAAAATATGTATTCCTCTTTGACAAAAACTTTGAAAAATTTAAATAATTTTGTAAATGTTTTCCTTGAAAATAAAATTTAAAACTTATAAAATAATATTCCAATAAAATAATTTTCATGATAGTGGGAAATATTATTCATTTCTTAAATGTTAAAATAAATATTCCTTTTATATTTTTGCTAAACTACAAAAAAAATAATTATTTAGAAAATGACATGATAATTCCTTTTAAAATATTTTATAAAATGTAAAGAAATTAGTAAAAATGTATTTAATATATAATTTGTAGATTGTCAAAAATTATTTTTAAAACATTTATATAAAACATGGTTTTGTAAGAAAAATTTTTTTCAAGTGAAGAGAGAAATAAATATGATTTTCCTAAAAAACATTATTTTGGTCGCTTCAGTACATAATGAGTGTAAAATGAAGGTAAAAATGTATTCTCATGAGATAAAAATATTATAATAAAAATCATTAGATTTTTGGTATATTTATCATAATATTTTATCATTAAAAACATAATCATAAAAAAATCTAATTAAACGATGAGATTTTATCATAAAACCCTTACCAGATAGGTAACATTGAATCATATGACCAACAAAATTATAAAATTAAAATAAATATTAAATATTTTTAAATTAATTATATAAATGATATAACATTTACAAGTGTAATTATATACACCACATAGAAGAATATGGGTGCATAAAATATATTATGTCCCAAAGAAGGTAATTTGAGACCAAAAATACTTTACCACTTTGGAAACTTTTGAATTATATACCCAATAAAAGATATATCCACAAATTCATATGTTAATAATAATAAATTTAATAATAATATTCATAAAATATATTTATGGTAAGTATATACACCATATAAATGATACACATGGTGAATATGACATGTGTCTCACAATAAATAAAAGTGAAACGAAAATCACTAACCTTAGGTCTCAACTTCCTCTGTACATGTTTGAACCTCCTATATAAGAAATATAATTTTATTATAAATATATTACAAAACCATAATCATATTTATCATACCATATATGATTTACTTATGTCATTTTATTACCCATTAATCTATAATTTCATGTTAAAATAATGTTTCGGTTAATAACTACATTGTTTTTCGTATATGTTTAAAATTTTAATTTTTGGTCCTCTTAAATTGATCATGGTTCAATCACATAATGAAAATTTCCATGATATAAATATCATATATATTCAATATATATATATATTGTTAAATTTATAAAAGTTATAGATATAATATGAAATACACCATTCAAGGAGATGGAAGGCTATACGTACTCATGAATGTTTTTCTCATTTTCTAGAAGGTATGAAAGAAATATAGGTAAATAATATATTAACATTACAGGATAATTTTTATTTCATAAATATCTCATATTTTCAATAAACTCATCCTTATTACCTTCCATGTAAAGTGTGAACAAGTCAGATTTCTTCGTAAGGAGGTGGTCTTCCATATACACAAACGATGTTCTTGTATTCACAATGAATGGAAAGGATAACATAACAGGTGATATAATAATTCTAGAATCATAATAATGTCATAAATATAATATATATAAATAATAAATAAATCACTATATCCATCCTTCAGTGATGGTGATTTAAAATGAATAACATTATTTCATGAGGTGATGGTCTGTCGTATATATGAATGACGATTTTTTTGACCCATCTCATGGAAGAAGATAAGGAATTAGGTTATTACAATATAATGATAATATATTAATATATATAATTCAAGGAATAAATCATATTATTATAGTTTAATAAAAATTAATGGATGTGGATGAATAAATAAAATAAATCGCTTGATTATGGATGTTACCTCTTGTTTGGAAAACATATTTTGGATTACACCAAAAGGCTGCATAAGATAGCTTGATGAAAAAATAAAGTCTTATATGATGAGATGAAGAAATTAAGTATGTGATTTGGTAATTTAATATGTGACCCAATGGGTATTTAATGTGTGAATAGGAGAGAGGGGTGGCCTTTTATAAGTTAGGTGAGTGGAACACTTGTAAATTTTGAAAAGAAAAAGGTTTTTCCACATTTTTTCTTCCCAAAACCCACCAAAAAGAAAAATTATTGAGAAAATAATATATAAGTTATAAATATAGAAATAGTAATTGTGTTTTATTTGTTTTTCGCCTTTTTAACCCTTATCTTTTTTGTTTAACTACGCCAAGAAAAACTCGTTTTTACTTTAACCGCAATAAATAATTTTTACTATTTTCTGTTATTCATTATGAAAAAAATTAATTTTACATTATTAGATAATATAAATTACTCTAATTTTAAAATATTTCATCCATTTTCCAAAATTTCACTCATATATGTGTCAAAATATAATTTCAAATTAATAATGAAGATGTGATGACAAAGTAGGTTTCTAAAGAGAAAATATTTAAATGTTTAAAATGTTTTTATATGAAAATTAAATATGAAATTGATTATAATGAAAAATCAGTATAATATATATATTATTAAACTAATTATTCCTTTAAAATTTATTAAAACATTTTTTTTAATTCTTTAAGAAATAGACAATACTTAATAAAAACCAGAATTTTTCACTATTCACAAAAAAAATTATCTTCTCATAGAATTATCAAAAAATCACCCTAATATAATTTTTACATGATTATTTCAAAAAATATGTTTATTTTTTCAAATAATTTTTATAAAATTTTTAAATTTAATTTTAAAATATGTACTCAAGGGGTGATTGAATTATTTCTTTATAAAAAAATAAACTTTTTAAGCGAAAAAATAGATTAATTCTTATCTATTTTATAGAAATCATGAATGTTGATTGTTAAAAATTTTATTGAATATTTAATTTATATATTTTATTTAAATCATTTAAAAAACTTATTTATTTAATTTATTTAGTAAAAATAGGTTTGTGAAAATAAATATAATTTTTTAGAAAAAATATTTCATTTATTTTAAAATAGTTTCTACTTTCATTTCAAATTAATTTGTCACCAGTGAATTCATTTCATATAAATAATTAGACCATATATTTTCATAATTTAGCTAATCTTATTCAAACACACTATTATAATGGCTAGTTGATAATGATCCTATTAGATAATAATATTTTAATTATATTTCATTTTCATTTAAACTCATTGTTGCGTGTAACATAAGATAAAATCAATGTTGGGTGTATTGAAATATATACAAGGTGTTGTGTTTCAATAAAAATATCAAAAATATTAAATTTATTTAAAGTAAAATATTAAACAAAATATTGGGGTGTTATATTCAATTGATGGTTTATGATGATAAAATATTGATGTTCTGTATTATTGATTTAATATGGATTATTGTTGACATATAATACATTTTTATAATTAATTATACTTATCATTAAATATATGAATAATGAATGGGACATGAAAGTGATTATTGAACCCTGTTATGGATATCCACTCAATTCATTGTCAAGTATTATGAGACAAATTATCATAAATTCCATATTAGAGGGGTATTTGGTTTACACCTTCCCATTTATTAATAATGATGTTTTCGTTGAGTGGTCAAGACAGATAAATTAAAGATATCTTGGTCAAGAGGGATTTATAATGAATGTATAAATAAATAATTTTCTTTATTATGAATTCAATTTTCAATAACCATGTGTTTTCAATGTTTATATTAGACATGAATTCTCATTAGAATAAAGTTCTTTATTTAATGGAATTTGTTTTGATTATCCACTCTATCATGTTGATTATATGTTGTATCACCTTTTTATATTATGATTTTGTACTTTATTCCCTAAAAAATATTACATAAATAACTCTAAAGTGTCTTTTTATGCTTAATCTAATGGAAACTTGTAATATAGTACATGAAATACATGGTAAATAAAAGGAAACAAAAACAAATTTAAAATATTCGTGAATGGATTCCTTATTGTCGATCTTGGATAATCTCAAGACATAGGATTTCCTAGGTAAATTTATCAATTGAAATAGGTTATTGTAAATCCTTGTAAGGGATAAAAAATGTAATAGAACATAATAGGTGAAACATGGAGTATAACATAATATCATGTACATAGAAACATGATAAAAAACAAAGAAATGTGGCTACAACATAAACATGAGACATTAATAGATACATCACAAAAGATCATTACTAAGGTGTTTCAAGAAATATTATGAAGTATTTTGACCAAGGTATCATAAACAATTTCCAAGGAATGCTGCTATGGTATCGTTAAAAATTCATCGCTAAAGACTACTACATTACCCAAACAATTAGAGAGCTATAATGGAACACCCTTCATATGTCAAATATTATGTGTGCCACGTCAATCAAAAATAAAAATTTCTTATCATTTATAACTAATTAGTATGTTTTAAGGGTTTTATATATGTGCATCCCCAATCAATATTTTAATCATGCATCTAAATGAAAATCATATAATGTAAATAGGGTTAGGTATTCATGATATGAAAAAATAGCTTGAAAATTCAAGGGTTTATATCGATAGCATAACAGGAATATAAAAGGGATCATCGTATGTGTTTAATAAGATGGAAAAGAAAATACTTGTTTAAAAAACATCATAGATACAATAATGGTGGTGTTTATAAACACTTCACAACATAATAAATTGGGATTAAAAATCCTTATGCAAATGGAGTATTTTGATTGAAAAAGTGGAAGAAGAGATCTCTTAACTTATGAAGATGTTTCTTGAAGCTAGAGAGAGACTCCATATAACCGTATAACCATATTAAAGATGCAATTGAAATAGATATTGATAGGGGGTTCATTCTCAAAGGCCTTGGTGTGGAGACTGGGGAAAGAATGGGGGATATTTTTACTTGATGAGGTGTTGTTTAAAGGGATAAAATAGTGACTATTTTTTTACTTTGGAAAATAAATTATTGGAGGAATTAATTTAAACAAATTTGGTTGGAATTTTTTTTGAAAATTAAGGTTAGGTATGAGCCATTCTTCAACCACGCATTCAATTCAATAAATCTAAAAATAAATTTTATCATAAAAATCCCATTTTTGATTCCAAAATGTGAATTATAAATTTCTAAAATCAAAATAACATTTATAAATTAAATTTATAATTCTTAAAAGAAATTTACATTGTATAAAATGTTTAATAATTTTTTTAACCATCATCACATCATAAAAATGTCATAAAATCAAAGTACTTATAAAATGGTAATTTCCACTTTTTCCCCAAAAAACATCTTTGTTGGAAAATTCTCTAATATTCACCCTATGTTAATTTTGATGCATTGAATCCAAAAAAAATTATTTTATCAAGATTATTAAATGAAAATGATAATTATTAATTTTAAATAAAACCAATTTTTTATTGAAAATTAATAATATTTATTACATGGTAAATTGTCTGATTATTAAAAAAATTACTTTGGAATTCATTAATTTATATTAACATTTAAATAGTTTTTTATATTTTAATTTATTCAAAATATCATTTATTTAATATATATGAATTTTCTAAAAACAAGGTTTCAATATAACTTAAATATTTTTATTGTTTTTACATATACAATTTTTTCGTCTTTCATAATCATAATAGTAACTTTATTATATATTAGAGGGGTTCTTACACATACATTCTTAATTTATATTGTTTTCCTAACTCTTATATTAGTTTTTACAATCATTATAGCAGGGGAAATCATTATGGAGTAATTCATATCAAAGGATTTTCTTTTAGTATAGGTATAATTCTTCCATGTGTATATCATTTTAATGTTCCTAGTCGTACTAGCCCATATTTAATCATGATGTGTAATTTTATAATGAAATTTAACACTCTTTATATGTTCTCATATTAAAACAATTATTATAAAATATGAGTTCTTCTATTAATAAATTAAATGACATTATGTTTCATTTCATTCTCCTACCCACCCACCCCCCACCAATTAATTTTTCCATCAAATTTTTTGTCCAACCACAAATGCTTCAATGTACCATAGACTCCTTTTCCCTCAATCACCATACAATTGTTTCATTTGGTTAGAAAAATACCTTATCTCTCCACACATGATATAATTCATTACAGTATGTTCTTGAACTATAATTTGATTTCTATTAGTATAATAGTTTTGAGGCTTTGTATATCAATGAGAATTTCAAACAATGGGGCCATACTTTACACAGTCATAGAACATCCAACTTCCTTGAATACAATTACACTATTTACTTTTCCTATAGTTTTTACACAAGGGATGTTTTTTTCTTCCCTTACTTCTAATGGGAAAGGTCATTACAATGGGTTTTTTTTACCCTTATCTTTTTTTAATGAGACCATTAAGAATCCCAAATTTTTATCTCCACACTGAGGTAACTTCGTTAAATTTATTCATAAATCTCAAAGTCTTGGAATGTAAAATATTTCTATAGATGAGGTCTTAAACTACTAAATAATCAATTGATCATCCCATCAGAGTCAATCACAAATATTCAAGCACAAAGTGAAATCCTTGTGAAGTTTTTTTCATTACTTTTAATATATTCACCTACTTTTTTTCATCTTGAGGAGTTCCCATCTATTTTTTTCCTATAGGTTTTGAAGAAAATTTATAATGGAAAATATCATTTATAAATCTTCCCACTTCATGTAATCGATTTTGATCTCGATATTCCTATTTTTCATCAATATCCATCATTTATCGGCTTCCCTGTACAAATGATTCACATCCATCGTGACCTTTTATGTCTCAATATAATTTAGTATAGGAAATATTTTATCTATATTACTAATCAACTATTACACCATTAAAGGGTTATATGTTCCACAAAAGGATGGTGAACATTGATTCTTGATGTATAAAATGGTTAGTTGTTCTTTCTTAGGTGGTGATAGATGATTTATATGATTCATATCATGGGATAATGTCATCATGAAATTTTATACTTTTTACTCAATCATATTAAGAATTCCATATTAAAACCTGATGCACCATTTGTGTGGTTATTACCCCTCAAAACATCTATATTAGAGAAACATCCACATGTAGTATCCAGATTAATATTCTATTACTTAGAAACCACTCTCATTATAGTTCGCTAACATTTCTAGATTTTTTCAAAAAAATTATACTTATTTCTAGGTTTCATAATAATATTTTATAGTCCTAATTTCAAAAACTAAACGATCCATCCTCTGATTCCAACTATTAAAACCTACCTTCTTATTTCAAGATTTTTAACATTATTCCATGACAAAATATTACATAAAAAATAATGAAAGACCATTTTATTTTTAGTGTCTTTGAAACTAGGTATATAGTTCATGAAAAACATAAAATTTAAAATAAAATATACAAAAATTTAAAATCCTCCTAAAAGGATTTCCTATTATACCATCCAAGATCGTCCAATTTTAATGGATTTATTGGGTAAATTTATCAAATTAAAATGGTGAGAATAAACCCCAATAAGGGATAAATAATGTAATAGAACATCATAGATGAAAAATGAAGCATAAAATTAAATAATTTACATAAGAAAATTAGGCCTAATATTGAAATGGTTCTACAAAATAAACAAGATGAATTCATAAACATATCACAAAACCACATCACTAAGGTATTTTAAAACATATTTATAAGGATTTTGAACAAGATTCCATATAAAATTAACAAATAATCCTTCCAATATGTCATAAACATTTCATATCTAGAGATTACTTATTTACCCAATATAATGGGGTGTTATCAGGGGTCCCCCTCTATATATCTAATATTATGTGTTCCACATCGATCAAAAATCATAAGTTCATACCATTTTTGACCCACATGTAGGGAATGTAGGTTCTATACATGTATTTCCCAAATACATAGTATAATTATTCATTTAAATTAATATCCTTGAATGAAAATAGTGATCTATATTCTTGATAAGAAAATATAGCTTTGAAAATCAAGGGTTTCATTCAATAACATTATAGGTATGTGAAATGAATATTGGAATGGGTTTAATGAGAGGGGATGTAAATATATTAATAAAAATAAAAAAAATATAGAATAATGGGTTTTTTTATAATCACTTAACAATATGATAAATTTAGAACCAAAATCCTTATGCAAATGGAGTACTTGAATTGAAAAGTGGACTGTAACACCCCGAAATTTTATGAAAAATATTATTTTTAATTTTATTGATGTCTTGTGTTGTATGCTACACCAAAAGGAGCTTGCACTACACACATCCCTCACTTGTCTTGCATTACACACAATCATGACCTTCCATGATAGCGTGTGTTGTATGCAATACCGAGTTTCACTAAACAACGATATGTTATATAAACTAGCTGTTATGAATAATAATACCCAATTTTTAAAATTTTATAAATTTTATCTTTCAAAATATACTTTATTTTTGGATTCGGAATATTTAAATTATCCTTGGGTGAATTTTTGGTATTTTTTGAAAACTTTCAATTTTTGATGAATAGTGAAAACACTGGGTTACTATTTAAAAACCAACTTTTTATTTAAATAACTATTTATTTTATTTAAATTTATTTTAGGTAAAAATTGATACATAATACCTATATAAGTTCAATCTAATTCATTGGAGAAATTTTATAATAATTTTAGATATATAAAAATTTTATTGAACTTTTCACCGTCTTTTACCCACCTCCTAGGAGAATTTGGAAATTCACATAAAACATAATTTTACCACTTCTGTGAGTGTAATTTTGAAAATACAAGAGACAAAGTTAATATAAAGGACTAAACTGTGGTTCAATGAGATGAAAATAATTTTTGGTGAATAGTAACTTTTTACTTTTATTTACCACGGTTAAAAGTAAATAGGGTAATTAAGGGTAAAAATGATATTATTATTACCCTAACACGTGTCCTAATTCTATTGGATAAGTGTAATTCGACCAAAAATAACCTTAGGAATAAAATATGACAATTTAGGTCCACTTGGATTCGATTAGGACATTTATTATAAATTTATTTAAAGAAGGGTTAAAATAGTTAAAATCAAATTTTAATAACTAATCCATTTTTAATATAGGGTTATACATAAGATAAATTGGACTATTAATAATAATTAGAAAGATAAAACGATTTCATACCTAATTTTATTTTATTTATAATTTTTAGACATTAAATAATTTAAGTTATTTATGACACAATGGTGATGTCGTAATTACCTAAATAATGAAATATTAAAATAATTGATATTATAAATACCCAAATAAATGTAATTTGAGACTTTTTATGAATTACACTAATTTTCTAGGTTAATATGACATGTTAGTATTGATTTAATTAACTTTTTTCTAACTAATATTGTTGTTATTATTTTCACACAAATCAATTACCAAATAGTGTCAAAATTGACATAAATAGTTTGTAAAAAAATATTATATTATTAATTGTTATTTTATTCCAAAAAATCTATGGTTTGGCCAAATCACTTAGATAAGGATATATATATTAATAATTAACCACTTGGGGTTCTTTTGTCTTGTTATATAAAGTTTATTAACCATATAGTGTAAGAAAACAAGAAGACACGGTAAAAGTTAAATTATTTAACTTAGAGTTAAATCTAAATGATAAGGTTAAAATTGTAACCTAAACTTGTCTAAAATCTATTGGTTGAGAGGATTTCGACCCATAACTACTTTATCTTCGAAATAAATCAATTTGGAGCTATTATAAACCGAATATAACTTAATTATAAAATAATATTTTAAGTTTATTCAAAGGTGCCCCTCTCCTCCCTTATAAAAGGGCACCCCTTCCCTCATCTCTTCACACCCTTTTGATCCTTGAAGCTCGGCCAAACCCTGTAAATTTCTCTTCCCCACTTCCCTAGAAACATTCTGGAGGTTCTGGTCTTCCCAAAAGACCAACTCTACTTCCTTAAGAGGAATCTTAAAGGAGGTGCGTCGAAGAAGAGGTAATCTCTTCTTCCAATTTTATCAAGTTTCATTCTTCTTCTACTTCTTCTTCTTTAGTTTTATCATTATAAAGTAATAACATAAGTATTAATTATCTACTGATATGTTATTATAAATATGAAACAACCAAATTTCACCTCTATCCATCCTACCGAAAACGAAATCACCACGCATGCGTACGTACGGAATACCGTCTCCACGTCGTGGTGTAATCTGTTTTCGACCACCACCTTACTTGGATGGGTATAATGGTGTAAATAAAAAACTATATATTATTATTGTAAAGTGATATTGATTCATAAATATTATACATACCCTTCAATACAATTCCACGATCATGGGAATGATATCATCGCTTGTGCGTACGTACGGACTATCGTCTCCACGACGCGATGAGATTCATTCTCCATGTTAACCATTCGTGAATGATTATAAAGTATATATAATGAATAACAATGAGATATATGAAATAATAATGATACTGTATTTATGTATATATATATATATGTCATATACTTAATTCCATTCAATTCAATAAGGAAACGAAAACAGCGTTCATGCGTACGTACGGCCTACCATCTCCATTAACGGTATATTTCATTCCATTTATCGATCTATCATATATATATATATATATATGCTGAATATATATTATATATAAATAATGTTTTACATTATTTAATTAATTAAATTGGGATATAATTAATAATATGTAGAACAACAAGTCAAAACACGAAACAATTTTACCCAAATCGTTGTTTTTACATCGAATTTACAAAAGAACGGGTAATATAAAGTCATAAGTAAACCATATATGATATCATAAAAATGAATATGATTTTTTAATAAGTCAATGAAGTTATTTAAATCATTTTAGAGGAGTTTCAGACACTTAGGAATCATATCGAACATTAGTTAAGGGATAAATTTTCAATCTCATTTTTTATCCGAGATTGCTTATACGTAAGTATTTACTGGGGTTACGTTTATCATCCATGACCATGTTTTCTAAAAATGTTTTCATAAAATTCTTAATATTATTAAATGAATTTTTAAAGTCATTTTTACCCTTTATTGACTTTTTACAACATTTTATGAATGGAATATTTCCATTGGTTGCCATATAAGGTACTTTTTGACTTTTCCGACAAAAGTACGAGGAGAATGTTATTGTTAACTTATATGGCGTGAATAGATTTTTACGGTTTCATAACGACTAATTTTCAAGAAGTTTACTCTACAAGTTTTCAGGATTATTTTAAACAAAATCCTGTTTTTAAATTAAATGGCATTTTGTGAAAATAAAATGGTTTTGAAAAAGAAAGAATATTTTTCTCAAGAATTTATTTCAAGTGTTTTGTCAAAACTATTTTCCATCTAAGATGACATTATTTCATATGATCCTGTTTCAAGTATAATGTCTCTATGATTTACATGGTTTCACTTCTCTTATTATGAAATGATATCCATTTGTTTTATATGGATTATGTTATGATGGGATGATGTTTATGAAACCCATTTTATTGTTTGGGTTATTATAAATGATTTTTGTTTATGTTGTGGCACACATAAGAATGATTTCATTATGAGATGTGTGGGACCTATATCTCCCTACAATGAATTGGGTAAAGATTTATATCTCATGAGATAGACATGGCTAGAATGGTAAGTTAATCTGTTTTAGTGTTACAGGACTGGAACGAGGAGTGAACTCGATTCAGAATGGGACTTTGCCCACTAAGATGTTCATGGAAGCAATGCCTTGGCTACTATGGAAATCACAACATGTGCTTAATGGGTTCCACAATAACATGTTTTATTCCCATTCTATTTTATCATGATTGATGTTCCTTTATGATATATTTCTTACATACTTCCACGATTTATGCTTTTCCTCAAGATTTTGATGTTTAGATTTTATGATCAAGTTTTTGCATTCAAATGATTATGGATTGTTTAATTTTATCTATGTTTACCCTTACTGAGCATTTGAGATCACCCTTTTTCTGTTTTATATTCCCCAGGATATAAAGAAAGGTTTTAGGTAAGAAAAAAATGGGGAAGATCTTTATGGGAGATGTTGAAGATCTTTCAACACGATTAGAAGATTATGTTCCGAGTTTCCAAAGACACTAAACTATTACATTCCTTGAGTGTTGGTTTTTATTATGCATTAATTATTTCGAAAAAGTAATGTAATGTCTATGTACGTCAAGATTTGGGTCTCTATAGTTGATATCAGAGGAAAGCTTTAGTCAACCTTTGGAAACTAGGATGTGAAAACCTTAGTGAAATACCTAGTGATATTTCTAAGGTATGTCTAGGGATGTCTCTAAGGCGAATTAAATGTAGATGTTATAGACCTAGAATTAAGGTAAGGAAATTAGAGTTAAAACTAAGATGTTATATATTGAATTTACTCCCCCTTAGTTATGATTTTTTCCTCTCTTTGGGTTTTAAAAAATGGCTAGAAACATGAGGATTCGCGATAATTGAGGATATGATGGAAAATGGAATGATATTCTTCATGAGATACCAAATGAAATGGAATTTGGAAGGCGAAACATTGTTATTATGCCTAATCAGCAATCTCATAATATGATCAATAATCTCAACTTTGGTAAGATTTCTGACTCACCTAATAAGAGAAATATGGAGTTTCATGATGATCATAGAGGAAAGAAAGTTCAATTTCCCTAATGTAATTCATGTGGGAAGAGGCATCAAGGAGAATGTTTCAAAGGAACTGAAATATGATTTAGGTGCGGAAAAGAAGGACACAAATCCAGTAAGTGCAAAAGAAAAGGTTCAGTTAACACCATGAAGAAGGATAATGGTATTTCTACAACATCAACAATGATTAGATGTTTTAAATGTGATATTTATGGGAATTATGAAAACCAATGCCCTAAGGGAAAGTCTCATGAAGAGAATCAGCATGGTCATATGGGTAGTATTTATGTGGATGATGATGAGGAGACTACAAATGACATATGAGATGAAAGAAGTGTTTAGGCTTGGTCAATGGTTTAAGAAGGTAGTGGAATGATTTATGTTTATCAAGAGTTATGTTTTATAGGTAATGGTACTATGGAATAAAGACACATCTAACGATAGTTACACTATTTTTTTCCCTAAATTATTTGAAAGTATATGTTGAATGGTACCAGTAACCCTGAAATGTTATTCAGATATTTTTGGAAAGCAGATGATATGCGCATAATTAATGGATAAGGAGAAAATAATATGTTTGATAGTATTCATGATCTCCTGATTGATATAAGGAAAAAGTGATATCATGGTTTTAGTATATAGAATTTTTGGGATTTTGGTATGTGGAAACAGTTAACTTTTGACAGCACTCATGTTTTCAATAAGGTTCAAGGGGTATTCAATTTCCAAGAGAATACATGATTAAGGTATTCACATGTCTGGAATGTGACCAACAAGATATATTTTATGATATATGGGGGATAAATGATGGAATTCACATGCTCGTTAGATGACATTTATAGTAATTGTTTTCTTTATACTATGTGCTTAGACAGAAGTATTTTGGATAAGCCTAAAGATTAGAATGAATTAAGATAGTATTGTTTAAGGATATAACTTGTTTCGATATTATTACAGGAATGTTATAATAGTGTAGTTTTAGAAAAAGGACAACCCATAGGATGGGTGACAACCCATCACATCAAACAAGGCTGTGGGAATCGAACCCACAACCGAAGTGCGACAGGACTTTATCGCATACCACTAGCCTACATGAATTCCCAGGTTAGTAGAAACTAGTTTTATTATATTAAGAAGTATGATATATGAAGTATAAGTCCATTTTAGGAACCATATATGATTAATCTCACTATAGATGGACTTATGTATTTTTGACAACTTTTTCTAACCTTTTGTTTGAGATAGATGGAATGACCCATCATTCTATCACATTATCTGCTAACACTTCACGAATGACAAATTCCACTTCATTTCTATAAGAGATGAAGTGGAAATTGTCCAAGGAACGAAGAACGGTTAGACTATACCAAAATCAATAAAGTATTTCTTCTAATTACAATTTCTTCAACTTTAGGGAAATGATCTGGAAAACCAAAAATGTTGTCCTAGTGCCCTTATATCCGATGAATCAGATGGTACCTTAGATCATCACAAATCTATGGCTTTGTGATTGTTGGACATTTCATAGCCATGTTCTCTACCACTCTCCATCAAAACATGATTGTTAGATTTCTCTTCCATATCCACATTTTCACCAATGTTCTCCTATGTGGAGACCCATTGATTAGTTCATTTGGGTAACCATTACATTTCATACTTTATTTTTTAAAGATTGGTTTTGGTAATCCTTTTTAAGATGTGAGTTTCTAATAATGTAACTTTCAAGTAGTAAACCATTTATAACCCCAATGAATTTCGAGGGCGAAATTCATTTTAAGGGGGGTAGAATGTAACACCCTGAGATTTTATGAAAAATATTCTTTTTAATTTTATTGATGTCTTGTGTTGTACACTACACCAAAAGGAGCTTGCACTACATGCATCCCTGACTTGGCTTGCATAACACGCAATTGCGACCTTCCACTATAGCGTGTGTTGTACGCAATACCGAGTTTCACTAAACAACGATAAGTTATATAAACTAGCCGTTATGAATAGAAATTCCAAATTTTTAAATTTTTATAAATTTTATCTTTCGAAATAGACTTCATTTTTTGATTCTGAATATCGAAATTCTAGGGTGAATTTTTGGTATTTTTTTGAAAACTTTCAATTTTTGATGAATAGTGAAAACACTAGATTACTATTTAAAAACCGACATTTCATTTAAATAATTATTTATTTTATTTAAATTTATTTTAGGTAAAAATTGAAACATAATACCTATATAAGTTCAATGTAATTTATTGGAGTCATTTTATAATAATTTTAGATATATAAAAATTTTATTGAACTTTTCACCGTCTTTTACCCACCTCCTAGGAGAATTTGGAAATTCACATAAAACATAATTTTACCGCTTCTGTGAGTGAAATTTTGAAAATCCGAGAGACATGGTTAATATCAAGGACGAAAATGTGGTTCAATGAGACGAAAATAATTTTTGGTGAATAGTAACGTTTTACTTTTATTTACCACGGTTAAAAGTAAATAGGGTAATTAAGGGTAAAATGATATTATTATTACCATAGCACATGTCCTAATTATATTGGATAACTGAAATTCGACCAAAAACAACCTTAAGAATAAAATATGACCATTTAGGTCCACTTGGATTAGATTAGGACATTTATTATTAATTCATTTAAAGAAGAGTTAAAATAGATAAAATCAATGTTTAATAACTAATTCATTTTTAATATAGGGTTATACATTAGATAAATTAGACTATAAATATTCATTGCAAAGATAAAAATATTTACTACCTAATGGAATTTTATTTATAATTTTGAGACATTAAATAATTTAAGTTATTTATGACACAATGGTGAGGCAGTAATTACCTAAATAATGAAATATTAAATTAATTGATATTATAAATACCCAAATAAATGTAATTTGAGACTTTTTAGGAATTAAACTAATTTTCTAGGTTAATATCACATTTTATTATTGTTTTAATTAACTTTTTTCGAACTAATCATTCTGTTATGATTTTCACAAAAATCAATTACCAAATAGTGTCAAAATTGATATAAAATAGTTTGTAAAACAAATATTATATTATTATTTGTTATTTTATTCCTAAAAATATAAGGTTCGTCCAAATGACTTAGATAAAGATTTATATATTAATAATGAACCACTTGGGTTTTTTTTCTAGTTATAGTAAGTTTATTAACCATATAGTGTAAGAAAAATAGAAGACACGATAGAAGTTAAATTATTTAACCTAGATTTAAATCTAAATGATAAGGTTAAAATTGTACCCTAAACTTGTATAAAATCTATTGGTTGAGATTATTTAGACCCATACCCACTTTATCTTGTAAAAAAATCAATTTGGAGATATTATAAACCGAATATGACTTTATTATAAAATAATATTTTAATTTTTTCCAACGGTGCCCCTCTCCTCCCTTATAAAAGGGCACCCCTTCACTCTTCTCTTCACAACATTTTGAGCCTTGAAGATCAGACAAACCCTGACCATTTCTCTTCTCCACTTCCCTAGAAACATTATGGATGTTCTGGGCTTCCCAAAATACCAACTCTACTTCCTTAAGAGGAATCTTAAAGGAGGTGCGTCAAAGAAGAGGTAATCTCTTTTTCTGATTTTCTCAAGTTTCTTTCTTCTTATACTTCTTCTTCATTAGTTGTCTCATTATAAAGTAATGAAATCTGTATTAAATATATACTTATATGTTATTATAAATATGAAACAGCCATATTTCACCTCTATCCATCCTATGGAAAACGAAATCACCGCGCGAGCATACGTACGGAATACCGTCTCCACGTCGTGGTGTAATCTGGTTTCGACCACCACCTTACTGGAATGGGTATAATAGTGTAAATAAATAACGATATATGATTATTGTAAATTCATATTGATTCATAAATATTATACATACCCTTCAATACAATTCCATGGTCATGGGAATGATATCATCTCTCGTGCGTACGTACGGACTACCATCACCACGACGCGATGAGATTCATTCTCCATGTTAACCATTCCTGAATGATTATAAAGTATATATAATGAATAATAATGAGATATATGAAATAATAATGATACTGGATTTATTTGTGTGTATATATATATATATATTTCATCTACTTAATTCCATTCAATTCAATAAGGAAACGAAAACAACATTTATGCGTACGTACGGCCTACTGTCTCCATGAACGGTGTATTTCATTAAATTTATCCATCTATAATATATATATATATGTATATTATGAATATATATTATATATAAATAATTTTTTACATTCTTTAATTAAGTAAAACAGGATATAAGTAATAATATCAATAACAAAAAGTCGAAACATGAAACTATTTTACCCAAATCGCTGCTTTTACATCGGATTTACAAAAGAATGGGTAATATAAAGTCATAAGTAAACCATAAATGATATCATAAAATTGAATATGATTCTATAATATGTCAATGACATTATTTAAATCATTATAGAGGAGGTTCGGATACGTACGAAGCATGTCGGACATAAGGTAAGAGATAAATTTTCAATCTCATTTTTTATCTGAGATTTCTTATACGTAAGTATTTACTGGGGTTACGTTTATCATCCATGACCATGTTTTCGAAAAATGTTTTCATAAAATGTTTACTATTATTACATGAATGTTTAAAGTCATTTTTACCCTTTATTTACTTTTTACCACATTTTATGAATGGAATATTTCCTTTGGTTACCATATAAGGTACTTTTTGACTTTTCCAACAAAAGTATGAGGAGAATGTTATTTTTAACTTATACGGCATGAACGGATTTTTATGGTTTCATAATGCCTCATTTTCAAGAAGCTTCCTCTAAAATATTCCATGATTATTTTCAACAAAATCCTTTTCTTTTAAAATTGAATGGCATTTTGGGAGAAAAATGGTTTTGAAAAAGAAGGAATATTTTTCTGAAAATTTATTTCAAGTGTTTTGTCAAAACAATTTTCCATCTAAGATGACATTATTTCATATGTGCTTGTTTCAAGTATAATGTCTCTATGATTTACATGGTTTCACTTCTCTTATGATGAAATGATATCCATTTTTTTATATGGATTATGTTATTATGGGATAATGTTTATGAAACCCATTTTATAGTTTCGGTTATGATTAATGATTTATGTTTATGTTGTGGCACACGTAAGAATGATTTCATTATGAGATGGGTGGGACCTATATCTCCCTCCAATGCATTGGGTAAAGATTTATATCACATGAGATAGACATGGATGAAATGGTAAGTTAATCCGGTTCAGTTTTACAGGACTGGAATGAGGAGTGAGTTCGATTTAGAATGGGACTTTGTCCACTAAGATGGTCATGGAAGAAATGTCTTGGCTACTATAGAAATCATAACATGTGCTTAATGGTTTCCACAATCACATATTTTATTCTCATGCTATTTTATCATGATTGATGTTCCTTTATGATATATTCCTTACATACTTCCAAGATTTATGCCTTCGCTCAAGATTTTGATGTTTAGATTTTATGATCATGTTTTTGCATTCAAATGATTATGGATTGTTTAATGTTATATATGTTTACCCTTAATGAGCATTTGAGCTCACCCTTTTTCTGTTTTCTTTTCCCCAGGATATAAAGAAAGGTTTTAGGTAATAAAAAAAATGGGAAGATCTTTATGGGAGATGTTGAAGATCTTTCACCATGATTAGAAGATTATATTCCGAGTTTCCAGAGACACTAAACTATTACGGTCCTTGAGTGTTGGTTTTTGTTATGTGTTAATTATTATGAAAAAGTAATGTAATGTCCATGTACGTGAAACTTTGGGTCTCTACATGGATGAAGAGATCTCTTACCTTAGGAGAATGCTTCTTTAAGATAGGAAGAGACTCATTATAACCTTACAACCTCTATATAGATACTATTCTAGGGAATACTGATATATGATTCATTATTAAAGGCTTTGGTGTGCATATTTTGGAGGTAATGGGGGTATTTGTACTTGATAATTAGTGGTTATAAGATATAAAATAATGATTATTTTTTTAATCCGGCTGACCTCTTTTAAGAGGAATTAATTTGTATAAATTTTATTTATAATATTTTTTTAAATTTTTGGCTATGGAGGATCAATACCTTAACAACACATTTAAATCACAAAGTCAAAGAATAATTTTTATCAAAAAATTCCAATTTTTTGCTCAAAAATGTAAAGTATAAATTTTTAGTTCAAAATAATGTATTAAATTAATTTAAATACATATTTAATTAGATTTTTATTCAATGAAATATGTCATGTATTTTTCAATCATCCTCTCATAATAATGACGTCACAAATTCATATTAGTCATAAAATAGAATTTTTTCCCTTTTCCCCAAATAAACATTATCAAAAAATTGTAAAAACATCACCCTAAGATAAGTTCATTATGATAAATCCACAAATTATATTTACATTATCAAGATAATAATATAAAAAAATAATTTGAACATTTTAAAAAAACTGATTTGTTGAGAATTAATAGTTTATTATCATATTAAATTTGTTGACTCTTATAAAAATTAGTTATAACAATATTAATTTATATTATCAATTAAAAATAGTTCTATAAGATTAATGAATGAAAATAAAAATTATTTAATACTTAAACATTTATCAAAAAACATTATTTTAATTATATTTAGATAAATTTTTATTCGCAAAAAAATACAATTTTTGTTTCTTTAATCATAATCCAAATGGTTTCTTTATTATTTCGCAATAACCATCATTAAAAATGATCAACTATCATTTTGATTAATGGTCACAATGTTCATCGAGCATATTGACTCGCATTCATAATTTCAAACAAATATATTTTTCTATACAAACACCATCATTCTAACTTCACGATTCACTACTTTGAACGGTTCTTACACATCCCTTAATAATGACAATATCTTTCTTAATGATTCTCTTTATTTTTATAGTCATTATATTATGGGTGATATTTATGAGAGAATTAATACCTCTTGAGTTTATTTTAGTGAGTGTACCATTATTCCATTTTCATTCCCCTTTACTATACCTAATTATACCAATCCATATTTCGCATGATGTGTAATGTTCTTAGGAAATGTAATATTATTTTTATGTTATCATAATAAAAAATCATTATAAAATAAGGTTCCATATATTAATAATATAAATTAATTTATAGTTGAATGCATATTATGCATTATTTACTCATAATAGCTTAAAATATAGACATCTCTTACTGAGAATCTAAGATCACCATTTATTTTTTTTACACTCCCCAATATATGAGGAATGATATTATGAATGATATCAAGGATACATGAATGTTTCTTGTGATATGTATTTTATATGACCATTTTAATATGGGAATTAGGTATGTATCCTATTTTATAGGATTTCAAAATTGATCAACCTTGTGCAGTGAGATACATTGTATTTTGTATAAATGTAACAAAGAAAAAACCAAATCATAATTTCTATATTTAGGTTGCTATAGATGGAATCAGAGAAATTTTAGTTAGAACATTGGGAAAAATATATTATTAAACATAACTAAATTGATAATTATGATAATCCATTATGTTATATGATAACTTATACCATTATAGATATTTATATTTTATGGCTCAATATTCATGATTATTATGAGATAACTCATTTTATGGAATTGTTTAGTGATAGTACCCAGTATAAGAAAGGTAAAAAACATCTAAAGAAAATTTATAAACTTCCCCACTAATAAAGCCAATACAACTGGTGTTGGAACTGAGTAGATCAGTTCTATATTAAGGTAGCTAAAATCATTTTATAATGAATTATCATTCTCATATGGAGAAACATGTTATTTGAAAGTGTGATTCACCTATGTTGGATTTCATCATGAGACAAAAGGCTCCGTAATTTAATTGAACAACTAATCTATTTATAGATGGAAAATGGATTAAGTCTCTTGAAACATACATTCTTAGCTTTAAGAATAATGAATGATAAATAGTTATTTTGGAGGTGTTATATTTGAAAGAAGATTTAGATCAATGGTGGTCATTGATTAATTAAACTAAATTGGTTTTTGAAATATAATACATGGAATGGAAAACATTTAAAGTGATGTTATTTGAGAAATACTTCCCTCAATAATGGAAATCTAAAATGTAGAGGCTTCTCTGCGCCTTAAATTTGAAGGAAAAATAAGGTATAGAGGAGTATGATTATAAAATTAAAATATTAGTTAGGCATGCTCCACACTACATATAGAATCACGAAATCAAGATTGACCATTTCTTTGATAAGATTAAGTCAAGTCTCTGAAGGTTGCTAGTTTCTCAAATGGTTTCATTATATTATGATATAGTATCAAGTTCCATAATGATAGATAAATAATTTTATAGGTTTTATATCTTCTATTTAAGTCATGAAAAGTTCATGTCAATAGATAACTAAAAAAAATATTTCAAAAAAGAAGAAATTGAGGATGATATTTCCAACATGAAATAATTTTGGAAATAAATGTTAAATCACTAATTTTTTTGGAGAAATATTATTTTTCATGTGTTGATAAAGGGGTCCATAGGATCTTGAATTCAATAAAAATAAGAAAACCACTACAATCCATTTCTTCACAAATAATGATTTGAATAATTATTAGGTCTAATGTACTATCTCTCATGGGTATCTAAAAGAGAAGATTATAAGGTGGGAATCCATCCTTATAGAATTACTATAGCTGAAGTGGATGTTCTAATAGATGTGGTGAAAGGTAAACTTATCATCCACTCTGTATTTGAAAATATTTATTTTATTCATTTACAACCAAATATTTTATATCTACATTTTTTTTAAGGGGATCACATTTCCACATCAGGGATTATATATTGTTCTAACAATGAAAAATATTAATGGTATGTTGATCACATCTCAAGTCTATATCTCCTCCCTAATATAATTTTTTTGGAATTTTATTTCTGTTAATATAAATATTCTTAATCTAGTTGAGTTTGATGCAATTTTTTGTATATGTTTTATCTCTTAGTATATATATCATATAAATTTTCAATGAAGGGAAGTTACATTTGATATTCTGATTCCACTTATGATTTTCGAATGTTGAGAGGATGAACCTGAACACACAATAAATATTACATCAATCAGATGGTTATCATGAAATATTTATGAGATATATTTATCTCAGTTGTCTAAAGAAAAAATTAACAAAAAAAATTGACAAATTATTTAGGAATACACTGATGCATTTTCTTATAATTATCCTAGACTAACACCAAATCCTGATTTTTAGTTTTAAATAGATCTTAAACGTGAGGCAACACCTATTTCAAAGAATCCATAGAGAACGGACCTTACGAAGTTGAATTAATTGAAGAATAAACTCCATGATAATCTAGTTGAAGGATTAATTTGATATAATGTTACACAATAGGGTGAACCTGTTCTTTTTGGTAATAAGAAATATGGGGAAATGCGTCTTTTCATTAATTATTTGGAACTTAACAAGATCACTCTTGTGAACAATTATCCTCCAAATCGTAATGATGATCTATTTGATCAATTTTGAGGATCTAAATATTTTTACAAGGTCTATCTTTGATATGGATTTATTTATATATGGGAGAAGAAGATGGATATACCAATGTCATCATTTCTTATGTGGTATGGTCATTTTCAATTTTTAGTAATTCCATTTGGATAGACGAATGATCCTTCGATCATTAAGGATTTAATAAATAGACTCTTTAGATATTACCCTGATTACTTTCTCATATACATTATATTGGATATTATTAGATTAGAAATAATTATAACGGATAACATTTTAGTATTTTTATGAAGGCCCAAATGATTGATAAACAATATTAAAAACTTTATAATTATTACTTCAGGAAATAAATATTATCATCATTGGGTCATATATATTCAATTGGGGGGAAATTAATGGATCCTTAATGTCGAATGTTATTGGATAATGTCCTAAAACAAATAGGGTAATTGGGATCTATATTTTTCTTATATTTCTATGATACTACTTATATTTTATGAGAATTTTCTCAATGTTTTCAAAACCACTAACCATGTTGACCTGAAAGGTCACCATGTTCTTGTGGATAGAGGAAAGTGAGGATAATTTCAAAGAATTTAAGAGAAGGTTGGTCATCACACATGTACTTATATTACCATGTAGTATAAAATTATTTTTGATATACAATGATGTATTAAAGAACATATGAGTATGTGTCCGAATACAAAATTATATGATGATTACTTATGTATCTTGTCAATTAAAAATCCATGTTAAAAATAACCCTACTCAAGATTCGGTGCTGCAATGAGTAATTTTTTCATTGATGATATAGAGGAATTATCTATATGGTGATGGGTGTGATATATATAATGATCATAAAATATTAAATTTTATATTTACACAAAAATAGTTGAATATGATCCAAATAAGATGATTGTAGTTAGCCATACATTATGACTACTCAAAACATTACCACCTTGGGAAGTTGAAAATGGTCTCTAAAGCTCTAAGTCAAAAAGACCATGATAGTTTTTCCATGATGATGATTGAAAGAGATATAATATTTATATTTTTTTGAAAATAGATCATGAAATCTTGAAGAAATGGTATATATCTTATCTTTCTCTGGTCAATGTTCAACCATCCATCCATCCATGAGAGGATTAAGAAGGCACAATGAGAAGATGTGTAATTGCAAAAAAGGTGAGGAATGTTCCTTAGATCAACCATGGTTTTGATAGAATGATAGGTTTAGGAATTCAATATAAATTTTTTCAATACCATAAATGAATAAGAATCTATTGGATAAAGATCGTAATTTATCATTCTCTATTCAACCTGGATGTATAATTATTTTTAGAAATATAAAAGAGTGTTTCTAGAGGGGTAACATGAAATGGGATATTACATATTTTGTATCCCAATTATTATATTATATGAAATTTTACAATGAGAAACAGAAGTATAAGGTTATTTTAAAACCATTACCTATACCATAAATGAAATGGGAAAATATTACCTTGTATTTTGTAAATGGACTCCCCAAAACATCTAAAGGGCGCATTATTATTTGGGTTGTAGTTTAGCACCTTATGGAATTAGTGCATTTTATTTATATTATATAACAATTACCTATAGATCAAATATTTCAATTATACTTTATGGAATTTTTGAGGTTTCATGGAGTAACACTCTCAAAAATATCAGATCATTATCAAAGGTTTACATTTAAGTTCTTTAGAATTCATCACCAGGATCTAGACAAATAGTTATGTTTCAAGAATGTATACCCTCCTCAGAAAGATATTCAGTCATAAAGTACCATTCAATCTATATAATACATGTCTATAGATTTCTCTATTGATTTCAAAATTTCTTTGTATCAACCCATTTCTTTGGTGGAATTTTTGGACAATAATAACTTTGAATCAATCGTTCAGATGTATCCTTATGAATCCATATATGACCAGAAGTATACAAACCTATTTTATTAGGATAAATAGAGGTAATGAAACCTATTAGTACCTAATATATATGAGTATATGGAATATAATTTTAGATCTATTAAACATCATATAAGGGAATCTGAGTGTTGACAAAACAATTATGCCAAAAATTATAGGTGAAATAGAAAATTTGAAGTTGGTGACAAGGAATTCCACTAAATATATCTTTGAAATAAGGATATGAGATTTGGAAATAAGTTAAAGGTAATCCCAAGATATAATGGTCCCTTTTTAGTCCTTGATCATATTAGTATGGTAGCTTAATGTTTAATTCTTCCACCAAATATCTCATATGTTCATGGTTTTCTCCATCTATCTCTCCTAAGGAAGTGCATAATTGATCCTTCGAATATAAATAACTCAATGGTTATATCACTAGAGAAATATCTATCTTATGTAGAAAAATTTTTGTATATTATTGATCGTATAGAGTAATTACAATGAAATAGGACCACTCATCTAGTCAAAGGTTTTTGGAAAAACTCTAAATTTTTGGAAGCTACTTGGGAACCCGGGGATGTGAAGATGTATAAGTATCCTAAATTTTTTGTATATTAGTGATGTAATTTCCAGGTATAAACTATTATAAGGGGGTATAATGTAACACACTAATATTTTAGGAGATATTTCTCATTGAATAAATTTTATTTCTTTCATATCTTTCTTTATATACAAAACCTAATTTAAATGAACCAATATATACTATTAAAATATTATTACTTAATTTGGTAGTTATTACCTATATATTGGATTGGAGTGTGTTAATATTATTAACCATATTATAGAAAATATTTAAAAAAATTATTTACAAAAAAATAATTAATAATTATGAAGAAATAGGTATTCAACTTTCATTGAAGTTAATTTATTCTTCAAAGAGATGATTTCTTCAAAAATGGTTTCTATTAACTTTTTTGCACAGTTTTAAAAATTAATTTTAAAATATTTAGAAATTTAATTTTATTAAATAATATAATTTTTTAAATCATCATATTAAAACTATATTAGGGTGAATTTTTGGTAATTTTCTTGAAAATCATAATTTGGGGTGAATACTCTAAATACTGATTTTTTAAAGAAAGGCATGTTTTAATTTCTAGCATTTTCAAATCCCAATTATTATTTTTATTTTTTAAAAGTTTAATTATATTATTTTTTTTAAAAATAATTCAATTTATACCTTTTATATCAATATTATACTAGATCATGGTATAAAAAAACTTTTAGATATAAAAAGTTATTTTTCATATTATTATTTTTCATCGCATTAAGATGGTATACTTTATCAAGAATTTCTTCCAATTATTGAAATTGAAAATTTTAAATTTTATTCACTATATATAATAAAAATATTTAATTTAATTAAAATCCCCAACATTATTTTTGGTTATAATTAATAATAAAATCACAGAGAAAATCACTAGAGTAAAAGGGTAAATCTAGTTAACAATTGTAAAAACTTTGTGATAAGGCCACAATATTTCAAATTAATACTTATTGGATAAATATAATTATAACCTCAAAACATTTTTCTCGTGTTTTAATTTTTATGGGACACATTTCAATGAAAATGACTTAATAAAATTTTAGTACCTTAAAAATATCAAGGTGTGTTCCATCCCCCACTTATAAAAGGAAACCCTACCTCTCTCTTCTCTACACCATATTGTGCCACAGTACACAACCAAAACCTTCCCAATGTTATTATAAAATTCATTATCCCTTATTTATAGGGTTTAATCTCCTGATATACCACTCTAATAGTCCTTAATAAGGCCTATCTTTGAGTTCTACTGAAGAAAAGGTAATCTTTTTATTGAATCTTTTAAATTTATTTCTTATTTTACATCCTTTAAACATATTGTTCCTAAACTAATATAATTAATATAGTATCATAAATATAGTAACATGTTATTATGAATATTTTAAAACCATTTCCACCTATTTTACATCCAACAGAAACAGAAAACATCTCTTGTGAATATGTATGGATTAAACTCTCCAGATCGCAGAGTAGTCATTTTTTCATCACCATTTTACATTATTTTTTATAAAGATAGAAAGAATAAATATATTTTATATTTATTAAATAATTATGGTCCTATAAATATAATATATAATTTAACTTTTTACCCTTCTATTGTTTGATAAGATATAATGTTTCTTGTGTTTATATGTGGATTACCACTTCTATAAAGCGATGTGATCCATTTTTCATCTCCACCTTTCAAGGATTGTTATAAATATATAAATTTATATATAATTAAATATGATATTTATATGATTATTATCATAATGAAGATAATTTAATTATGAGAATTATTCAAGGACTAACACCCTTGAACTAATACTCATATGAAAAATGAAACTGCCCATCATCACACACGGTGATTTTAATAAATAATTATTGATAAACTATTGTTGGAATGTTATAATTAGATTATATATTATATTATATATATGTGTGGTATTGGTATATAAGTACAATAAAGGTAAATTTATTATATATAAGGTAATTGTACTTATAACGAATGTCAAACTGCATCTAAGATATTGCTTTAACAATCTCATTTTTTAGGATTTTTATGTTTTGGTATCCTTTAGGAAAATTATGTAATCCTAATATCTAAAAATCTGTATATTTTAATATCTTATATTTAGGTTTGGGGTTTAAATTTTTTTTTTATTTCATGACATTTTTATGAGTAATAAATAAGTAAGTTATATATAAGGAACATTCTTTTAAAAATATTTTTTTGAGGATTTCATTCAAATAGGTTTTCTTCCATGACCATATTTGGATGAAAATGTTTCCCACAATTATTTTACTACTCTTTAAAGATTTATTTATGAAATTTTTACCCATTTTTGACACTGTATTAAAAAAATTAAAATGAAAGGTTCTTTTTACTTTCATAATGAGGAACATATTTATAAAATTGTGAATAAAATCTTTTTTTAATAAACACCACAAAAATTGATTTTACCACCATCATAAAGATTCATAGCATTGATGATTTCTTTACAAGTATCAATATTTTTTAAATTATTTTTTTTCAGAATATTATTGATATTTTTATGTTTTGACAATATTGTTTCAAAATTAAAATGGTTCTTTTTTCAGAAAAATGTTTATTGATCTGTTAAAGATATATTCATCTACGACAACACTCATGGATGTTACTAGAAATATTATCTATTTATTCCATTTTTATTCGTTATTTTTATGGTTTGAAATGATTATATATTTTTATTGTGTACTCTTTATTAAATATATATAATTTTTGTCTTATAAGGAATTTTGGGAATGAATTTTTTGATCATTAAAAATATAAGGAATGAATAGGATTTAATCATGATAACTTCCACTATATTTAACCCTTACTGACCATATATACTCTCCCTTTATTTGTTTTCCTTTCTCGATGATATATATGTGGATATTATGAATTATATTAAAGGTGGAAGAGTTATTCTTATGGTATGTTTTTAATATTTACAATGCAATATAGAAATCATGTATGTATGTAGTTTTCCAAGTCACTTAAACTGATCAATTGTAACACCCCAAGATTTCGCAGTATTCTTCTCTTTGAATAATACAATAGCATGCAATGAACGCAACTTTGAGTTCTAGCACACCAAGACCAATCAAACTAAAAGTTTAAAAAGTAGTTATGAATAATAATATCCACTTTTTGAAATTTTATAAATTTTATTTTTTAAAATGGACTTTATTTTTGGATTCGGAATATCAAAATTATCTTAGGGTGAATTTTTGGTATTTTTCTGAAAACATTCATTTTTTGATAAATAGTGAAAAACACTGTTGTTGTTTAAAATCGACTTTTATTTAAATAATTATTATTTTTATTTAAATTTATTTCATAGTAAAAATAAATACATAAAACCTATATTAGTCCAATGTAAATTATTGGAGTCATTTTATAATAAGATTAGATATATAAAATTTTATTGAACTTCTTAACATCTTTTACCCACCTTCTAGGAACCGTTTCAAATTAGCATAAAACGTAATTTTACCTCTTTTGTGAATTTAATTTTAAAAATCCAAGAGACGCGATTGACATCAATAAGTAAAATGTGGTTCAATATGATTAAAATAATTTTTGGTGAATAGTAACTTTTGAATTTTATTTACAACGGTTAAAAGTAAATAGGGTAATTAAATGTAAAAATGATATTATAATTACACTAAAATATGTCAGAATTCTATTCGATAAGTGTATTTAGACCAAAAATAAACCTTAGGAATAAAATATGATCCTTTTTGATCCACTTGGATTAGATTATGACATTTATTATAATTTTATTTAAAGAATACTTAAAGGTGTTAAATTCAAATTTTAATAACTAAAACATTTTTAATATAGTGTTATATATAAGATACTTTCTACTATAAATATTTATTAGAAAGTTAAAAATATTTCCTTTATAATGGTATTTTATTTATAATTTTAAGACATTAAATAATTAAATTTATTTATGACACAAGGATGATGTAGTAATTACCTTATTAATAAAAGATAAAAATAAATGATATTATGAATATCAAAATAAATGTAAATTGAGGAATTGTAATTGTTACATTAATTTTATAGTTTATTATGACATTTTAGGATTGATTTAAGGTGTTTTTTTTCGAATTAATCAAGTTTTTTTGTCTTTTATGAAAACCAAATACTAAAAATTATCAAATTTGACATAAATAAGTTTTAAAAAAATACTATATTTTTAAATTTTATAATATTCATAAAAATATAAGGATTGGCCAAAGGACTTATATAATGATATATATATCATTAATGAATAACTTTATGTTCTCTGGGAATTTTATAGTAAGTTTATTAACCATATAATATAAAAATACAAGAAGACATGGTATAAGTTAAACTATTTAACAAAGAGTTAAATTTAAAAGATAAGGTTAATATGGTGACATAAACTTGTATAAAACAAATTTGTTGAGAATATTTAGACCCATACCTACCTTATACTCCAAATAAATCCATTTGGATCCATTAGAAACTGAAAATTATTTTATAATAAAATAATATTTCAATCCTTTCCAAAAGTGACCCTCACCTATCTTATAAAAGGGTACTTCTCCTTCTATTAATTTCACACCTCCAAATCCATTTCTCTCGGCCAACCCATCTTAAAATATCCTCCCAACTACCCTTAATCCGACTTAGAGGAATTCATTTTAACATAAATCCAACCTAAGGAGCCCTTTTATTCAAATCAAATGGAAACACCTGAATAAGAGGTAATTATTTCATCACCTCTTTCAAAGTTATTTTCGTCTTCCACTTCCTATTTATTTGTGTATTACTTAATAAAATAATAAATCAGGTAACATCTACATACTGGGATGTTATTATGAATATGGTATAACCATATTCATTATTCTATCCATCCAATGAATGACAAAGTCACCATACATTCATACGTACGGCTTACCGTCTCCACGTCGTGGTGTTGTTTGTTATTCAATGCTTAATTATTTGGATGGGTATAATAATGATTATAATTGATGTAAATAATAAATATAACATGGTAATGATTCTTTATATATAATATACCATTCAACTATATATGATTTCACCATCAATACAAAGATATTTCACTGTTGGAAAATAGCCCTATACCCACGGTTTTGGGAAAAACCGTGGGTATAGGGGTTGTATGGGAACCTATACCCACGGTATTGAAAAATAGTGGGTATAGATCACCTATACCCAAGGTTTTAAGAAAAACTGTGGGTATAGGTTTTTTTTTGAAGACTTATTCCCACAGTTATAGAAAACCCTGGGGGAAACAGTTATCCCTGGAGTTTTGGTCAAAACAATGGGTATAGAAAAAAAAATTCAAGGCCTATCCCCATGGTTTTGGAATAACAGCGGGCATATGATTTTTTTTTGAAGACCTTTACCCATGGTTTTATAAAACTGCGGGTATAGCTTTCCCGCATTATGGTGGGAAAAAATTCCATAGGACACAAAAAATATTTGGCGAGAAAACCTATACCCACGGTTTTCCCTTCAATACCCATGGTTTTGATTTATATATATAGGTAGATACAAATATATATTCAAAAAATCGTTGTAGTTGAGTTGGTGAATCGTTCGTATGCATTCCCTCCGACCACTGGATCAAATCCCGTAGGGCGATTGTTAGTCTAAAAAATGAGGTGAGATTAATATATTAAAAATAATGTAGACAAATTATAATAT
The DNA here is from genome assembly GCA_963277665.1 of Viscum album. Taxonomy (NCBI): domain Eukaryota; kingdom Viridiplantae; phylum Streptophyta; class Magnoliopsida; order Santalales; family Viscaceae; genus Viscum; species Viscum album. The sequence goes on from OY728160.1 coordinate 1,380,953,773, forward strand.
AACTGCATTTGCTCGGTTGGTTAGTGGGTGGAATTTTGTTTCAAAAATGCGGGATCGAAACACGCTGCTTCTCTTTTTTCTATGAAGGACACGGATTAACATATTTAGAAATATATATATATATATATATACACATACACATAATTGGCGTAGCTGGAGTGGCAAGAAGCCCCGAAATCGATTAGCAGGACATAGGTTCAACTCCTACTTGCGTTTTTTTGAAAGCTTTTGACCCACAGTTTTAAAACTGTGGGTATAAGGCTTGGAGAATGTGGCATGAGGCTTCGACACTGTGGGAAAAATGTTATACCCACAGTTTTACAAACCCTAGGTATAGGCTGGGGACCTATCCCGACGCCTCAGTTTCCCACGGTTCCCAAAACCATGGGTATAGGCTATACCAATGGTTTTGGGGGTTATACCCATGGTTTTGGGGGTTATAACCACGGTTTTGAATTGTGGGTATAGGTTATTTTTTCAGTAGTGTTTTTTCTCGTATGTACGTATGGCTTACCGTCTCCAAGATGCGATGAGATTTCATCCCTCCTCGTAACCATTCAATAATAATTTTCATTTGATGATTAAAAATAATTTTTAAGAACATAATATAATTCTGGAAATGAATCAAATATATCCTATCGATAACAAATAGAACTTACATAACAAAACATATTAAGGAAAACAAAACATTTAACACCCAAAACAATGACACTATTGAAATATTATTAACAATGAAATATTATAAGATCGTATAAGATATAAAATTTATGTATGTGGATTATTTTATAATTTAATAACATTTATTTAACCATTATAAAGGAGGTTAACATACCATCAACTAAAAAAGAATACAAGTAAAGGGTTAAATTTCACAATATCTTTATTATATGAGGTTGTTTATACATAAGTATCGACTGGGACTTGTTTTTCATCCACATCTTTGTTTCTTAAAAAGGTATTTTAAAACATTTTTACTATTTAATAGATTATGGGTTAAATTCATCAATACCCTTATTTTACTTTTTATAAAAAAATTGAATGGAATATTTTTGTCGCTTTCAAAATAAGGTACTTTATGAACTTTTTGACAAATTAAGGAAATATTGTTTTTTTAAATTATACGGCAGGTGTGGCTATTTTCTGCCTTTATAACACCTTTGAAGATTCCCTTACAAGCTTATAAGAATATTTTCAAAATAATTTCTTTCTTTACATTTGAATGATTTCAATATATAATGAAATATTTCACTCAAATAATTTTTGGACTGATTTCATCTATATAAACATCCTTCATTAGATTTTATGTTTATTTGTATTTTATTTATTATGATACAATCTTCCATATTTTATTGCCGGTTTTGTGATAAGTTTGACTGTGGATGTGCTATTTTTATACCATTCATGGTTTATGGTTAAAGTATTGACATTTCTTATGATATTTTTAATACGAATGTTTATATTATGTTTCAAACTTTTCATATGAGGAATGAAATGGACTTAGTAAGTGATGGGTGGAGCCCATTATAGCTCTTCGATGCGTCGGTAGGACTCATTAGACAAAATAGTTTATTAGAACAAGGCATTGTGAAAATCGTATTTTTAGTCTTGGCACGAGGCCTTGATTATGTGGTTATGATGTATAGAATTATGCATTCTGTCATTATGAAATTATCTATTGATATTACATGTGATTATTCGACTAGTATAATATCTAGGTTATTATTTGGTTATTCGGGACATGATTTCTTGTATCATTCCAATGTTATGTAATAATGCACTGACTCGAGGTAACTCGGGCTGGGGTGTTACAGTTGGTATTAGAGGATGTTTAGAACAAACCTTGGAAGATATATTTAGATAAACTCTAATTAGAGAACAATACCCTAAGATATACTTTGAGGAATAGTATTGAATAACTTCTTAGAATTTTGGTAATGTAGAGATTTTGTGAATTTTCCATGCAATACATCCATTCTGGGATATGATCATGTAGAGGCAGCTCTAGCCCAGATTTACCTAGGAGTGGAAACTCTGACAAGGAGATTTGGGCTTGACCTGGGGTATCATTGTACATGACAACAGGCCTTACTACACTGTTGGTTATGACACTCCCGGGGAATATGATTAGGATAATTCACATTTTCTTTACAAACCATTATAAAGGATTTATGGTTAAATAATTCCTCATAGAAAAGATTTTTTTACATTATTATGGATTATATGCATAAATTATTCAATTTATATTAGGTATTTTACTATTTTGGAATTATTTATTTTGATTTATGAACTATTATATTGTATGTCATTGTTTAGAAATGGAACCTAGTGGAAGGAATGGAAACTGTATCAATGCACTTAATCCATATAGGGATTTCCATCCTACTCAGGATATTTATATTTGAGATGTGATGAAATTGGTGTTGATCTGCATATAACCATACTGGGACAACTCACTCAGGTTATAAATAATAACCTTACCCATATGGAGCACCTTGATCCAAAATGTGGAGGATCAATGTTAGATAGATTCATGAGGCAACAACCACCAAAATTCATTGGGACTACAAATCCATTTGTTTCTGAGCAATGGATAACTTCCTTAGAAAAAATATTTCATGATTTAGGGAGTATAAAAAAGGGTAAAAGTTGTCATGGTAGTTTATCGACTCACAGGAGATTCAGATTAATGGTGGTCATTGATTCAAAATACAAAGGTGAAGGAAGAAGTATAAAATATGGAATGGAGGTATTTTAACAATAATTTATTAGAAAAATAATTTTATCATGACCATCGAGCAGATATAGAAAGGAAATTTCCTAGTCTGAGGAAAAATGGGGATGAGAATATCAAAAAGTATGAGGCTAACATTACAAGGATAGAAAGGCATGCTGTATAATATATATGTAACCCAAGGAGTAAGATTGATCGATTATTTGGCGGGTTAAAACCATTTCTCTATTAATCCTTAGTCTCAAAATCCTTATCTTCGTACAAAGATATAGTCTCATGTGCAATCAAGATAGAAAATTAATTCTCTAAGTCTTACGACTTTAAATAAAATCAAGATAAGAATAGATCTATTGAACACTCTAGAAAGGGAAATAAGGGGAAGAAGGGAAGAGTTGAATTTCCATCCTACGGTAAATGTGGGAAGAAACACCCTGAAACGTTCCTGAAGGGAATGGGAGTTTTTTATAATTATGGTAAAAAAGGCCACCAAGATCATGATTGCAAGGGAAAGAAAGAGTCTATCAATTTGGAATGCTACAATTTTAGAAAAATGGGGCATTATGAAAATGAATGTTCTAATCTCTAAGGAAACTTACCTCATAAAAGGACATGGGAAAAAGGACAAGCTTATGCGATCACAACATCAGAGGTTGAACTTCTGAATGACTTGGTGGTAGGTACATTAATCATTTCCTCAAATTTATCCTGTGATTTATTTGATTTTGGATCATTTCATTATTTCATATCATCCCAGTTTTATAAGAAAATTAGATATTTCCAATTTTATTTGACAAGGGAGTATCCAGCAAAAACTCCTTAAGGGAAGTATCATTACAATAATGTTTTTATGAATCAGTTACCATTATGGTATATAAATTTTCATTATTTGCTGATATTATTTTCATACCCATGATTGAATTTGATATAATCCTTGGTATAGATTGGATTCTGAACCATGATGAGAAAATTTATTGTAAGAAGAAGGTGGTAACAATTTTTTATGATGATAAGAAATACCTTATATTTAGAGCAGAAACGTCACCATCTGATTCTTATCTAGATCTTCCCCTAGTAGCTCTACTAAATTCAATTATTGGGGAGTAAAAGAGTGAAATAAATATGGGTGAGGAAAAGAATGTTCAAATATAGGATGTACCGATTGTGCAAGAATATGTTAATGTGTTTCCAGGGGATTTACCTGGACATCCTTTAGAATGAGAAATTGAGTTTTTTGTTGATTTAATTCCTAGTTCAAGGTCCATATCGAAGACCACTTATAGAATTTCCACTATGGAATTAGTGGAACTAAATAAAAAATTATATAAATTGAGTAATAAAGTATTTATTTTCCCTATTGTTTCTACATGGAGATCTGATGTTCTTTTTGTTAAGAATAAAGATGGATCTATGAGGTTGTGCATTGATTACAAGGAGATCAATTCTATAATATTAAAGAACAAGTATCCCCTACCTCGCATCGATGATTTATTTTATCAACTTCATGTAGCTCAATATTTTTCCACGATTGACCTTTGATCTGGATACCATCAGTTCTGCATTAAAAATGAAGACATTCCAAAAATAGTATTTTGAACCAGGTACGGGCATTACAAGTTTATAGTAATGACTTTTCGAATAACTAATTAACCCTTTGTTTTCATGGATCTAATGAATAGAGTTTTCAAGGAATATCTTGATGACTTTGTAGTGGTATTTATTGATGATATCTTGGTATACTCCAAAAGTTACGAAGATCGTGAAAATCAGTAGCGCACTATTCTAAAGACTCTTAGAAGAAATGAATTATATGGGAAGTTTAGAAAATATGAATTATGGCTTCAAGAGAATTATTTTCTTGGACATATTGTCTCTAAGGATGGAATCTATATTGATCCCTCTAAAGAAATAGCAATACAAGAATGTCTTGCACCAATGAGTATAACTGAGGTACGCTTTTCTATTGGTTTAGCAGGTTATTATCAGCGTTTCATCCAGAATGTTTCCCGATTGTCTAACCCATTAACCAAGATCACATGTAAAGGGGATAAATCTGTTTGGACAAAAGAGTGTAAATAATGTTGTCAAGAAATAAAGTGAATATTATTCAATTCTTCTATCTTGACACTAATATCAAGGAATAATGGTTTTGTTATTTATAGTGATGCATCAAAGAAAGGAATTGGTTGTTTCTTTATGCCGAATGATACGGTTGTTTCCTATGAATCACATCAACGAAAAATTCATGAACAAAACTATCCTACTCATGATCTTAAGTTAGCAGTAGTAATATTTTCTTTGAAGATATAGAGACACTATCTCTATCGTAAAAAATTTTAGATATATACTAATCACAAGAGTTTGAAGTATATTTTTCTCACAGAAATAACGCAACATGATGCAAAGGTGATGGATTTAACTACTAAAATATTATTATTGCACTATACACTGCCATCCAGGGAAGGAAAATAAAGTGGTAGATGCTTTAAGTAGAAAGGATCATGGATTTCTAGACAAGATAAGAGTTGAAAGGCGTCTTATGTTCATAGATCTAGTAAATATGGATATGGGAATAATCATAGAAGGTGAAACATCAATACGTTTTCTAATGGTTGCCAAACCATCTTTACTAGAAAGGATAAAAAGTTCTCAGATTGATTATTAGGAGTTTTAAAATAAAATTAAATCTGTGAATAATGAAAAATTGATCGACTTTGTATATGGAGACGGAATTTTGAAATTTGGGAAAAGTCTTTCTATTCCCAATATTCCAGATCTAGAAAGGGAATTCTTGGATGATGCTCATATCTCCAATTCTTCAATACATTGTGGAAGCACTAAGATTTATAGAGATTTGAAAGAATAATTTTGGTGGGAAAACATGAAGAGTGAGATTTTTGATTATGTGTCAAGATCTAGGGTTTGTCAATATGTGAAAGCTGGGAGACAACATCCTAGAGGAGTCATTCAACCTATTCCCATACCGAAGTGGAAATGGGATGATATTACAATGGACTTTGTCATGGGACTACCAAAGACTCCTATAAGGAATGATGCAATATGGGTCATTGTTGATTTTCCTACAAAGTAAGCACATTTTCTTACTATAAGAGAAGATTTACCACTTGAAAGTTTAGAAATACTATATATTAATGAAGTTGTATGACTTCATGGTGTACCCCTATAGATTGTTTCTAATTGTGATCCCCATTTTACATCAAGATTCTGGAAAAGTCTTTATAAATCTCTTGATACTGAACTTATTTTGAGCACTACCTACCACCATCAAACTGACAGACTACTAGAAAGGACTATTAAAACCTTAGAAGACATATTGAGATCTTTCTCACTTGACTTTCAAGGAATGTGGGGTCATTATTTACCTCTGGTAGAATTTTCCTATAATAATTGCTTCCATTCATGTATTCAGAGGGCACCATATGAAGCATTTTATGGAAAGAGATGTCGCACACCAACTTTTTGGGATGATGTTGGTGAAAGAAAACACATAAGCCCAGAACTTTTTGAGGAAACATTGGAAAATGTGGAGATCATTGAAACCCATAACAAAGCATCTCAAAGTAGGAAAAAGCGTTATGTCGATAACTGAAGGAATGGTTTCAAATTTCAAGTAGGAGATCATGTTTTCGAGAAGATATCTCCATGGAAGGGTGTTATATGATTCAGTAAGAAGGGTAAATGGAGTCCCAGGTACATCAGACCTTTTCAAATTCTAGAACAAATTGTAGTTGTATCTTATCATTTGTAAATACCGCCAAGTCTCACCAATGTTCATGATGTGTTCCACGTATCACTGTTGAGAAAATACAAGCCTGACCCAATGCATGTAATCACTGATGAATAATTAGAATTGGAACCCAATTTATATTATTATGAAGAGCCTATCAGAATTCTTGATACCAGAGAACAATTGTTGAAAAACAAGACGACTCTCCTGGTAAAAGTTCTTTGGCAAAACCATAAAATGGAAGAGGCAACCTGGGAACTTGAGGAACTTATGATGAAGAACTACTCAAATTTTTTTATGAAGTAATATTCTAGAAATTTAGAGGAATAAATTATTTTAAGGAGATTAGAATGTAACACCCCAAGCTTCCACAGTACGCTTCTCTTTAAAAAAATAAAATTGCTTGCATTGTACGCTACTTCGAGTTCTAGCACACCACGACCAATCAAACTAGCCGATTAAAAAAGAAGTTATGAATAGTAATACCCACTTTTTGAAATTTTGAAACTTTTATTATTCTAAATGGATTCATTTTTGGATTTGGAATATCAAAATTATCTTAGGGTTATTTTTTGATATTTTTCTGAAAACATTCAATTATTGATGAATAGTGAAAAACACTACTTTATTGTTTAAAACCGAATTTTATATAAATAATTATTATTATTTTTTAAATTTATTTTAAATTCAAAATAGATACATAATACCTATATTAGTTCAATTTAATTCAGGGGATTCATTTTATAATAAGATTAGATATATAAAATTTTATTGAACTTTTTAACGTCTTTTACCCACCTTCTAGGCACATTTTCAAATTTGCTTAAAATGTAATTTCACGGCTTCTATGAATTGAATTTCAAAATTAAAAAACACACAGTTGACATTAGTAAGTATAATTTGGTTCAATATGATTAAAATAATTTTTTATGAATAGTAACTTTTGAATTTTATTTACCATGGTTAAAAGTAAATAGGGTAATTAAAGGTAAAAATGATATTATAATTACACTTACACATGTTCTAATTATATTTCATAATATTATTTCGACCAAAATAAACCTTAGGAATAAAATATGATCCTTTTTGTCCACTTTTATTTTATTAAGACATTTATTATTATTTTATTTAAAGAAAAGTTAAATGTGTTAAATTCATATTTTTATAACTAAAACATTTTTAATATAATATTAAACATAAGATAATTTTTACTATAAATATTATTTAGATAGATAAAAATATTTCCTATATCATAGTATTTTATTTATACTTTTTAAACATTAAATAATTAAATTTATTTATGACACAATGATAATGCAGTAATTACCTTATTAATAAAAGATTAAACTAATTTATATTATAAATATAAAAATAAATTCAAATTGTGACTTTTGATGAATTACACGAATTTTAGAGGTTAATAAGACATTTTAGGATTTAATTAATGTTTTTTTCCTAAGTAATCGAGTTTTTTGATTTTCATGAAAACCAAATACTAAATAGGGTCAAAATTGAAATAAATGAGTTTTCAAAAAAATATTATATTATTAAATGATATAGTATTCCTAAGAATAGATTTTTCAGCCAAAGGAATTATATAACTATAGATATATAATTAATGAACCACTTGAGGTTTACTTGGAATTTTATAGTAAGTTTATTAAACATTTAATATAAAAATAAAAGAAGACATGGTAAAAGTGAAACTATTTAACTAAGAGTCAAATCTAAAAGATAAGGTTAATATGGTGACTTAAACTTGTCTAAAACCTATTGGTTGAAAATCTTTCGACCCATACCCACATTATCCTCTAAATAAATCTATTTGGATCCATTAGAAACCGAAAATAATTTTATAATAAAATAATATTTCAATATTTTCCTAAAGTGACCCTCACCTCTCTTATAAACGGGTACTTCCCCTTCTCTTAATTTCACAACTACAAAGACATTTGGATATTCCAACACCTTATCAAATATCCTCCCAAATACCATAAATTCGTCCTAGAATCCTTACTTTTAACATAAATCCATCCTAAGAAGCCCTTTTCTTCAAATCAAAATGAAACACCCGTAGAAGAGGTAATTATTTCATCAACTCTTTCAGAGTTCGTTTCTTCTTCAACTTCCTCTTTCTTTGTTGATTTCATACTAAAAAAATAACACTAGTAACTTATACATAATCAGATGTTATTATGAATATAGTATAACCGTATTCATTATTCTATCCATCCTAGGAATGACAAAGTCACCATACGTGTGAACTTATGGCTTATAGTCTCCATATTGTGGTGTAGTTTGTTATTCAAAGCTTAATTATTTGGATGATAATAATGATTATAATTTATGTAAATAATAAATAAAAACCCATAATTATTATGAATATATAATAAACCATCCAACTACATACTATTTCACCATCAATATAATGATATAGTTGCTCGTGCGTACGTACGGCTTACAGTCTCCACGACGCGATGAGATTTCATCCCCCATTTTAACCATTCAGGAATAATTTTCATTTGAGGATTAAAAATATTGTTTCATAACTTAATATAATTCTTGATATGAATAAAATACATCATATCCATAACAAACAAGACTTATGTAACAAAACTTATAAATGAATATGAAACTTTTAACGCCCGAAACAAAGATACTATTAAAATATTATTAACAAAGCAATATTAGAAGATCATATATGATATCATATTTATGTATGTTCATTATTTTATAATTTAATAAAAATTATTTAACAATTATACAGGAGTTTAAGGTACCCTTGAATAAGGAAGAATACAATATAAGGGTTAAATTTCACAATCTCTTTATTATCTGAAGTTGTTTATATGTAAGTATCTACTGGGACTTCTTTATTATCCACATATGTTTTTTTAAAACGTATTTCAAAACATTTTTACTATTTAAAATACTATGGGTTAAATTCATTTATACCATTGTTTGAATTTTTATAAAATGGTTTGAAAGGAATATTTTCATCGCTTTCCAAACAAGGTACTTTATGACCTTTTCGACAAATTAAAAAAAGAATGTTTTTTAACTTATATGGAGGGTGTAGCTATTTTACATCATTATAACACCTTTGAAGATTACCTTACAAAATTATTAGAATATTTTAAAAATAAATGTTTTCATTAATTTTGAATGATTTAAATTTATAAAGAAATATTTTAATCATATAATTTTTGGATTTATTTAATCTATGTCAACATCCTTCGTTGGATTTTACATTGGTTTGAAATTGATTTATTATGATAAAATCATCCATATTGTATTAAAGGTTTTGCTATATGTTTGATTGTGGATGTTATTTTTTATACCATTCATTGTTTATGGTTAAAGTATTTACAATTCTTATGCATGTTTTAATACGAATGTTTATATTATGTTTCAACCTTTTCATATGAGGAATGCATTGGACTTAGTAAGTGATGGGTGGAGACTTCTATAGCTCCTTGATGCAACGGTAGGTCTCATGTGACTAACTAGTTTCTTGGAATATGTCTTTGAAAAAATCTTATTTGTATTCTTGGAACGAGACCTTGACTATGTGTTTATGATGTCCCTCATTATGAATTCTGTCATTATGAAATTAGCTATTAATATTACATGTGATTATTAAAATATTAGAATATCCATGTGAATAAGTAAATGAAAGTATTGTATTTATCTATCCTATAATATGCTTAAGATTAAGTTTAAAAGGCTTGTGTTTTAATCTTATACACTTCTTTTAATGTTTATGCTTAATTATGATAGTTTCTGCTATATTTTTATCCTTACTGAGCATCTGAGCGCACCTCTTTATATGTTTTATTTTTTCCAAGATGTGAAGAATTATATTATTACTAACCTATAGGGAAAGTCTAAGGGATATTAATGTGTTCAATAGAGACACAATGTTGTTATTTTTCATTTCATAATTTAATGTAGAACTTATATATGTATTCAGTACTTCCAAGGCTACTAAACTGATTGGTATGTTGAGACCTGATTTCATATATCATGCCAATGTTATGTAATAATGCACTGACTTTGGGTAACTAGGGTGGGGAGTTTCATCAGTAATGCATCGTGATATCTCTTATATTTAGTACCAATGTAATAAACTAAACACCAATACTTGATTACATTTGAGAGATTTTTATATCATGGAAATCATAGTTGGATTCCAATATAAGGAGGTGTTATATTTAATAAATTTAATTTCTCTAATATTATATCATAAGAAAATTTTCATTATTAGGATAAGAGTAAACATAATTTATGATCATAAAAATATGACAATAATGACTAGTAATAATTCAATTTTAATTTAAAAAATTTATTTATAATTTTTAAATGTAGTATAAATATTTAAAATTATTATACATCATTGAAGAAGGAATGTGAAATCATAGAGAAAAATCAAAAAATTGATTTAAAAAAATAAATGTTATAATATTTATATGAATTATCATATTTCATCAATTTTATATATTTTTTAAGGGTAATTGATAAATTAATTATTTTCATTCTAATTACATTATTATCATCATTATTTTAAATGTAAGGTTTTTAGTGGTCCTAAAAATGAAATTAAATAATATTTAATGTTTAAAAATAATTTTTTAATCATTAAGAAATAATAAAAACCTATAATAACTAAATATTATGGAACATTTTAGAGTCTATCATGCATGTTCAATTTGTTTTTCACTTGGAAATATTAAAATTAATTCCATGAAGTGATGTGCTTCATTTTTCATAACTTTCCCACATATATGGCTATAAATATGGAATTAATGAATTTATAATACTTTTAAGACAAAATTATTATTATATAAAGTAATATATTACTTACGATTTTACCATTTCCATCCTTCAGAAAATTATAATGTCACTTGTGAGCACATGTGAAATACCACCTCCATGATGTGATACAATCCATTTTTCATTACCCCCTCACATGGATGGTCATACATATGGAAAAAATTAATAAATATGAAATTAATAGCATAATTATAATTCTATAAATTAAAATATTGTATACCTTATTATGTTTTCTCCATTACAAAAATGGAAATATCACTCATGTGTAAATGTAGACTACCGCCTCCCTAATAAAATTTATTTCATTTTTAATGTCCATATTCCATGGATGATTCTAAAATTTAATTTAATGTATAAACATGGTAATTATTTCATGATTAATATTATGGATATTATGTAATCATGAACCCTTTATCCTTGTTCAACCTACCAAAGTTGTTTTGGGATTATGAATTGAATGTCCTGAAGACATATATTTAAACTTCACTAATTTAGTAATTAATTAATTAATTTTAATACATTGAATGAAAGGAATAATTATAATTTAATGAACATGAAAAGGTTTTTAGTCATGTATAAAATTTGTTTAATTTTATTATTTTTGAGTTATAGAAATTATGAACTGAGTCAATAATCAGTGTAAGTTATTTTCCATTGAATACTTATTTTAATATTTTCATTTGAAAATATTTATCCTCCACATACATGTTCATCAAATGTTTCATGAATGATCTTATTTATGTTTCAAATATTTTTAATTTTCATTTTGAACTTATTTATAAATTATTTACAAATAAGTAAATGGAATGTTTTCAAATTATTTCCATACATCTCACTTTTGAATTTCTAAGAATGTATAAAAATAGTTTTATCTTTTAATAAATAAAAAACTAACATATTTTCCACCATCATGAAAGTTCATTTCATTGTATCCTAATTAACAATTTTCTATGGTTGTATTCAACTAAAATACATTTCTAAACATTTTTTATATTTTTTATTTAGAATATTGTCAAATGAAAATATAATGCATCCCATGTCTTCAAATAATCGTTAAAATATTATTTTAAGAGTATTTTCATCTATATCAAAATCCACATATTTTTCTTATGATTTATTTGAAATATACTCTAATGATACCATCCACATAATATTTTGGATAATTTGTGATCATATTGTTTTATTTATTGACTAGGGAAAATATTACCATTTTGTATGCTATTTTTTCTATAAAATTGTATATTGTTATTATGTATTTTATTTTTATTCGTTTAACTTGAATGATTAATTCATTTAACATATAAAGTGATGGTTATGGCTTTTTATAACCCTTATATGCATCCAGAGGTCTCATGAGAGAAAATATTTTCTCTATTTGGAATATAAATTACCTAATTATGTATGATTAATTGGTATCATACCTTGATAGTAAGATTATGTTGTTCAGAATTATCCATTCCATATTTATGAAAATATTTATTTTTATCAATGTCATTATTTATATTTTTTTATGTGGATATATTATGTGTCCACGTTAGTGGGTTTTATGGGAATCATTTGATTTTAAAAGAAATGAATATAAGAAAAGGATTTAAAATTATTTTTTTTATATTTTAATGATGAAAGGTTTTTTTAAAGAAATTATGTTTCATGTTTTCTAATAAAACCTTAAAAAAATTATTTTTTTACTATTCTTCTGTGAAACGAATACAAAAAAATTGTAAATGTAGTGTATTTCAAAAGTGCGGGACTATTTTGAGAAAAAATATTATTTTTTGAAAAGTAACAAATTCATATGGGTTTTCAAGTTTTTCAAAAGACTAATTGGTATCCCTAATTTTTATATCACTTAATTATTTTTTGTTTTCATCATACATTTTCAAATGTTTTTTCACTATGATTGTGAATTAGTGGGGAAAATAGAAGGTTAGATATTTCATCTATGAGGATGTGTCATAAATCAAGTGAATATTTATTAAGTGAAAGATGAGTTTTAGTTTAAGAATATAGTTTTTATAGAAAAATATAACATCGATAAAAAGTTTCCACTTTAGATTGTAAAGTACTAATGTGTAGGTGATTTTCATAATTCCCTAAAACAATAAACTGAAAATATTGTTTAAATGTAGGAATGTGAAACACTTGTTATAAATCATGTAATTATGTGTTGATTAAGTTACAAGGTGTTATAGTTGGTATAAAATGAATTTATTAGATAACTTTATAGGTTATTAGGACTCATTTGAGGATATTTTAAGAGTTTTAGGTGCCATCAATGGTAAATAAGTCCAAGGAGTGTAATAAGTTCAAATGAATTCATACTCATTTGAATCATTATGTGATGGGAGTACCTAAGAGAAATTATTTATTTTTAATTGATCCTTAATTTCTATGAAACACTTATGATTAACTTGGGAAAAAATTTTATAGTTAATTATTTTGTATTATTTTCCTTAATTTTAAAGGTATAAATTACCTTTAGGTTTAATATGATATTTTATTGAGGTTATTATTGTAAATTATAATAAAATGGGTATTATTTTTTGGGAAGAAATGTTTTACATTATAGATATCCATGGGAATAAAAAGTGATTTCGTGACTAGGTGATTAAATTTTATTTAAAATATTGTCACTATATTGGGTACATTATATGAATAATGTAAAAAATAAATATTATTGGATAATATGGGATTTTATATGAGAAATAATGTTTGAATTATCTTTTGGTGGAATATGTGATTGTAGTATGGATTTATTATATTTAATTTTATTTATTGAAAGGATTAGTATATTTAGGTTATTATATACTTGGGGCATATAAATTTTTTATATGACATTATGAGTGATTTATGTTATTTATATATAAATGTTAAGTTTATATATAAAGAATACCTGATCACATAATTTTAATATTCCGTATGCGCTTTTAATCTAGTATATGTTGAGGAGTTTTAATTTTTGTTATTTATGGAATTATTTAACTTAATATATTGATGTTATTGTTTTATACTTTTATATTAATGTAATATTTCATCATATGAAGCCTCATTAATATTGGATGTTTTCTTATATTGTGTTGTTAATTTTTTTATTCAATAAAAACAAGTGAAATATCATGTCATCCTATTATTTAAATTAAAATCCATTGAATGTTAAATGTTATGATTCTATCATGAAATATTTATCTGTAATATTAATTTCATAGAGTGAGATATTATATTGAATTTTAAACTATTATAAGAACAAATAAAGAAGTAAATTCAACTTATGAAGTGAAAAAAGTAAAGTACATATAATTTCATAAAATATCTATGTTTATGGTATAATAATTTATCAAATATGTCAAGTATTATTTGGAATGTGAAACTTAAATACAAAGGTAAACATTTAGAAACCCATTTTCCAGCATGAGTCTCATAAAGCTACATGCATTTATGAAATAATAACTTTCACAGTCTTCACCTAGAAATTGAAGTTCACAGTAAATCAAATCCATATTAAAATTTTTATATAATAAAATTAAAATTATTAGAATTTAATTTCATTAATTGGAATAATGTAATAACCATTGATTTTATAATTTTTTATCATTAAATAATACATTTGATCATGTGTTGAATACGAAATATCGAGCTTAAACGAACAATAAAATACAATTATACGATGATTATGACCTAGTCCTTAGTTTGATTGGTATATATAGGAATAAAAATACCAAAAACATATATGTATAAATTTTTCATTAATTAAATAAATAATAAATTATACATTTATATTCAACTATTAGGAGAATAAGATAAATTATTTTGACGTTAAAAGTGATTTTTTTTGTAAAACAATTATTATGTGCAAAATGTATATATATCCTAATAGATAAAATTTGAAAAAAGTGGTAGTGATTATAATAAGGTGAATCATATACCCAAATTAGTGAATTAACATTAACATATTTATTTCTATTTAGGAGGGAATAATAATAAATTCATTTTGTGCATCAAAAAAACATTATTTTTCAAGAATGATTTTTATTTCATTTTTTTAGTGAATATTATAATTAATTTCTTCCACTTTTAGAAAAAAATTATAATAATGGAATCTATTTCTGAATCATCATATCATAATAGTCTTACGATTAATTTTGGGTATTTTTATAAAAGGATTTATTTTTTAGTGAATAATTAGAAATTTTGATTTTTCCAAAACTGTTATTTCATTTCATTAAATCATATATTATAAATTTCCCATTATATTTTTATTATGGAACTAAATTAAAATAAAATATATTTTAATAAAAAAATATAACTAATTCCTTATTAATCAATTTTATATTAAATTTGGGTATAAATTATTTTTTATTCTCAGAAAAATATTTTTCAAAAAACTATTTATAATTTTTTGTGAACTAATACTAATGATGATTTCATAAACATATACATTATTAATATTTTAATATTTAATTATAATTTTTATTCATCTTGTTAAAAAAATTATAAGTATAATTTTATTTTTGGTCACTAAAATAATTTATTGAGTTAAAAAATGAGTTATTTTGATAATACTAAATTAAGGTAAAAATTAAAATTAAATATACATAGAAAAATAACTACAAAATTATCACTTATTTTTGTTTATGGGATTTGGCTTAACCTATCATAATTATTAAACTATTTTTGGGTGACTTTCTTGAAAATATTGGTTGGATACAAAGATAAGGAATTGTTAAATTTAATAAATGCCATTTTATCTCAATTTATATAATTAATAAGTTAGTAGAATTAGGATAAGAGTAAATAAACATTATAAATAAATAAATATAACCATAATTTTTTAATATAATCAAATTTAATGTTAATAATTTATTTTTGATTTTCTATCATTGTATAATTATTTTATTTGCTTATGTAGTATCAATACAACGACTATAAAAGCCATGTTTAAAATCAAATAAATGGTTTTAAAAATACTAAAATTGATAATATTTATATGATTTATGGTATATCAAAAATTTACAGATATTTTATTAGTATAAGTGATGATTTATATATTTGATTATAATTTCATTATTATCTTGAAGAAATTAATGTCAATTTTTTGTGAATAGTTTTCAAATTTACTTTAATTGGGTTTTAATGATTAAAAATCATTATAAAATCATTAAAAAATATTAAAAAACCTATAATAATTCAATTTTAGGGTAAAATTTATTAAATATAATTTACGCTACATTTATGTTCCATCTGATATTTTTAGAATTACTCTCTTGACCCATAAAAGTTAAAACAAATTGGGGAAATGGTTAAGGTTAAACATGTTTAATGAGGGGGTTAAAAAATATATGGTTTAAAATGATACCTAAACTTGTATAAATTTAGTTAGTTAATTATATTTCAACCTTTTCTTCCTTTTATATTAATATAATTCCCTTTTGGGATATTTTAGTTGAGTTATAAACTTATTGTATATTAATATTTCCTTTGTTTTTAATATTTATGCACACCTCACTTATAAAAGGGAACCTCTTCTCCTATCTTCCTCACACATCTTGAGTAATTTAGTTAATCCAATCCTTACTAATAAAACCATCACATCCTTCTTTCCCATCTTCTAGAGATTCTATCTCACCAAAATACCATCCTAGATGGATTAAGTTTTACCAAAAAGGATTTCCCTCCCCATGTCCTAGAGGTTCTAATTTATGTTTTATTGTTTTTTAAAGGCCATTTTAAACTTATTTTGGCATTCATTACAAATGATTATAAGTAATTTTTTTCAAATTTTTTATGTATAACTCACTTTTTACTTATTACAAATGTGTGAAAATATTTTTCTCTTTTAATCTACATAACATTAATATATTTACCCATCTCCATGACCATTCTTTCATTTGAATACTCCATTTCAAGATTCCAAGGTTATTTTACAAGGAATTTTCTCAATATTCTTGATATTTTAATTTAAAATAATATCAAAATATATGGATAGTTTTTACGTCTAACAATAATATATTGAATGTTATTTTAATGTTATTATCTTCAATTCCAAAATAATTTGATGATTATTAATATTTATTGAGGATATACTCTAATGATTACATCGACCTTGTTTCTCATGATAGCTTAAAATCATGTTATTCAATTTATTCAATTGAGAAATTATTGAATTTTCATAATCTATTTTTTCAATAATAAATTTTATATTGCAAATTTATTGTTTTTCTATTCATTTATTTTATATGATGAATGTATTGGACTTATAAAGTGATAGGTTGGGAATGTTATATCTTATTAATGCATTAGTGAGTCTCATGAAACAAATTGTTTTGGGTATTTGGCATATTCCTTGAAAATTTATGTATGGTGTATTAGAATCTAGACTTTATGTTTACATTATCATGTCCAATATTATGAATTTCAAACTTATTGTAGCAACACGGGTTTTTGTCCCTAACAGACTTTGAAATATTTCTACAAATAATTCCAGAGCTAGGCGCGAAGACAGCGTGCGATTCCGAGGCCCGGTGTGCCCGGAAATAATTTTATAAAAATATTAAGTATTTTTTTATACTATGCACATGGCGGGGGTGTGATATCTCCTAAACGGTAGCTCAGAACAGAAATTTGATGGCACAGTTCAGTCCGGAATGTGCCGTTTACCCTAGGCGGGGTGTAAACTTTGCGGGTGCGGGCCTGCAGTGAGAAACGCCACCAGGGGCATTTTCGTAAATAAGTAGCGAAGTTAGTGTGCGAGCGTCGGCTCGAATAACTTCTGAACGGAATCTCGGATGGAAAATCTGAGTCCGCCGTTGCGTTCAGAACGACACGTTTACCCTAGGGGTGACCTTACTTTTGTTCGCATCGGGGGTCGGGTCCGAGGCGGGTTTGGCGTCGGCGGGCAGGTGATATAAATATCAGCGCCCCCCCCCCCCCCCCCCTCGTATCGTTCCTCTCGGCGTTCTTCACTGTTCTTCGCCGCCACTCCACCGAATCGATCAAACGGAGCGCCCACAAGCTCGGAATTCGACGGCGGACGTTCCAGGAGCGCGTAGCGGAAGCTCTGGAGCGCGGATCTGAGGCAGAACGTCGGTGTTTCGCCCGCGAGGTAGGCGGTTTGAGTTTTACAATCCAGGATCCTGTTTTTGTGTTGTTTTTCTTCAAATTTTCATACGGGTTGTATAGTTCGGGTCCCGATCTTTCCGAAACATGTTTCGGATCTGAATTTGGAGCAACGGGGTGCTCCCGGTGGCTCCAGGAAGTTTTCCGGCGAAAACCCGGTTTTCCAGCGACGAGGGGCGGCGGCCATGGCGGAATCCGGCAACGGTGCGGCGGCGGTACGCCGGCGGGGCAGCGGTTTCCGCCAGCGGCGGCACGGCGGAATCCGGCGGCGGCGCGGTGGTTTCCGGTGAGGCTGGCGGTGGTCCGACCAGGATTTTCCGGGGGTTCTTTAAACCCCCGTAACTCGCAAACCGTAACTCCCATTTGCGAGCCGTTTGCGGAGACGCACTCCTTACGTCGAGACGGACCTTTTGAACTCACTTTTAGGGTTTAAGAGTTCGGGATCGTGGCCCGGGAGTTAGAAACGTCGTATAAAATAATAATATTCTATTATTTTACGACTTCGGGCTGTTGTAACTTCTACCCGGAGCGTCTGAATGACGTGCTGTCAGTGGTGTTGAGACCCTGATGGTACGATGGACTTTTTGAAATGGTTTTCGGGTGTTGGGACTGAGAACGGGGTGTGGGCCCCACGAGGTCGGGTTTGGCATTTGCGGAGAAACACAGCTTTTGCACCATGAGTCCGATTTTGGCAGATGATTAGTCGATCCTGTGTGTTTTTCCGAGAGGATCGCAATGGTTCGATCCGTTCGATGAGTTTTGAAATCGAGGCGTGGGCCCCACCTGAGCTGGCTTCGGTGAATTGTACCTTTTTCACCGGGTGTTCATTTCATACGAGCGAGTAGTCGATTCTGCTTGTTTTTTCGAGGGGATCATCGTGGTATGATCCGCTCGATGGGTTTTGGGATCATTGTGTGGGCCCCGCATGAGATAGCTACGTTGAATAGTGTCGTTTTCACCGGTGCTCCGTTTCGGGTGAGTAAACAGCCTATCCTACATGTTTTTCCGTGTGGAATGCGATGGTGGCCTCAGTTTTGGCCTAGAAGGTGTGCAATGTGGTGTTGTGGTGGGTCGCTCGGGTTAGCGAAATTTGGACCAGCAGTGGTGGAGGGTTCTCCCTTGGTTCGTTCCTACGAGGGTTCGTGTGGCATCACAACCTTCGTATGGGTTTGTGATGCTCTCGATGGGATGTTTACTGTTAGAGTTGTGGCATCCCTCCGGTGGGCCTGTAGCGGGATCCTCTAGCATCTTTACCCTAGATCGGGTTCTTGGTATCGCTGTGACTTCTTATTCACGGGTGGTGATCCCCTATCTAGCAGGTTAACCCCGTAGGGTTTGTGGCATCATCGGGAATATGATCCCCTACGTGGTGGTTAGTGCCCAGTAGGGGTGTGGAATCATCGGGTTTACGATCCCCTACTCAGCATGATGTTTATAGTAGGGTTGTGGTATCATTGGTTATACGATCCCCTACTCAGCGCTTGGTGTCAGTAGGGTTGCGATATCGTTGGTTATGCGATCCCCTACTCAGCGCTTGGTTTCGATAGGGTTGCGGCATCATCGGTTCGATCCCCTACATCGTGAGTTATACCAGATAGGGTTACGGTATCGTTGTGACCATCTTTATATGGATGATGAGCCTCTATCTGAGTGTGAAACTTCTGTCGAACGTCATATCGGGTTATGGTATCCCCCAGCGGACCCTGGGAGTGATCCCCTATCTGTGAGAACTACGTATGCCAGATCGGTTCATGGAATCCCCCAGCGGACCCTGGGAGTGATCCCTTGTATCTGAGCTACGTATACCGGAGTGGGTCTTGGTATCCCCTAGCGGACCCTAGCGGCAATCCCCTATCTGAGGAGTTTGGTGGTTATGTTGTTTCAGTGATGTTTCCTCAGTGATGTTATCCGGCGAGTGTGGTCTCTCGGGTGAGCGTCTGAGATGTTTGTTTGGGACCCAATGGAGTGTATCTCTCGGATGAGTGTCATCTGGGATGACAGTGATCATGGGGTGTACTCTTCTGGTTGTGGACAGTTGTTGGTGATGAGGTCGGTACCTCTTGTGGCTTTGTGGCATGAGCTGAGTATATTTGGATTGTTCAAGTTGTATGTATGGGCATACACCTGAGCTGAGCTGACTAGTTGTGTTTAGCCGAGGATGGTCACGAGATGGAGTTTCTCTCTCGTCTGGGTTCCCTCTGGCTGGGATGAGTGGATTGTTTCCTTTCAGTTCCTCTCTTTGGTTTTGGGTTTTTGGGGTGCCTACTGAGTATGTTTATACTCACCCCTGCACGGGATTTGCCCGCACATGTTTGTGTCTTGTGCAGACCACAGGCCTTTCGACGGAGTCCCAAGAGGACCCGAAGCAGGCGGATATGAATGAGCGAGACTGACTGGGGTGTTTGCTGGTGCGGTGCCGAGGGAGCTTTCTGGTGGGTGTTTGTGGCAGCGTTCCCCTCCTTCAGAACAGTTTGGACACGCTTTGTAGTTTTCTTTTGGTGGGCCCTATTTTGCCCTTTTGTACTTCTGTTGTACTCTGGTTTGGGATAGATGTATGCATGCATTTACTTTTCATTTTCTATATCTCTGCACTGTTTCATGGAGGTGTTTGCGGGTGCGTGTGTACAGGTACCTTAGGCTAATGCCTCACATGTGTGTGATAGCCTACTCGGCGCAGGTCGCCAGCCCCAGGCCTATTGGAGGCGGGCTTGGGGATTCGCGGCTCGAGCCCCGTTGGGTCGGGTCGTGACAGAGTGGTATCAGAGGAGGTTCCACCTTTGGGATCTCATAGCGTAGCTGGTCTAGCTGTGAGCTTGGTTCAGGTTTCATAGCGGTAGTGTTAGGATGTTTCGAGTTCGGCTTTCAGGTCAGTGAATCCAGTGATGGTGCGGCGGCCGACGTATCCATACACCAGGACTCTGATAACCTGCCTTTCGACTTGGTATATTCGTACCATGGTCGCAAGGACATAATGGTACATGCATCATATAAGACTGGGTTTTTGGGTTTTCCTTGTCCTTCTTGAGTCATCTCTCCAGATATACTCTTTGACCATGGTGTGTCTTGAATGTATTTCAGGATGCCTCCATGACGACAGCCAGCGAGGGTTCCGCAGCAGGATTGTACTGACGACCGGCCCCATGTAGAGGCTGTGGAACAAGGTGCAGGTTCTGAGGTTGCACCTCCAGGTGGTCTGCCAGTTGAGCCACCACCTGTCGAGCAGTTGATTGTGTCGGCGGTGCATGACGAGGTTGCGCGCAGGCTGAGTGCGTTGCATGAGTTCCAGAGGTAGAGACCTCTAAGGTTCCAGGGTGATCCAGACCCCCAGGCAACTGGTGACTGGCTTTAGGCAGTCACATGAGATTTCCGCCTAGTGAGGACACCTCCAGATCAGATGGTGGTCCTAGCGGCGAGCCTTCTGCATGGTTCTTTCGGGTGATGGTGGAGTTTAGTGACGCAGTCTCATGACGAGGAGACGCTCACGTGGGCAGAGTTTGAGCGGCTCTTCAGGGAAGAGTTCTATCCGGTGACACTGAGGTCATTGCGGATCCAGGAGCTTCTGAAGCTTCAACAAGATAGCATGACAGTGTCGGAGTACTCAGCAAGGTTTACAGACCTGTCGTGCTACTCCCGGAATATGGTTCGATACCCGTTCTTTAGGTCTCAGACCATCGAGCAGGGATTGCGCAGGGACATCTGAGTAGGTGTGGTTTACTTTTGTCTGCCCACCTATGCTGGAGTGTTAGAGCGAGTGTTGGTGGTGGAGAGTTTTCTGGCTGAGCAGATTCCCCCTGTTAGTGTTGGGAACTCGAGGGATGAGAATTTTTCAGTCGGATCAGCATCTGGTAGCCGACGACAGACTCAGGGGTCAGGACGTGGTCGATGCTTCAGGAGGCGACCCCAGGATGGAGGATCTGAGGTTCATGGCTCACAGGGCTCGCATGCCAGTTTTGGTCAGCCGCAAGAGAGGCGGTGTTACGCTTGCAACGGTCGGTTACATCTTGCTAGAGATTGCCCGACCCGACATGCTGCTGAGACGGATCCGGTCGATGGACCACCTTGGGAGAGGCTGCGTCTCGAGCAAGGAGGTCCGCAGGGCGGCGGACATGGCGGCGGAGCTGGTGCAACAGGAGGCGGTGGTAGGCAGTACCAGTTGCCACCACCCCCACCCCCAGGTGGTCCACGCCAAGCTCAGGGAGTTGGTGGCCGAGGGTAAGGACAGCTGCATACCCTGGAGGCAGTCGACCCAGAGGCACCGCAGATGGATAGAGGTACGCCTTGTGTCTTTTCTACTTACTACAGTAGTTTGTCAGACATTTTTTAGCGGTACTCTTTCCTTTTGTTGCTTTCTCGAGTTTTGTTCATGGCGTTTGTAAGACCCTGTGTGGGGGTTGTTCCGCATGCTTCGAATGCGTGAGGAAGAGGGATCCTTCCCCCACCAAGAAGCGTTTTTTTGATGCGATTAAAACAGTGCGGGCGAGTTAGTGCCGCCCAAAGTGGATAGTATTGAGGTGTGGTGGATGAATCCCTTTGACTTATGCGTTCGGGCATGGGAGTTTGTTGGTGAGCTCGTTGGTGTGTGAGACCCAGTTGAGAGTCAAGTCACTTTCCTTATGCTTAGGGCTTTTCGGGGATGAAAAGTTCTAAGGGGGGAGGATGTAGAGACCCGGGTTTTTGGCCCTGTCAGACTTTGGAATATTTCTATGAATAATTCCAGATCTAGGCGCGAAGACGGCATGCGATTCCGAGGCCCGGTGTTCCCGGAATTAATTTTATAAAAATATTAAGTATTTTTTATACTATGCACGTGGAGGGGTGTGATATCTCCTAAAAGGTAGCTCAGAATGGAAATCTGATGGCACGGTTGCGTCCGGAACGTGCCGTTTACCCTAGGCGGGGTGTAAACTTTGCGGGCGCGGGCCTGCGGTGAGAAACGCCACCAGGGGCGTTTTCGTAAATAAGTAGCGAAATTAGTTGGCGAGCTTCAGCTCGAATAACTTATGAATGGAGTCTCGGATGGAAAATCTGAGTCCGCCGTTACGTTCAGAATGGTGCGTTTACCCTATGGGTGACCTTACTTTTGTTCGCATCGGGCATCGGGTCCGAGGCGGGTTTGGCGCCGGCGGGCAGGTGATATAAATATCAGCACCCCCCCCCCTCCCTTATCGTTCCTCTCGGCGTTTTTCGCCATTATTCACCGCTGCTCTGCCGAATCGAGCAAATGAAGCACCCACGAGCTCGGAATTCGACAGCGGACGTTCCAGGAGCACGCAGCGGAAGCTCTGGAGCGCGGATCTGAGGCAGAACGTCGGCGTTTCGCCCGCGAGGTAGGCGGTTTGAGTTTTACAATCCCAGATCCTGTTTTTGTGTTTTTTTTCTTCAAATTTTCACATGGGTTATATAGTTCGGGTCCCGAGCTTTCCGAAACATGTTTCGGATATGAATTTGGAGCACCGGGGTGCTCCCAGTGGCTCCCGGAAGTTTTCCGGCGAAAACCCAGTTTTCCGGCGAAGAGGGCGGCGGCCAGGGCGGAATCCGGCAACGGCGCAGCGGCGGTACGGCGGCGGGGCGGCAGTTTCCGGCAGCGACAGCGGCGGCGCGGCGGAATCCGGCGGCGGCGCGGTGGTTTCCGGCGAGGCTGGCGGTGGTCCGGCGAGGATTTTCCGGGGGTTCTTTAAACCCCCGTAACTCGCAAACCGTAACTCCGATTTGCGAGCCGTTTGCGGCGACGCACTCCTTGCGTCGAGGCGGACCTTTTGAACTCACCCGGGATTGTGGACCAGGAGTTAGAAACATCATATAAAATAATAATATTCTATTATTTTACGACTTCGGGCCGTTGTAACTTCTACCCGGGGCGTCCGAATGACGTGCCGTCAGTGGCGTTGAGACCCTGATGGTACGACGGACCTTTTGAGATGGTTTTCAAGTGTTGGGACAGAGAACGGGGTGCGGGCCCCACGAGGCCGGGTTTGGCGTTTGCGGAGAAACGCAACTTTTGCACCAGGAGTCCGATTTTGGCAGATGATTAGTCGATCCTGTGTGTTTTTCCGAGAGGATCGCAATGGTGAGATCCGTTCGATGAGTTTTGAAATCGAGGCGTGGACCCCACCCGAGCTGGCTTCGGTGAATAGTACCTTTTTTTCCAGGTGTTCGTTTCAGACGAGCGAGTAGTCGATTCCGCTTGTTTTTTCGATGGGATCTCCATGGTATGATCGGCTCGATGGGTTTCAGGATCGTTGTGTGGGCCCCGCATGAGCTAGCTACAATGAATAGTGCATTTTTCACCGGTGCTCCGTTTCGGGTGAGTAAACAGCCTATCCTGCGTGTTTTTCCGCGAGGAATGCGATCGTTGCCTCGGTTTTGGCCTAGGAGGTGCGCAGTGTGGCGTTGTGGTGGGTCGCTCGGGTTAGCGACGTTTGGACCAGCAGTGGTTGAGAGTTATCCCTTGGTTCGTTCCTACGAGGGTTCGTGTGGCATCACAACCTTCATATGGGTTTGTGATCCTCTCGATGGGATGGTTACTGTTAGAGTTGTGGCATCCCTCCGGTGGGCCCGGAGCGGGATCCTCTAGCATCTTTACCCTAGATCGGGTTCTTGGTATCGCTGTGATCGCTTATTCACGGGCGGCGATCCCCGATCTAGCAGGTTAACCCCGTAGGGTTTGTGGCATCATCGGGAATATGATCCCCTACGCGGTGGGTCATGCACAGTAGGGTAGTGGCATCATCGGGTATACGATCCCCTACTCAGCATGATGTTTATAGTAGGGTTGCGGTATCGTTGGTTATACGATCCCCTACTCAGTGCTTGGTGTCAGTAGGGTTGTGGTATCGTTGGTTATGTGATCCCCTACTCAGCGCGTGGTTTCGGTAGGGTTGTGGCATCGTCGGTTCTATCCCCTACATTGTGAGTTATACCAGATAGGGTCCCGGTATCGCCGTGCCCATCTTTATATGGACGATAATCCTCTATCTGAGTGTGAAGCTTCTGTCGAACGCCAGATCGGGTTGTGGTATCCCCAGCGGACCTTGGGAGTGATCCCCTATCTGTGAGAACTACGTATGCCAGATCGGGTCGTGCTATCCCCCAGCAGACCCTGGGAGTGATCCCCTATCTGTGAGCTACGTATATCGGAGTGGGTCTTGGTATCCCCTAGCGGACCCTAGCGGTGATCCCCTATCCGAGGAGTTTGGTGGTTATGTTGTTTCAGTGATGTTTCCTTAGTGATGTTATCTGGAGAGTGTGGTCTCTCGGGTGAGCATCTGAGATGTTTGTTTGGGACCCGATGGAGTGTATCTCTCGGATGAGTGTCATCTGGGATGACAGTGTTCGTGGGGTGTACTTTTCTGGTTGTGGATAGTTGCTGGTGACGAGGTCAGTACCTCTTGTGGCTTTGTGTCATGAGCTGAGTATATTTGGATTTTTCAAGGTGTATGTGTGGGCATACGCCTGAGCTGAGCTGACTAGTTGTGTTTAGCCGAGGATGGTCACGAGATGGAGTTTCTCTCTCGTCTGGGTTCCCTCTGGCTGGGATGAGCGGACTGTTGCCTTTTAGTTGCTCTCTTTGGTTTTGGGTTTTTGGGGTGCCTACTGAGTATGTTTATACTCACCCCTGCACGGGCTTTTCCCGCACATGTTTGTGTCTTGTGCAGACCACAGGCCTTTCGACGGAGTCCCAGGAGGACCCGGAGCTGGCGGAGCTGAGTGAGCGAGACTGACCGGGGTTTTTTCCGGTGCGGTGCCGAGGGAGCTTTTCGGCGGGTGTTTGTGGCAGTGTTCCCCTCCTTCAGAACAGGTTGGACATGCTTTGTAGTTTTCTTTTGGTGGGCCCTGTTTTGCCCTTTTGTACTTCTTTTGTACTCTGGTTTGGGATAAATGTATGCATGCATTTACATTTCAGTTCCTATATCTCTGCACTGTTTCTTGGAAGTGTTTGTGGGTGCGTGTGTACAGGTACCTTAGGTTAATGTCTCCCATGTGTGTGATAGCCTACTCGGCGCTGGTCGCCAGCCCCTGGCCTGTTGGAGGCGGGCTTGGGGATTCGTGGCTCGAGCCCCGTTGGATCGGGTCATGACACTTATAAATTTATTTATTATTATCAATTGTGTTATTTATAATTAAAAATTTAGATATATTTTATGTTTAAGTTGATGGGGTTTTATTAGAATCTTTTGATTTAAAAAGATATGAAAATGTGTATATGATTCAAAATAAATTTTATGATCTATTATGGTTGAAAGTTTCATTTTCAATGATATTTTTTCATGTTTTGTAGTAAAACCACATGAATTATTATTTTTCATTATGCTTTTTTACAAAACGTTTAATGCAAAAAAAAAATCAATTAAGTTTATTTGAAGAGTAAGTGGTTATTTTGAGCTCAAATATTCTTCTGATAAAAGGAAAACATTCATTTGGGTATTCATTTTTCAATGAAATAATGGTTTTTCCTTTATTTATATATCTCTTACATTGATTTTTTTCTCATACGACATTTTGAAACTTTTTTCACATGGATTAAGGATGAGTAGGAACTATTTCATGGTATATATCCCTTCTATAGGTATTTATCTTGAATCAAATATATTTTGTTAATGAAAAAAATTTAAATTTATGATTCATATTTTTGTATAAATATAGATATTTATTAGAACTATCAAATTTTTATTGTAAGGGTTTGATATGTAAGAGTTTTTCCTAATTCTATAGATCTATATACCTAAAAGATCATCCAAAATTATGAATGGTTAGAACTTGTTATAAAACATATAATTATGTGTTTTTTACATTATGAGGAATTATATTTGATATCACTATGATCAGGGTATGTTAACTCCTCTATCCCCATATTCCGTATCTAAAATTCATCTGTCTCTTCCAGCCCTTTTTGGATATACAATAGTTTATTCATCCATCTCTTCCTTTTCTAATACTTCTAGAACATACTTAATCTATGAGAAATTAGTTCATGTGGAATCCCTAGGTAAAAATAATAATTAAATAATTAAGGCCTTAACACCTCGATTGAAATCATCTTAGGAGAATATTAGATGATATTCAAGAATGTTTTGGTAAACAATTGAAAAAATGAACTCCTCTATTGACTAAATCATAATTCTAATTTTTATTAACCCTTAGAGTGATCTAAAAATCTAGTTCATAAAATTTTATCAATTGATAAACAATCAAATTAAATTATAATATCAATCACCATCATAAATTCTCAACTGTTGCACAAAAATATCTCGTAGTAAGGTCACCCTCAAAGAAACATCGAACACATATAGGGAATGAATTAGAATAAAGGCCTTATCCATCACATATAGTTGACACATGGTATTCAAATTATAATTATATCCCTAAAATTTGATATTCTCTATCTCTCTAAATGTAATCATACTACGTATGATATCTCATCAAGTCTCAATCATATATCCAATGCTTCCAAAACATCATAATGTTTTACATATTGATGTCATCCTCTCGTATTACCTACAATTCAAATATATCCCTAACCATCACCTCATTGATATTTATTTATAAGAAAATATATTACCCCATGGTCCACCCTATAATGACATTAAAATTTGATATTTAAGATTTTGTGATATAGTATGTTTTTTTATATGAATGGTAAAAACCTATTATTCTAGTATCATAATAAAATATTTATGTGTTGCAATCGATTTAGGACATTTTTTTAACCTATGAGATATATTTTTATATTTTTTGAGGTTTTTATAATTTTAAATTTAAGATATTATTTGTAGGAATTATCTAAATATATATTATTTGGTAATTCATTATATTATAAATTGTTGTTTTTAAGAATAAATAGTGTGAAATTATGAAATATTAAATTTGGTGAAGATTATGTTGAATATTATAGGAATATAATAATATATTTTGAGAAGTTATATCATGTCCTATAAATGTAATTAATGAGGGTTTTTGAATGAATGTATTAAATTTGATGAGAGAGGAAAATATTTTTGCGTGTTTTGGAAAGGTATTTATGGGGAAAAAATAAATTATTGACCATAATTTTATTTCATATTCACAACTAAAAAAAATTTCATACATATTTATTAAATTTTAACAGTTCTATCAATAGAGAGACCATCAAGGACTAACTATTTCATGAAGATTCAATTAAAGATAGATGGATAATAAGAATAGATGAATAATTGATAGAAATCATCCAAGGATTAAAAATATGAATTCATTATAGAATCAAGGTTGGTGACTCAAAATTATCATCTATTTTTTTATCCAGGTGAATTATGAATTATTTTATTACTTTATTAGAGGTAAATAATTCTTAATAATTCAAGATAAGGATTATAGTGATGAATTGAAACTATAAAATATGAATAATTAAATTAAGTTCAAATGGTGAAAATGGATAAATAGTAGATATAAATATAAAATTTATAGAATAAATAGTCTATAATAACATTTTAAATGATTTCTATATTAATTCATTACTCGTGGGAATTGAAATGTTGTAATTTCATTATGTAAATTATTGTGAATATAATACTTTGTTAATATAATATGAAATTATTTTTATTTATAGTTGGTTGTAGGAGGACTATAATTTTTCTATTTCTAATTTGATTAAAAATAGAGATGATTAAATTACTTTATGTTATGATTAAATTAGTTTTGATTATTTATTATGGTTAAAGTGTGATTTATTTTAAAAACCAGAGAAAACTATTGTTGGTAATTTATTATTAATAGTTTTAAAATATTTTTTAATTCTCCAATTTTAATTCTGATCCTAAAATGAAGTGATAAAATTGAAAATAAATTATGTGGTGAGGGTGGTGGAAATATGACTACTTTCATGGGTTATAAAAAACATGAACATGATACTACCACTCTATAGAGAAATTTACTAAAGTTATCGGGATGGCCTGATATAGTGGGATAACATTTTTAGGACTCTACTCTCCTGACATGATATTCACTAATCCCCTGACCTGATCTAGGTGGTGATGGAAAAAATGACAATACCTCCCCCACTAGAGGTGGAGGGACCTCATTCATCCTTTATGGGGGATCATCTCTACTCATTTGTTCCATTTTCTAACCATGAATCTCTTCCCCTTTTCCCCTTCATTCCTCTTATCCCAAAAAGTGCTAGATTTTTTTGAGGGTTTTTAACTTTTCTCGAACTCAGTGTCATAATTTACTACCTCCTCACTCCACATTAGATTGACGTTGGTCGACTTAATTTTGTAATGGTGACCTTCACTGGACTCATTTGACGGGATCTTTTTGGTTTATAGGGTTTTCATGATGGATAAATAGTTGGCCTCCTTGACAATAGGCACATAAATAACCTCTTCACATCTGAGAGAGATCTGTTCCTAGCTTGGTCTAGTTCCCCTCTTTTCTACAACAGATCTATCTTCTTATTTTTAAAATGGTTAGATGATTTCTACTTGAAATGTTACTTTCTATATACCGATATTTGAGTTATTTTTCTTAAACTCACACTCCCTTTCTAGAATCCCTCAATTATCTGAATATTAGAGAATTTAAATGATTTATTTATTTAATCTAAAAGTAGAAAATGGGGTTTTCCAATCCTATTTCACTATGAATCTATTTTGAAGGTGATATATCAAGAAGTCCAATTGAGTTCGTAAATATTTTTGTAGGTGAATAATTCTTGATAAAAGAAACCTTTTGTCCTTGATACGTGGCTTGATTTCTATTCATCATGTAATAATTTGGGCCACCATAAGATAGTGTGTTGGTGTGGTCTTGTGAATAGAAACTAGTTTACAAAGGTGGATGGGTCAGGTCCTAGTGACAATGTTCTGTCACTTGTGTGTAATCAAAGTTTGAAGGAATAGTCGAACTATGATAGGAATAAGTCTCCACTCTAAAGGATTCACTCCCTAAAGATCCTGATCCAAAGGTGGTGGATGTTTATGGATGTTTAAAATTGGATTTAATGAAGCAAAACATGGTAATGTAGGTTTCATAGGGATTAGAATATATAGATGAATCATGTCCATAAAGTTAGTTGCTTCTATGCATTGTTGCTTTTGTGGATCCCACATGTGGGTAGGCTGATCTAATTAGAAACGATGAAAATTATAAGGAGGGGTCTCTTTTGGTTGAGGAAGAGAATCCAAACCATAATGAAAAGGGTTTGAAGTAAAATCCTAGTTCAGAAGAGTAGGTTCATTTGATAGAATTTTGGCATGGAATATGGTGTCTTAGGTGTTGTTTTATTGGGTGCCTCAGACCTAAACACTATCATCTTAAAGGCCTCATCATTAATATTGGTCATGTGAATTGGATTTCTCTCAAAACAAGAGGTGAGGATAAAGTTACCATACCCTCTTGACTATATTATTGAGGTAAAATCAATGCAGGTCTCCGCTAATGCTAATAAGGGATGGGTGAAATCACTGAGTATGTCGATCTCCAACAGGAGAGATCTGGTTATAAATTTGGGAAACCTTTTTTAAAGGTCTAGATGTCCAAGAACTGGTACAAGACCTATATGAGGAAAAATTAGGTGATGAAAGCTTCATTCAACTCTTAGTGCATAGTTTGGAGGGAATACAACGAAAAGGGCCTCATAGACCAATGAGGAAGAAACAATAAAAGTGAAATAAATACTCAAGAATATGAATTGTTACTAAGGCTAAATAACCCAAAGGGTGTAAAGACTGTTCATACTTTCCCAAACCGATGGAAACAAGGTCAAAAAAATGGTGTGGCCAATAAGGAATTTTAATTAAAAGATAATATAAAGGACCAATTACACAAGAAGAAAATTACTTTTCACGTTTAAAATCTAATGGTGGATTATGGCGGTCCTAAGGGGAAAGTGTGGACTAGTGATAAAATGGAAGTTTCACCTCAGAAAGTAGGTCCTATTGAGAAGATAATGATAGAAAGGGAAGATTCAAAAAAAGAAAAATACTTGGAGCTTATTCTTCACTCTAAGGAAGAATTGAAAGATAAATTTGTCTGGATCAAAGATACAAAGGAGGAGGTAAATATAATTTATGAAAGAATGATCCAAGTTGGTCTAATTGAGGATAAAATGGTGTGGATTAAAAAAAGACTAAATTTTACCATGAGGTTTCAACAAAAGGAAGATAAATGGGGAGGAATATATCCAGACTTGGGACAAGAAGGCTAATAATTTTCAAGATCTTATCACGAGCACTTCAGATAAAAAGTTAATTACACTATACTATGGGCTATATAGGGTTTCTGAATCTAATATTATAAGACTCCTATTTAATAATTGTGTGTCTTCTTTTATCGTTTCATGACCTTGTGGTTTTATCATGTATGGTTTCCCACTTTTTCCTCAGAAGAAATTTTAAAAAAAATAAATTTTAAGACCTTGGAGATGGTTTGATATGATTTGGAAATGAGTTACACAAGCTATTAGACACTTTTGAATGGACCAATGCCACCTATGAATGAGTTTGTTCCACTTTCTCGGAATATTATAACTATTTAGTGTGGGTTACATTTGGGTGTTGTGAATTATATACAAGTTATTCCAAATTTCCATGAGGTTATACTATATTCAACAATTGTAGGGAAATCTAATTATTTATTCAAAATTACTTATAGCGGTTGATAATTACTGTTAGATGAGTTTTTTGTGGTGGTGGAACATGAATATTTCATAAAACCCCTTGATAAACCTCTCTTTCATAAATTGATGAAGGTGTAAGTAATAAAATTTATAATGGACTCTCGGTTTATTTAAGGGTTTATTCACTATTTATTGTCTAGTTTTGTGGTGGTATACCTCTTAATATAGTGAATATGAGGAATTATAGTGATGTGGTGAATTATTCCAGTGGATCAAGTTATAAAAGACCTTGTTGGGAGTATGTTGTTGTATATGTTCTGTGTTTTCAATCCTAAGGAAAATATATTCCTAGTGTCCATAGTGAGAGATAAAATGGATGGTTGGGGTAGGGGTCTATTTTAGAAATATAACCTGGATATAGATGTTATATTTGGAAATGTAGTGTTGGTTTGTGATATATAGTCAGGAATATGTTGTATTCAATGGTGGTAATTCATATTATATATTGGAGATCCATAAAGGGTGGACACTAGGTAATAAAATAACAATTATTGATATTGGATAACTTCCATAATGATTTGAGTTATAGAGATTCATAGTCCTTAAGGGTTGATATTAAATTAATAATGAGAGTTCATATATATGAATGGTGACCCAACCAATGAATAGACTTTTTCTTTTTCCATGAGGGTGGATATTTACATGGAGATACATAATGGAGAGGACACTATAAATGGAAAAATATATGTGATATTATTGTGAGATAATTGTGGGTAGATAATGAATATAGGTTATTATAATAAGGTTAATATAGGTGTAAAACCACTTGTTTCTCTATATTTGGAATTGTGATGCATGTTTTTCTTGTTGATAGTTATGTTTTATGTAATATGATTTGAAATTTTTTTATTTTGTGGTATGAAATTTTTGTTTCTAAGAGGTAAATAAAGAAGCATATAGTCTTTCTGAAAATTGGATACAAGATGAAACATTAATTATTTATTCTCATACTATAAATATACCCCTAATTATTCTACCATTATAAAAGAGGATTACTTGTGGATTTTTTGTTCTAGAACACTGTGTACATGGATTGGTGATCCATCACCGTACTAAAAATTTAATTTTTAGTGATTGAGTGTAATGAAATTTATGTTCGATCAATGGTTTTATTTGGGGGTATTAATGTTTTATTGATTTTGTTATTAACTACACACACAAATTCAATAGTATTCTACACTCACATGGAAACATGAGAGTTCCATGAAATAACCCACTGAGTATATTTATATTCTCACCCCAAATTTATATATACTATTTTGTAGATTTTCTAGACTAGGTTGGTGGTGGTGTTTGGAACCCATATATCTAGAAGAAATAGGCTTATTAGTGAAAATTATTTTATTATAACTTTCTTGAGATATATATGGTACATTAGACATTGAGTTTTGATTTCCTTTTGTAGATTAAACATGTATGATAATACATTTTTTGATATATACTATTAATATATTTTTATTTTGAATTTATTTTATAATATTCCTAGTGTCTTGGATGTTACATTTTAAAATGTTAATGTTTTCCAAATATATATTGATAAACTATTGGTTTATTCACCAACTCATGATGATTGAAAGTGTGATTTATGGGTTATAATCAAACTCATCATTCAATCATGGGGAGTCCTAATACAGATAATTCATGATATAATGATATTAAATATATTATTTTATTACAGTGTTTGAAATAAAAACATGTAAGGGCTTCATGTTTGGAAATAAAATAATGTGACATAAACTTATTTTGTAAAATATCATTGTGAAACCATAGTATTATTATATGGAACCATTGATTAAATAGAGGACTCTGTAAACTATAGATCATTTCTTGAAAATAATATAATAACTATAGAGTGTATTTATAGGTGAAGATACATGAATCATATATCATTTAGTCATTATTATTATGTGATAAATTTTTGGGGTGATGGTTCATTTGGGTTGAATGATGTTGTAGTATGTTCAGGTTTTCCCCAAATATATATTTGGTTAGAGGATGGTATATTTATTTTCTTTTATTCCATTTTTTCACTTATTCAATGAGGTTACACATGATAAGGTTATATAAGAACATAAGGTTATACATCAATGTGTAGATGTAGAGGTTGTACATGCTTAGAAAATAAACATGGGTGAGTTTCTAAAGTATATGTTTCTAACATATAAGGAATATATCACTAGTCTATAGAATAAGAATTTTTTGGAGGCGGTTCTTATAGCATTCCTATTTATCCTTTTATGATACTGTCATCATGTCCCTTTATTTGTCTGTTTTTTGGGATGTTAGATATTAATGGTGTATGATTTGTTTATAATATTGTAAAATGTCAAACAAAAATGATGATATATTTTTGATGATTTTTATAGGAAATTTTTAGTTTATTGACATGTAACATAATAATAATTGTTATATTAATAAAAAAAGTTTATTTATTTAGTATTTTATGGAGATATTAATGAATTTTATGCATTATTATCAGAATTTTATGGTTAATGGGTAGTTAAGTGATTATAATCTCTATTTTCTTTGAGGATAAAGATTATGTGGTAGATAAATAATTTTCATAGAGTATCTTTATTGAGATATTAGATATGTATGATATGAAATAAAAGTCTTTGATGATGATGACATGTTTCCTTGATAGTTATTAGTAGGTGATTCATATAATGGAGTTTGTGGTGGATGTTATTGATTTTAGAATAATTATATGTTTATATGAATACATGGAATATAGAAGTCATTGTAATTTGATTTAATTTCTTTGAGTAGTATATTTCCATCAAGTGGGACCTAGGGATTTAAATGATTCTATTTTATAGGTATATTCGATCAATAGGATACAAGCCTATATTTTCATTATAGTTATAACTATTAATAGACCACCCCATTTGTTCTATCATCCATCATAGTATATTTTTTCCCATCGGTAACTAGAAAGATGATCATAGGGCCACCGATATAGTGTAGTGTTGGAAGACAACAACATAGAGAATATTTAAAGAGATATAATCAAATATGAGGTATATTTTGGAAATAAATATGAATGGGTGGAGGATTTGGAAAAGGGAAACTCAATGTGGTAACAGATCATAAGATGGAGGGACTAAATTTGTTGTGAGGTGTGATTAGAATTCCCAAAAATATTTATTTTTTATTGTTTGAAAATATTTATTCAAATTATTTTATCATCCTCTCACTATATTTTGGATTATAATGTCTAGAAGAGAATCTTTAAAGTCCACTGAAAATGACTACCATCGTGGGTTTTCAAATGATGTTATGCAGGGTGTGTGTTTTGTGCTTGTTCTCATGAAAGATCATTTTTCTTATAACCTATTATTTTAATATATGAAACTATATGATTTTATCAATGGTATATATTGTTTATATTTTAAATAATATTGATTTAATTATTATTTAAAAAGTGTAATTTTCTCTAGTTTTAATGAAAATATTGTGGTGTTTTTAAGGGAGGAAAATTTTTATTTTATCATAGATGGATTGATGCCCAATAGATTACACTTAAGCTGGTGTGAATTATGATTTGTATATCTAATGTTAAAAATGCAATGTTCATCTACTTTTAAGGGATTATACTAATATGATCCATGAATATTTTATGATTTTATATTCAATGAGATATAAAAATTTTGGTATTGAGATATATCTAGTTACTTTTATTATTTTTAATTCTATTTATTATATATGAATAATATAACATCAGTATATGAGGATCCATATTGTTGAGTTACTACAATGGATTTTTATTTATCATTATCTTACTACATAGGTCATTCCTTTATTGTTTATAAATAATTTGTGTGAGATAATGAGGTTTTTATGGTGTACTATAAATGAACCAGGTGAAAATGATATATAAGTATCCCCATTGAAGGATTAATGTATTTTTTTAATCAGTTAAATGGGGTATTTGGTTTCATTAATTTGTTTATGATATGGATTTGATAAAATGTTTGTTAAGGGTGGAGAAATTTATAATAGACCAATTTAGTGTTTTTATGGGATTTTCGTATATATTTTAATTGTTTTGGAGTTATCAATTCTCCAAATATGTTTATAGATCATATTAATAAAGTGTTCTAATAATTACTTGATGTTTTTTGGTTAGTATTCATTAATGGTATCTGATTTTATTATATATTTTTGAGATATTTTATAGAGTATCCTAGTATGGTGTTGGATTTTTTCATGGAAATTTATTTATATGAGAATATAAAAAAAATCAATATGAGTGAGGTTAATTTTTTAGATCATATAAATTTTCATAATATTGTCAGATTGGATCCAGTGAATATTGAGGTTTTAATCTATGGTGCCAATAAGTAATGTTTTTAATATAAGGAGTTTCTAATAGTTGGATAATCACAAAAAGAGTATCAATTTTTTTTCATGAAATACGACTCTATTATTAAATTAAACAAATAAATTTAAAGGTTTTTCATGGATAATGGAGTGTCAATTTTCTTTTAAAACTTTAATAGATAAAATGATGAGTACTAAATTTCATCATTTTCTTAATGAGTGTATTCCCTATGCGGTATATTATGATGCATCTTATCATACATTAATATGTTTATTAATGTAACAAGGAATTTTTTATTTATTATGGGTCTATAAATTAATTCCCTCATGAATATAATAATAATACCTCTGATTTATAGATTGAATAGATTATCTTTATGCTTCACCATTAAATGGATTATTATTTTGGGAAAAGTTTTATTGTTTATATAGATAATAAGATGTTGGTATGTATTTTATTAATAAGTATTTAAATTTACTTAAAAGAAAATAGTAATAATTTCTAAATGAATATGGATTTGAAAAGATATACACCCCTAGAAATGGTAATGTGGTGGCTTATGATTTGAGCTAAAAGTATTTCAGAGAGGATTTTATTTTATTATCAGGAATGGAATTCCCAAATTATGATGAAAACGGATGTGAAATGCCTTAGAAATACATTATCATAATACATAGGTATCCATCTTGAGTAATGGTCCTAAAATAGTTTTGGAGAGAAATTGACGGCTAAATAAATCCCAAAGGTCATGAAACAATTCTCTAAAAAATTCAGCATGGACGATTAGTACATCAGACATCCCAAAATACCTAAAGAAAATATATTTGTATCACCATAGGCCCCGATAGTCTAGAATGTAAAGTATAAAATTTAACTACATGATGTAACAAGACAAAAAATAGCATGATTAGATAAAAAACATTATATATAAATACAATGGCACACAATATAGCATATTCTAAATAGTAACTTAAAATAACAAACATTAGTCTTCGGATTAGATCACATGATCCAACCCACTGAATCATTATTCTTCATATCCAACTCGACCTATACCACATGTCTAGATCCAAGAAAAATCGATATCCATGGGGAAGGAAGGATTCTCTACCCAAGTATATGGAAACCCATTCTATATACGTGGGTTGGGGATGAGTCCAATGACCAAGTAGGAATCCCAAATTCCATAACCATACAGAGTTCTAATATGGTCATGTGTATGTGTATGAATTACATATATAAAGTGTGAAATCATGTATGTGTGACACACCCTCTCTGATACATAATAATTGTAGAACATAGAATAATATTAGTTTGGTTATCATGTGTTGACCAGAACATCATGACATATAACCCTACCTATATCAGCTCCAATATAAAAGGAATATATTTACTAGGAACCATAATATGACACATACCAAATGATATAGAGTAGTGTGTGTTGACAAAAATTATGTCTATCTTCCTCCCTAAGACTCATGGTAGGAAATTGTCCAAACATCGACCCAAAATTCAAAAAAAAATATGAAACGTTCATTCATCCATAATTCTAGAACCATGGATTCTTACTCATGGGTGGTCTATCGTTTATGTATCGCGTCACACCACGAACCAACCAATAGGGCTTTCTTTGACTCAATCATACTAAATAAAGGTCCCACAAGCACATTACCCAAGACTATGATGGAAAACACTCTATAATTTACTAACACGTTCCTTGTCATTTAATACATGGTCAACTAGGCCTTCTCCCTCAAGGAAAGGTCCCTCCAACATCCCCAAATTTATCACTCAATGTATGGTTCAAATTAAATTCATACTATGATACCAAATCTCCCATAGTGATCCTTCAAATTCTTATTTCAACTCAAGGAATGGAGAAGCCTCAAGATCCTCTACCCCATCTGCATCCATCAGAAATCAAATGCATTCAGTCATAAAACATAGGAAATAAAAAATAAGACACACATCTGACCTCACAGCTCACAAACTCAATATTAAGGAAATAGTCTCAGGAGTCCTAGTCCCATACACAATAATCTAATAGGGTCCTTTAGACTCATATCTTCCTTTTAAGGACATTTTTACAATCAATCTAGATTAAATTACCACATTAATATGAAAATATAGTTCTCGTAGGGAATCACAGGCAATATACATCATCATGCAATACATACTCCACGATCAATCACAAATAGGAATTAAAGAAGGCACATATGCATTTTAAAATAGGGTAATTACCCTAAAAATTTTAAATTGAACAAAAATATCTCAACAAATCATCTCGATACATCCTATGGAAATTAAGAAAAATACCACATTAAAATAATTTCAAAATTCATCACAAGCCTTCTCACTCACACTAGGATACTGGAAAAAAATTTATAAATTTTACTTTATAAAACCTTTTTATATTTCTGAATACCATTTCAGACCTTATTTTTCAATTCA
This sequence comes from Viscum album, assembly GCA_963277665.1. Lineage (NCBI taxonomy): Eukaryota > Viridiplantae > Streptophyta > Magnoliopsida > Santalales > Viscaceae > Viscum > Viscum album. The sequence continues at coordinate 1,380,992,621 of OY728160.1, forward strand.
CAATTTCTGATTGAAATTTCATTTTACAGAAAACTCATTTTTGAAATACATTTTAAAAGGAAAATTTGTTTTTATTTTTAAAAATCAACACTCCCCTCCAAATAATTCATAAACATGGCCAAAAACACTTTTTAAAATAGGGAACCCCTAATAAACCATTTATGATAGTACAAAGTCCTTGTTTACTATATTTACACATAGGTTCCATATATCCATATAAAAAATCACAAAAATAAAAAAAAATTAAACAAAATATACTATTGATGGAGAGAAAAGTGAATCATAAACAAACCATGTAACTCAAATAAATCCTTGGTCTGATGCCTCATATGAAATTCTGATGATTTATCCCAAGACTTTTACTAGCTTCCATAAATAAACAAAAACTTGAATTATGCATAAAAACTTGAAATTTAATTAATAATTCTTGTAAAATAATTTACAATTTGACATAATTGATGCCAAAATCAATAGGTATCCCAATGTCGTTGAATCCATTAGAAATGTGGTGCAGTACTCTTCTAACTCTCACCTTCACTAAGGACAAGAAAAATACCCAAAATAAATTTCTAATAAAATTGAAAATTTCATTAAAAATCATGGATAGACATAAGGAAAGTATTTTTAGTATCATGCTTCTTGGTAAATGATAAAATGTGGTTTTAATTCCTCCTCCTAAAATGTTTGGTTCAATCTAGATATGAATCCCTCATAAAGAATAATTATTTCTCCATGATCATGAGAAATAATCCCTCTAAAACCAAGAATAATGAATAAAAATTAAATGATGGAGAATAAATAAAAATAAATATAATATCGAAGGTGATATTACCATAAATCCATGCAACGAAACAACCTCAATCCACCCGGATCAAAGGAATACCATGGATGGGAATATGTGAACCAAAGGGAATCTCCCCCTTCTATTATGTCAATGAGATAATTGGAAACCCAAAATATTTATGTAAAAAACTATGAAAAATAATCAAAAATACATAAACAAATATTTATCCCATAATATATTTAGGGTAGAACACAGAGTTCCGGCCATGAAGGCAACTAAGATGAGACTCCCATCCCTAACTGTGATTTTTTAATGGCATGAAACATTTATCAATAATGTGTATGATGTGTAAGTATACTATACCAAAAAAAGGAAACTGTTATGGTGTGAATCCCTACTTCATGACATTAATATTTGTGCATGTTTTCTAGGCCCCATGTAATGGTTATTCATACCCTGACTAGCACATTTCATGTAATGTATGGCTATCTGCTTCAATTTCCAAAATTCTGACCACCCCTCTAATTCTTTGATGCTCTTATAAACACATGGGACCCCAATTTATTCTTAAACGACATCAAATAAAAAATTCTTAGGATAACCAAATAGTTAGAATTACATTATTTATCCCTGTTCTCAAAATGAACCACCCACTAAAAAAATTGAAAATTCCATCAGGATTTTATCACCCATAACGATGTGTGTTTTCAAAAACTCTGGCCATAATCCTTCTCATCCCCAATAAGTTTTGGTTTTCCTTCTTTTATTAACTAAGACCTACCATGATCACAAACTCAGTGTTAACAATCTGGGTTTCATCTATAAATTCCCAACATGTATCCACTCAGCAACTACAAGCACTAATCCCATATATATATTTTCCTATAAAAAATACTTTTATTCTTGAACAATGTCAACAATTTCCTAAATGAAATTCTTAATGTGGGATTCAATACACCACATCCAATTCTACTTCCATTTACTATTCAATCCTTAATTGGACTATTTTACCCAGAAATAATCGTCCATAACCTCTGATGTACCTCCACTTCATTAAACAACCCAACCAAGGTTCCTTAATGTCCTAAGGCATCACTAAACTATTTAAACACCTACACGGAAGTCCAAACCCAACCATTAGTTAAGCTCCATTGTTATATCCTCAACTGACACAAACAACCATTCCACTCTTCCCAATAGCAGCATTGAGTCTCCAATACATATCACTCTCGAATCATGCTTCATCCATCTAGATCCCATTTATAACACACATTCACTAACCAAAACCACACCCAAAATCTTGAATTATCTTGATCTTCACACAAATATCCTATTATTTTATAAATAATCCACTAACAAGTTTCACTAGGCCCTAACTTTTTCAGCATGAGTGTCTTTCATCTGTTATAGATCTGATTATCCCCACAATATGAGTTCTTTTATCATCAAATTCCATATAAAACATCAAATCTCTATAATCAAAGTCCATTACATTACCATGTGTAATGTATGGACATGATTACTCACTCCTACCTAAAAAATAAACCATAAATCTTTTTATAAAACACCAAGACAATGTGTGACTGAACCCATAGACCCAAAAACATTTAAGTGTCCACACCAGACATATTCTGAGATTATGATTTCTACTGCTATAGGACTCCACTAACAATGACTAATTACAATCATTGGTTCTCCCCACTATAAGAATCACTCATTTAAATAAATAATAAAGTAGTGAAACCCATAAAAGCATAAAAACACACATCAAGTGCATAATTATAGTTACTAAGTCCAAACATATGTAGATATTACAAATTTTCAATGAATATTCAATATATATCACAAATAAACATTCCCATGAATTGTAGAGGATTAGTGAATTCGGAGACTATAAACACAAAAATCAATTTTAAGTAAAACTATTATCATCTCAAACATAATTCTTTATATAAAGTAGCCTTTTAGTCTCATCAAACATAGTATGGTTCTTTATAACATGTGTAAAAATTAAAATATAACAATGGGTCAGATCATATTCTCATTATGTTTAAACATGTGAGATATCAATATATGATCATATGTAATAATATCTTGGGTAAAAGTAAACGGCATAAAAATTTATGGATCAATATAAAATTAAAAATAAAAGTTAATATATCAAAATCATGTTTCATGGAATAGGGAATTAATATATCACAGGATTACACTGAAAGTTGAATTTTTATTCATAAGTCATTCAATCATGCACGAAAAAAAGGGGATAGAAAACCTAAGGCAGTCATAAATAATGTAGACTGACAAAATAATTCCTGAAAATAAGATTTTTTTCATTAAGTAGGGACCCCAAATTGGTGTAAATAATCAAACATTCTCCTAGCCTCCCTTTACTTACTAGCACATCCTCTATGCAATTCCCCTCTCTCCAAGTATGCCTGATATGAGTATTATGATTAATGTAGGATTTTCATTTTATGACGATGTAAATCAGATCCCATTGTATTTTCTTCTATCACTAAAGAACCCTGACTAGAACGGTAGAGTCATATTCAACTTTTTCATGTTAGATGTTGAAACTCCAACATAGAAATAGACCACCGTCTATAGCTTTTTCCTATACACCAATAATGTTTCCTTCACCATAAAAGGAACTAAAACACCGAAGCATTGAGACCCTAGATTCCCTCACCAAGAATCCTCCTCTCATATATATATCAATATATGACCCATCCACATTATACTTTAACCCAATTTTGGGAGGTTCACATTTTATTCGTCTAGCTTGTATGCCACGACTGACAATTGAGATCAGGAAGGATCCTGAAATGATGTTCCTTAGCATCACTAATTTAGATGTATCCTTGATCAAATTCCCCAGTTCCAAGACCATCAATTTAACTCGCACCTAAAAATATATAGCTTAAGGGAAAGTACCTTCCCTAGATTTGTTTTGATCTTCCCACAAATTCCATAAATCCACCACAAAAAATAAATCCATGTACCCTTGTCTATATTCTCTGTGGATCGACCAAATAAAATCATTTCCCTAAATTAACTGATTAGATATAAATCATTAATCAATAAATTGTAGGGATTTATAATTATTTTAACACCCATCACATAATAAAAAATATACATATGTATGTCAAAAGATAATAAAACATTCATTATATCCTCATATCATAACCCATAGAAAATAAACATGTTTCATAAACATATCATCATAAAATTAATAAAACATCTAGAGAAATACTAATGGTTGTATAATTATATCATATCCCTAGTAATTAATTAAAATCCTCAAAAGGATGACTATATTGAGAGAAATTTTTTTTTTAAAATATCATTCTAACATTTCTAAAAAATCATGAGATTCTTTTTGTTTGACAATATTATAACTAAAAATTTCTTGAATATTGAGAAAATACATTCCATTGAAAATAACTAGGGAAACATGAAACCTATTATTCAAATAAAATAATGGTCATGATAGTAAGAAATTATTTTCAAGTCATATACTTTTAATGTATGTAACAATTTCCCACATATGTAAAAAGTAAAAAAAGGACTTATTATTAAAACCATTAAAAGGATTCATTTTTAAACTATTGTGAATAATTTATATGATAGTGGAAATACCCTTATTAAAGAAATTAATATATGGGTATGAACATTTATAAAACATTTTTTAAGAGTAAGAAAATGGAATATAATATCTATTGATCAAAGGGAAATAAGGAAGGATTTTTTTAAAAACAATTCCATGATAATTTTAATTTCAAAAGGGAGAAAAATGGTTCTGATAAATATAAATTACATGAATAAAAATAGGAGAATAAAATAAAATATTTTTACTGGATATGATCAATAAAAATTCCATTAAGTGAAATTTAAATTATTAAATCCTAAAAAGAAATGAGCTTGTAACATAAATCCATTACCTCAAATCTGAAATGACTCATAAGAACTCTAACATAATATATAATAAATTTATATTTATTATAAATGTATAATAAAAATGTTTAAATACATATAATATAATATATATTAACTAATTATTACATTTCAACACCATTTTATTAATACTTTTTTATTAAAAACATCATTTCCACGAGTTAACTGTTTCATTTTTCATGTATGTTATGGTACGTAAATTCTAGTCCTTACATCTTGATCATGGTTCCATCATCTAAAAAATGTTAATAATCATGTAAATGTAATGTATATTCATTATATTCATATTTATAACCATCCATAAAAGATATATATAGATAAATTATTTACACCATTCATGGGGATGGTAGTCCGTATGTATACATAAATGATGTATTCATATTCTTATAAAAAAATGAAATAAAGATAAATAATAAAATTTATTTACCAGATCATAATTATATAATAATTTCCTATATAAAACTTAAATATATCCCAATTACTATCTATTTTTTTAGGAAATGAAAAATGAATCACATCATCTGTGGTGGTGGTAGTCCACACATATGCACGAGTGATGTTATCATTTTTCCAATGGATGTTCATGTAATAATGTATAAAATATATTGTATTTATATAATTAGAATTATTTCATAAATATAATATAAAAATATTAAATCCATCATAATTTTTAACCATAAAATATGGTGATGTAAAATGAATATTATCGCGACATGGAAGCAGTATTCCACACATATTCATGAGTGATACATTCATTTCTCGTTTGAGAGAAAAGATGTGGTAAATGATTTTTCTTTCATTATAATAATATCTCATTATATTTATAATACTAAAGTAATCATGTTTTGATAGATAAAATAGTATTAAATGAGGTTGAAGAAAAAATAATATTGAAAGAGGTCCGTTAATAACTATATCTCTTTTATGGAATATGGAACACCATGGTACCCAGAAACAGGTATAGAGATTCTTTGTCTTAAAATTTTTTAATTCCAATTCATTCATATATTCATGGAAGTGTTTTGAATCTTTGGTGTAATTATTAGGGCATGATTAATTAGGTGGAGTCAAAAAGATTGAATATTCAACTAGATAGCATTTCTATATGTCTCTAGGTACAACTGGATAACCAGTGGGCTTCAATTAGCAATCTTGTAGAAGAATTATCGGTATAGGATCTCATTCTACACCCACTGGTCAATCAGTGAGTCCCAAAAATATCAGGGGTGACACTTATAGGTGTAATATTTTGTAAGGTATAAGAGATATTTTTATACCAAAATATTTATTTAACTCCTCTAGTCCTCCTCACTCAACTGTAATTTCAATTCTCATAGTTTATGGGAACCATATAATGATTTTTTAACCCCCTTTCTTAGTTGTTTTTTATCAAAGTGGTAATAATACTTGATATTCATTGGGTGTAATATGTTAAGTGGAATCAATTCCAATTTATATTATTTTATACATCTTCAAGTATTTTATACCAATTGAGACTATATTTATTGATCTATAATAGACATAGAGATTACCATTGTTTCCATCATATGTAGGTTCTTAGGAATCTCATGTATTCCTCTCCCAACAAAGGTCAATAAGGAGATGTCATCTTTATCACTCTTTGTGTAGGTGTCTCCATCCTATTGTATATCCCTTATAGACTTAGAGTTTCTGTTATGATTTTCATTTTTTTGATTTATGAAGTTGAATATTGAAATTTTCATTGATATTTTAAGGGAAAAAAGTGTTACAAAAATGTTTTATCTTTGAAAACATGATTTATTTATGTGATGTGTTCGATAAAATACATCAATGTTAAATTTTAAGTGAATATTGTTTTTTAATAATCAAAGCATTGTGGAATCACAATATAAAACTTTTAATGAAAATTTGGGAATGGATTTGAAATTTATTTTCCATAGATTTTTTTTTTATAAATGATTTCATTTTTCCATGAATTTAATGATTATGTAATAGAATATTTTTAGATCAAGAAGTATGGGTGAAACTGAGACATATAAAAAACCTAACGCAGTTATTTATCCCAAGTTGTGGTGATCCTAATGACATAGTGTTGGTGGCTAGCCATTCCAATGGATTGAGGTTCCCATACATTAATATTTAATTATGTCGAGTACTATATCACGGTTATGTTGGTTATATACACACTCATTTCATAGATAATCATTGGTGATCTATGGATACATTACTTTCATAGTTGTTTGTCATTATTATTTCCCCACTAGATCTTGATATTTATATTGATGATTGAAAATTATTTCTTTAATATATTATGCCTCTGGAATTATTGTGATGTCATATTATTCTTTTTATTGAATATATAATGTTATTGAAAAGAAAACCAAAGGATAAATGGTATGTAGAAAATAATTTCATTTGAAATGTTATAGAAATATCATTTTTATATGAACTAATTAATGCATGTGAATATAAGTTTTATTGATTCTTCATGGTATCTTAATGATATTTAGTTCTCACACTATAATTTTACCTTTGGGAATTCTTATCCTCTGTTTACTAAGATATTGGTAAAGATAATAGAATCATGTAGATGAAAAATTTATTGTATCATGTTTCCTTTCATGTTGGTGGTGATGGTGGTGACATGTGGTCAAGTAGAGTTAGAACCATATGTTTCTTTAGGTTCCATATTTATGGTCTTACAATTTTTTATTAAAACCTTATTATCCACTTGTTTTATTTTAACTTTTTGTTGGTTTTTTTCACATATGACATTATATGGATATCAGTTGTGATACCCTGAATGTTTTTATATTATAATATTATTTGTGGAGGGTGAAATTATTCCCAAAAAAAATTTATAATGCATTGGTGATTATCACAAGCCTGTGGTGATGAAGAATTTATTTAATCCCTTTTAGTTGGCTAATTTAGATGACCTTATGGGTTGACCTGGGTTGGTATATTATAAATTGGTATCTGATCCTCATGTTATGTTAGAACCTAGACTCATGGTAACCTATAACCAACTTATGTTTGGGGGTTTTTGATAGTCTAGAGATAGGATGGTCAGAATATTAGAGGTAGTGTGGGGTTGTGCCTAGCTATATGTATTTCATTAAAAAACACGTGTTTCCATGGGAATTTAAGGAATTTTTTAGAATCTAGGTTTATAGTTTTTTCATCTTGGATTTAATTCATTAAATTTTTTTATTATAAAGTAATAAAATTCTAATATAAATGGTTTCTATATAATTATTTTAATGATTATAAATCCTATAATAAGAACACTATAAAATATTATAGAGGAAGATACAGATAATTACCTGCAAGTGGATCCACATGTTCACTCATCTTTGGTGGAAACTATAATTCTAATGATCTAATTTATTGGGAACATCACTAATGATGAACCAAAATGGAATTTGGGATATGATTTAGAATTCACTAATAAGAATCCACTGATATTCTCTAGTAAATATGGTTTAAAAGAATCCAAATAATTGATTGGGAGGCTTGAGAGTATTTATACTTCCTAAAAACAATAAAAGACTAAAAATATGATTTTGAAATTTATGTTCTATAAGTATGAGAAGTATGTGGTGAGAATCAATTATGAAAGGCTTGTTTCATAAAGATCTCACTTGGACTACCTTTGAGAAATACATCAATATATTGTTATATCCTAAGACACTGAGAGTAGTTAATGCATTAGAATTTATTACATTAGAGTATGTAGATCATTATTTCCTGGAGTATTCTACATCTTGTTTTGAGTTAGTGAACCTACCTTCAGATATTGTTTCCAATTAATATCACAAGAAATAGAGGTTTGATATGGATTTAAGGCCTTATATTATGTCTATTTTAATATGTATGTGCCTACCCACCTATATAGAGATTTTTATAATGAATATATAGTTGAGGTCGACATAGAAAGAAGGAAAAGACTCTTTAAGGAATCATTAAAACTAGGAGATATCCATAGATTAACTTTTATTTATATAAGGAACTAGGATGATCGACACTGAGGTGGTGGAAGGAGTGTTCAATGAACATGAGGGAAGAGTCAGGTGCTCTATTACCATTGTGGGGGAAAGGGAAACCTCAAACTTTATTATAAACAAATTACCAGGTTGTGTCACACAAGTGGTAAATTTGGAAATCCTTAATGATTCTATGAGGGAGACTATTAGTTTTGTATAGATTAATCTACCTTCACAAAGGGATTTGAGTTTAAATCTGAAACACACAAAAAGGGGTTGGATCTTAAAATCATTCCAAGGGTGATTTTCAAGTGGTGAATAAAGGTAAGGATAAGTCTTTAAATTTATATATATTAGGGTGTGAACAAGATGAGTTATAGAGAAGATAGACTAATATGAGTGTTATAGTGTTTATTGAATCTTATATGGTTATGTATTTTTTTGATAGTGATGATACTCATTTAGTTATCACATCCAAAATGAACGATGCATTGGACTTGTGTTTTAAGATTATACGTTTTTTAATGAATCATTCCAATCCTTTGTGATAAGAAGTTAGAGAAACAATTTTAACTTCTTGACTGTCATGTGATGATCACAAACCATGAAACCACATGGAACTTTTTAGTTATTGATCTTGATACCTTCGATATTATCATTGGAATAAATTTCATGATTATCTATAAAACCAAGTTTGATTTCTATCATAATCAGGTAGAATTTATTTCTTTTTATGAAGTTAATAATATCATACAAGTTTAATGTGATATGAAATTTGGGAGATCTAGTTCTTCTAGTCTTTAAATTTAGATTATTTCCCATATTTTGATATAGTAGATTCCTAATTGCTTTATCCATGCATTAGTTTTCTTCTTGTAGTGGTGGTGAGTGAGTATCCAAATATTTTTCTAGATGATTTCTCTATAATACCACCTCATATTGAAGTTGATTTATCTATAGACTTACTTATATGGATGATAACTATTTATTTTACTACCCATCATATAACACCAACTAAATTGATAAAACTAATAGATCAACTAGAGGATCATGATTAAAGGGGTTTTATTCATCTTAGTGTTTCACCTTGGGAATACCTAGTTAATTTTTTAAAGAGGAAGGATGGAAGTATTTAATATTATGCTCGTTACCTGAAAATAAACCAATTTATAGTACCAAAAAAATATACATTTCTTATGTTTGATTTCATTTTTGATCATATCAAACGAGGCTAGTAGTTTTTGAAAATTTATCTAAGATCAATTCATCATCATATTAGGGTTTGAGATGATGATATTTATAAGAAGGTATTATGGATCATGGATGGGAATTATGCATATTTGGTTATTTCATTTTTTCCTTACTAACTCTCATATGATGTTTATGGATTTGATGAATTAAATCTTCCATCAGTTCATGTAATATTTTGGGGTTTTATTTGTATAATATAATATTGTTTATTCCAAAATAGAATAGTATAATTATGATAATTTGAATATATACCTTGAAATAATGAAATATAATCCACTGTGAGAGAATCTATCCAAATGTTATTTTTGAATTCATGTACTGAGATATCTATTTCATTGGGTTTCTACTAAGGGTATCTTAATGAATCCTTAAAAGATTCAGGCAGTGATGTGTTGGGTGTATCTTAACTATGTGTTTGAGATTCAATGAATCTTGGTAGTAGCTTTCTATTAAGGGAACATTGTTTAATTCTTCTCTAATATCACTTCTCCTATGATAGAATCGACCTATAAGGGTGTAATGTTTTTTTGGAGCGATTAGTTCCAAATATCTTTTGTGGAATTGAAAGTGAGTTTGACTAGGGTTTCATTCATGAATTTTCCTCAACTAGGTTATGGTTATTATGTTTATTGTATCACCTTAGGTATGGGATTGGGTTTTGTTAAGATGAAAGTGGTAAAAGTATCATCTTATGGCACTCCTCTATAATTCAATCATGAGAAGAACAATTATGAACTAACCCATTGGGGCTCTCTAGGCCAAAAATGAGCTGATTGTCACACCCCAATTCCACCTCCACTAGGCCAAGGGACAAAGACAATAACCTAGTAGGAATATCACACTCATGGGAGTCCTTATACTTAGATACAAATATGAATAGACTGACCAATAATTCTCCAAAATCATTCTAGAAGATGAAATACAACTGACACAAAATGCATGCATACATCTATATCTGATAATCAAAGTAGAAACAAAGTAATGGAAAGTATAAAAAGAAAAATATAATCCCTTAAAAATATTAAATGAAGTTTAACCTACTACATGGAGGGGGTTTTATTCATAGGAAACACCTACTATAAACTAGGGCTTATCTAGCTCCAATATTCTATGTTTGTAACACCCTGAGATATTGTGAATTATTATTTTTGAATAAATTTATTTTTTTCAATATTTTTCATTATAGGGAACAAAGAGTTTGGTTTTGATTACACACAACACTGAGTTTAGATTATGTAACACACAACACTGATTTTAGGTCTCATTACACATAACAGTTATTTTATCTTTCATTACACTCAAAACTAAATTTATCCTATGTTACATGCAACACTAAGTTTAAATGAAACGTGACACACAATTAAATTAATATTATTTAATATTATTATAATCGACTATCCATTGGAATAAATGGTATGAATATTATTAACTAATTTATGAAAACATATGGTTTTCACTTGTATATAAAAGTAATTATTTATGAAAAATTAAGGGATGTGAAAATAAAAACTATTTGAATTATTTTGAAAAACTATGTTTATGTATAGAAACTTTAATTACTTCAATAAATTGAAAAAATGATATTTGTAGAATTATTTTAATTAAATATATATTATATATTCAATCAAATTTATTAAATTTATATTTTGTTTTTTTATAGAAAATAGATAAGAATAAATCCAATTTTACGCTTCAAATTAGTATTTTTCTAAAAAGCGGTTTTTTCATATTTTTCACAGTTATTTTAAAATAATTTTTTGATAATTTAATAAAAATTATTTGATAAACTAAAAATGATTTTTCAAATTATAATTTAAGGATTATATTAGGGTGTTTTTTTAGAATTTTCTTAGAAGATAAATTTTTTATGAATAGTGAAAAATACATGTCTTTATTAAGAATTTTCATTACATTTAAAGAATTCAAAAATAAAAAAATTATTTTAAGATTGTTTTAATGGTAAAATTATTTCAATTGTATATCTATTAATTCAGTTTAGGACATTGGAATCAACTTTGTTTTGAATTTTGATATAAAAACTTCTTAAACTTTTGAACATTTTTTCTTTCAAAAAACCACTTTCTCATTGCTTTTGGGGGATTAATTTTAAATTAAAATTTTCTAATTATTTGAATATAATTAAGAAAAATGGATTAAATATTTAGAATAATATTAATTTTTGTGATCAAATATCATCAACTTAATTTTTTACAATAATTAATAGTAAAAATTCTAGAAATTATTTACCCCAGTTAAGATATAAATTGGTTTACCGGGGGTTAAACTTAAAAGATAAGGGTTAAAATGACACAAAAAATTTCCAAAACAAATTTTATGGCCATATATCAGCCTTATATTTTATTTTCTAGATGAAAGACCATTTTTAAGGCTTTTTCATGTGAAAATGTGGGTATAATTTTTATTTTGAAAAATTACAAGTGTGCCGCTCACCTCACTTTTAAAAGCAAACCCCTTTCTCTTTTCCTCTTCCCACTTACAAATCCATTTAGTTTATCAATTAACTAAAAATATCACTTCATTAATTCCCTACTATCATCTAAGAAGAATTATTTTGGTCGTAAATTTAATTGATGAATCCGTTTTGTGCAAACTAAAAGGCGTTGTCCGAAGAAGAGGTAACGTCCCTAACAGGGCATTGTATTTTATTTATTCCACCACCACAAACAATTATTATTTAACCATGATGATAAAATATCCTTATTATATTAAATATAATTATATGTTATTATATTAATGTAATAACCTAATATATTATACTCTTCCATCAAATTGTTTATGAAATCGTCATTCATGTGTATGGTGAACTACCACCTCACGAACTGATGTTATTCATTTTACATCACATCCTCTAATAGCTAGATATAATGATGGATTTATTATTTATATATGATTATTATGGTATTATTATAAATATATAATAATTATGCCACATGTTACATATTTCCTTCTATTCTTTGTGAATACGATAATGGTGTTTGTGTGTACAGAAGACTACCATATCATGAAGCGATGTGATTTGTTAACTTTTACATATAATGTAATAAGGATTTGTCTAATAAAAATATGTGGTATATAGGAAATTAAAATTATTATATAATGGTAATATATTATTTACCTTTATTTCATTATTTTCATCAGTAAAATAGAAATAGCATTCATGAGTATGTACAACCTACCTTCTCCATAAACATTACCTTTCATTTTCTATCTCTAATATTTATGGATTACTCTAAATAAATATATACTGAATATATATGATATTAATATCATAGTTAAAATTATGGATATTGTTGAATCATGATCAAAGTAGGGGGTCAAAAATAAAAAAATAAAACATACATGAAAAACAAAGCAGTTATTGCCTAAAGCATGACTTTAACATGAAATTGTTTATATATAGGTAATAAAAGGTAATAATTAAATCCTATATGGTATTATATATAAAATTATGGTTATTTAATATATTTATAACAAAAATATATTTATTATACAGAATTTTAAACTGTATAATATTAAATTCAAGACCAATGGTAAGGTATTTCCATCTCACTTTTAATTTCTATGATACACATGCCATATTCACCAATTGATTATTTTATGTGGTGTATATGCTGCACCTAAATTTATTTTATGATTATTATCCTAAAAATTATTAGGATTTAAATATCCATTTGAATATCTATGTTTTATTAGGTATATGGTATAAAATTTACAAATGTGGTAAGGGTTTCATTATACAGTCTCATCGTTTATTAGGTTCGTTTAGATTTATGCTTCCGATAATAAAATATTATGATCCATCTCTCAAGAAACTCAAGAAATTTTTTCCCCTCTATTAATATCATAATAACACATGGTTTACCTTCATTTTCATCTTTTTCTGTACTCAGGTGTTTAAAATAATGGCTTTTAATGAAAAATGACTTTATTTCCCTCTGGTCAAAAATCATTTTTCTTCCCAAATTAGGTTTTCTAAAAATGTTTTAAAAAATGTTTTTAATTCCTAAAAATTATTTATTAAATAGATTTTTACCCATGTTTAACCTTTTTACAATATCATTTGGATGGAATCCTCTTGTCATTTTCCAACATTTCTCTCTTGTATTTTAAAAAAAATGAAAGGAATATTTTTTTAACATTAACAACATTAATGGAATTTTCTTCCATCATGAACAAATCATTTTTCAAAATATGTTTGTAATATTCAACGTTTATTTTCAGTGAAATTTATTTCCAAGATGTTTTATGAATTTTTAGTTTTAAATATTGATTTTAAAAATGAAATGTATATTTTCTTCCTCAAATGTTTTAAATGATTTTTAAATCTTTCTTTATATGTTTACAAGGTTATTTATAAAGATTATTTTTTAAAAAATATTTTATTTTGAAGAAGTTGTTTTCAAAGTGTTAAATATATATTACTCAAAAAAATATTCCTTGTGATATTTCAAAATCATTTTTCATAAAACATGACATTGTTAGATGTTACTTATTCTTTATTGGGGATAAGATTGAATGAAACACTCCTTTTTATTTAAATAAATTTTAATGTTTATTTTGATGAAATTTTTATGAAACCAATTTATTATTCATGGGTTATTCAATGTTGAATTTATGAAATTTGTATCAGACCTTTTTTCCTTTACACAAGTTATCATGTGATGATATGATGAATGCTTTATGATATTGTGGAACACATAAGTATTGTTTTTATTATGATATGGGTGGGACCTATATCTTTCAATAATAAATTTGTTAAATATTTATATCTCATGGGATTTAAATTGGAAGCACATTGATGAGATTGATCCACTATGGGAAATAGGTGCATCCTGATCCACTCTGGGAAACTGGTGTGTCCTGATCCACAGTGGTAAATATCTGATAATTCCCAATCCACTATGTTGATGATATTGGTATTAAACCATGATATATGAAATATTTTTCTATATATATGATGTTTACACACATTTATGAAGTTAGTTTATTGTTAATGATTAATATATGATTATTTTTCACTCTTTTCTTCCATGTTTTCTAAAATGATAATGTTTTATGACATGAATCTTGTTTATGATCTATGAAAGGTTAGGTATATACATCCTAAGTTATTTTCAGGATCACATAACCTTATTATTTTATTATTATTTCATATTAACATATATTTATGTCTTCTATTTTTACGTTTACTGAGAATCTAAACTCAACCTTTCTTAGGTTTCCATCCCCATATTATTAAAAAAGGTTTAGGTAGGGTATTCCTAAGAGGAGTACTATGGGAGAATATCATTCTGGTAGATGTTGAAGATATTTTATGAAATAAGATGACTTTTTTATATTATTCAAAGGAAATAAATTATTACCATCCTCAGTCAAGTGATTATGAAATGCATTGAATATTCATCTTAAAAAGATGTGATATTTTTTTATAAAATCCTCAGTCAATATAGTTTGTATCAGAGGCAAGGTTTAATCAATATTTTGAGATTTTGATTATAAAAACATTAATTGTATCCCTATTCATATTTAAAATTATATTTCTTTGGATATCTCTAAGGATAATTCTAAAAATAATTCTAAGAATATGAAAATATATTGTAATTTTGGTGAAGGATTGAGTAAGGGGTTTCTAAGAAATTTCATCCCTATCTGGATACTATAAGTGGATTTGGTTCTAGAATAGGCATAAAAAAAGGAAATAACTCAAAAATGGTCACATTGATTAAGAATCAATCATCACCTGGTTCATGACAACAGTCCTTTCTGCACACCTAGTTTGACACTATAGGGGGATATTTTTATGAAATTCACAAACTCTTTACAGATCGTCGTGTAGGATTTATAATATTACTATAATTGACCTATGTTAATCTTAAGGAAGCCTATTTTGAAAATAAGGTTCCTTATTTTGAAAATAAGGTGTCCTAATTTTGAAATCGTATAAATGATGTTTCCTGATTATGTGGTTTTCCACTATAATTAGTGTTTCTCTCACTATTCCTTTGGGCTTTATTCTAAATCTAGAACCCAAAGGAGCCAAGTTAATGGTTAGTTTAATAAAAATGAAATTTTTTTACTCCTGAGAAACCAAACTTTATGGTATCAATAATGAAAAATATTGTTTCCATGTTAACAAAAATTTCTCAAGCTATGAATCATGGTGAAGTTCCAAATGATCAAAAAAGGTAACAATGTTCTATTAAGTCCTTCATAAAGAAACAACTTCTTTATTTTAGTGGTTGTGATGATGTACTAGTTTCTGAGAAATGGATCAGTACCAATGAAAGGATATTTTCATTTATTCAGTGTCTTGAGAACAAAAAATTAATATTGGTTTCTTACCATTTTGAAGGAAAATCTGATCAGTGTTAGACTCTTATTAATAACATGAGGGAACATGAAGAAATTTAATCTATGGAATGGGAAGATTTTAAGTATAAATTTCACTATACATATTTCTTGTATATTCTATAAACAATTATGGGGAAGGAATACCTTGATTATAAGAAATAATAATAATGAATCTATTGGTGTATATGTTGATAATTTTATAATTCTTTAATGCTACGCTTATGGTTTAATCATTATCCCTAAAAGATTATTCATTATATAGTGGCCCAAAACCAATAATTTGGATTCCCTGAGCTATAATAATCTTTAGTACCTAAAAATAATTCATTCAATGTTTAATGATGTTAGAAATTGATATTGGACATTCCCACCATTCCTATGTTTTTTATAAGAAAAGAAAGATCTAGTCTCATGAAAATGTAAATTGTAGAATGAAAATATAGCCATCTTAATTCTAGAAATATGGGAAGAAGTAATAAGGTAATTACTTGAATGAAAATAGTTGGTGATTTAATTGTGTAAGGGTGGGTAATAAATACCATGAATTTTAAAATGAAATTAATGGTATGGTTAATGAAATAAAGGAGAAGAGAAATATAACTAATGAACCAGCCACAATCTAGTGTTTTAGGTGAAAAGATTTTATGCATTATGAAAATCAGTTCCCCAATCCAAAGGATAATATGGATGATAAGCCAAAACAACTGAAGATAGAGGGAAAAAAGGTAAATATTATTTAATCACACTGGATGAAGTGAATTGTGATAATTAGGCACCCTTATTCTCCCTACCATTGATTGGAATTTCATGTCTGATTTTGTAAAAATAATCCTTAAGAAAATATAAGTGGTCATCCTTTAGTGAAATTTCATGTGATTATCTCCATCTAAATGGATTTTGGAATAATTAAATCACATTTAATATTATCACATTATATGGATAAACCCAAGATTCTAATGAAATTATTTCTTTATAAGATAGAATCTTTTATAAGGAATAAATTGAGAATTAATATTTTGAATTTTATATTTCTTCATATAGGATTAACTTAAGAGTTAGGGATACCAACATGGGTTTTTGAGTTTATGTTTGATCATAAGTTCAAATTCATTAACAACACTTTGTAGGTTTTATGTGATGGGATTTTAATAATATGAAGGAAATTTTAAGCGGAATTTGTGGAAACACAACCCTTTGTTTTTGTTTAAATTTTAGTGATAAAGTTATTCAAAGAAGAATGCATTTTCACTTTGTGGGAATCTAATTAATGGTATTGGTAACTATTAAGGTTTATATTATCATTTATGTTGAAGAAATTATGTTTTTTATTAAACCACCTTATGAATTTATCCCACATAGTTATTATTAAATAAGACTTATCCATGGATCCTCTTTTCATAATATATAATAAATAATAGGTTAGGTTTCATGGATTAAAACATTCAATTTAATATCATTGAGATATGAATATTACCTTAAATTTTTTGTTAACACTTCAATAAGATCATGATATAGAGTTTACTTTCATCAATGTGTATCATCCTCTGATAGATAGTCGATCTGAGAGAATAATTAAAACCCTAGAGGATTGATAAGACCCTATTTTTTGGATTTTAAAATTGGTTATGTTCAACTCATTCAGTCTGGTTTTCTTGCAACAATATATTTCACTCAAACAATTATATGTATCCTTATGAATCCCTTTATGAAAATAATTGTTTAACTCCAATGTGCTGGAATGAATTTATAGAAATAAATCAATTGGGACCTAAGCAGGTTGATGGTATGGTAGAAAAGGATAGATACATTCAGAAACATATAAAGAAAAAAATTGATAGAAATTTTATTTATATAATCATTTAAGCGATCTATAATATAAATTTGGTGAGAAGTAATTTCTTAAAATTTCTCCATGGAAGAAGGAAGTGAAAATAATCCCTTAGTATATTGGTCCCATTGAAATTTTTTATCATATCAAGATTATAGCTTATCTCTTAGAGCTTACAAAAAACATCTATCAGTTTCATGATGTATTATATGTATATATCTTGAGGATAAATATACCTGATCCATAGTATATACTGAACTTAGTGGTCATACCACTGGATCCTGATCTTTTTTATGAGGAATAATTAGTGGGGATTCTGGATCATACAGATAAATTTCTACAAAACAGGGCCACCCACCTGGCTAATTTTTTAAGGAAAACACACCATCTTGAAGAAGTTATGTGGTGTATAGAGTATGTAATGAGGCATAAGTATCCTCAGTTTTTTAACAAAGTGAAACATATGATGGTGAAATTCATTTTATGGGGGGGTATACTGAAACACTATAAGAATTTTTGAAATATTTTTTTCAAATAAGTTTAATCTTTTCGATATTTTGTGTAACATTGAAACACTAAATTTAGATTTTATTGTACACAACAATGAGTTTAGATTGTCTTACAAAAAACACCATGTTTTGGTTGTGTTACAAATTAAACTTTGTTTATCTAGTCTTAAATACAGCACTAATTTTTGTTTGTGTTACATGCTATAATGAGTTCAAATAAAGCATAGAAACTATTAAAATATATAATTGATTATTATTGTGCTTTCCTAACCATTAGAATGAATGTTTTTAATATTATTCACTAAATTATAAAAAATATGTGGTTTACACATGTATATATAATTAATTATTTGGTGACCAATTAATTAGAAATGAAAATAAAAACTAATTGAAAATAAAAGAAATATTTTTTGGAAAAAAACAATTTTTATAAACATAAATGTTTTTTACGCCAATAAATTTAAAAACACTATTAGTGAAGTATTATAATGAAATTTATATATATTATATATTTAATTAAATATGTAACATTCATCTTATGTTTTTTCTAGACAAGATATAAGAACATATATAATTTTACAGTTTAAAAATGTATTCTTATGAAAATAGTTTTGTCACTTTTTTCACATATATTTTTAAAATTAATTTTTGAAACCTCTAGAAAATTTATTTGTAAAAAGTAAAATTAATTTTTTAAATCACCATACAAATATAATCTTAGGATTTTTTTGAAAATTTTCAATGAAGAAAAAAAATTCAATGAATAGTAAAAAATATTAGTTTTTGTTAAGAATTTTCATTTATTTTAAAGGATTTAAAAACAAAAAAAAATGTTTTAATATGGTTTTAAAGGTAAAATTAGTTCCATTTTATATCTATTAATCCAATTTATATCATTAGAATCAATTTCATTTTGAATCTTTATATAAAAACTTTTTGATCTTTTGAACATTTTCTCTCTAGAAAACTGCTTTCTTATCGCATATGTGGTGTTAATTTTAAATTAAAATGTTCACTTATATGAATGGAATTTGGAAAAAATGATTTCATATTTTGAATCAGAATAATTAATATTATATAATAATTTCAACTTAATTATTGAACATAATAAATAGTAAAAGCAGTAAAAATTATTTACCACAATTAAGGTAAAAATAGATTTTTAGGGGGTTAAAATAAAATTATTAGGGTTAAAAATCGCCCAAAACATGTAAAAATCCCATATGATGTACATATTTAAACCTTATTTACTCCTGGTTCTATAATTTCTCATTTTTTATCCTTTTGTAAGGCTCAAAATGTGGGTACATCTTTTTCTTTTCAAAAATTAAAAATGTGCCACTCACATCTATTAGAAAAGGGCACCCACTCTCCTCTACTATTAAAACATACAAAAAAAAATTTTCTTATAATACCTATCTAAATAATTTTCTTAATTCCGTAATTTCATCCTAGAATACTTATTTATTTTTTAAAAAAACCTACGATTCCTGTTTTTGGAAATCAAAAGAAGATGTCGAAAGAAGAGGTAACATCCATAACCAAGAATTTTATTAAAAAAATTCTCTAAATACATAAATTAATTTTAAACCATTTTAATATAATAAAATAATTATATTAAATATAATTATATGTAATTATTTTAATTTAATAATATAAATTCTTCTCCTCTTCCATCAAATGGGTTATGAAATCATCATTTGTGTGTACGGGGGACTACCGCCTTGCAAATCGATGTTTTTCATTTTCCATCACCACCTCCAACAGATGGATAAAAGTATGAATTTATTATTTATATTTTTTTAGGATAATATTATATTGTTGGTATCATTTTATCACATGATAATTCTTACCTTCCATTCCGTGGGAATATGGTCACGTTGTTTGTGAATATAGTGGACTACCACATCGCGAAGCAATGTGATTTGTTAACACTTTACATGGAAGGTAATAATTATGGGTTTAATAAAAATATGTTATATATATTTCATTAATATTATTATGTAATGGTAATGTATTATTTACGTTTATTTTATTCTTTCTGTTAGGAAAATTGAAATAGCATTCATGCGTACGTACGACCAATCGTATCCATGAATGGTGTATTTCATTTTGTATATATAACTTTATGGATCATTATAAATATATATATACTGAATATTTAAGATATTTATATCATGTTTAACATTCTGGATATTATGGTAGCATGGTCCTTGTAATATGGACAAAAAATAAATCAAAACATAAATGAAAAAAAAAACAATTGTTGCTCGAAATCTGACTTTAACATGGAATTGTTAATAAATAGGTAATAAAAGGTCATAAGTAAAAAATATATATATTCTTATATTATTATATTACTTAATATATTTATAATAAACTTATATGTATTATATAAGAGGTTCCAATGTGTATGAAGGTACTTGAGACTTATGGTGAGGGATATTTGTCTCACATTTCTTTCCTGCGAGACACATGTCATATTCACCACATGTTTCCTTTATGTGGTGTATATACTTCCTATGAATATTTTTTTTATTATTACACTAAATATTATTTGGAATTAAATATCTATTTTAGTAAACCTCACTCATGGGGTATATGGTAACAGAGATACAAATGTAGTAAGGGTTTTATGATACAATCTCATCATTTATCAGGATTTTTTATATTAATGCTTCTAGTGATGAAATATTAGGATACATATCTCAAAAAACACATGAAATTTATTATAATCTAGATATTTCATGATAATAAATGTTTTCCCTTCATTTTCCTCTCATTATGTTCTCAAGTGTTTGAAATAATGTTTTAAATAAAAAACATTATTTCTCCCTTTAACTGAATATCCCTTTTCCACAAAAAACATATTTTATAAAAATGTTTCAAACAATGTTTTTAAATCCTCTAAATGATTTATTAATAAAAAAATTACTTATGTTTTAACTATTTACAATTTTTTTCAAAAATAATCTTTATGTTGTTTTCCAAACAATGATAGTTTTCCTTTTACCGAAAATTTGAACGGAGTATTTATTTTAACATGGATGGAATGAAGGGATTCTTCCACCATAATGATCATATAATTGTTTTAAAGCTTAATTTATAAGTTTGACTATTTATATTCAATGAATTTTTTTTCAAAAAAAAATTATGACATTTTTGTTTTAAAAATTTATTTTCAAAGTGGAAATGATATTTTTCTTAATAAATGTTTTAAATGATTTTAAATATTATTTATATGTTTCCAAAGTTATATTTAAAGAAAATTAATATGAAAATATTTTCTGTTATAAAAAATCAAAGTGCAAAGTCTATATTCCTCATGAAATGTTTCCAGTGATCTTTAAAAAATATTTTTCATCTAAGATGAAATCCTTTGATTTTACTTATGATTTAATAGGCATAAGATTGAATAATATCATCCTGATTCTTTCTATGTATGGTTAATGTTTATGTGAGTAAAGTTTTTATGAATCACGTTTATTTTAATTTTTCATTTTATGATGAATTTATGAAATGTTTACGAAACTCCCTTTATTTACATAGGTTATGATGTGATAATATTGTGAATGTTTTATAGTATTAT
Organism: Viscum album; assembly: GCA_963277665.1. Classification (NCBI taxonomy): domain Eukaryota; kingdom Viridiplantae; phylum Streptophyta; class Magnoliopsida; order Santalales; family Viscaceae; genus Viscum; species Viscum album. The sequence goes on from OY728160.1 coordinate 1,381,014,876, forward strand.
GTCACACATAATTAAAGTTTTAATTTTTTTATGGGTGAGATATATATCTCCCTACAATTTATTAGGTAAATCAATATATATCAGGAGATAATAGTGGAAAACTGGTCGATGGGATTGATCCACTAAGGGAAACAGGCGTGTCCTGGTCCACTATGGGAAACAGGTGCATCCTGAAACATAATGGGTTAATAGTGATAATTCGTGACCTAATATGTTTATGGTATTGTTAGTTACCCTTGAAATATGAATTTTTTTACTATATTTATTATGGTGACACGCTATTACGAAATGATATTATAGTTAATGATTGATTTATAATGATTTCTCACTCTTATGAGCCATATTTTCTGAAATGATATTTTTAATTCCATGAATCATATTTATGACCTGTGAAGTGTTGGGTATGAACATCCTAATTTATTTTCATCACCACATTCCCTTATTATTATCTTATTATTTTATATGATCATAGATTGATATCTATAATGTTTACCCTTACTGATCATCTGAGATCTCCATTTCTTATGTTTCCTTATCTAGGTTATGAAGAAACGTGTAGTTAGGTTATGCCTAAGAGGAGTAATATGTGATAATATATTTGTGGGAGATGTTTAATATCATTCATGAAATAAGAAGATTGTGTTTCTAGTATCTAAATACACTAAAAAATTACGGTCCTCGAGCATGTGTTTATGAAATTTATTGATAATTCATCTAGAAAATGTGGTATTTATCTATAAAATATTGGGTTAGTATACTATTAGCTCATTGTCCACCTAGGAACCTATAGAAAATCATTTGGGCTACATAATAAAGGACATGTGTGGGTAGATCTCATGTAGTTGGGAGTATAATAATACTTTGTAGGATGCCCTAAAATCACCAAACATAAAGAATCAGAAAAAAATAAGTATTTAATCATTCAAAATATAATTCAGTTAGAATATGATACATATCAACAAAAAACAAGATATGATAAAGATAGGAACTACGCTTCAAGGTATGGTCACAACTTCACTACCAACCTAGTATTCTTCATGAGATTTCAAATTAATGCTCATCTGATATAACCCACTCCACAAGACTAATAATGTTAATGGTTCTCATTCAAGTGGTCATTCTCGTCGGGCTTCACCATGAATAAGTATGAAATGGAAATCAGAATAGATTTATACATTGATATAGGATATCTCTAAGGGGATATCAGGTATAGTGAAACCTATTGGACTAACCATCTAACTAGGGGATTATCTAATAGGTATGTTATTTATGATGATTCCTAAAACCAAACCTAGGGATGAATATTTTATAGAGGATCCCACCGATGGACACACATATGGATTCTAGAAACTCTATCTAAGACTAATCCCATAGAGGGGATCACATCCTATGAATAGGACATGATACCTCACTCTACTCTTATAGGGATGGACCGAGGGAATGTATCCTTAGGAATCTGGTCTACAATGAAGAGAAAAATATATTTAAACCACTCTGTAGAATTTAAAATGGGTTAATTTGTAGTACATGACATGTCTTTCCTACCCTGAGTATTCACATGTGCTCTAGCTTTTGTATGTGTACTCCAGGCCGTACATGTGTACTTTGGTAGTTCCCTTGTACAAGTTCATGTCTAGGTACATGGTCATTCCTTCATATTAGGTAGTTACTATATAGTATAGTCATGACCATATAAATGGCCTTGTTGATTCCCTTGTACCCTAAGGGTACGTGTTGAGGCACCTAAAACAGTTCACACAGCATAAGGGTAGAAGGATATTCTTCTACCCTCTTTGTCTCCCCTTTATCCTTCATTTTCCACATTCACTAACTACAAAACACTCCATATCATTCCCCCAATCGATGTTTTTTTGTAAAATCCAATATCTTTATAATGTCATTCTTTCGTTTCTTCTTACCTCCCTGGAGTTCAGTCAAGCCTCATCGATGTTGGATATCTCTTTGGTCTCTCTCTTTGGAAAGCGTCTCCCCTATATGGATGCCCTCTAATGATTTGTCTCCTCTTCTTGGAAGTTTCATGAATGGGAAATTGTCAGTATTTTGGATTCAAGGAAAATCTTGATCTGATTCATGGACAAATAAGACCTTATCTTTGCCTGGGAAAATGTTCAGCGTGTTCTTATAGTTTTTAGTTTTTCCCTCTTTCGATGCTCATTTGAATTGTACACCTCCCATTACTATGATTTGGATTTATCTTCTTAGTATTCCCTTACCCATTCAAAATCCATTAATTCTACATTTTATTAGAAATATCATTGGGTAGTTTCTTTGTTCATATCTCTACACCAACGTAGTTTTTCATCTAGTTACTTCATGGATTTGTATTGTAGTTGATGTCTCCAAGATCCCATTAGATTTCATCTACATCATAGTTGAAGGAGAACTATGTAGTTATCAAAAGGTATGCTATAAATCATGGGTTTCACTCTACTCATATTGTAGGCATCTTGGTTATGATATTAGTAGATGTTAGTGTGCACTGTTTTTCAATTCTTGGGTGTCCCTGCATCTTTGAGAGATGATCCTCCCTTGTAGGTCATAGGGAAGTATGGTATTAGAATATTAAATAAAGGTAATGTATATAACACCCCTAAGGTGGAACAACTGGGTACTAGGATGTTTGGGAACCCATCATTCATCTAGAATTAGGTGATACCTATCGATTCAGAGCCACAGATAGTAGATTTTTTTATCTTTTGAGTCATGAGTTAGGCGGCATTCCATCATTGACAAAGATTAAAGTAATATTATGGTTGGCTGGGGGGGTTTATATCCGTAAGAAGTTGTTCAAGGAACCTTATCACATATATAGATTCTATGATATCTGAATGTATTTCTCCTCAATAGGTTTTTCTCTAGAAAATAGGTGAGGATGGTTCATCTGGTATCAACAACCAGAAACATGCAATCCAGAGGGTTGTAGTAGATCTAGGGGATGGGTTGAGATTAGTTTATAAAAAGTACTCATCAAGGGTTGAATAAGTTCCTAGTGAGGAAATAAAGGTTTAATATCTTGCTAGAATAGGTAGATGTGGTGTCATTATTAATGGTTCTCATGACTATTGTGTAGTGTTATGAGAAGGTGATATTCCCCCTTTAAAAGAAAGGACTGATGAGGAGGTAGGTTATGAAGATAATCATCCTTTATGGACAAATTATTAATATATATTTAATGATTCTACCTCAAAATCATGGTTCTCATAGCCTAATAAAGTAGAACTTGGGGAATAATACCTTCTATCCTCCTCAAAAAAAGGAATGAACATCCTTATGAAATTAGATGGATTTATTCAGAATATGTGGGGGCCATGGAGATGGAAGGAATGCTGAAATTTACCAAGACTTTCTATTAAAAGTTCTTATAGAAAAGGTAAAAACCCCACAAAATAGTTTGATTACTGCTATAGACAACCCAAAGAGTACTTAAAAGGGGTCTATTAAGCATGTCTAGTTAGTGGTTGATGAGGAGATTGAAACTCTTCTATGGGAACCAACATCCACTGATCCGGTGAAAGTAGCTAAGGAGGTTGTTCATTCAGAAAACACCAAGGATATCCTCATGAATTCTAATGAATAACTTTTATATAATTCTTTCCTAGTCAATATTTCAAATGATTAAGAACACATAATGTTCTAAGGACCGTTTCATGTTGATTTGAATGAATAACAATCTTCTTGGATTTACAAAAAAAAAAGTAGACTCTGGTATTTGGTTTTAATGAGGAGAAAACAATACTAGAGGAGCATGTGTGTAACACCCCAGGTAAATAAAGAATATGACATTTTCACATTTATCCATATTTTTGAATAAAATATTAATATTACTTTAAAGGGAATTCTATGCTCGATGGCGTACCCAATACGCAATAACGAGTTTCTTGAGAATCTTACGTTGCACTCTAATAATAAAATAATATTATTTTAAATGGTAGTTAATGCCTAGCCGTTGTAATGGTGGGAATGAACAGAAATAACTACAAAATTATTATATATTTTTTTCAAATATTTTTACTTTTTACAATAAATGTTAGAGGATTAAAAATGTGAATGAATCCAATTTTAAGCGTAAACATTCTAATATTCCTTAAAAGGTCGATTAACCGCCTTTTGATGGTGAACCTCTTTTAAATCAACTTTTTGACAATTTTATGTGTTATATTTGAAAAAATAAAATTCTTCGTTAGAATCAGGACATCAAAATTTACTTTGTGTAAATGTTTGGTATTTTTTCAATAAAGTTCCTTTATTAATGAATAGTGAAAAATGTTGTATTTTAATTCAAAACCTCCTTTTAATCTAATTTATTTATATGATTATATTATGTTTTGAATTGTTTTTAAAGTGAAATTAGAATATATTTTTACCATTTAATCCAATAGTGGTCATTGAAATTAATTTCACTTTGAAATTGGACTTAAACTAGTGTCAATCTTCAAATAGACATTATTTCTTAAAAACACGCTATTTGTTTTGACAGCGGGAATTAATTTTTAAATTAATTAATTCAAATTATATGTTTTGAATTTTGTAAAATAGACATCATTTTTGAATTCGGAATATCAAATATAGCTTAGGGTGAATTTTTGGTATTTTTCTGAAAAACTTCAATTTTGATGAATAGTGAAACCACTAAGTGGTAGTTTAAAAACTGTTTTTTCGTTTAAATGAAACTTTATCACTTCTATGGTTTAATTTTCAAAAATCTGACATACATGGTTGTCATTAAGAAGTAAAATGTGGTTCAATGAGATTAAAATATTTTTTGGGGAATAGTAACTTTTAAGTTTTGTTAATCGCGATTAAAGGTAATTAGTGTAATTTAAGGTAAAAATAATGTTTTGATAATATGAAATGACCTAGACACGTGTTCTACCCTTATTGGATGAGTCATGGCCGACCAAGAAAATCCATGGGTCAACTTGGGGACCCCATGGAGCCACTTTGGTTGGAAAATGACATTAATACCTTTTTATTTAAAGTTAAAATTAAAATATCACAAACATGTGTTGTTTTACTAAAACAATTTTTATATAGGGTTATATAAGTTATATTTTTTACTATAAATATTAATTAGAAAGATAAAAATATTTCCTACATCATTATATTTTTTTTATAATTTTTAGACATTAAATAAAGTAATTTATTCATGACACCGTGATGATGCAGTGATTACCTCATTAATGAACGATTTATATAAAATGAGAAGATAGGGTGAAATATAAGTCATACACTTGTCAAAAACCTATTGGATGGGTTGATTTAAAAACCTTATCACCTTATCCTAGAAATATATCCTTTTGGGACCTTTAAAATCCGAAAATCATTTTATAATAAAGTAATATTTTATAACTTTCCAAGAGTGCCCCTCCTCTCCTCTTATAAAAGGCCCCCACCCCTACCACATTACACACACCTCTCAAGCCTTTGGCTCGACCAAAGCCTGCCCATTTCATCTCTCAACATCCCTATATTCATCATTTAAGCCTCACTTTGGGAATAATCCTTTCCAAGGAAGCCTTTGAGATCAAATCAAAGAGAGTTACCCGATTTAAAGGTAATGTATTCCCTTGTGTTCTTTTGTTTTATTTTTCTTCTCCAAACACCTAAACTATTTTTTATTACTTTTTTTTGTAACAACACCAGTATATTAATTATAATAGTATTTTGTTAAAATAAGGATTCGAGCTACACTTTCACACACCCTGGTCTAATGTTTAAAGAACATACGGTTTCTGTGGATGGCGAATTACTGCCTCACAAAACGATGATTGTTCAATATTATTTTAACACCTTCAAAGGTGTCCATTAAGATGTCACTATATTTATATATGATATATAATATGTCTATCTTTTCCTTAATCTTATTTATTTTTCATTTATGGCATACCTTTATGGTTTCCATTATGGGTAAACGCGATATCTTCATTTTAGGAAGTGCGGACTACCGCCCCCTCAAAGTGATTTGATTCGTTAATGCCATATGTGGGATGTATAAATGATGGAATTAATGGTATTACATATGATATCCTACTGGAATTATAATAAACCTTTATATTATTATTATTTAATTCCATTTAATATGAAAAAAATAAATGAAAGTAGCGTTCATGCATACGTACGGCTTACTGTCTCCATGAACGGTACATTTTATTTCTTATCTCCAAATGTTATGTACTATTATAAGTACATATATATAATGGATATATATGTAATATATTAAATCTAAATTATGGATTTAATTCTGTATTTATAATATATATATATCTCTAATTTTGTTTTAATTCCGTTAATATGACAAAAAATGAAAGTAGCGTTCATGCGTACGTACGGCCTACCGTCTCTATGAACGGTGCTTTTAATTTTTTATCTCCAAATGCTATGGAATAGTATAAAATGAATATATAATGGATATATATGATATTTAAAACATCAATATTATTCTGAATATGTTGTACCTATAACAACATGGAAAATTCTTTTCCAATAAGTTCAATATTTACTCATGTACCGAACATCGACAAAAACGTCTGATATGAACTCACTTTATTAACCAATTATTATAACATTATAATATGTGATATGAACTGAATAATAATATTTAAAGGAGTTCCTTAGGAAATTATAAATTGACCAAATTTTATTATTCATGAGATTAAAGAACGATCGAGTCATGTCGGACACGAGGTAAGGGATCCTACCTCTCTCTTTCTTTTCAAGTACCCTCTTTTATGTCATTTCTCTTATGATCCATGTTCTTATGTTGGAGGATGTTATTTTATATTAAACATACTGTAATTTGTATTTTCAAATGATGATATACCCCCTCTTACTCTCATCAATTCATTTTTAGAATTTTTAAGTGGCGCCGTTAGGCTGCCGAATTTTCGTAAGAGATCCAACCTCTCTCTTTCTTTTTAAGTACAATATTTTGTGTCATTTCTTTTAAGCTCGTCTTTCTTATGTTTGGGGATGCTATTTTATATTATGCATACTGTAAGTTTTATTTTCATATTATGAGATACCCTATTTTATCTGATAAATCCATTTTTGGATGTTTTAAGTGGCGCCGTTAGGCTGTCGAGTTTTCGTAAGGGATTTTTCATCTCACTTTTATTCCCATGACATTTATGCTACGTTTACCACTATTTCCTTTTAGTGGTGTATGTACTACCCATTATTATACTCTTTGTGTAGTATAATTACATTTATGGGTATTTAAATCTTCATTGTATGACCCTTCTTCCCTGGGGTGTATGTTTCAACAGTTACCAAACTCGGTAAGGGGACCTTTCACCCTCCTCTTTTTAAAAGACTTATTTTGTTATTTCTTTTAATTTACATATTATTATGTTGGGATATATTCTTCTATATCCTTATTGATGTAAAGTTTATGTCCAAGTTATGAGATACCATTCACTCTCTCATCAAATAATTTTTTGAATTTTGAAGTTACGCCGTTAGGCTGTCGAATATTTACAAGGGAACGTCTTAACCCAATTTTGATTTCTTTGAGTTCAACTTGTACTTCTTGAACATGTCATCCTATGAATATGTGTGAATGACATATGATTGTTTCACATTTAATATCCACTTATATTGGGTGTATTTATATTTCTCGCACATAATTATGTGATAGATTTATCCTTAATTTACGGATACCATCTTTAAAATGGATTCCATCTCAATTTACATTTCTATTGAGACTTCATTGTTGTTATGAACCAATTCACTCTTATATGGTGTATATACTATTCTTTGGAATAATATATCATGAATAACTTTATTCTCATGATATTATAAAGTTCTGATTAAATGTTATTCCTCAATTATTGTATTCAAGTGTCTCTCATTTTGTTAAAAACCCTTTAACTAAAATATCATTTTAAATGTTTTAATGATTTATTCTTATAAATATTTCTCATTAATATCCAGGTTTTCAAAATGGTTTTAAGTATTTATTTATATAGATATTAATGGTTTAAAATGTTAAAAGATTCAAAGTGGAATGGGACACATTGATTCAAAAATCTCTTTATTAAATGTTTGAAATGATTTTGAAAATGGTTTTTAGAATGGATTCATTATTTCAATATCTTAAAATGTTATATTGTTATTACAATGTGGGAATGTTATCTTTCCTTTTTTCTTAAGTTATGTTCTTTTATTATATTATGGTTCTTGGGCATTGTTTATGAATATGGGTGGTTTCGTGATAAACTAAGGATGAGTAAGCCCAATATAGCTCTCCAATGCATTGGGTAACGTGAAGGAGTTAAATGTTACGGTTTCTCCGAAGAGACTTAGGGAATATACTATGATGGGTATTCCAAACATAACCAAGAGGGTTACTCCCTACATAAGAAAGTTATGAATGCCTCAAGTTGCCTTTATTCCTTATGATTTCTATGATTTATTCATGATTTGATGAGGTATGTTAAAATGCTTATGTTTTTTGAGTAAAGTATGATTTCATATATGGACTAATGTTTTCTTTTCATACTTTTATATCCCTTACTGAGCTTTTTATGATCATCCCAAGTTTTTGAAATGTTTTTCACAGGTCAAGGTAAAAGTGCAAGATATGATTATAGTGTCAAGGAAGTGTCAAGAAAGAATCCATGATTTATTTAAAATATGTTTCCATTGATGGGAAAAAAACGAATACTATATTTTATATAACCACTTTTTTTAAATGTGGAATATAATTCATTATTTATGATCTAATTATCTAAAACTCTAAACCTAAAAAGATCCTCAATGTGAATTATTCATTTAATTCAATATTAAGTAAGCTTTATGGTCGGGGCTTTATAGTTGGTATCAAAGGTCGGTTTAGATAACTTTAGAGGTTAGGGTATTCTCTAAGCATAAGTGACATTACCATAATGGTTAGGATTTCAGAAAGAGTCCTAGTTTTAGATAAAGTGAATGAGTAAGTATATATTAGTGTTTATCTTCCTCATTAGTACATGATGGTTTTGTTGATATACTCACACTGACATTTCTGTTTTTAGTGAATGGATGGATCTAGCAAGCACCAAAGTGACAATAGGTTTGAAGGAAACGGTGGTGGTTCTCTGATTAAGAGACTGGATGAAATGGGGGATTCAATGAGGAAACTTGTGGTTGATCTATACCAACTATCAAGGAGTCATGATAAACCACTTGAACCTTGGTATGTTCTGTAATGCATCATGTACAACATGACCAATCGATGTGTAAGTTCAGGTAATAATTATAAAGGTAACCATTAGAGTTTATATGATCCTTACTTTTGAGGTAATTATGGGTTATTATATGTTATGATGGAAAATGAAAGGTATGAGATAAACTTGAGGTTAAAATATGTTATGATTATTTTTGAAGATTTTATCTCATTTTGGGGAATGTTTTAAGAATTATATAGTTTTGGAAAAAGGACAACACGCAGACCGTGTGACAACCCGTCACGTCGGAAAAAGCTGTGGGAATCGAACCCACAACCAAACTACGACTGGTATTTATCGCCTACCAATGGACTACGTGAATTCCCAGGTTAGTTTGAATAATTATTTTTAGTTAGTTGATTTTTTAAATCAAGTGTAATTTTATTTTGGGTTATCTATGGAAATGATTAACCTATCATGGAGGATATGTGATTAGGTTAATTACTTTTCATTATGAGAATTTAAGAGCAACTGATGTTATTTGGAGATAAAAGTTAATTTGTACCTTGGATGACTATGTGATTAAATCCTTCAAATATTTGGGTTTAAATATTAGTTTGGTTTACTTTGAATAATTTTATGGGAAATTGTTTATCAAGTGGTCTTCATTGAAGTTTGGGTTTTTTTTGGAAAAAATTTGGAGATTAAGAATAGATTTTATTTTTATAAAGGATTATACTTTTTTGGATTATCTGATCTCATACTAAAAATTTTGGTTTTGGTTTTTTTCTAAAGACATGGGAAATATATAGTTCTGTTTTTTGGATTAGGTGATTCTCAAGAAGTTGATTATATTACTCTTAATGCGAACAAGTCTTCCTAAATACTCGTATTTTGGAGAAAATATGAGTTTGATTAAGGAATATAGTAAAAGTTGAAAGTCTATGTGACAAGTAAGTATGTTTCATTATGATTTAGTTAAGCTCAAAAATAAATTCCTCAATTAAGAGTAACTTAAAACAAAAATGTTGTCTGTTAACTTTTTCTAATGGGGAATCGAATACTGTTTAACCCATCACAAGTTTGTGATTTTCTTGTGGTAAACTTTCTCCTAGACATGTTTACTATCACTCTCCCTCAGAACATGAACCTTTGTTTTTTCCTCCATATCCATGTTTTCCTACATGGAATCCAAGTATGGGTTAACTCGGGTGACCTTTGTACTTCTCTTTCTTTATTTTAAAGTGATTGTTTTACTGACTCTTGTTCCGATGTGGGATTTTCAATGAAGTTTCCAAGCCCAATTTTAAAATTGCGAGGACGCAATTCCAAAAAGGGGGGAAGGATGTAACACCCCAGGTAAATAAAGAATATGACATTTTCACATTTATCCATATTTGTGAATAAAATATTAATATTACTTTAAAGGGGACACTATTCTCGATGGCGTACCCAATACGCAACAACGAGTTTCTTGAGAATCTTACGTTGCACTCTAATAATAAAATAATATTATTTTATATGGTAGTTAATGCCTAGACATTTTAATGGAGGGAATGAACAGAACTAACTAAAAAAATGATTATATATGTTTGTCAAATATTTTTACTTTTTACAATAAATGTTAGAGGATTAAAAATGCGAATGAATCCATTTTTAAGCGTAAACATTCTAATATTCTTTAAAAGGTCGACTAACCGCCTTTTGATGTAGAACCTCTTTTAAATCCACTTTTTGACAATTTTATGTTTTATATTTGAAAAAATAAAATTTTTGGTTAGAATCGGGGCATCAAAATTTACTTTGTGCAAATTTTTTCTATTTTTCTAATAAAGTTCATTTTTTAATGAATAGTGAAAAATGTTGTACTCTAATTTATTTATATGATTAGATTATATTTTGAATTGTTTTTAAATTGAAATTAGAATATATTTTTACCATTTAATCCAATATTGGTCATTGTAATTAATTTCACTTTGAAATTGGACTTAAACCAGTGTCAATCATTTAATAGACATTGTTTCTTAAAAACACGCTATTTGTTTTGACAGTGGGAATTAATTATTAAATTAATTAATGCAACCTATATGTTTTGAATTTTCTAAAATAGACATCATTTTTGAATTTAGAATATCAAATATATCTTAGGGTGAATTTTTGGTATTTTTCTGAAAAACATCAATTTTTGATGAATAGTGAAACCACTGAGTGGAAGTTTAAAAACTGTTTTTTCGTTTAAATGAATCTTTATCACTTCTGTGGTTTTATTTTCACAAATCTGACATACATGGTTGTCATTAAGAAGTAAAATGTGTTTCAATGAGATTAAAATAATTTTTGGTGAATAGTAACTTTTAAGTTCTATTAATCGCGATTAAAGGTAATTAGTGTAACTTAAGGTAAAAATAATGTTTTAATAATATGAAATGACCTAGAAACATATTCTACCCTTATTGGATGAGTCATGGCCGACCAATACAATCCATGGGTCAACTTTGGGACCCCATGGAGCCACTTTGGTTGGAAAATGACATTAATACCTTTTTATTTAAAGTTAAAATTAAAATGTCACAAACATGTGTTGTTTTACTAAAACAATTTTTACATGGGTTATATAAATTATATGTTTGACTATAAATATCCATTAGAAAGATAAATATATTTCCTACATCATGATATTTTTTATAGTTTTTATACATCAAATAAATTAATTTATTTATGACACCGTGATGATGCAGTGATTACCTCATAAATGAATGATTTAAATAAAATGAGAAGATGGGGTGAAATATAAGACATAAACTTGTCAAAAACCTATTGGATGGGTGGATTTAGAAACCTTATCACCTTATCCTTTAAATATATCCTTTTGGGACCTTTAAAATCCGAAAGTCATTTTATAATAAAGTAATATTTTATAACATTCCTAGAGTGCCCCTCCTCTCCTCTTATAAAAGGCCCCCACCTCTACCACCTTACACACACCTCTCAAGCCGTTGGATTGCCCAAACCCTGCCAATTTCATCTCTCCACATCCCTTTTTTCATCATTGAAGCCTCACTTTGGGCATAATCCTTTCCAAGGAAGCCTTTGAGCTCAAATCAAAGAGAGTTACCCGATTTAAAGGTAATGTATTGCCTTGTGTTCTTTTGTTTTATTTTTCTTCTCCAAACCCCTAAACTCTTTTTATTACTTTTTTTTGTAACAAAACCAGTATCATAAATACACTAGGATGTTTTTATAAGAAGTATTTTAGATACACTTTCACAAACCTCTGTCTAATGGTTAAAAAACATAATGTTTCTGTGGATGGCGAATTACTGCCTCACGAAACGATGATTATTCAATATTCTTTTAACACCTTCAAAGGTGGCCATTAAGATGCCACTATATTTATATATGATATATAATATGTTTATTTTTTCCTTAAATTTTTTATTTTTCATTTATGGCATACCTTTATGGTTTCCATTATGGGTAAACGCGATATCTTCATTTTAGGAAGTGCAGACTACCGCCCCCTCAAAGTGATTTGATTCGTTAATGCCATATGTGGGACGTATAAAGGATGGAATTAATGGTATTACATATGATATCCTACTGGAATTATAATATACCTTTATATCATTATTATTTCATTCCATTTAATACAAAAAAAGAAGGAAAGTAGCATTCATGCGTACGTACGGCTTACCGTCTCCATGAACGATACATTTCATTTCTTATCTCCAAATGTTATGTACTATTATAAGTACATATATATAATGGATATATATGTAATATATTACATCTAAATTATGGATATCATTCTATATTTATAATATATATATCTCTCTCATTTTGTTTTAATTCCATTAATATGATAAAAAATGAAAGTAGTGTTCATGCGTACGTACGGCCTACCGTCTCCATGAACGGTGCTTTTAATTTTTTATCTCCAAATGATATGGAATAGTATAAAATGAATATATACTGGATAGATATTATATTTAAAATATAAATACTATTCGTGATATGATTTACCTATAACTACATGGAAAATTCTTTTCCAACAAGTTCAATTTTTACTCATGTACCGAACATCGAGAAAAACATCTGATATGAACTCACTTTATTAACCAATTATTATAACATTATAATATGTGATATGAACTGAATAATAATCATTAAAGGAGGTCCTTAAGCAATTATAAATTGACCAAATTTTATTATTCAGGAGATTAAAGAATGATCGAGTCATGTCAGACACGACGTAAGGGATCCTACCTCTCTCTTTCTTTTCAAGTACCCTCTTTTATGTCATTTCATTTATGCTCCATGTTCTTATGTTAGAGGATGTTATTTTATATTAAACATTCTTTAATTTGTATTTTCAAATTACGATATACCCCCTCTTACTCTCATCAATTCATTTTTAGAATTTTTAAGTGGTGTCGTTAGGCTGCCGAATTTTCGTAAGAGATCCAACCTCTCTCTTTCTTTTTAAGTACGCTCTTTTATGTCATATCTTTTAAGCTCATCTTTCTTATGTTTGGGGATGTTATTTTATATTCATAATACTGTAATTTTTATTTTCATATTGTTAGAGACCCTATTTGATCTCATAAATCCATTTTTGGATGTTTTAAGTGGCGTCGTTAGGCTGTCGAGTTTTTATAAGGGATTTTTCATCTCACTTTTATTCCCATGACATTTATGCTAAATTTGACACTATTTCCTTTGATTGGTGTATTTACTTCCCATTATTATACTCTTTTTGTAGTATAATTTCATTTATGGGTATTTAAATCTTCATTGTATGACCCTTCTTCCCTGGGGTGTATGTTTTTAAAGTTACCCAACTCGGTATGGGGACCTTTCACCCTCCTCTTTTTAAAAGACTTCTTTTGTAATGTATTTTAATTTACATCTTATTATGTTGGGATATGTTATTATATATCCTTATTGATTTAAAGTTTATGTCCAAGTGATGAGATACCATTCACTCTCTCATCGACTAATTTTCTGAATTTTGAAGTGACGTCGTTAGGGTGTCGAATTTTTACAAGGGAACGTCTTAATCCAATTTCGATTTCTTTGGGTTCAACTTGTAATTCTTGAACATGTCATCCAATGAATATGTGTGAATGACATATGATTGTTTCACACTTAATATCCACTTATATTAGGTGTATTTATATTTCTCAAACCAAATTATGTGATATATTTATCCTGAATTTAAGGATACCATCTTTATAATGGATTCCATCTCAATTTACATTTCTATTGAGACTTCATTGTTATTATGCACCAATTCACTCTTATATGGAGTATATACTGTCCTTTGGAATAATATATCATGAATTCCTTTATTCTCATGATATTATAAAGTTCTGATTAAATGTTATTCCTCAATTATTGTATTCAAGTGTCTCTCATTTTGTTAAAAACCCTTTAACTAAAATATCGTTTTAAGTGTTTTAATGATTTATTCTAATAAATATTTCTCATTAATATCCATGTTTTAAAAATGGTTTTAAGTATTTATTTATATGGATATTAATGGTTTAAAATGTTAAAATCTTCAAAGTGGTATGGGACACATTGATTCAAAAATCCCTTTATTAAATGTTTGAAATGATTTTGAAAATGGTTTTTAGAATGGATTCATTATTTCAATATCTTAAAATGTTATATTGTTATTTCAATGTGGGAATGTTATCTTTCCTTTGTGCTTAAGTTATGTTCTATGATTATGTTATGGTTCTTGGGAATTGTTTATAAATACAGGTGGGTCTGTGATAAATCAAGGGCGGGTGAGCCGGATATAGCTCTCCAATGCATTGGGTAACGCGAAGGAGTTAAACGTTAAGGTTTATCCGAAGAGATTTAGGGAATATACTATGATGGGTATTCCAAACGTAACCAAGAGGGTTACTCCCTACGTAAGAATGTTATGAATGCCTCAAGTTACCTTTATGCCTTATAATTTCTATGATTTATTCATGATTTGATGAGGTATGTTAAAATGATTATGTTTTATGAGTAAAGTATGATTTCATACATGGACTAATGTTTTCTTTTCATACTTTTATATCCCTTACTGAGCTTTTTATGATCATCCCAAGTTTTTGAAATGTTTTTCACAGGTCAAGGGAAAGGTGCATGATATGATGATAGTGTCAAGGAATTGTCAAGAAAGAATCCATGTTTTATTTTAAATATGTTTCTGTTTATGGGAAAAACGAATACAATATTTTATGTAACCACTTTGTTTAAATGTTGAATGTAATTCATGATTTATGATCTAATTCTCTAAAACTCTAAACCTGAAAAGATCCTCAATGTGAATTATTCATTTAATTCAATATTAAGTAATGTTTAAGGTCAGGGCCTTATAATGTGTATACTTGGGACATGATGGAATTTAATTTAGAGTATCTCATTAAGAAAAATACAAAAATGGAGGTTACCTTCATCAAATGATGGAAATTTAAAGTATATAATTATAAACGATTTAAATTGTTCTAGAATGGCTTGATAATTTCTTGTAATGTTTGACCATTCTATATTCTGAACTTCTTTGGTTTCCCACTCTTTCCTAAAAATTGGTTCTGAAATAAAAATATTTTATTTGGTGTTGTGATGATATATTTTCTCCAAAACCTAATCCAATGAAGTCATGGTACCACATGACACATGGTTTTTAGAAAAAACACCGTGGAGTTGGTATTTTTAACAAAATCCACAATACTAATGCATTTTTTCTCAGGCCATAGATTTCATCAATCCAGTTGTGATTATCACCATAGAAACTAGATATAGTTTTAACAAAGCTCTACCATCATCGATGGATATATTTTGTCCTCCCAATAAGCTTTGAATCATCCATGATCAATTCTCACCATTTCCATAACACAAAACTATAAGATGGGAACCTAATCCAAACAAACTCCACCTTCAATTATCACCATTTTTTTCCACACCTAAAAATATAATTGTACAATGATGATCCACTGGGCATTGATCAAAACACTATATAAATAAAATACAAGTGATAATTATGTGAAAAATTGTGGAAGAAAAGTAGGAAACAAAATTAGAGGAACGAACCTCAGCAGTTGATCAGGTTGGACGTGATTTGTTTCTGTTATAATATTGAATGAAGAACTAAATATCAAAAGATATATCAATTTCTAATATCTAGGAAGATAAAAACATAAAAAAATTCAACCATCGATCCATGAATCAATTTTTTTAGTTAAATTTATTTCGATTTGATATGGGATGACACAATGAATAAATCGAAATAAAATAATGGCATACCTCAAGTTTGGATCAATAAATGATGAAGAATGGTTCCAAATCACTATCATGGGATATATATTCAAGAACCATTAGAACACCAATTGATAATAACCAATCCATCATCATTACTCCAAGAAAACACCTCCAACATTTCATCTATAAATCCCTAGGGTTATATGGATAACCCTTTGGATTTTCCATAGTTGGTATTTTATAGGATGATATTAGTTAACTACATTTAATCTGAAAATTTTATTTATTTTTCTATTTTCACTCACGACTGCAATTTATCAAAAATACCAACGCAGATGAAGATTATGTCATGCTTATGGTAAAACACATATTCTAGATTTAAGTTTATTCAAGGATTTATGATCCATGACTCCATTTGTGATTTGTTACATTATTTCAAAAAAAATTATGCATTTGTGATATAATATATTTATTGTAGTTAATATATCAATACATTATATTCCTGGGACATAGAATCCCACACTGACTCAGCGTATATCCTCAAAAATATTCTCTTTAAAATTCAAAAGCTTTACATGGAAAAACAGATTTGTTACATTCTCTTCACATTTGGTTTTCCATCATAAAAATCGAAAACCTACTAAAAATGTGAGGTTTTTGAGCTCGCATATGATACTCCCACTCCTATGTGTTCTCCAAAATATTCACATGGTTTCATTAGACACACAAAAATGGAATTTATATCCAACATAGGATATTATTCTACTAATCATAGATCTATAATTGTAACTCTATAAATTTATCTCTATTCTAGATGTCTATCTCACCCAAGTTGATAAGATGTGATGACTCAGGCACGTACCTCCACATCTACAAAACATATAAGATATTATGAAAATGGTCTAAAAAATTTCGAAGGACCTTGTAGTATATTTAGTGACTCATTTTTTCCTTCTAATTAATTTAAAAAAATTAATAAAAAAATTCAGATCCAGGTGTTGTAACACCCTGCGATTTTTTAGAATACATTATTTTGAATAAATTTAATCTTTTAAATATTTTGTGTTACACACAACAAGGATTTTATCTTGTATTACATATAAAAACTAAATTATATTACATTTAACATTAAACTTATTTTATCTTGAGTTTCACGAAACCCTATGTTTTTCCTTCATTATATGCAACACTGACTTTAAACGAAAGGTAACATTATATTAAAATAATAAAATTAAATATGAAAATTATCACTTAGCCATTAGAATAGTATATATGAATAGTATAAACTTAAATATGAAAATATATTCTTTAAACTTGTACATATATCAAATTCCATGGTGGATAATTAATTATAAATGAAAATAAAAACCATTTAAAATTAAAGAGAATATTTTTCTGAAAAACTATTTATATGTGAAAAAACGTGTTTTATATCAATAAATTAAAAAAATAACTATTATTGAATTATTTTAATAAAAATTATATATTATATAGTCAATAAAATGTTTAAAACTTATTTTATTTGTTTTTTATAAAAAATAGATAAGAATAAATCCAATTTTATGCTTAAACCCAATTTTTTTCTAAAAAAATGTTTTTTCAACTTTTTCACTTGTATTTTAAAATTATATTTTTTTGTATTTAAAAAATTTATTTTAATAAGTTAAATTAATTATTTAAATAATAATGTAAAAATTATCTTATGGTGAATTTTTTAGAATTTTCTATGAAGATAAATCATTTGATGAATAGTGAAAGATACTGGTTTTTATTAAGAATTGCAATTTATTTTAATGAATTCATAAATATAAAAATTGTTTCATGATGGTTTTAAAGGTAATATTAGTTAAATTATATGACTATTATTCCCATTTATTTTATTTTAATAATGTTCATATTGAATTTTTATATAAAAAACTTAAATATTTGAACATTTTCTCTTTCAAAAATTGCATTTTCATCACGTCTGCATGGTAGTTTTTAAATAAAAATTTTCTGATTATCTAAATGGAATTTCTAAAAATTGATTCCATATTTATAAAAATAATAATTTATATTCTATTATAATGTTATCAAAAAAAAATTCCATAATTAATATTAAAAATAGTAAAAACTGTTTGTCGTAGTTTAGTTTAAAATGGGTTTACTGAGGGTTGACCTAAAAATATAAGGATTAAAAATTACCTGAAACTTATAAAGCATCCATTTTCTAGACATATCTAGACTTTATATCATATAGGTTGCATAATGATATATTTTTTACTCAGCTGGAATGCGAAAAGGTTGGGTAGATCTTTTTCTTCAAAACATATAATTGTGTGACTCAGCTCACTAATAAAAGTCCACCCACTATCCTCTCTTATTAACACTTCCAAAACCATTTGGTTCTAAAAGTAAAATAAAAAAACACTTCCATAATTCCATACTTATATCTTATAATCCTTAATTTCGTTACAAAGATAGCCTAAAAAGGCTTTTGGTGAAAACTGGTAGAAGTTGTATGAAGAAGTGGTGACGTCCCTAACTGAGAGTTTTATTTTATTTCATCCTCAAAATCATTAAATTATTCTTAAAAATGATTATATAATAACCATAATATATTTATTATTCTTATATTTTATTATTTTAATGGAATATTTAAAATCCCTCTCCTTTTCCATTCATGGGTTACGAAATCACCATTCTTTTGTATGGCGGAACGAAAATTTGTAATTAATTTTCCATCACCACCTATAATTAATGGATATAATAATTTATTTATTTATTATATATGATATTTATTTTATTATTATTCTTATTTAATAATTATATAGCATGTTCATTCTTACTTTCCATTATGTGGGAATACGATAATGTCAGTCATGTGTACGAAGAACTACCTCCTCATGAAGCTATGTGATTCATCCACGTTTTTCATGGAAGGAAATAAGGATGGGTTTAATTAACATATATGATATTTATAACATAAAAATTATTTTTTAATAATAATAAATCATTTTCCTTTTTTATTTATTTCCATTGGTAAAATGGAAACAACGTTCATGAGTACATACAACATACCATCTCCGTCAATGGTGTATTTCATTTTCTGTATTTGACATTAATGATTAACTCTAAATACATATATACTCAATTTTTAGGATATTTTTATCATGTTTAAAATTATGGATATTATGAAACCATGATCAAATCTAGAATACCAAATATAAAAAATCAAAACATACATGAAAAACGATGCTCTTAAATCTAACTTTAACATGGAATTGTTAATAAAAATGTAATAAAAGGTCGTAAGTAAACTATATATAGTATTATATATATAATAATTATTCTATAAGGGACATTTAATAACAATATTTTTCTTATATAGGTTGTTTTAATGTGTCTTAAGTAAGTCGAGACAAATGGTAAGGGATTTCCTTCTCACTTTTTACTTCTCTGAAAAACATGCCATATTCACCAAATATTTATTTTATGTTGTGTATATACTTCAATTGAATTAATATTATGATGATTATATAGAAAATTATAATTATATAAATATAAATTTTATGATCTCTCCTTCATGGGGTTTATGTTTCAAAAGTTACTTTAGAGTTAAGGTATTTTTTTCTCAATTTCCCTTCTTTAAGACAAGCGTAATTTTATGCACCTATATTCTTTTATGATGTGTATATATAGCTCCATTTACATGTAATATAATGAATTTCTTTATTCTCAATATATTTTATGTTTTATTTAAATTTATCCTTTCATGGGGATTATGATTTAATTTGTAAAAAGTGGAAATGGATGTATGATACAATCACATTGTTTATCATGATTGTTTAAGTTTATGATTTAGATGATGAAATATTAAGATCCAACTCCCAAGAAACTCATTAAATTTATAATACACTAGTATTTTCCTGATAATACATGTTTTACCTTCATTTTCCTCTATTTATTTACTCAAGAGTTCAAAAGAAATTTTTTAATAAAAAAACAACTTTATTTCTCTCTTCAATCAAAAAACTTTTTTCTTCCAAAACTATGTTTTATAAAACAGGTTTGAAAAATGTTATTAACATTAATAAAATGGTTTATAAAAGATATTTTTATCCATGTTTTATTTTTTATGATATTTTTTGAAGGAATTTTTATTTCATTTTCCAAATACTATTTGTTTGTAATTTTCCAAAAAATTGTGAGATGAAACTTTATTTGAACCTTCATGGAATAAAAGGAATTTCCGTAGTCATGGCCATTATTTTATGTGAATATTACATATAAATACACAGCCTTAAAAAATTATATAATAATTTTTTTTAGTCAATAATTCCATTTCGTTCACATTGAGGATCTTTTCAGGTTTAAAGATTTAGATAATTGGGCTATAAATCATATATAGAAAAACCATAACAATACAATGTGGACACTTACAAAAAGAATCCATTTTTTAAATAATCTAAAATATATAAAATAAATCATGATCAATTTTATAAAAAATCTTCATGACATTCAACATGAAATCTCTCAATCCTTAATCAAAATTAGGACCAATGAAAAACCTTGAAAACTTTGAATGAGAATAAAAATATCAATAATGGATATAAAAAAAAGGAAACCATTATTCATTTCATAAACATTAAAACCCATGAAAACATTTTCACCAAGTAATAATTTTCACCCTTAATAAGTAGTAAATACTTTACTTTGGAAAATAAGTTCATTTCATACCATTTTTGAAATAAAAATATTACCATAAACCCCATAGAAAGAATAGATAACACATAAAGGTGACTCTGGAAATAATTTTACTTAAAAAGAATAATATTGTGGTTGACTTCCAAACATGTCACTCTTACAAATAGAATATCCATATGTTCGACTTCTATTCCTAATTCATTGGAGGTTATAAAGTAACCAATTTTCCCTCATTTATCATGGAGCCAACCATCCTTGGTTTATCATGTAACCACCTGTAAAATGTCAAAGTACCATTATATAATCATAACACATAAAATATTGAAACTTCCATCATTTCAATCATAAAATTTCATTTTAAATCATAAGAAATAAATTCAATGTACTGAAATAAATAATCCATTTTCAAAACCATTTTCAATACCAAAATATCCAAAAAAACAGAATAAAACATTAATCCATATAGAGGATAAAAATTTCAAATAATGGTCAGGACAACAGAGAATTTGTTGTCGCTGTAAACATTAAAAAGAACATTCCTTTTGTCGTTTGTCAAAACATTGTTTATAAGAGACATAAAAAGAATCATTTTGAAAAAAAATTGAATGAAATTTAAAACACTAATAAAATTTAATTTAAAATAATTTTATATACATATAATAAATATGTAAAATAATATCAAGAATATTAACATGTAAAAAAATATTTTACAATTAAATCTATAAACATTGAAAGCATCACATTCCACTTGGAAAATTTAAATAATAATCCACATGAGAAAGTAAAATTTAAAAAATACATTAAATAACAAGAAGATAGATAAAATATGGATATGAAATTTCAAAGGTTTTGTTTATATAGATTATAAAAGAATAAATGTGCATATAATCAAGAAATCTCTCAATGAAAGGAGATTCCGAAGAAATCCATTACCTTGAGTCTAAATCGTCATGTACCTTCTTTATAAATATGAATAATAAATTTAGGTAAATTATTTACTATATTTAGAACCTTTTTAAAGTTTTTTATTCATTTTTTATTTTTTAAAATCATTTTATAACAATTACTTAATTATTTAAGTTCATATAGGATGTTTTGACGATATTTGGTACAAGGGTCCAAAATGACTTCGGTATGATGTCAATAGTCAAAGAACTAATTAGTAAATCATCTCCAAAATAATATTCATGACATAATAATAACATTTTTACATCAATTATAATATTAAATTAAACCATTTATGTACGGTTATGAAAAATGAACAATGTTATAATCATGGAGATGGTAGGTCGTACGTACACATGAGTAACGTTTCCATATTTCAATGATCATTATGGAAATAAGGTAATTATTATTTTATATTTAAATAATGATCATAATAACATAATATATTCTTAATAATTTAAATTTTTTTCTATATATCATCTATTTGATGTGGTGATGAAAAATGAATCACATCGTTTCATGGAGGTTATATTTCACACGTACTCACGAATGACATTATCATTTTTATGTGCATCGAAAGGTAAAAAAATAAATGATAGATTATTCATTAATAATGATTAATATTTAATTAATATAATATATAAACATTAATTCCATTATTATAACTAGTCTTTAGATATGTTTATGGAAAATGAATTATCTCGATTTGTAGAGGTGATAGTTCACACGTACACACAAATGATTAATTCTTTTCCCATTTGATGGAATTGAAGATAGATTTAGGTGATGATATTAAAATAATAACATATAAGTATATTGAGGATATTTTAGTTACTATCTCATCATGTTTAGAGAATTGTTTAAGGAAGTGGAAGAATAAATAAAATATAAATACATGATTAAAACAATACCTCTTCTTAATATGATCTTATTTGATTAACACATTAACACCTCTAAGGATGGTCATCTCCCTAAAATAAGGCCTATAGAATTTAGGGAGGGAATCTAGGATGGTATTTGGGTAGAACATGGCTGATCCAAATATGTTTTTAATCATGAGGAATATAGAATAATGGGTCCCCTTTTATATAAGAAGGGTGGGGCACTCTTGGAATTCTTTAAATTATTAAATTAATATTATTTAATTCTTTATTCCAAATGGTTATAAACTAATTTATTTCAAAGATATTATGATTTTTGGTCTAGTAATATTTATCTAATAAAAATTATATAAATTTTTACTATTTTTTAATCCTTATATTTTTGTTTTAACCCTTATTTAACCTTTTATATTCTTACCATGATATCATGTAATTGACAATTTGGGGGTTAATATAATTACTATAACATGCCAAAATCCCAATAAATGATTCATTTATGAAATTTTATAATTTATCATAATTATTTTAATAATATTATGTTTTTTATATTTTTTATCATTTGATAAAATATTTTATATTTTAAAAGACCATTAATGTCAATTTTTACACTATTCATTTCTTGACTTTTTAAATATATCATCAAAGAAAGATAAATTACAAAAAACACTTCTAAAACATAAAAAAAGTCATATTCATATAAAAAATATTTTATGATAATAATAATCTTAAATTATATTTATTTTAATATTTATAATATCACTTATTTGATTTCTCTATTAATTAAACAATCACTACATCATCATTATGTAACCATTTAATTTAATTATTTCTTTCCTAAAATTTATAAATAAATTTTAATTATGAATATAAAAATTTTATATTTATCAATACTATTTATATTTTAATATATATTCTTAATAACTATATATTAAAAAAACTATAGTTATTAATACTTGAGTATGTCATCTTTTTCATTTCTTAAAAATAAAATACTGTAAAGGGAATGAAGTCATCCAAGTGGAACCAAGTGGTTATAAAATCATCCAAATGATGATTTAGGTCAACAATATCTCATATAATAATATTAAAAAATGTTTTGGGATAATTTTATAATATTTTATAATATTGTTTTTACCCTTAATTACTCGATTTACCCTTAAATGTGGTAATAAAAATATTACTAAAGTTACTATTCATAAAGTCAAAAAAATATAAAGAATCATATTTTTATAACATAGAAACAATTATTCTAAATATGGAATATATTTTTAAAAATTATAAACACATAATTGGAATAAATTAATTAAAATTTAATCTCGCTGGTGGATCGAAAAAATGGGTTTCTAGAGTAAAACTTTCAAAAGTTCAAAAAGTTTTCATATATAATTCAAATGAGAAATTTATTCGAGTAATCTAAATTGTTTTAAATGATAAAAAACATGATCTAATTATACTTTAAAATCATTCGAAAATATAATTTAACACTATAAATAAATTTTTTGAAGTAGTTTTCAATTAAAATGCATTATTTTATAATTATTCATCAAAACATGAAACTAATCAGAAAAATACCAAAAATTAAAAACAAAATATTGATACTTGTATTTCAAATAATATGTTTATTTTGTCAAATTGAACTTATAAAAGTGTCAAAACTGGATTTAAAACAAATATACCATCAAAAGGCAGCAAATATTCCTTTTTAGAAAAATACCTCTTTTATATGTAAAATTAAATTTGTTCTTATATCATGTCTAGAAAACACATAATATGAATGTTAAAATTTTATTAATTATATTATATATATATTTAACTAATATAATCCAAAAATAGTGATTTTATTATTTATTGGTATAAAACACACTTATGCACACTTAAATAGTTTTTAAGAAAAATATAACCTTTTATTCTAAAAATGGTTTTACATTCATTTATAATTAATTTGTCAAAGAATTATTTATACATATGTAAACCATATTTTTATAATTCAATAAATCCTAATCATACCATCTATTCTACTAGCTAGTTTATAATGCTAACAATTAAATATTATTATTATTATTTCTTTTAACCTTCATGTGGCATATCATGTATACTATCGAAAATAGTGTTTACTTTTTAGAAACTCTGGATGTTACATTATCCCCCCTCCCTTAATACATTTTTTCCTCCCAATTTAAACTTGGTAATAAAATTAGGGGTTTAAATTTTCAAAATACCTTTATTGAGATCCCACATCATAAAAATGATTAATAAAACTTCCATTTTAAAATAACGAAAGGGATGTATTAAGGTCACATGGGATAACACAAACTAGGGTTCCATGTAAGAAAATATGGATATGGAAGAGAAAATTAACCATAAAGTACTGACTGAGAGTGATATAAAACATGGTTAGGATAATTTTAACAATAACAAAACCATAAATCTTTGATGGGTTAAAAGGTCATCGATTTCTCAAAAAGAAAATTAAACGAATAAAGTTTTTTTGTGAGTTAATTTTCATAGAGTTGTGGATTTATTTCTATTGTATGTGAATACAAATAAATCTACTTAATTTATATACTTCCATATCATAAAAACCATTTCATACTCACAAGATGAAAATACCTCAAAATAACCTTAATAACCAAAGATTATATATACCTAAAATTTTATTAATACCTTAAAACTCATGTCCAAAATTAAAAGGAATAGATATCATTAAAATAAATCCTTATATAAAAATAAACCCAAATAAGCGTCTCCTAAAATGTCTTTATTCATTTTATGATCACATAACTTAAAACTTCAAAAAGAGTTTCCAAAACCTTGAACATATGGTTATCCATAAAAAAAATACTGAGCTCCCTGGATCTTCCATCACTTCACTAGATGTCTCAAAATCAACTACGGTAGCAGAAAAATATTTTCCCACACCTTTTTGTTTCTAATAATAATGATTTCCACTATGAGTAAGTAACTTCAGACACACATTAACACTATTTATTAACTCATTACAACTAAAACATATTACCATTGGATTCTCTATTCTTTCTAGATTGTCTCCCTTATAATAAGGAGATATGTGACTAAAATTTCCACATCAAAAGGGCTTCCCCCTCTTTAAAATAAATTTTATATGATGATTTTTACCACACTTCACACAATATGGGAATTCGGTTTTCTTACCTTCTGTATTATTTCATGAATCATTTCCCATTTTCTTTCAAGTAGACCTTTTATTTTTATTTTTATTCATGGGAAACATAATCAGTAGTAAACATGATTTTTACCTTCTTATCAAATTGAACAATTTTTTCATAGATTTTAAACTCATGAGAATCTAATTATCTTTGATATCTAAACTTTAATATTGTGTAAAGATGATTTATCTTACTATCAAGATCTCAGATAAAATTTGGGACCTACCTTGCCAAATGGGTGAAGTTTTCTTCATATGAATCCACTGAGTCTTTCTCCTTTTGTCTTAATTCAAATAATTTCTTTTCCATCCTAAATCGAATTCCCTTTAGAAAATATTTCTCAAGAAATGTATTCTTAAATTCATCCCATTTCAAGTAATCAATCTCTTCACTTTCTCTGATATTCTTAATCATTGATAAAATCTGGTCGATTTCACCTTCAAAATGATAAATTGAAAGAGTTACCTTTGGGTGATCTGAACAATCCATGACATCAAATATATTTTCTAGGGATTTAATCCATCCTTCAGTTAGCACGGGGTCAGATGATCCTCTGAATTATAGGGGATATTTCCTCATGAAATGTCCCACTATAGACCTATTCCTTCATGGATCATAGGGTTACCCTCTATCATGGATTACACTACCATTTGTAGCTTGTTTAAACTAATACATCATTGCAACAAACTATTTTGTTCCAATTCCAACCATATCATGATGTTTATTTGGAAGTATACTTTCCTCATGATGCCATCCCACCACATATTTTAGGTTTCCTTTGTGGAAAACCATTCTGAACCGACATATCTTTGATGAAGAAACATGTTAATCTTAAAATACTAAATAATTTCAAGTTAAACATAAACTGAAATATTATAATAGAATTACATTAACACTATCCTAACCTCTATAGTTTTCTAAACCTTTAGTTTGATACCAACTATAAGGATCTGTCGATAAAACATTATATAATCTTGAGTTTTAGTGAAGAATTTAATTTCTTTCACATTGAGTATCTTTTCAGGTTTAGAGATTTATAGATTTAGAAAATAACTCATACATATCAAAACCATAAAAAACAAAGTGGAAACTTCCAAATAGTATCTATTTGTCCCATAATCTAAAACATTTAAAATAAAGCATGACCATTTTTATAAAAACTCTTTATGAAATTCAACATGATATATCTTAATCCTTACTCATCCTTAGGTCCTAGGAAAAACATTAAAAAAATTATATGAGAAAATAATATCATTAATTTATATAAAAATAAGGAAACCATTAGTCCTTTGATAAACATTAAAACCCATGAAAACATTTTCACAAAGTAATACTTTCCACCCTTAAGTAGTAGTAGATACAATACTTTGAAAAATAAACTCATTTAATACCCATTTGGAAATCAAAATGTTTTCATAAAACCCTTACCAAACATAGATAACACATAAAGGTAACTTGTGAAATAATTATACTTAATAGGAATAATCATGTGATCGACTTCCATATATGTAACTCTTATAAATAGAATAGCCATTTGGTCGAATTTCATACCCAATTAATTAGAGGTTATAACGTAACCACCATCCTTAATTTATCAAGAAACCAACCATAATTGGTTTATCATGTAACCAATATTCATATTCCCATTTACCGTTATATAATCACAAAACATAAAATATTGCAATTTTCGTCATTAAACACACAAAAATTCATTTTCATTGACAAGAAATCATTTCAAGGTATTGAAATAAATAGTCCATTTTAAAAATAATTTTCAATAAAAAAACTACCCAAAAATGGAATAAAATATTAATGATTATAGATTTTTAAAAATTTCAAATAATAGTCGTCACAGTAGAGAAGTTGTTGTTGTCGTACACGTTAAAAAGAATATTCCTTTTTTTGTTTGTCAAATTTTTCTGTATAAAACATGTAAAGATATTTCTTTGGAAAAAAGTGAATTAAATTAAAAATATAGATAAAATTTCCTTTAAAATAATTTTATATCCTTATAATAATATTGTAAAATTTTATCAGAAATATTGACATGGATAAAAATATTAGACAACTAAATCTTTAAACATTCAAAGCATCCCATACCAATTTGAACATTAAAAGTATAAGACACGTGAAAAAGTGACATTTAACAAAAAATTAAATAATATGAGGATAGGTAATATATGTATATGAAATTTAAAATGGGTTTTATATGCTTCTTATAAAATAATAAAGGTGTATATCATTAAGAAATACATCAATGAAAGGAGAATGAGACGAAATCCCTTACCTTATATCTGACTCATCACATACATTATTTATATTCTTGAATAATAAAATTAGGTTAATTATTTACATTCTTTAGAAAAATTTTAAAGTTTATTATCATTTTTTCTCACTTATTATCATGTTATAATAATTAATTAATTATTTAAGTTCACGTCATACATTTTGATGATATTCGGTACAATGGTCCAAAATAACATTGGTATGATGTCAAAATTCAAAGTGATAATTAGTACATCATCAATATAATAATATTAATTAAATAATAATCACTTTTATATAAAAATTATACTTTTAAATTAATCCATTTATGTATGGTTATGAAAAATGAACGATGTTATATTCAAAGAGACAGTAGGTCGTACGTATGCGAGAGTAACGTTTCTATATTTCAATGATCATTATGGAAAGAAGGTAATAATTATTTTATCATTAAAAAATGATAATAATATCATGAATATAATATTACTAATATAAATATATTTATAAATATCATCAATGTGATCTGGTGATAAAAAATGAATCGCATCACTCAGTGGAGGTGATAGTTAACACGTACGCACGTACGACGTTATCATTTTTATGTCCATTAAAAGGTAATGACTTAAATGATATATTATTCTTTAATAATTATAAATATGTCATGAATATCATAAATAAACATTAATTACATAATTTTAACTAGTCTTGAATAACGGTTATTGAAAATGAATTATATCATTTCGTGAAGGTTATAGTTTACATGTACGCACGCATGATTAATTATTTTCCCATTTGATAGAATTCGAGATTTTTTTAGGTGTTGATATTAAAATAATAAAATCTAATTATATTTGTTATATTGTATTTATTATCAAATCATGGTTATATAATATTTTAAGGAAGTGTATGAATAAATAAAATAGAAATACATGGTAAAAACAATACCTCTTCTTCAGATGATTTTCTTTGATTGACACCTTAACACCACTAATGAGGGTGTTATGAATAAAATAATGCCTCTATAATGTGGGTATATATTCTATGAAGGTTTTGGGGAATATATTGGCCAAAAAAATTGTTTTTTAAGTGTGAGGAATAAAGAAGAATGAGTTTCCTTTATATGAAAGGGGGTACTCTTGGAATTCTTCAAATTATTAAATCAATATAAAATAATTTTATATTCTATATGGTTCAAAACTGATTTATTTCTGAGATATGATGATTTTGGATCGATCCATAATCAAAAAATGATAATTATATAAGTTTTTACTATTTTTTTAATCCTTATCATTATTTTAACAATTATTTAACCTTTTTAATTCTTATCATGATATCATTTAATTTACACTTTGAGGGTTAATATAACTACTATAACATGCCAAAAGACAAATAAATGAGTCTATTATGAAATTTTAGGACCTACACTAATTATTTGGATTAATCTTATACTTTTAAAAAAATATCATTTAATGAAATATTATTTATTTTAAAATACCATTTGTGTCAATTTGAACACTATTCATTTATTAACTTTTTAAAAATATCATAACATCAATATAAATTAAAATGAATACATTTAAAACACCAATAAAAATTAATATGAATATAAAAAAATATTTTATGACAATAATAACATCATATTTTATTTATTTTAATATTTTTAATATCATTTATTTGATTCTTCCATTTACTAAAAATTATTGCATCATCATTGTTTTACCATTTAATTTAATAATTTTGTTCCTAAAGATTATAAATAAATTTCTATGATGAATAAAAATATTTTATATTTTCAAATACTATTTATATTCCATTAAATCTTCTAAATAACTATATACTAAAAATGTTATAATTATTTATATATGAGTATGTCATACTTCTCTTTTCTTTAAAATAAAATACTATAAAGGGAAGAAAGTCATCCAAGTGGAAAACATTTGTCATAAAATCAACTCTAAGATGAATTTTGTTGACAATATATCATCTAATAATAATATTACAAGTGTTAGGGTAATCTTATAATATTTTATAATATTAGTTTTACCCTTAATTATCAAATTTACCCCTAACCACAGAAATAAAAATATTATTAAAGTTACTATTCATGATGTCAAAAAAATAAAAGGAAACTATTTAAATAATTTTAAACAACTTAATAAAAATATGGAATACATTTTTCAAAATTTTAAACCCTTAATTTTATGAAATTAATTAAAAATTAATCCCACTGACGGATCAATAAAACGAGTTTTTAAAGTAAATATTGTTCAAATGTTCACAAAATTTTTATATCCAATTTCAATGTGAAATTGATTATAATGAACTAATATGGATTAAGTGATAAAACCTTGATCTAATTACACTTTAAAAACATTCAAAATTTTAATTTAACACTATAAATAAATTTTGATGAAAAAGTAGTTTTCAATTAAAATGCATTATTTTTTTCATTACGCATCAAAACATGGAACTTATTAATAAGATAAAAAATAAAATAAAATTTTGATAGTATTTTTTCAAATAATAAGTTTATTTTTCCATATAGAACTTATAAGATTGTCAAAAATTAGATTTAAAATAATTGTGCCATCAAAATGCAGCAAACATGCCTTTTTAGAAAAATAACTCTTTTATCAGTAAAATTAAATTTTTTCTTATATAATATCTAGAAACACATAAGATTAATGTTACAAATTATATTAAATAATATATAAATATAATATAATCTAATAATAGTGATTATATTATTTATTGTTATAAAATATACTTGTGTACATTTAAATTGTTTTTAAGAAAACATTACCTTTTATTTTAAAATGTGTTTTACATTAATTTATAACTAATTGGGAAATTAATTATATATACATGTGTAAACCATATTTTCATAATTTACTTAATCATGTTCATATACACTGTTATAATTCTTAGGTTACAATGGTAGCATTTAATTAATAATTTTTAGTTGATCTTTGGAGCTTGATGTGACGTATCATGTATGTTATAAAACATAGTGTTTGTTTTCAAAAACTCAAGATATTACATTACATTATAATATTTCAGTTCCATTCCCAACGAATTGTATTTTTAAAATGTATTTTTGTAAGATTTTTTAAAGTGGTAATGATATTCTTTTTAAGAAATGTTTTAAAGGATTTTTGAAGCTTCCTTTATAATTTTCAAAGATTGTTTTCAATGAAAATGATTTCTAAAATGTTTTATAGATTTTTATTTTTAAAAATTTATTCAAAATAAAAATTTATTTTCACTAAGAAATATTATACTTGTATTTTAAATATCATTTTTCATCTAATATGATATTCATTGATGTTACTTTTTATTTACTAGGTATATAATCCAAGGATACCATTCTAATTATTTCTTTCAATGGTTTATATTAATGATGAAAAGATGCATATGAAACTCACTTATATTCAGTGGGTTATTCCATGATAAAAATTATTATGAAACCCAATTATTTTTCCTAGGGTTATGTATTTATGAAAGGATAAAATGATTATGAAACCAATTTCTTTTTCACAGGTTATGTTATGATGAAATTTTTATGAAATCCTTCTGATTTCATTTTTTCTAATTTGATGAATGTTTTATGATCTTGTGGAACCCATATGTCTTATTTTTAGTATGTTAAGGGTGATGATTATATCTCCCTATAGTTAATTGGTTAAAGCTTCATATCTCATGAGATAACCAGGGGAAAAGTCAATGTGATTGATCCAGTATTGGAAAGTGGTGTGTCTTGATCCACTATAGGAAATAGGTGTGTCCTAATCCACTATGGGAAACATGTGTGTTCTGATCTAAAATGGTAAAAAGGTAATGAGTCATAATTACCTATATTGACTATTGGATCAAATAATTTTAAAGGATACAAGAGGGGTTGAATTTTAGTTTAAAAAGTTAAACTAAATAAATTCCCAAACCTCTTTATTAAATTTTATCATACTCAAATATCATATGATGATAAGTTTAGCTATATCAGACACAAAGAACATCCTAAAAATCAATTTTTTAATTTTTTTAAAGTAAATTTCCTAAAATAATGCACAGTGGAAATACTAAACTTGTTAAAAAAAGTAAAAGTAAAGAATAAAATAATTGCAAGAATGACTTACTCAAATATTTATAAAAAAATTACTCTTTAACCTTAATATTTAATGAATTCAATAAACTCTAACTTTGAGTATCCAGTGTATTCAACCTAACCATAAGGCCTATCTTTATTCAATAAGAAATACCTCATTATAAAGTATCATAATCAACTCCATCTTCTTGTCCCCAGAATCCGACTATCATCCTGATCAGAATCAATAGTCTTACTATCCCTGAATACCTCAATCAAAACCCTAATGAGACACAAGGAATAAAATTTGTAATATATTATAATAAATTTTCAATCCTCACTCAGGTTCCTTAAAACAATAACCCTCATATCAATTTCTAAAGAGAATGTACTGAAAGGTTTCAGAAGAGAAAATTCCAAATTGGTTGAGTCGTAATATCATTAGTTTCCATCTCCTTGAATGAACATATATTTATAGTCACACCTCTAATGGTCTTATTTCTACGATTCTCAAAGTTGCATGCAACAGTATCAATAAAGGTCCATCATGACAGCTCAACGTGTACAACTCCATCTAATTTTGTTTTTATAGCACTGTTACAATTTTATTTGAAGACTTCCATCTCGTAGAAATTATTAAAAAAATCTGATTATAATATTTTTTATTTCAATGGAATAAAAACATTTTTTTCTAATACAATAATCTCAATCAAACTAATTCACTAAACAAACCTTCACCAATTGACTATATTTAGTCACATTGATAGACTAAACTTAGTCACACCAATTGACTAATGTCAGTCACACAGATTGACTAAAGTCTGTCACAATAATAAACTAAACTCAATCACATAGATAAAATAAACTTATTCACCCTTATTAACAAAAGGCAATCACACTGATTAAAAAAAGTCAATTACACTAATAGACTGAATGTCATAATTCTGGTGGAATGGATTTTTCATTTTGAGGGAATAGACATTGTGATTTTGATGGATCAGAGTTTATCATTCTTATGGATTAGACTTTAGTCATTCTAATGGTCTAAACATTATGTCATATTTTTATAATAACATGGTTAGAAATATTTTGTTATATTTTATAATAATTTTTTTTCTTCAAAAACATTGTAAATACATAAGAATAATAATGTTCATAAAACATAGTTTTTAAGAAATTGTGTTGTGATTTTAAAAACTAAGGATAGAAAGTTTAGAAAGTAAAACTTTTGACTCAACAATATCCCCTTTTTTGAAAATCACAAAAAAAAACATAAAAATAAAAATTAATAACCATTAAAAACTTATAAACCCATTATTAGTTTAAGAACAGATCTCCTGATATTTCTTACCTCCCCCTATTTTTGTAACTCCAATTTTTTTAACAAAATTTTTCTAATAGAGTTTGTTATTTAATTAGGAATATTAAAACATATCTGAATAAATTCTTCTAATAATTTCCCTCAAATAAATTTTACCGAACAATAAATTATTCAAAAAATTATCCCAAATAAATTCTCCCCCTTTGTGATTTTCAAAAATAATATAGTTCATACAAATTAACAATAATTTTTTAAAAAAATTAATATGATAAAATTTAAATTAAATAAAAATTAATACACTAATGTATAAATGAAAATTTAACAAAATAATTTATAAAAAACATTCAATGAGAATATGTAGAAAATAATTCACTCAAAATAGTATTCTATCAAGAGTTTGGTTTTATACATTAAGATTTAATTGAAGATAAAATCGATCTTTCTTATTTATGTTCTTGAAAATAGTTTTCATATTCAAGAATACATTTAGGTTCTTATATTTCTCTTGTGTCATTGACTCCAAATTTTCAATTCCTCATTCAAGAAAATGGATCCTTTGAACCTCTTGATTCAATCCATCAACTTCTTATTCAATATAATTGATCTTGATATTATCAAAATTAAGTTTCTCAAGTTTTTCTTTGAGAGATAATTTTTATCTTGAGTTATATTATTTATTGATCTTGTTAATTTGATAAAATCTTGAACCAATCAAATAGTTCAAACTTTTTGAAACATCAAAAGACAAGTTTTAAAAGGAATTTTTATTCACTAAAGATTTATTCTTAATAAATTAAATCTGATCATCATGGAACTTAAAATATAACTTGGTATCTTTTAAACATAAAAATATTTTTTTATCCTCCTATTTTCTTTTTTAGAATCAACTTTTAATGTATTCAAATTTTCTTCATTCTGAGCAATTGATTCTATTAATTGATTTAAATATTTGGATTGTTCTAAAACATTAAGTATCCTATAAATACACTTTCACTAGGATTTAATATTTTTAAAAACTAGAATATCATCCTAGATATTATTCAATGATTAAATAAGATAAGTAAATTTGTCTTTAACTATTTTATCTGATGGAGTAATTGGGAATTAGTTGAATATGATGTGGCATCAGAAATATGTCTTCTTGAAGGACCATATTCAAATTTCTATTTTTCTTTGTCCTATATTTTCGTCTCATTACTCAAAACATCCATTACATCTAATTTTTTTAATTCATATATTTTTGATACCTTTGAATGTTATTACTGATTCTCAATTAATTTTTTATAACTTTTCACTTTTTTAGAAAATACCATCTCAACATCATTCTCAGACTTAGTACAAAAAAGATAATTTCTTAGATGAACTTTCTACTTCTTCGTTTTCTTATTCCGATAATTTATTTTCTCACTGCAAGGTTAACATTTCATCACATATAAAATTATATTTTCTAGGTTTATTAAATTTTTATTAAACTCAAACTTCAAAAACCTTTTAAACAACCTATTCATCCATAAAAAAAACATTACCTTTAGCTTTTTCAAAAGTTAGAGGATATTTGAAAGTTCTAACTTTTTTTGAATGTGATACATTAGGTTGACCAACATTAATGGTTTGAGGAACCAATTTTATGAATAATAAATGTGAAATAGAAATAACTTTTTCCCTATTTGTAGTGTGGATATCTCTATTTTACACCAATTATATAAGTATATTTAGGTAATTCAACCAAATCCTCATTAAGATTCTTAGGCATGTATTGTGATAAAAATTAGTAAATGTTAGACTTTATTTCTTAAGTAACTTTTTGTTATAACTAGTTGATCTACATCACTAATGATATTATCAGTAAGGTGATTCTTAAGAATCCACTAATTCCATGGGTTTATAAAAAATTGTTCTTCAATGGGTTAAAATTATTTTTGAGGTAGAACTTTAGAAATATATTCTTCAATATTTCTCTAATTAGAAGAAAATACCAACATTTGTATACAATTAGGTTTTAAATATCATCTAAATATGTGGATTGATGTTGTTTTAAAACAAAAGGGTTAGTTTAATTAAATTTAACATGTTCTATTTTATTAATGGTGGATATATTTTTATTAAAGAATCTATAAGCCTTACTAGTTATATAATATCCTAGAAAAATTCCTTCATCATATTTTAGAGAAAATTTAAAAAAAATTATCTTTAGTATTCAGAATGAAAAATTTTCATCCAAAAACAATAGTGTAATTATGTTTTCTCTTTCTTTAGGTCCATAACTCATATGGATTTATATTAATAAAACATATTATTAGAACTCAATTTATAGTATAATAGGAAGTACTAACTGCTTCAGACCAAAAATTATTAGAAAATGAATATTCACTAAGAATTTTTCTCATAATATCCTAAAGAATTCTATTTCTTCTATCAATTACACCATTTTGTTTTTTTAGGTGTTGAAAAGTTATGTATTATACCCTTTTTACTACAAAAATTTTCAAAATTATAATTTACAAAATTCTACACCGTGATCACTATGAATATTCATCAAGGATGTATTTTTCCCATTTTTTACATAGGCTAAAAAAGTTTTAAAATAGAACAAGTCTTCATATTGCTTTTCTAGAAAATAAACCCATCTATATCTCATGTAATCATAAACTAAAACTTATAAATTTTATTTTCCACTGATACTTATTGTTTTTCTAGGACTAAATAAATCCATGTGAACTAGATATAAAGTATAAAATGTTTATACTTTTTTAATATATTTAAAACATAAATTATGTTTCTTTCTAAATTCATAAGTATTGCAAACTTTCGAAGAATTAAACTTATGTTTTGGTAGATCATTTAATATTCCTTATATATTTTATCCAAAGTTTTAACATTACAATGTGTGAATATTCTATTCCATAACCATGATTGTTCTTCTTGTCTATTAAGTAAATGTATATCATGGATCTTTAAGGTATTTTAATTTATGTTTGTAAACATTATCATTCCGATTGTTAGAAAAATAAATTCATATCTGAACTATGAATAATAAATTTATCATTCATAAAGTTTACAAGATATCCCTAATCACATAAATGTATTATCCTAATAATTTTTTACTTAATTATGAAAATAAATAAGACATTTGAAATTAATAATTTAGAAAAAAAAGGAAAATATTACCTATTCCAATAATTTCTGCTTTAGAATTATCACTAAAGGTAACATTGACACTTTCATTTTTATAATACTCATGAAGAAATATTTATTCCATGTCATATTCCTAGAATAACCAATATATACACCATATATTATTCTTGATAAACTTATTATCTTCCTAAAATAAAAAATATTAGTATTTTGGAACCCGAACTCGCTTGGGTCCAGCATTATTAGTATATAAATTTTTCAGAATCAACATATTTCCAACTTTTCTGTGTTGATAATTTCATAATTCTTTTGAAAAATAGTCTTTAGGAAAACATAAAGAGTGTATTTTATTTAAGGAATATTCATTCTTCCAATGTCCACTACTTTAAAATTTTGTAAAAACTAGGGAACATTTTGGAGTAAATTAATGTTTTTGAAAAATATGTCTATTATTTGAAAAAGTGATCAAGATATATCTATATGATGTTTTATTTGTTTACATATATTTAAAAAAAATTAATTAGCATTAGTAAAATTTTATAGTAGCATTGTTTTCTTGATATTTAATAATTTAGTTTTATAAATAAATTTTTAACATCAAAAAATGTCATTAAAGAATTAAAATTTTGTAATTATTTAAAAAACTAGTTTTCCAAGATTATAATTATCTAACTCCTTTTAAATATTAATTTTCTCAAAGATATATTTTCCATTTTCATTTAAATTATTAGAAATATAAATATAAAGTGTTGAATTTAATGAATTTTTTTAGAATGTTTTTCCTAAGCATTATCCTATTTTTTAGGAATTTTGCAATTTGGTTTTGCAACAATTTTCAAAATAATTATAATACATCAAAACAAGGTAAAATATTTTTTTCTTATGGTGAATAATATTATTATATAAATATGTAGAATTATTTCCATTACCACTATTAGAACAATTGGTATTTAATAAAATATTTTTTTAGCTTTTAGCAGCCACCTTAGCCATAAAGAAATTATTGTTTTTCATAATCTCAGCAATGAAAACAATGTTTTTATAATCTTCAGTTTCATCATATAATGAATATTATGATGAAATATCTCTACCAATATCACTCTATGTTCCAGATTCTTTCATACTTTTCTTATTCCTATGTATGTAATATTTCATATAATTCCTTCCCACATTTCTATATTTTATTTATTTTTTCTTAATCTTGGAATAATCTGGTCTTATATGACCATCCCTCCTTGATTAATAACAAATGAAATCATAAGAATATTTATTCTCATTTTTGTCCTTATAACCTTTCTGATACTTGTAATGGAAATCCTTTTCTCTAAAAATCTTATTCTTCCATTAAGATAGTTGAGAAAGTTCATTTCAACTTTACTTAGATGAACTACTTTCTATCTCAACTCTAACTCTATTTTTCTTCAATAGTTTAGAAACTTTCTCAACAAACTTGGATTTCCAAGAAACATATTATGTTAAAGAAAAAGAAACTCCACTATTATTATTTTTCATTTTTTCATCATATCTCTTCATTCTACACTCGTACAGTATGAGGGTACCTATAAGATCATCCCTATTCAAATCTATAATTCTCTTATTATCATCTAAATCTATCCAATTAGACTCTTATTCTCTATAAATGATTTCAATGAACTTTTAAACTAATATATCATATGTAATATATATATCCCTGATATATTTTGAACTATTCACAATCATCATAAATCTCTGATGAATTTTTGAAATAGATTAACCAGGTATTAAATTGAAATCTTAATAATTGTCATGAAGCTTGGCACTTATGGTTTCAATTGCATTTGAAGTTAAAAAATGTGTAATTTAAAACTTCTTCCATTTAATTTTTTCTTCTTCACAAGAAGATACCAAGAAGGTTCGGCCATGGGTTCTAAACCCAGACCCCAAATTTGTTTGTAAAAAAAGATAGTAAAGGTACAACAGATAAAGGGGGTTCTTACATGCATAGAACTACACCATAAACCAACACAAATGCACACCACATAGTTACCTCTTCCTAGGCCCGCCACGGCCCCTGGATCCTCCCCTGTTATGACACCCTCTTCCCCTTTTCATGCCTTCATTCTCCGTCCTATTCGAATCGGAATCCTCATGAGAGGGATCCCTATCCTGTCCAGGATCGGTCTGAATAGTGGGGTGGTCCTGCAATTCATCACCTTTCACTACATTAGTAACATGCGCTACAGTGGGAGACTGCTCCTACAATACATCCACATGAGACACCGCTGTGACCTGCACTGTTTGAGCATCAAACTTATCAGTATACTCCTTCTCCTTAGAGCTCTCCACATCTTCTTCAGCAGCAAGAATGAATCTTCTGTTGTTACAACCTGCATTCTTCAGAATAAGATATTTAACTATATATATATTTATTTTCATGGATCAAATAAAATTATTCCCCACTTGATAATTCAATTTATATTCTAATTTCTATAGATTTGTAAAAGAGAAAAACTTCATTCTCAATAATCCTATAATCTCCAGCCAATATAAAGAAGTTATCAACACTGATGTTAATAATAAAATTATTTAATCTATATCTCTAATATTTATAGTCATATCTATCAAAAATTTATGGTTTAATAGGATTTAAATTCTAAAGAGTTCCAACATTAAGACCTACTATCTTATAAAAAACAATTTCTCTAATGTATGTTAGTATAATAAAATTTTTCCAAAAAAATATAAACATGCAAACATTCTTGATATTAAAAAAATTAAAAAAATTTATGTTTAATCAGTAGAACATCATCTAATACGAATTTTTAGATAAAAGAGTTTATAATGGCTTTAAGAGTGGGGTTAAATTGTAGTTTAAAAATTAATCTAACTATAATCCAAAAATTATTTATTAAATTTTATCAGACATAGATATCATCTAATGATAAGAGTAACTATATCAGACACACAATACATTTATAAAACCATTGTTTTAAATTTTACAAAATTAATCTTTCTAAAAAAATGCACAATAAAAATATTAAACCTGGTGAAATAAGAAAACATTAAAGCTTTAACAAAATGTATAGATGACTTACAAAAATATTTTTAAAAGTTTTTCAACTCTTTAACCTTAAGATTTATGGAAATCAATAAACTCTAAATTTTATTATCCATTGTTTTCAACCTAACCATAAGGTCTAACTTTCTTCAATAGGAATTCCCTAGATCTAAATGATCATAATCATCTCCTTCTTTTTATCCCTATAATTCATCAATTATAATTGTCGAAATCATTATTATTCTTATCTATAAAATCCCAAGATCTAAACCCATATCATAATCATTGAATATAACTTTCAAAATGTTCTAAAGAATTTAAAATCCTCACTTAGATTCCTTAGAATGTAAAATCTATGAAAATTTTACAAAGGAAATGTAATGAGAGGTTATATTGGAGAAAATTCTATATGGATTGAGTTGTAAAATAATTAGCTTCCATTTTCTTAAAATCACCTATATTTATTGGAACACCACCAATGGTTATCTTTATATGATTTTTAGACTTGTTTGCAATAACCTTGGATGTTCTCCAGCTTGATATCTCAACATGTACATCTCTATCTGATTTCCTTTTGTTAGCACTATTACAATGCTGTTAAAATTACTTTCTCTAGTAAAAATGATCCAAAAAATATAATTATAAAAAAAA
Organism: Viscum album; assembly: GCA_963277665.1. Classification (NCBI taxonomy): domain Eukaryota; kingdom Viridiplantae; phylum Streptophyta; class Magnoliopsida; order Santalales; family Viscaceae; genus Viscum; species Viscum album. The sequence continues at coordinate 1,381,055,490 of OY728160.1, forward strand.
TATTATGATGGAATAAATACTTTTTAATTATGATAGATTAATCTCAGTTACACTAATTGACTAAACTTTTTCACACCAATAGACTAAAGTTATTCACACTGATAGAAAAAACTCAGTTACACTAGTTGACTAAAGTTGGTCACATCAATATACTTAACTCAGTCACACCAATTAACTAATGTTTGTAACATTGATTGACTAATGTGTGTAATTCTTATATAATAAACTCAGTCACACTAATAAACCAAATAGTCACATAGATTGACTAAATTCAGTCACACAAATTTACTAAACTTATTCATTATGATGGATTGGGATTTTTCATTCAGATAGAATAGAAATTTTCATTCTAATTGATCAGACATTTACATTCTAATAGAATAGAAATTAGTCAGTCTGATGGCCTCAAATTTGTGTTAAATATTTATAATGATTAGTTTATAAATATTTCTAAGTCTATTTGAATTAATGGTTTTCTACAAAAATGGTCTAAAGACTTGGGGAACAAAAAGTTAGTAGAACTTAATTTTTATGAAAATGTGTTGTGATTTTTGAAACTAAAGATAAAAATTGTAGAAAGTAAAAATTTTAACTCAACATTGATGGTATTGGAATTCAACCATGACATATAAAATTTATTTAAATCTTTAGGATTATTCCATACTTTTATGAAATTATCTTATTATTAATGATTATTTTATGATCATTTATCACTATTATTTTACATTTTTTAGAAATGGTAAAGTTTTATGACATGACTCATGTTTATGATCTAAGAAAGGATGGGTATAAACTTCATAAGGTATGTTCATGATCAACTACCCTTGTACTTATCATATTAATTCATATGATCATATATTGATATATCATATGTTTACCCTTAATGATTATATGAGGTCACCCTTTCATACGTTTCCTACCCTAGGTTATGAATAAATTTTTATATAGGTGTGACTAAGAGGATTACTATGTGATAATATGTTTACAGGCAATGTTGAAGATATTTCTTGAAAAAATAATATTATGTTTCTAGTGTCCAAATACACTATACTATTATGTTCATCGGACATGTGTTTATGAAATGTATTGAATTTCATTCTAAAAATATATGTTATTAATCTATAAAATCATAGAATGAAATAGTTGGTATCAAAGGAAAGGTTTAGTCAATTTTTAGTGATTAGGATTAGAAAAACATTAGTGAGGTACCTGGAGATATGTCTAAGTATATGTCTTGGGATATTCCTAGGGATATCTCTGTGGATAAGTATAAGGATAATTATATGTATTAGAAACTATCCTTGAATTTTAGTTAAGGATAAATCAAGTGGTTTATATGAAATTATATCCCTATCTAGATACTACAAGTTGATGTGGCTCTAGAACATAGGTACCTAGTGGAAATAACCCCAAAAAATGGTATTAATCTAGACTTCATTATCACCTAGTGTATGGAAATGGGCATTAATGCACATCGGGTTTGACACTCTAAGGGGATATTTTTTGGAAATTCACAAACAATTTATGAACCATTGTGAAGGATTTAAATAATGGCCTTTAATAACCTAGGTTAAGCCTAAGGTGTTATAGATTGAAAATAAGGTGTCACTATTTTGACATCCAATAAAAAATCATGATTATTTAGTTTTTCACTGTGATTAGTGTTTCTCATGCAGTGATTTATAGTTTTAGTCAATTATTAGAACCCAAAGGAACTGTATTATTGTTGAGTGTCATAAATAACTAAAATAATGTACTCTTGAGAAATAATACGTTATAGGAGATAGAATGAAAAATATTTTTCCTTTTCTCATAAAAAATTATCTATTAATGAATCATTTTGAACATCCAAACAAAAAAATTAGGCAACAATGTTCTATTGAGTCCTTTTTATGAAAATTTACAACTTATTTTAGTGGTTTTACTTATACATTAGTTGTTTATATATAGATTCATACTAATGAAAATATATTTTCTATTCATAAGTGTTCATAGAATGAAAAAATCGTTTTTTTATTTATCATTTGGAAGTAAAATCATATTAGTGGTGGTATCTTATTAAGAATATAAGGGAAAAATAAGAAATTGAATCTATATAATAAGAAGTTTTTATGATGATATTTCATAGAAAGTACTTCCCACTTATTTTATATACAAATATGGGTAATTAATTCATTTAGAATGGAAGAATTATGATATATATCTTTGTACATATAAAGCTAATTTTTACAATACATGAAAGGTGTACTTATGGTTTAATCATCATCACAAAAAAAACTAGTCAATTATTTGGTGGCCTAAAACCAAGTCCCCAAAAGGCCTTATCTATAAGATACATTAGAATATATGAATAATTCATTCGATGTGAACTAAATGTGGAAATAGAAATTAGTACCATTCATATGGTTTTTATAAGAAAAGATGTAACGTCCCGACCCTAGTTACCCAGAGTCGGTGAATTATTTTTAATACATTGGCATGATTACAAGGAATTAAATCTCGAAAGACCGATTGGTTTAGTAGCCTTGGAAACACTAGATATATTCATAATGTTTTACATTACATCATAAAGTGAAAAACTACTACAACAACATATTGTCTCTATAGTCCACACTATTATCCCTGCAGGTCATTCATAATTTACTTATTCACATCCTGGGAAAATAAAACATAGAAAAGGGGTGACCTCAAATGCCCAGTAAGGATAACAATATAGTGGAAACTTTCATAAATAACAATAAACATTTAAATCAATGTATAACTAAAACAAAAGCCTTTTAAACCTGAAATTCAACATAGTATAGAAAAAAATAAAATGAAATAATGCCATTTACTTATTCACATGGATATTATACTAATAGAATAATCACATGCAATATCAATAACCACTTTTATAATGATGGAATGCATAATTCCAGACTATCATAACCACATAGCCAAGGCCTCGTGCCAAGACTACAAATAAGATTTTTCCAAGGCCTTGTGCCAAGACACTAAATTGTCTCATGAGACCTACCGATGCATCGAGGAGCTATAGCGGGCTCCACCCGTCACTTACTAAGTCTAATGCATTCCCATATGAAAAGGTTTAAACGTAACATAAACATTCGTTTTAGAACTAGCATACGAAATGTCAATACTTTCTCCATAAACCATGAATGGTATAAAAATAACACATCCACAGTAAAACATATCACAAAACCTTCAATACAATACAAAATTTTGTATCATAATAAATAAACATCAAATAAGATTAAAATCCATCAAAGGATGTTGACATAGATGAAAATCAAAACTATTTGAGAGAAATATCTCTTTTCTCGAAATCATTGAAAAGTCACACATTTATAAAGGAAGTAATTTAAAAGAGGTTTTTGAATCAAAGTGTCCCATACCACTTTGAAACTTTTGAAAAGAAATATCATTTCAAAACATTCATGTCCATATAAATAAATCCTTAAAATCATTTTGAAAACATGGACATTAATTAAAAAGATTTAGAAAGATAAATATTTAAAACATGTAAAATTATGATCTTGATAAAGAGTAACTTTCACAAATTCTTAAAATATTCATTTTGAAATCATTTAATAGTCACATAATTATAAAATAAAACATTTACTTTGAAAATATTCTTATAAGCTTGTAAGGGAAGCTTTGACTATTTTATCACGGCGGTAAATAGCCGCACCCGCCGTATAAGTTAAAAAAACATTCTTACCTTAAATTTGTCGAAAGGTCAAAAGTTCCTTGTTTGGAAAACGACGGAAATATTCCTTTAAAAAAACATAAGGTTATAAATATCTTTAACCCATATTCTTTGTAAATAGTAAAAATGTTTTGAAATACATTTCGAAGAAACATGGATGTGGATGATAAAGAAATACCAGTAGATTATTACGTATAAACAACCTCGGATAATGAAGAGATTGTGAAATAAACCCTTACCAATTTGGTAACATACGAAACATACAACCCATTAAATAGGTATCATACAATGAATATTTAAATACACATAAATTAAAGTGTATTACACAAAGAATATAATTATGGGCAGTACATACACCACACAAAAGGTAATGGTGGCAATATGGCATGAATCTCACGGGAATAAGGAGTGAGATGAAAACCCCTTACCTTTTACTTTTCCTTGGTTGGGGGTAGGTTAACCTCCTGTATAATGGTAAAACAATTTTTATTAAATTATAAAAGAATCATATACATTAATATGATATCATATATGATCTTTTAATATTGATTTGTTAATAATATCTTAGTATTATCGTTGTTTCGGGTGTTAACTTACTCGTTTTCTTTTATATATTTTGTTACGTAAGCCATGTTTGTAATGGATAGGTTGTATATTCTTCATATCCAGAATTATATCAAGTCCTCAAACATTATTTTTAAATCATAAAATGATAATTATAATTGAATGGATACGATAGAGAATGAATCTCATCGCGTTCGTGGAGACGGTAGTCCGTACGTACGCACGAGCGACAATATCATTATTTTGATATTAAAATAATATATAATTGGATATTATATCATATATAAAGAATAATTATCATGTTATATTTATTATTTACATGAATTACACATCATTATTATACCCCTCCAAATAATAATTTATTGAATAACAATTACACCACGATGTGGAGACGGTAAGCCGTACGTACGCACGTATGGTGACATTTTATTCAAAGGGTGGATAGAATACTTAATATGGTTGTACCATATTTATAATAACATCAAAGTATATATAATATACTGGAGTTATTATTTTAGAATGGTAAAAACAAAGGAAGAGGAAGTGGAAGAAGAAAGGAACTTGAAAAAGGGTGGTGAAAACATTACCTCTTTTTCGGGTTCTTCCTTTTGATTTGATCAAAAGGGCTATTAGGTTGTCTTTATGACTAAATTAAGGCCTCTAGGATGAATTTATGGAAGTTGAGAGAGTATTTGGGAAGTGGTTGGCCGAACCAAAAGGCTTTTAAGGTGTGAAGTAATGATAAGGGGGAGTTCCCCTTTATAAGAGGGGTGAGTGGCACCTTTGGAAAAGCTAGAAATATTAATTTATAATAAATTCATATTCGGTTTCTAATGGTCTGAAAGTTTATTATTCAAAGGTTAAGGTGGTGATAGGTCGAAAACCATTCAACCAATATAATTTATACAGGTTTGGGTACTATATTAACCTTATCTTTAAGTATTAACTCTAAGTTAATTAGTTTCACTTTTACAATGTCTCTTTGTATTTTTATATTATATGGTTAATAATCTTACTATATACATCCAAACGACCCCCAAGTGGTCCATTAATGATATAAATATCATGATATAAGCCTTGGAAGAACCTTATATTTTTAGAAATTTAATATCAATTAATAATATAATATTTGTTTTAAAAAACTCTTTTATGTCAATTTTGACACTATTCAATAGTTGATTTTTTTTGAAACTCATAACAGAATTATTACTTCGAAAAACGTCAACTAAATCAATCCTAATATGTCATACTATCCTAGAAAATTAGTTTAATTCATTAAAAGTCTCAAATTATATTTATTTGGGTATTTATAATATCAATTATATTAATTTGTCACTATTATGGTAATTACTGCATCATAATTGTGTCATAACTAAATTAAATTATATAAAGTATAAAAATTATAAATAAAATACCATTATGTAGGAAATCGTTTTATCTTTATAATTAATATTTATAGTTGAAAATCCAAGATATATAACCCTATGTAAAAATTGTTTTTCTAAAAGATATATGCTTGAGTCATGTTTGTATTCATTTTAACTTAATTAAAATAAAGTGTCCCTATCACTTACAAGTGGCTCCATGGGGTCCCAAAATCGACCCAAAGATGCCCATGGTCGGAAATGTATCCACAAATAAGGTTAGGACATGTTTTAAGGTAATTTAGTATTATTATAATATTATTTTTTAACCCTTATTTACCGGATTTACCCTTAACCATGGTAAATAAAATATTTACCGCAGTAATTATTCAAAATGTCTAAAAATAAAAGTCACCTATTTACACAATATGAAAATCCTAATTCCAAATATGGAATCCATTTTTCCAAATTCAAAACACATAAGTGGCAGAAATTAATTTAAAATTAATTCCCGTTGTTAAAACAAAAAGCGTGTTTTTAAGAGATAATAACTATCAAAAGATTGACACTTGTTTATGTCCGGTTTAATTGTAAAATTTTGTACAATGACCAACATTATATTAAATGGTAAAAATATATTCTAAATATACTTTAAAACCACTCAAATTCATAATTTATCAATATAAATTATTTCAATTAAAAAAGTTATTTAAAATTTAGTAATTTTCACTATTCATCAAAATATAAGTGTTATCCGAAAAGTTCCAAAATTTCACCCTAGGATAAATTCGATATTCCGAATCAAAAAATGAAGTCCATTTTGAAATATAAAATATATATAATTTCAAAACGTAGGTATTACTATTCATAACGGCTAGTTTGATTGGTTGTGGAGTGTGTTAGAACTCGAAGTTGCGTACAACACACGCAACTGTATTATTCAAAGAAAAGCATACCATGGAAGCATGGGATGTTTAATTTTAAATTTTTAATGTCATCATTTAGTCAAAAAGTTTAAAATATTGTTTTTAAAAATGGTTCAATATTAAAAGTTGGTAAAAGTGCAATACTAAAAATGAATTTGTTCTTACATTATGTCTAAGAAACTCATAATATGGATTCTAAAATTATAAGGATTATATAAAGTTTAAAATTTAGTTAATACTATTCATAACCTCTTTTGAACGACTAGTTTGATAATTCATGGTGCGCTTGAACTCGGTGTTGCATGTAGTGCAAGTTATTGAATTATTTTGAAGAAATAACACACTATGAAATCTTGGGGTGTTACATTCTCCCCTCCTTCAATAAATTGCGTCCTCGCAATTTGAAATTGTTCTTCGAAAATAAAAGGTTGAAAATAAAAAATATCTTTGTGGGAAAACCCACATCGGGAATTGGGTTACTAAAATTTAGTCTTAATATGAGGAAAAGAGAAATGAAAGGGTCAACACCAAATTATGATCTCGATTAGGAGAACATTGGTGGAAATTAGAGACATATAATTGGAGGAAAAATGTAAATATTTATAGGTAGTGATTGAGGTTATCAATCACAAACAAGTTTAAAATTGAGGTCCTTAAATTCATCAATCTGTGATGATTTGAAATACCATCAGTTCAACAAAACATAGGGTATTATGATAACACATTTCTGGTTTTAGGATTCCTTAAATAAAGTATAAGAATTAATTTCTTCATAGAATAAGAGAAGAAGAAAAAATATATTCTTGACAAGTAGAGTTCCATCCTTTAACTAAGTTCTACTACAAACTTATCTTTTACTCTAAAATAAAATAGAACTTAAAAATAATATTCTATTTATCCAATTCATATAGGTTTAAAAAAATGAATTTATAATTCATCTTGAAGAACCATTAAAAAAACGACATTATTCAAACCAGGACATCACGTGGGTTAGTGGTAGGTGATACACCCTTGTCGCCCTTCGGTTGTGGGTTCAAGTCTCGCGGCCTTGCCGGACGCGACGGGTTGCCGCCCGACCTCCGGGTTGTCCTTTTATGGAAATCCAAAATAATCCAAACTAGAACTATCCAAAATACTTCAATCCAAAATTTATAAGGAAGGTAAACACAATGAAGATCCCTTTCTTTTTTCCACATAACAACATGTGATCACCTTCATGATGTATTCTTTTAAAACACTACAATATCCTGAATTATCATAAAACCTTATTGATTATATTCATGATCACTTATTTCTTATAGAATAATAGATATACTCCTTCAATCCAAAAATGTTTTAAACCCCAACAATGATGGAATATACAAATCATTAATCAGTTTCAAGGTAGTCAAGAATATCCAATATAATTTTTCCAAAAAAATCATGTATTATTCTAAAATCACTACCTCAGTATCAGAACTATATTATGGTTTATCATTCTCTAAACCATATATTTTCCAAAATTTTATCCTGCTATTGAGTCACTTTTATTTGTTCCACACAAGTCCTTAATGAAATAGTACTGATGTACAATCCTTATATACTCCATAATTATTATAACAAGTAAATTGTTGATACAACACTCAAATGACATAATCAACATAAGAACTCTAATCATTCATCTTCATCTGTGGTAGTATCATAACTTGATTATTATCCAATAGCATCATTTGTGGCATAGTCTGATGACTGGGACATAGGTTCGCGTAGTGTCCAAACTCCTTGCAAATGAAGAATTGTACATTTGAAACCATTTTCTTACCCTTGAAGTCATGTACTTTGTGCCCTTTTCCTCCACACTTATAACAAAATCCCATTCCTTTCAGGAAAGTTCCAGGGTGTTTCTTCCCACAGTTATCACATATGGGAAAATTCTTCTTTTCCCACTTCCCTTTATCCATCTTTATCTCTTCCATCCTTTTCTTCTCTTACTTCCCTTCAAAGCCATATGACTCAGTAAACTCTTTACTAATCTTATCAACACATGATATTATTTCTTCATATGATGATAATACATGGGAGAATATTTCTCTTATAAATTCTAGCTTAAGACCATGAAATATATGATCCTTCTTTCTCCTTGGATCATGTGCATTGCTGGAGTTATCATTCTTTCTACTCGGCGCCATTTCTTAACAATGCCATACACTAGACTAGTTTATGAATAACAATACCTAATCCCAAACTTCTAAAACACATAACATAAATTAAATAGTTTATGGATATAATCCATAATCATAAAAATGTCTCTTTTGAGGAAGTATATACTCATAAACCCTTAATAATGGTTTGTAATGAAAATGAGAATTATCCTAAGAATATCCCCCGGGAGTGTCGTAACCAAGAGTTCAGCAAGGCCCGTTGTCGTGCACCAGTTCCCATTCGAGTCTATATCAAAGCGGTGTTTTCGGGTTTTACCCCTAGGTACATTTGTGCCAGAGCCGCCTCTACCTGCTTGTATCCAGACTGGGATGTATTGCTCGAAAAACTCACAAAATCTCTACAATACCAAAATTCTTGGAAGTTCTTCTATACTAATCCTCAAGGTCCATCTTAGGTCTATGTGCTCTAATCAGAGTTTATCTAAATCTAGCTTCCAAGGTTTGTACTAAACTTCCTCTGATACCAACTGTAAAGCCCCGGCCCCAGTTACCCAGAGTCAGTGCATTATTTTAATACATTGGCATGATTATAAGGAATCAAATCTCGAAAAAATGATTGGTTTAGTATCCTTGGAAACACTAGATATATTCATAAAGTTTTACATTACATTATAAAGTGAAAAACTACTACAATAACATATTGTCTCTATAGTCCACACTATTATCCCCTCATAATATCCCTGCAGGTCATTCATAATTTACTTCTTCACATCCTGGGAAAATAAAACATAGAAAAGGGGTGAGCTCAAATGCCCAGTAAGGATAACAATATAGAGTAAACTTTCATAAATAAGAATAAACATTTAAGGCAGTGTATAACTAAAACAGAAGCCTTTTAAACTTGAACTTCAACATAGTATAGCAAAAATAAAATGAAATAATGCCATTTACTTATTCACATGGATATTCTACTAATCGAATAATCAAATGCAGTATCAATAACCACTTTAATAATGATGGAATGCATAATGCCAGACTATCATAACCACATAGCCAATGCCTCGTGCCAAGACTACAAATAATATTTTTCCAAGGCCTTGTGTCAAGACACAAAATTGTCTCATGAGACCTACCGATGCATCGAGGAGCTTTAGCGGGATCCACCCATCACTTACTAAGTCCAATTCATTCCCATATGAAAAGGTTTAAACATAACAAAAAAATTCGTTTTAAAACTAGCATATGAAATGTCAATACTTTCTCCATAAACCATGAATGGTATAAAAATAACACATCCATAGTAAAACATATCAAAAAACATTCAATACAATACAAAAGTTTGTATCATAATAAATCAACTTCAAATAATCTTAAAATCCATCAAAGGATGTTGACATAGATAAAAATCAAAACTATTTGAGAGAAATATCTCTTTTCTCGAAATCATTGAAAAGTCACACATTTATAAAGGAAGTAATTTAAAAGAGTTTTTTGAATCAAAGTGTCCCATACCACTTTGAAACTTTTGAAAAGAAATATCATTTCAAAAAATTCATGTCCATATAAATAAATCCTTAAAATCATTTTGAAAACCTGTACATTAATTAAAAATATTTAGAAAGATAAATTTTTAAAACATTTAAAATTATGATCTTGATAAAGAGTACCTTTCACAAATTCTTAAAATATTCATTTTGAAATCATTTAAAAGTCACATAATTATAAAATAAAACATTTACTTTGAAAATATTATTATAATCTTGTAAGGAAAGCTTTGACTATTTTATAACAGCGGTAAATAGCCTCACCCGCTGTATAAGTTAAAAAAACAGTCTTACCTTAAATTTGTCGAAAGGTAAAAAGTGACTTCTTTGGAAAACGACAAAAAGATTCCTTTAAAAACACATAGGGGTATAAATAAATTTAACCCATATTCTTTGTAAATAGTAAAAATGTTTTGAAATACATTTCAAAGAAACATGGATGTGGATGATAATGAAATCCCAGTAGATTTTTACGTATAAACAACCTCGGATAATGAAGAGATTGTGAAATAAACCCTTACCAATTTGGTAAATTACGAAACATAAAACCCATGAAAGAGGTATCATACAATGAATATGTAAATACACATAAATTAAAGTGTATTACACAAAGAATATAATTATGGGAAGTATATACACCACACAAAAGGTAATGGTGGCAATATGGCATGAATCTCACGAGAATAAGGAGTGAGATGAAAACCCCATACCTTGTACTTTTCCTTGGATGGGGGTAGGTTAACCTCATTTATAATGGTGAAATAATTTTTATTAAATTATACAATAATCATATACATTAATATGATATCATATATGATCTTTTAACATTGATTTGTTAATAATATCTTAGTATTATCGTTGTTTCAGGTGTTAACTTACTCATTTTATTTTATATGTTTTCTTACGTAAGATGTGTTTGTAATGTATAAGTTGTATATTACTCATATACAGAATGATATCATGTCCTTAAACATTATTTTTAAATCATCAAATGATAATTATACTTGAATGGATACGATAGAGAATGAATCTCATCGCGTTTGTGGAGATGGTAGTCCGTACGTACGCACGAGCGACAATATCATTCTTTTGATATTAAAATAATATATAATTGGATGGTATATCATATATAAAGAATAATTATCATGTCATATTTATTATTTAAGTGAATTACACATCATTATTATACCCCTTCAAATAATAATTTATTGAATAAAAATTACACCACGACGTGGAGACGGTAAGCCGTACGTACGCATGTATGGTGACATGTTATTCAAAGGGTGGATAGAATAATGAATATGGTTTTACCATATTTATAATAACATAAAAGTATATATAATATACTGGAGTTATTATTTTATAATGGTAACAATAAAGGAAGAGGAAGTGGAAGAAGAATAATGGAACTTGAAAAAGGGTGGTGAAAACATTACCTCTTTTTCGGGTTCTTCCTTTTGATTTGATCAAAAGGGCTCTTAGGTTGGCTTTATGACTAAAGGAAGGACTCTAGGATTAATTGAGGGAAGATTAGAGAGTATTTGGGAAGATTTTGGACGAACCAAATGGCTTTTAAGGTGTGAAGTAATGAGAAGGGGGAGTGCCCTTTTATAAGAGGGGTGAGGGGCACCTTTGGAAAAGCTAGAAATATTAATTTATAATAAATTCATATTCGGTTTCTAATGGCTCCAAAGTTGATTATTCAAAGGTTAAGGTGGGTATAGGTCTAAAACCATTAAAACAATAGAATTTAGACAGGTTTGGGTAACTATATTAACCTTATCTTTAAGTATTAACTCTAAGTTAATTAGTTTCACTTTTACAATGTCTCTTTGTATTTTTATATTATATGGTTAATAAACCTACTAAATACATCCAAGTGACCCCAAAGTGGTCCATTAATGATATAAATATAATTATATAAGTATCTTGGCCGAAACTTAGATTTTTAGGAATTTAATATCAATTAATAATATAATATTTGTTTTAAAAAACTCTTTTTTGTCAATTTTGATACTATTCAATAGTTGATTTTTGTGAAACTCATAACAGAATTATTACTTCGAAAAAAGTAAATTAAATAAATCATAATATGTCATATTATCCTATAAAATTAGTTTAATTCATTAAAAGTCTCAAATTATATTTATTTGGTTATTTATAATATCAATTATTTTAATTTGTCACTATTATGGTAATTACTGCATCATAATTTTGTCATAAATAAATTAAATTATCTAAAGTCTAAAAATTATAAATAAAATATCATTATTTAGTAAAGTTTTAGCTTTATAATGAATATTTATAGTCGAAAATCCAACATATATAACCCTATGTAAAAATTGTTTTTCTAAAAGATATATGCTTGTGTCATTTTTGTATTCATTTTAACTTAATTAAAATAAAGTGTCCCTATCACTTACTAGTGGCTCCATGGGGTCCCAAAATCGACCCAATGATTCCCATGGTCGTAAATGTATCCACCAATAAGTTTAGGACACGTTTTAGGGTAATTTAGTATTATTATAATATTATTTTTTAACTCTTATTTACCGGATTTACCCTTAACCATGGTAAATAAAATATTTACCGCAGTAATTATTCAAAATGTCTAAAAATAAAAGTTACCTATTTACACAATATGAACATCCTGATTCCAAATATGGAATCCATTTTTCCAAATTCAAAACACATAAGTGTCATAAATTAATTTAAAATTAATTCCCGTTGTTAAAACAAAAAGCGTGTTTTTAAGAGGTAATAACTATCTAAAGATTGACACTTGTTTATGTTCGTTTTAATTGTAAAATTATGTACAATGACCAAAATTATATTAAATGGTAAAAATATATTCTAAATATACTTTAAAACCACTCAAATTCATAATTTATCAATTTAAATTATTTCAATTAAAAAAGTTTTTTAAAATTTAGTAATTTTCACTATTCATCAAAATATAAGTGTTATCCGAAAAGTTCCAAAATTTCACCCTAGGCTAAATTCAATATTCCGAATCCAAAAATAAAGTCCATTTTGAAATATAAAATATATATAATTTTAAAAATTAGGTATTACTATTCATAATGGCTAGTTTGATTGGTTGTGGTGTGTGTTAGAACTCGAAGTTGCGTACAACACACGCTACTGTATTATTCAAAGGAAAGCGTACCGTGGAAGCTTGGGATGTTTCATTTTAAATTTTTGATGTCCTCATTTAGTCAAAAAGTTTAAAATATTTCATTTAAAAAGGGTTCACTATTAAAAGTTGGTAAAAGTGTAATACTGAAAATGAATTTTTTCTTATATTATGTCTAAGAAACTCATAATATGGATTCCAAAATTATAAGGATTATAAAAAGTTTAAAATTTAGTTAATACTATTCATAACCTCTTTTGAATGGATAGTTTTATAATTCATGGTGCGCTTGAACTCGGTGTTAAGTTTAGTGCAAGTTATTTAATTATTTTGAAGAAATAACACACTATGAAATCTTGGGGTGTTACAAAAGAAATATAGAGTCTCATGAGAACTCAAACGGTGGAATGAAATTCTAGCCATTAGTATGCCAGAAAATGTGGGATGAATCGTAGAGGGAATTTCATAAATATAATTTGGAGGTTATTTAAATATATAAAGTAAAGTAATAAATCCCATTAATATCTATATGAGATTAATGGTCTAGTTAATGAAATAAGGGATAATAGGATTCCAAATAATGAACCACCAACACTATAATGTTACAAGAGAAAGTAGTTTGGGAATTGTGTGAATTAATTCCACAATCCAAGGTCTAATGTGGATGATAATAAAAAAAACCTATGAATAAAAATGATAAAAATAAAACTTATACAATCAAAATGGATTAAGTGAATCATTTTAATAGGGGCACACTTATCTACCCCTCATAAATTAGGAATTTCATGCTTGATTTTTTTATAAATGATCCCTATAAAAATATTATTATTCAACCATTACTGAAATTTAATGTGGTTATATCCCTCTACATGGATTTGAGAATAATAAAATCTAATTTGATATTCTATTGGTACATGGATGAACCTATGATTCCTATGAAAATGTTTTTATGTAATACAAGAGATTATATAAGTAATGAAGTGTGAATTGGATTTTGGAAGAGTATATGATTCCTTGTAAGATTGACTTAAGAGTTATCGATACCATAATTGGTTTATGAGTTTAAGGTTGATTATAGGTTCAAAGTCATTGGCACCCCTTTTGTGGTTTTATGTGATGAGATTTTATCAAGATTAAGGATATTGTAAGACACGTTTATTGAAATAAAAACCGTTGGTTTTGTATATGTTTAAGTGAAAATTTATATAATGAATAATTCATTTACACTTTTTGGAAATATTATTAAAAGTATTGGTAACATTTAGGTTTTATCTTATATTTGATGTTGAGTTAATTATGGATTATAATTAATCAGCTTCTAAAATTATCACACTTTATCTCTATTAGTGACTATTTCTATCTAGATACTCTTACCATAATATACCATAAATAAGTGTTAATGGTTCATGGAATTCCACATTAAATTGTATCAGATCAAGAACCAAATTTTACCTTGATGTTTTGGAAAATTCTTCAGAAAGACCTTGATATGGATTTGGGTTTAATCTTTGTGTGTCATCCTTAGAAATATGGTCAATCTAAGAGAATAATTCAAACCTTGTTCTATGTATTTAAATGGTGGTTGGGATCAAAACGTTTTTATAGTTGAGTATTCTTGCAAAAAATATCTTTTTATAAATAATTAATATGGATCCTTAGGAATACCATTATGGAAAGAAGTTTATAACTTCAACGTACTAGAATGAAGTTGTAGAGAAAAATCTATTAGGAACTAAGAAAACTGATACAATGGAAGAGAAGGTTCAAGTCACTCAGCAACATGTAAGGATGTCGCAAAGTTGAAAGATATTTTATTCTAATAATCATTGACATGATTTAGGATTTTAATTTGGTGAGAATTAATTTCTATAAATTTATTTATTGAATAAAGAAGGGAACACTATTCCCTAGGTATATCAGTCCCTCTGAAATACATTATTTTATCAAGAATATAGTTTGTCATTTGGAAATTCCATAAAACATCTATTAGGTTAATGATGTCTTCCATGTACCTATATTAAGGAAGTATATACATTATAATTAACATCAACTAAACTCATAGTTCACACTGCTGATGGATGATCATTATTTAGAAGAAAAATCTTTTGAGATTCTTGATCATAGAAATAATGTTCTAAGAAACAAGACAACTCACCTAAAAACAGTTTTGTGACAAAGCCACCATATTGAGTTTGGTAACTTGATCATGTAATTATGAAAAAATTTCCTCTATAGATTGTAAAAACTGAAAAAATTTGAGGGTTAAATTTATTTTATACGTTCTAGAATGTAACACTTATAAAATTTGAAAAATATTTTTTAAAAAAAATTAATATTTTAGATATTTTTCATTATATAAAACACTAATTTTATCTTGTGTTGTACACAAAAATAATTTTATCTTATTTATTTTTTATTATCTTGTTTTATCTTGTTTTAATAATTTTATCTTGTTTAAGTTTATCATATGTTACAAGCAACACGAAGTTTAAATGAAACATGACATATTATTAAAATATTATTATTTAATATTATAGTTATCACCTAGCCATTGGAGTGATCAGTTTGAAAAGGATTAAACAATTATGAAAATATAAGTTTTACATATGTACATATAATTAATTATTTGGTGACCAATTAATTATAAACCATAATAACAACCAATTAAAAATAAATGGAATATTTTTCTAAAAAACTATTTTTATGCGCACAGACATGTTTTATATTAATAAATTAAATAAATCACTTTTTTTAAATGATTTTAATAAAATTTATATACTAAATATTAAATAAAATATTTATAATTTATCTTATGTGTTTTCTATACAAGAGATAAGAATAAATTCAATTTTACAATTAAAAAATATACTTCTCTAAAAAAGAAGTTTGGTCTCCTTTTTCATACTTATTTTAAAATTATTTTTTTTCAACTTTTTGAATGTTTATTTTAAAAAATGAAATTAATTTTCGAAATATATCTGTAAAAATTATCTTAGGGTTAATTTTTGATAACTTTCTATGAGGATAAATTTTCTCATGCATAGTGAAATATACTCATTTTCATTAATAATTTTAATTTCTTTTGGAGAATTTAGGAAAATAAAAAATCAAAATGAATTTAAAGGTAAAATTAGTTTGATTAAATAGTTATTCATCCAATTTAGGTTATTTGAATCAGGTTTATATTTAATTTTTATATAAAAACGTTTTCATCTTTTAAACATTTTCCCTTTGGAAAACCCACTTTCTCATCACATTTTCCAGATTAATTTTAAATTAAAATTTTCCAAATATATGAATTGGATTAGGAAAATAGTATTCAATATTTTGAATCAAAATAATTTATATTATCTTACAATTTAAACTTATGTTTTTATCATAATGAAATGTAAAACAATAAAAAAATACTTACCTCTATTAAAGTAGAAATTAATGGTTTTACCAGGGCTAAACTAAATGGATAAGGCTTAAAAATTACCCAAAACATGTATAAAACAAATTTTATAGAAATATTTAAACTTTTTATCTTCCATGTTCAATATTTTCCCATTTTGGAACCTTTTTTAATGTGAAAATTTTGGGCACACCTTTTTCTTTTCCAAAATTACACGTGTGTCACTCATGTCACTTATAAGTAGTCACCCCTCTCCTCTCCTCTTAAAACTTCCAAAACCATTAATTTATTACAATAAATAACCAAATAAATTCCATAAATCCATTCTGTTATCCTATAATACTTATTTTGTTTATAAATCTATTCTAAGAATCCTTTTAGTTGAAACCAAGAGAAGTTGTCCGTAGAAGAGGTAGCGTCCCTAACCGAGAATTTTAATTTATTTCATCATCAAAATACCTATATTAATTTTAAAACATGATTATATAATTAAATAATTATATTAAATATAATTATATATTATTATTTTAATTTAATTTCCTGAATCCATCTCCTCTTCCATCAAATGTGTTTCAAAATAATCATTTGTGAGTAAAGCGGACTATCGCCTCAACAACTGATGTTATTCATCTTCCATCACCTCCTATCAGGAATGGATTTCATTATGGATATATTTTATATGTATTATATTTATGATATAAATATTTTTCATGAATCGTGATAACACATTTCCCTTCTTAATTTACTTTCCATGGGAATACAATAGCGTCGTTTGTGTGTACAGTGGACTGAAACCTCATGAAGGGATGTGATTTGTTCACGCTTTACATTAAAGATAATATGGATAGTTTTAAGGAAAATATTTGATATATCTAACATAATATTATCATTTAATGGTAATATTTTTTTTCTTATTTCCATTGATAAAATGGAAAGATCATCCATGTGTATGTACGACCTACCATCTCAATGAATAGTGTATTTCATTATCTATCTCTAACTTTTATGGATCAATATAAATACATATATAAACAATTTATAAGATATTTATAACCTAGTAATATTTTTGGAGATTATGAAACCATGATCAAATTAATAAGACCAAAAATAACAAATAAAAACATACATAATAACAATGAAGTTATTTCACCAAAATGTGACCTTAACATGTAATTGTTAATAAATGGGTAATAAAAGGTCATAATTAAATAATATATGGTATTATATATATAATTATAGTTCTATAATAGATGTATTGAACAAATATATTTATTATAAAGTAGGTCAGAACATGTATGAAGGAAGTTTATACTTAAGGTAATGGATTTTCGACTAACATTTTACTTATATGAGACACATGCCATATTCACCACCTATTACTTTTATGTGGTTTATATACCTTCCATGAATTTATTTTATGATTAATCTCCTGAATATTATTTGGATTTACATATCCATTTTATAATATATCCTTTATGGTTTTTATGGCTCAAAAGTTAACAAAGTTGTAAGGGATTTTTTCTCAATTTGACTTCTTTGAGATATATGAAATGTCATGCATCTATCTTCATTTATGAGTTGTATATACAGACCCTTTGACATATAATATCATGAATTTATTTATTATCATAATATTTTTTGTTTCATTTAATTTAACCTTTTTGGGGGATTGCGATTCAATGTTACAAAAGTGGTAATGGTTTTATGATAAAATATCATCCTTTATAGGGATTATTTATGTTTATGCTTATAATGATGAAATATTATGATCCTCCTCTCAAGAAACTCATGAATTGTATTATTCTCTTGTTATTTCAAGATAATACATTTTTTCCATCCATTTTTCACTTTTTATGTACTCAATATGTTAAAGGAATTATTTTTATAAAAATCATCTTTATTTTACTCTTCTATTGAAAAACCTATTTCTTCCAAATCCATATTTTATAAAAATGATTTCAAAAGTTTTTTTAACATTCATAAAATTATTTATTAATGACATTTTTACCCATTTTTTACTTTTTAAAAAATTATTTTAAAGTAATATTTGTGTCATTTGCAAAAAAAATATTTTTTAGATTTTACCAAAAATATGAAATTAATCGTTGTTTTAACATTAACACCATGAGTAGAATTTTTGTCATCCTAAAAATTATGTTCCTAAAAGTATCCTTAATAAAATTTCAATTTTATTTTAAAAGAAAAGGATTTTGAATTTTTTTTCTATTTTAAAAAGTTTGTTTTCATTTGAAAAGTATTTTTTCCTCGAGAAATGTTTTAAAGGATTTTTAAAGTTTTATTTATAAGTTTCAAATTTTATTTTTACTGAAAAAGATTTCCAAACGTTTTTATGTATTCTTAGTTTTAAAATTTGATTTTCAATAAAAATATTCTTTACTAAAGAATTTTTTCAAGTGTCTTCTAAAATTATTTTCCTTCTAATATTTCATCCTTTAATGTTACTTTTTCTTTACTAAGGATATGATCCAAGGATAACATTATTATTATTATTTATCTAAATGGTTTGTGTTTATGATGATAAGATACTTATGAAACCCATTTATCTTCCACAGGTAATACCATTATAAAATTAAAATAAATCCCACTTCCTTTTCCATAGGTTAATATTTTATTAAATGATTAAATAATGATGAAACCTATTTCTTTTTCATAGGTAATTCTGTGATTAAATTTTTATGAACCCCATTTAATTTCATGGGTTTTGATATTAAGAAATTTTTACGGTCTTGTGGAACACATATGTATGAGTTTCATTGTGTGATTTGTGGGACATATATCTCCCTATAATTAATTAGTTAAATCTTTATATCTCTTTAGATAATAATTTTAAGTAACTCAATGGGCTTGATCTACTATGGGAAACAACTATGTACTAATCCACTATAGGAAAATGTGTGTCTTGGTCTACTATGGGAGATTAGTGCATCCTGACCCGTAATGAGAAATAGGTTATGAGTGTTAATCCACTATATTGATGGTCTTGGTAGTTAACCTTGAAATATTTAATGGTTTTAAATATTTATAGTGGTTACACACTTTTATGAAATGAGGTTATGGTTAATTATTTATTTATAATTATTTCTCACTCTTATGGGCCATTTTTCTAAATTGATAATGTTTTATGCCATGACTCAGGTTTATGATCTAGCCTAAGTTTGGTATGAACTTCCTAAGTGAGGTTCATGATACCATACCGTTTTTCTAACTTATGGTTTCATATGATAAAAGATTTATATCTCCTATATTTACCCTTACTAAGAATCATAGATCACCCTTTCTTATGTTTCCATCCCTAGGTGATGTAGAAGTGTTTGGGTAGGGTATACATAAGAGGTGTAATATATGAGAAGATATTTTTTGGAGATGTTTAAGATCTTTCATTAAATATGAATATGTTTTTTCTAATCTCTAAAGGCACTAAAATATTACTATACTTGGAAATTCTTTAATGAAATTTATTAAATATTCTTTTAAACGATGTGAAATTTATGTATAAAATCTTGAGTATCTATAGTCACTGAGATGAAATGACATTCTATGGTCTGATGATCTCATAATTTATATTATAA
The DNA here is from genome assembly GCA_963277665.1 of Viscum album. NCBI lineage: Eukaryota > Viridiplantae > Streptophyta > Magnoliopsida > Santalales > Viscaceae > Viscum > Viscum album. The sequence goes on from OY728160.1 coordinate 1,381,075,858, forward strand.
AAATATTAAATATTTCATATCATGTGTTCACATAATTTTATTTTTCTCATTGTTCTAGACCACGAAGAGGAAATTTGAGCCAGCGGTTGAATTTGGAACACGGGGTTTACCTTCAGAGTGACCAAAAGTTGTTCAGTGTTGGATGTTCGGATGAGGAAGTTGTTGGTGGGTTAGTTAAGTGGATCAATTAATTAATTTATTTAATAAATTCATTTAATACCCTAAAAACTAATTTCCACTTTAAATATAATTTTATTAAAATTCTTTAATTTTATCTACATAACCCTAGGGTATTTGAGAGGACCCTCTAAAGTTATTTATTTGATTATTGAGATCAGATCACAAACAATGATCAGATCAAGATGGATCGAGAGACAATGAACACAAAGGGCCTTCCTCGTCACTTTAGAATTCATTATTCACCAAATATTGATCCATAAATCATGTTAGGTCTTGTCAATTTTAAATTTCACAGTTTTTTTAAATTATTGAGAATGTATATTTTTATCTACTTATTGATATGTGTTTATCCATTCATCGCATGATCCATTTTCAATAATTTGTTTTTTAAATTAAATTATAATAGATAAGAATTTATTTTACCCCTCATAACATTTTTATGAGATTATTATCTATGAATGATTACAAAATAAAGTATTTAATTCATTCTAATATATTTCTCCCCATAATTATAAGAGGTCCTTATTATTGTCTCCTAGGTTCATGTTTCGATATTGATTAAGAATGTTCGAGTGAAATAAAACACCTGGATTCATAGAGGATTAGAGAATAAAAACCAGGATGATGATTTATGTTCTGATTAGGAAAGGTTTTAGGAATCTAATGAGCCCTATGTGGAAGTAGGGATTTAGAGAGGTGATAGAAGGTGAAAGGAGACACATCAGGTGGTGCAATGGGAATCTTATAGATGGACAGATTCGAATTTCCACCCATAGATGGCCGTTAAATCAATAAAAATAATTGTTACCTTTGATTGTAGTGGATTTTGAGTGGTCAATGATCAAAATAGATCATAGAAATGGTGGATCTGGTACCAGTAATATGTAACTTTGGTTTCTGCAAAAAGGTCAATTACACATTGTGTAGTCTGATGAACACAATATGTATATCCACCTAACTATGATGTTAGGGTTTTAGGAAAAGTTCTGGATCATATTTCATGTGGTGTCCCAATATGTCATGTGAGACTATCTGGGTTACTAATCCATGTACTAGCTGTAGAAGGCCATGACCCCATGTGACAGTACACATCATGTACTTTGGGAGTACATGGTATTGACCTGATGAAAATGGGCATGGATAGGAGAATAAGGGTATAAGCCCGGGTGGCTGAGACACTCCATTTGGACCCCTTACACATGGTGTATAGATACATGGCCTATGATCTATGTTCAGAGGAAAACATTTCCATGTTGTAGAGTGGGGACACACACCATGTAGACCCATAACATGCCATCTACCCCTATGATAAACTTATTACTCTTGTATCTCCTTCATTTCGACACATATTTCAGCCTATAATTATCATTTATTGAGAAGTTCTCCGCATTGAACTTGATTTAATCATTCATAGTGTCTTTAAAGATATTATGTGTATTGTTCATAGAGTGAAACTTATTCAGGTGACACTTTATGATGGTGGTGATCAGGTAGGATCATCATACAAAGGATAGGATCAGAAACCCCCATGTTGTATCATGGTGTGTCTCCCCATATTACATACACTATTTGAGTGGAACCCCATGATGCACTAGGGATTGTATCCTCTACAGTTTGTGTGGAACCCCCTAACTCACTAGGGCGCATGTCCTCTATCCACTGAGGGGCATACCCTTACCGTGAAAGGGAGTCATTCCTCTATTAATAATTACTAATTGGCACACCCCAAATGCACTAGGATTTGGTACTTCCATTCACTTACTAAAACACCCTATTGTGATAGGGAATGGGTCCTCTATTATTTATGTGTAAGAACCTTGGCACGCTATTGTTTGAGTCCTCCATCAATATACTGAGTGGAATACCCTTGTCATACTAGGGAACATATCCTCTACTGGATATTGTTTCTCCATAGGCAGTGGAATTGTGGTGAGGTATGGGTCCTCCACCTAACATTCATAGAAGGACATAAGAGATTATGGGCATCAATGATAGACCTTTTGAACTATATGAGTACTTATCATTCAATGCGGTGATATGATATGGGGATACCCTTTCTATCTCTTCTATATTTATTTATGAGAATATATATTATTAGGTTTCATTTCCCTCTTGCTTTGGGGTTGAGCTAACTACTTATATTGTATCTCTCTATTGCTCCCCTTTGGGTTTAAGAATCTCCTACTGGGCATGTCTATACTCACCCCTACTTAGTCATTTCACACACATGTTTTATCTTAGGCAGATGATGGAAATATTGTCAGTGACATTGTTGGAGCTTAGCGATATTTGGTTTGTTGACCATATATGGTGATCAAGCTTAGTGATTAGGATTCGGGCTCTCTCCACATTATTTATTCTAGTTATTGTCAGGTTACTTATTTTTTTATTAGGTGTGTATTTTTTCCACTACACTTCAGTTTTATTTTATCATACCCTTTTCCCTAGAGGTATTGTATACATGTTTTACACTAGATGTTTTTGTCCTTTATTTTTATACATATTCACTGTTTCATGGAGACAATTTTGTACATGCATATAGTAACACTAGGAAAAGGCCTCCCATTTATGTTATTCCTTATCAGTTCTTTTATATAGCCCATGGATTGTTAAAGGTGGTCTTGGGGTTGTGATGATTTGGTCTTCCATCATCCAATAAGGCCCTGGTGGTTGGTGTCATTGTAGATTGGTATTAGAGTAGTTCATTCCTTGGGATGGAATTCGGAGTTATCCACTTATGGGGAATTGGTTGGGACATAAGAAAACTATTTTTCATTGTTCATGTGCATATTTTTGGATAGGGAACTCAGTGTTATTGTGGTGTCTGACATATCCATATAACTATACTAGGACTAGATTTAGTAAACTCAGTATACTGAGATATAGGTTGCACATAATAATGGTACATTCATTATAGAGGATTGATTCCTTTGAATGTCATTATTTTATTAACTCCCCATATATTTATATATATATGATCATCATAATATAGAACCTTTTGAACAATTTAAAGATTCCTCTATGAATACAGATAGTTAGGTTACCGATTCGTGATTGAGAAGATGATCCAATGAGTAATGTGGACTCAGTTCAGGGTCCATCTCATGAGGATCTTCTTCTAGGTGGGTAGATGGTAGTACCCCTACTTATTAACTAGTAGATAGTACAAGTATGGCGGCATGAGTATGTTCATAGGATTAGTTCATTCTATAATCTCCATTTCTATAGATCGCTAAAGCTAAATGGTGAGAGAGATCCCTATGCAGTATAGGATTTGATTTATTCAGTGGTTCAAGTTTTTAGGATCGTGTGAACCCCGAAAAATAATATGGTTACACTAGTAGGCAGTATTTTACATAGAGGAACTGGGTATTAGTTGAGTCTTGTCATGTAGACTCATATTGAGAAGATTCTCTCATGGATCATCTTCTAGATGTCATTCTGTGATGAGTATTACCACTCATACTTTCACATAGTTCGGATTCAGTATATTTTAGAGCTACAACATGGTATTATGTAATTTGTTGAGTATGATTCATAGTTCACTAACCTTACATGTTACTCCCTTAATATGATTTAGGATAGTTACTTCTAGGCGTGGAAGTTCAAGAAGGGTCTCTAGAGAGACATCCATGCCAATGTTGTCCCCTTTTATATTTCAACCAATGATGGAGTGCTATAGTGGGCATCAGTGAAAAAGAACATCATTTTAGATAGATTCCATGTAGATAAGGATGGTAGTGGAAATCATGCACTTGATCCATCTGCACCAGCTAGTAGGAACCAATTTGTAAGATCTCATCATATGAGAACTCCTCATTGATGGTATTACTCATGTGGACATGTGATGTAGGGTTTACACAATGGAGCATGTCATCCTAGAGATGGGAGATATTATGAATGTGATGGATGAGGCCACATGGCATGTGATTGCCTGACCCGACATGCTAAGGAGGGGAGGCATGCCATGGATGGACCACTATAGAAGAGGCAGGGCTATGATCAAGATTATCCTAGGCGTTGAACCTAGTGAGATGGTGTTGGAAGAGGAGTAGGTGGGGATCTTGGGTGATGAGTCACTAGAGGATGTAAATGTTATGAGATACTTCTACCATAACTAGGCGGCCCATGTTGGCCTTAGGGAGCTGGCAGTCAGTGTCAACGGTAGCTGAGATCTATCGAGTCTTATAACTTAGTATCTCATGAGATGATATGAGGTATGATCTGTATATTTTATACACTTTCTCTAGTACTTATAGAAAAAAGTGTGAGCCACTAATTTTTTCCATGTCCCTTATATGAGATCTACTTCTCCCCATTGAGACCTTATCCTAACATTGTTTTCTAGAGATTATAAGTGGGTATGATTTTATGATATCACTTATCTTCTGGTTGGGAAAGATGTATCTCGGAAGATATATTTCCACATGGGACCTCTTTGTAATCATGATGAAACTTTATGAAATCATCATGGGAATGATATGGTTGTTCGTGGTTTGGGTCAAGATTGAAAATCATCACATATGAGTTAGATTCCTATGGATTAATGGTATGATATTCTTATTTACATGTGAGAAATATCACAAGGTTGAGCGATTAGGACTTTCATTCGGGAGGTTTTATCCCATCACCCATCAGTTGGAAAGGTTTCCCATAGTGTAGTGGGATCTTCATGCATCAATATTCCTTCGGTACTACAGAACATTATGGATGTCTTCTCAGAGGAATATTTAGGACTATATTCATGGAGATATATGGAATTCTTCATTGACTTTAATCATAATACAGCATTGATATCTCCTATAGCATATCAGATATCCCCTACTGAGCTACGAGAGTTGAGGGTGTAGTTCGATGACCTTCAAGAGAAGGGTTTCATTAGACCTTGTGTGTCCCCCTGAGTAGCTCTAGTTTTATTCATGAATATGTTGGATATGATATTGATACTTTCTATTGATTATCATCACCTGATCAAGGTAACTATAAGTAACATGTACCCCTTATTGGGTATTTATAACAATGTTGATCAGTTGTGATGTGAGAGTTACTTTCTGAAGATCGGTCTCAGGTTTAGCTACCTGTAGTTGAGGGTTAATGAGGCTAATACTCTAAAGATAGTTTTCTAATGTCTCTATGAACAATATGAGTTCCCGGTGATGGTTTATAGAGTGACTAATTCATTTTTAGTGTTTATTTCTCTTATAAACCAGATCTTTAATTTATAATTCTGTTTATTTCTTGTTTTCTTCATTAATGACATACTAATTTACTATTCTTTAGAGGAGGAACATGTAGAGCATCTGATGATGGTCCTAGGCTTACTCTGGGAGAACCAATTTTATGTTAATATTTTTAAATACCAGTTTTGGATCCATGAGATTCACTTTCTAGGGAATTTTATATCTCATCATAGATTAATTGTGCATCCAGTGAATATTGATGTAGTTATTTCTTAGGATCCATCCAATAGTGTGATAGAGGTGCAGATATTTATGGGATTACCAGGAACCTACAAGAGTATTGTATTAGAATTTTTCAGAGTAGAATCCACATTAACTTCTGTAACATGGAAATTGAATTATTATATCAAGATAGAGTAGTTTTTGGGATCCTTAAAGTATTTGAGGCTAAGGTTGACAAGTTCTCTTTTGTTAAGACTACCAGATCAGGGTGTAGAGTATGTAGAATTTTATGATACCATTGGAGTTGAGCTCGATTGCATGTTTATGTAATATAAGGTAGTAATCAAATATCGGTTGACTCTATTTCCCCCAAGATTATAACTACATAACTCATGACCTGGAGTTGGAAGCGGTAGTCTTCTCTCTAAAGTTGTGGCTGAACTATCTTCTAGGATAGTACTTATTTATACTCATAACATCAGAGTATTAGGTATATTTCCACATAGATAGATCTAAACCTTAGATAGATATGATGGTTGAAATTCTCATAAAACTATTAATTCAATATATTCTATACTCCTAGGAATGGAAATTTTGTGGAAGATTCCCTTAGAAGGTTCACATTTGGTCAACATTCATCCTACCAGTTGTCTTATTTATAGCTAACTCTTGTGGGAGATAAGTGTGGAGCTTTTCATCAGTTGAAGTTTGTGACTCCTCCTATTGGGAGTCCTTATTTGGATATATAGACTACAAGGTTATTTATGACCACATGTCACCAAGATATTCACCAAAAGTATTTTATGAAGGAGGTGAGAAAGTCATCCATTTTCGGTAGTGGGTGATGGTTCCTATCATGATATGAGAGGAGGTGATGATAGATTTTCATACATATCCATTATTGGTACATCTTGTAGTGGTAATGATGTAAAATTACCATCAAAGGAATTTTTGGGGCCTGGAATAAGGTAGACAATAGCTGATTTCATATCTCATTATCTCACTTGTTAGTAGGTGAATACTAAGAACTGGGTTCTATTAGGTTTGATGTAGCCTCTTGAGATATCAGAGAGGAAATGGGACTCAATATCTATAGACTTTATAAAAAGGCTTCACAGATAGCGAAGGTCCATGATTCCATCTAGGGGATAGTTGACTAACATACAAAGTCATCTCACATCCCTGTTATTAGGTAGTAGAGTTTGGTGGAGAGTTTGGTGTAGTTGTACTTGGGGGATATAATTTAAATTCATGGGGCACAATAGGTGATTGTCTGTAACCATAATGTGTGGTTTGAATCAAGGTTTTAGACATGACTGTAGAAGGAATTCAAGATTGAGTTGAGGATGAGTACAGCATTCCACCCCCATAAGGATGGGAAGACTGGTCACACTTTTCAGTAATTTGAGAATATGTTGAGGTAACATTTTTTAGACTTTGTTAAAAGTTGTAAGGATCACTTTACATTGTTAGAGTTCACTTATAATAATAGTTATCACTCATGTATCAGAATAACACCTTTAGTGGAATTGTATAGGAGATGTTGTAGGTCACCCTTATACTAGACTGAGATTGTTGATGTATCTTTTGTTATTTCAGAGATGGTGAAGTTGATGATGGAAAAGGTTCAGGTGATTTGGGATAAAATGAGGATCACCCCGAGCCAACATAAATCTTACATTGATCGACATCAAAGGTCATTGGTATTCCCTAAGGGATACCATTTTCTCTTAATATTATCCTCACTGTGAGGATTGAAAATATTTTTATGGGGAGGCACTCCATCCCTGAGGTTCATTGGGATGTTTGAGATCTTACAGAAGGTTTTCAAGGATTCTTACCACCTATAATTACCCCCACAGTTGAAGTAGGTGCATAAAGCCTTCCCTTTATTGTATCTGAGGAGATATATTCATGACCAGATTCATGTTATTCACTAGGTGTAGCTAGACATTGAGGATGGATCCACCTTCTCAGAGTACCTGTTATTGATCATGGATCTTCAATAGAGGATCCTATGAGGATATAAAAATCCTTTGGTTTTTTTTGTGGAAGAATGGGAGTGTGAATGAGAACTATTAGGAGTGAGAGAACCCAATAAGTGCTCAATAAAGTAATTATTAAACTCCATGAAAAGGATCTTGAAAACAAATATCTTATTACCATAATTTCTGATGACATAAATGGCCTTTTTCACACCTCTATATTATGGTTTGGTGGTTGTAAGTTTTCTAATGAGCATTCACTTTCTTGTGTTCAATTATATTTGTCACACTATATCAATATTTGGATATTATAATTTTTTTCCATGTCGAAATCTTCATTTACCATATATGTTATTCTATTTGGATACTAGGATTGTGCTATTTCACATGACCCTGAAACTTCATTTTCTCTTTCATCAAGATGATTCTTTATTAACCCTTTTAATGATGTGGGTTTCCAATATAGTTATTTTATTTAAAATATAAAAAAAATTAATTACTAATATCATGTTCAAATTGAAAGGATTAAATTTATTAATTGGGGGAGAATGTAACGCCTCGAGATTTTAAAATAATATAATTATGTTCGATAGCATATTCAACATGCAACATTGAGGTTAAATGACAAGTGAAATATATAGTCGTTATAAACTAGCCTTTAAATGGAGGATATGAAAAGTACTATGTACTTTATGAAATATATATATATATATATATAAATATATATATTCCATACTCAATATAAAATATTTTTTAATTCTTAGTATCTAAAGATCATATTTTTAGTAATGTAATTTTATTATTAAAAAATATGTTTTCCTAAAAAAATATTTTTACTATATTTTTTCAGAAAATATTATAAATATTTTTTATAAATACTATAAAATTTATTTTATAAAATTAAATTCATTATTTAAATGATCATATAAAAATTATCTTAGGGTGAAATTTTGGGTTTTTTCAGAAAATATTTATTTTTAGTGACTACTGAAACATGCCTACTTCTGTAAAACTGTCATTTCTTTTCAAACAAATACATAGTTTAGAACTGACACTATGTTTTTAATATAATTTAAAATAAAATAATAAATGTTTTCTTATATTTAATCCACTTAATGAAATTTTAATCATTTTTATAATGTATTTTTTTATAAGATTATTTTAATGTTTAAAATGGACTTTTCAAAAAACGGTTTTAATGTGAAAAATGATTCTCCTTTTTAATTAATTAAAAGAACCACTAATGAGGAATTATTTAAATGAAATTTATATATTATATGTCAATAAAAATTAATTTTAATTTATACAATGAATATTATTACTCATAGATTTAATATATAATCATCTTTTTCATGAAACATACACTTCTTGAAAACCATCTTTCTCGTCACCTCTGTATGTTTAATTTTTAAATTTATTTTTTTCAATTATTTGAATTTATTTTGTCAAAATAGATTAAATATTTTTAATCATAATAATTTATATTTTATAATATGATCAAATTAATTTTTTACCATAATGAATAGTGAAAATCATAAAAATTAATTAACACAGTTAAGGTGAAAATGGGTTTATCGATGAGTTAAACTAATAATATAAGAATTAAAATAACCAAAAAATTTGTCTAAAATACTTTATTTGGAATTATTTATACCTTATAATGTATAATTATTGATAATGGACCATTTTTTATCATTTTGTAATCTGAAAAATAGGGGTGTACCTTTTTATTTTTAAAAATTATAAGTGTACGACTCACACAACTTTTAAAAGGACACCCACTCTAGTCTACGATTAAAACCTTCAATGAACATTTAATTGGAAAATACCTACCTAAATATATTCATAAATTCACTCCCCATGACCTAGATCACTTATTTTGATCATAAATCCATCCTATGAAGGCTTTTGGTGCTTTCTAATGGATGTTGTCTAAAGAAGAGGTGCCATGATTAACCGAGCATCTTTATTTGATTTATTATTAAAAATTCATAAAATATTATTCAATTATACTTATATAATAACACCAATATATAAAAAATACTAATATTTTATTATACTAATTTAATAACATAAATACATCTCCCTTTCCATCAAATGGAATACAAAATCATCATTCCTATGTATGGAAGACTACCACCTCACAAACCTGTGTCATTCATTTTCATTAATCACATCTCAAGGAAAGTTATAATGATGTATTAAAGGTATATATATTATATTTGTAAGATATTTATAATTATAGAGTAATGATATTACATATACCATCTTACTTTTCATTATGTGGGAGATACAATAACTTTGCTCGTGTTTACGGTGGCCTACCACCTCAAAAAGCGATATGATTCACTTTTCACTAACTCTTTACATGAAAGGTGATAAATAAAATGATTGATATATGTGATATATATTACATAATTATTATATTAATAATATATTATCATTATGAAAATATTGTATATCATTTTCTTTCTTATAATGAGATATGATAATGTCGTTCGGGCATACATGTGGACCATCCTCTCCAAGAAGCGATTTAACATTTTCATTCATAACTAAATAACATAGATTATATATATATATAAATATATATAAAGAAATAATATGGAATTTTTTATATTATTATCATTTTGAAATTTGAAAAAATACATACCTACATTCCATAATGATCAATGAAAACTAGAACGTTACCCATGTGTATGTAAGACCTGCCATCTTGATGATTTTTTCATAGTTTATTTTTTATAAACATCATACGCGAATTGTTTTAAAAGTATAATTTAAATAAAAATATAATAAATATTTACTTATTATTATTTTGTATATTTAAATTCAATAACCTTATTTATCGCGGTCAACACACTGAATCCATTTTTGAAATAATGAACCGAATATCCTCCGAACACACGATGTGGACTTAACTGGTTATTTATTTTAAATTAAAATTAAAAATAAATATAATAAATTGATTTATTACAAGGTATTAGACATATAAAAGGTTACTAACAAATAATATATTTGATATAATATTATTATACAATAGTTAAAGGACAGGCATGGAATGTCTTCACTCGAGGTAAGGGTGTCTCTTCTTAGTTTTTTTTGTGAGACATATTCCATATTACCCACACGATTTTATTATGTGGTGTATATAATTACCCTTTACATACTTTATAAATAATGGTATTTTACATTTCTATTATAATTATTTCATTCAATGGTAATTCACTTGAAATTTACCAAGTGATAAATAATTTCTTAAATACATTTCTTTTCATTGGGATATATTACATATTTGTTGAAATTCTTATATCATGATTATTTTTTTAATAACTTTTTATTATATTATGTTGTATAAAAACTTATTTTATGTGTTTTTACATTTGATAAACATAATATATTCATTGATGAATTCTCAAATTCAATGGTATGATTTTTGTAAGGTTTATTCATCTCGAATTCTCTTTCGTTGAGAAAAATGTTTATGATATGAACCTGTATTCATTTTTTAGATGTATATACTAACCTTTGATATTTATATCATGAAAATACTTATGTTCATGATATTTAATGTATCATTTTATCTTATTATTTAATGGTGATTATGATTGAAGAGTTTCCAAAGTGGAAAATGATTTTCATTACAATAACCTTTCATTAGGGATTGTTTATGTTCAAGGTTCATTTGGAGAAAATAATGTAATCATATTTTCTTTAACTTCATATATTCTAAACTCTTATGTTTATTAATGTGGTTAACATGTTCAATTTACATTTAATACCTTATTGATTAAAACATTAATAATTTAATTTTTAAGTGATATCGATGTTGTATTTTTTGATTAGTAATAACTCTCTTCCATATCTGTGTTCTCTAAAGTGTTTTCAAAAATATTTTTAAAAATGTTTTAATAGGAATATTTGAATAAATTATTACCCATAAATGGATTTTTAGAAGAAAAATTAAAAGTAATTATCCTATCATTTTCTGAACAAGTTACTTTTTGAGTTTTCATATAAAAATGTGAATGGAATATTTTTTTAACACATTCGGAATGAATGGAACTTTCCACCATAATAACCGAAAAATATTTTAAAGAATCGTTTTTAATGTAAAATAATTTTATAAATAATTTTTTCATTATATTTTGATAAATTTTTAGAATTTAAATAAGTGTTTTCAAATTGGAAAGGTTGTTTTCATCATGAAATTTTCCAAGTGGTCTTTCAAAATTATTTTTCATCTAAGATTAAATCATATGATGTTGCTTAAGTAAAAATGTTATTTTCCAAAATAATATTTTTAATAATATTTTAATTTTATTTCCATTCATCAAAATCAATAACCCTTGATGTTACTACATTCCACTAGGGATATGTTGTATTTGTACCATTATTTTTCTTTCATTGAATGGAATATGATATTTTCATGAAATCCATTTATTTTAAATGGGTTAATTGATATGTGAAAGAAAATTATTTCATTTCATGATTAAAAAGTGTAGTCTCCTAAATGTTTTATTCGTGAATAGTACTTAGAAATTATTGATATTGGATGGGTGAGACCAATACAACTTATATATAGGATTGGGGCCTATTATAGATCATTAGTCATCCCAATATAGCTTATACCATTAGTATGTCCAAATTTCACTGCGTGATCTTGATATAGCATATATAATGGTTTTTCCCGAATAGCACTGGGTGAGACCAATATAAATTATATGTTCGGTGTGATCTAATAGTATCAACTATAAAACCACATAAAATAAGTTTTACTACAACATAATATAATAAAAATTTATTAATAAAATGTTTATGATATGAACCTATATTCATTTTTGAGATTTATATACTACCCTTTGATATTTATATCATGAAAATACTTATGTTCATGATATTTAATGTATAATTTTATCTTATTATTTCATTGAGATTATGATTGAAGAGTTTCCAAAAGTGGAAAATGATTTACATTACAATATCATTTCCTTAGGGATTATTTATGTTCAAGGTTCAATTAGAAAAAATATTATGATCATATTTTATTTAACCACATATATTTTATTGAATATTGTTTATTAATGTGGTTAACAAGTTTAATTTCCAATTAGTCCCTTATTGATTAAACAAGCAATACTAATTTCAATTTTAAGTGATATTGATGTAGTATTTTTTATTAGGGATATCTCTCTTCCATATCCATGTTCCCTAAAATGTTTTCAAAAATATTTTTAAAAATATTTTAATAAGAATATTTGAATAAATTATTACACATAAATGGTTTTTTAGAAGAAAAAAATTAAAATAATTCTTCGTATCTTTTTTTGAACAAGGTACTTTTTTATTTTTCTTATAAAAATGTGAATGGAATATTTTTTTAACAGATTCATCCTGAATGGAACTTTCCACCATCATTACAACGCAATATTTTAAAGAATAATTTTTAATGTAAAATAATTTTATAAATAATTTTTTCTTAACATTTTAATAAATTTTTAGAATTTAAATAAGTGTTTTTAAAATGGAAAGGTTATTTTCCTCAAGAAATTTTCCAAGTGCTCTTTCAAAATTATTTTCCATATAATATTAAATCCTTTGATGTTACTTAAGTAAAAATAATATTATCCAAAATAATGTTTTTAATAATATTTTAATGTTATTTCCATACACCAAAATCAAAAACCCTTTATGTTACTAAATTTCACTAGGGATATGTTGTATTTGTACCATCCTTATTCTTTCTTTGGATGGAATATGATATTTTCATGAAATACATTTATTTTAAATGGGTTAATATATATTTGAAAGAAAATTAATTTTTATCATGATTAAAAAGTGAATTCCCCTAAATGTTTTATTCAGGAATGGTACTTAGACATTATTGATATTGGATGGGTGAGACCAACAAAGCTTATATAAAGGGATGGGGTCCATTATAGATCCTGAGTCATCAAAATATATCTTATACCATTGTTATGCCCAAATTTCACTGGGTGAGCTTGATATAGCATATATGATGGGTTTTCCCAAATAGCACTAGGTGAGACTGATACAGATTATATGATGGGTGTGCCAGGATAGTATTGGGTTATCTCAATATAGCTTATATAATGGATGCACCCATATATTTCTCCAATGAATTTGGTAGTGCTACTTGTATTTATGGGAATGAGGGAGTTTTTTGAGGATTTCTCCTATGTATTTAACTATAATCTAGTTATTTCCTAAATGAGTTTAAAATGGGTTATGAAGATGATATCCCAATATACCAAAACATTTTCATTATGCAATCTATATTTATAAATGTTTCCTCTGATCAATATTGATATCACATTTCTTATGATTATTCATTATGATGAATCTTTCCTTTAGGATTTTATTATTCCATGTTTTCATATCTGATGATCCAGGTATTAATGGGTATTAATATTCTTATGTTATTCTCATGCACTTTGATTATATCATCATAACCTTATGATCTTCTTATACTCACTAATGATATTAAATTGTTAATTATTATGTTAACCCTTACTAATAATTTGAGCTCCCTCTTGTTAGGTTTCCTTTTCCATAGGTTATTGGTAATGGTTTCTAATGAATTTTTTCTATGTGGGTTTCATTTGGATGAGATGATGACTTAATCTGAAATGAGTTAATATGTGTTAAGTGGGAGAAATGACCATTTAAGACAAGGATATTTTTTATGCAATAGTTTTTACTAATAATGTAATAATATAAACCTAAATGTTCCATGAGAATATAAGTGATTGAATACTTCCCTTTTGTGTTGTATGTTTTTTATAGAGAAAATTGGGTCACCATTAGAGGTATCAAAGATGGAAATGTAATGTTTATGATTTTTGGCACTGGATTTTTGAGTGTGGGTTCAGAGTTGTTATAAGTTATATAATATATTACTTTTCTAAAATTATAATTCTATTATAAATTTTATAATTATTCATTATTTTCATCCTAAATTTCTATGATGCGAGGATGTAATGAAAATCGAATCAAATTCCTTAATGGAGGTGGTATTCCACATGTACTCACAAGTTACATTTTATATTTCCAAATAATGAAATGGGTAAGTAGGTAAAAAATACATTATACTTAAATATTTATAATAATTTCATAAAAAACTTATATATTCAAAAAAAATTATCAACAGTCAGTGAGGTGGTGATGGAAAATGAAACGCATTGCTTGATGAAGGTGGTATTCCACACGTACTCACAAGTAATTTTTCCATTTAACATTGCATAGAATAGAAATTGAAAAGAGTTTCTAAGTCAACATAATAACACTAAAATATAGTTAAGATTTTAAATTCATTATGTTATAGTGGTTGTAAATATATTTCAATGAGTTAAAAGAATAAAAAAACATTAAATAGGTTTGTTATAACTCATACCTCATCCTCAGATATCTCTATTTGGATTACATATTTTGAATTTTAAGATTGGTGTTTTCTAAAGACCATGAGCTCTTGGACCTAGAGAGTAACATTAGGAAAAATTTTGGGAAGGTATTTGGAGATATATAAAGTATAAAGGGTGTGAGGAAGTTGCCATAGTTAGTTCCCTTCAATAATTGAGGAGAGTGTAACTCTTGTAAATACATAAAACATTAAATAAATATAATTTTATTTCTGAAGGAAAGTTGTTCCAATTTAATCAAATTTATAATAAAAGATGGTTAATGTTAGAAATAAAATCATCTAAATAAATTTTTCCATATTTTATTAATATTTTATTCCTTATATCTTAGTTTAACTCCCTATTATCCCTTTTGACCTTTACCAGGGTGAAAATGTTTTTATCATTTTAACTATTAAACATGAATAGACTTGAAATTGACCATACTAAAAAATTTGAACCTCCAAATTATAAATATGAAATCCAATTTTTAGGATTAAATTTTTAGAAGTGGGTAAAATTAATTTCAATATATGTGCGTAAGATATAGGGAAAAATGTTTTTTTTTTAATTTCATTTTTAAGAATAAAAATGATTTTATAGAAAAATAAAAATTAATATTATTTCCAATGAAATTATTTGGATTATCTTTAATCATTTGAGACTTATTTAAATTCAGAAACAATTAAAATAAAAATTGGGTTTTCTGTTAACATGAAAAGTAATGAGAGTTTCAATAAAAATTGGTATTTTCCACTTTTCAATCAGAAATATATATTTTTAGAAAAATAAACAAAAATTAACTATAAGATAATTTTTATATGTTAAATCCAAAAACAAATAAAAATTTAACAATTAAAAATTTAAATATTTAAATATTTTATTTTTCAATAAAACCAATATTCTTGGAAAATATTTCACTTAGAATAAAACTATTTCTTTTTCGATAGAAAAGTCATAAAAATGTTCATATTAAATATTAATCGATAAAAATATATCTATGAAAATTAATAAGAAACGAAAATAATATTTTTTAACATTCATTGGGTTGTAACACGCTTCCCCCTTTTAAATTGTATCCTTTCAAAATAATACATTTCTTAAACAAGTGAATTTTTTTTCCCTCATGCATTTTCATAATTCATCAATTGATTCCACAATCATTTGATTCTTCCATTAAATCAAAACCTAGTGATTAAATTTTTTTTAATTCCAATTTTATATGATTCAAAATATGAACAAGATCTTCTTCTTGAAAGAGTTTCTCCTCTAATTTCACCACTTAAAGGCTCAAAACATGATATGATTCAGGTACATACATAGAAATAAAACATTTGAAACATCATTTATCTTATTTAAACTCTGAGTTAAGGCTATATTATTATAAAATGATCTTAATTTCTCCAAAATTTAATAGGGCCCAATGAATCATGGTCATAACTTCCCTTTTATACCAAAACAAATTAAATCTATCTAAAGATATATTTCATGAAAGTAATGGTCAGTTACCTAAAATAAAATCTATTTACTCTAATTATCTTCATAAATTTTTTACCCACTCTATGATTCCTTCAAGTGGTTTTGATTCATTTTTACCTTCTCAATAATCTCTTCTACCAATTCTAGTCACAATAATTTCCACTCACCATTATTTTCCCAACATCATGGAGTTTAACCCCATATTAAATAGAATTATTCAAAAGTTTCCATCTCGATAGTGAAATAGAATCTGTTATTAAAATAAAATTCAACTAAATACAAGTATTGATACCCACTCCCTTGGTAATCCAATGATTAAGTTCTAAGAAAATCCGCTATTTTCTGAAATGTGTGCTCCGATAGCACATCTGATTATGGATGAAAAGATATACTAAAATTTAATTAAGTATCCATAGTTTGATAATTTCCTCTAAATAATTAATATAAATTTGGCACTATAATCAGATATACTAGAGATGTAAACTCAATATAACATGACTAAATCCTTAAGAAAATGTCTTCAAAGCATATATAAGGGTATAATATCTCGAATGGGCACAAAACAGGGATATTTAGTCAAATGATGCATAATAAATCAAATCACATTATTAAACAAAGTTTTCTTTGGTAATACCACCTAGAAATTAAATAATATGTTATACCATTTCCATTATGGAAATATAAAAGGATGAAGCATACCCTTCAATAGTTTTTGTTCATCTTTAACCTACTGACAAGTCAAAAAAATCATGGTAAAATTAATAATATCATTCCTCATACTTTCCCACAAAAACTAAATGTGAAGGTATTTATATATCATTGTGATTCTATGATTAGTATAAAAAGAAGATATATGATATTATATTAACAATTCATTCTTCAACAAGGAATCATTTGGAACACATTACCTCCTTATAAATATTATATAAACTTATTCCACAATATTAAACTTTTGAAACTTAATATTTTTTACAAATTGAACTCTTTCATGCAAACCATGATCTAATATTTGAGATTATTTAATTATTTATGAAAAATGTGATTTCACTAATACCTAAACCAAAAAGGATGTAGTTTCTTAATACATAATTTCTAAGAAAATAATTTTAAATTAATTAACTAATGTACTATGTTATAAACACATCATAGCTAGTTATTTATTATACTTTATACTCAAACCATTGAATAACATGATTTCTTTAACTTTATAATATGGTATTGTGAAATTTTAATCACTTAGTAGTTTTAGCTATCTTCAATGCCTTATGTTTAACACTTCTAGAGTGAATATATAATTTAATATTTTATAATCAATAAATATTTAACTTTTCTCTTAATATAGATTATACCTAGAAGTTTTTAATGTAAAAGTTACTACTTAATGCTTGAGGTCATGTGTAGGATAATTATTCTTATGGTTTTTCAATTGATTGGATATATAAAGGATAACCCAAACATTCTGCATCAATAAAAAATCAATTCCCTCTATATAAGTGTCATTATAGATTAAAAACTCCCTATTACCATATAGAAATGTTAACATGGGATAATAAACTAATATTTTATTAAATTCATGAAAATATTCATCACATTCCTTTTCTTATATGAAATTTTCTCCTTTTCAAGTTAACATGGTTAGTAGGTAATCTAATCAAGTGATTGATTAAACAAACAATCGGTATCAACTTTTTAGACCATGGAACATTTGAATCTTATAAATATTGGTAGTAAATGACCATTCTTACAAAAATATAGTACTTTTATGATCAACTACTATTCCATCATTAGAAACAAAATCACTAGGGAAATAAATTTTTATTGACTAAAATTTAAATTTGTTGATTCCTCTATAAAAATTAATTTTTTCATTAATTTTTTAAAAACAATCCTTATTTATTTCTAATGATCTTGAAAAAAAATAGTGTAAAATCAAATATCATTGAAAAACAAAACAAAAAATTTATCCAATTATTCATCGAAAACCTTATTCATTAGATCTATAAATATTGAAGGAGGGTTTGATAAACAGAAAGGAATAACCAAAAATCATAATTTTAATAACTTATCTTGAACATCATCATTCTAATTTCTTCTTCCTTTAGATTTAGTTGATGACACATGGGCCTGAGATCAATCATCGAAAAATACCATGCTCCATGAAACTGATCAAACAAGTTATTGATATGAGGAAAAGGATACATACTCATAATACTGATGAAATTTTTTCTCTATAATACAATTAATGTCTCATCAATCCATCCTTATTTTTATAAAACTGAATAGGATAACCCCCATATTAAGTTCTAGGGTGTATGGATACCTTATCTTGAAATTCCTAAAATTTATTTATAAATTATAACATATTTACTAAATCTATTAAATTGGGAGGTTTTGAAATTTGAAAAAAATCAGGAAACATGTAAATAGTATACTCAACCTTGATCAAGAAAAACACATGTAAAGTCCTCAAGAAATATATCCATAAATTCATTTAAAACAACCATGTCAATAATTTGAATAGTTTCAAAATTTTCAATAATATGTGCAAGTAAAAATTAACTCCCATAATTATTCAGTTTCTTAGCTTCTTTATAAGATATCATAGGATTGAGAACCACCTTATATACAAATTTAAATTCACTCTATGGAGTGAATATATATTATTTAGCTCTATAAAATATCTTAGAATGATAAATTGAAGGCAAATCCATAAAAAATTACGTCAACCTCCTTTAAGAATAAAGTAATAATATTACCAAGAAAAAATATTTTTCATATGATGATTAGAAGGTTCCAATAAATATAGATTTCATTTATACCTCCCTCATATTTTTTTACCAAAATTCATGATATCATTTTTAGAGGTGATATTTCTATTTTACTAGAAAAAACATATATATAAAAGAATGTATATATCCTGAATCAGATAAGTAATTTACATAGTTAAGAGTAAATAAGTAATATAACTATCCCAAACTAATTTAATTTTTATAAATTAAAAAAATAATTTACCACACCATTCATATTATGGTCAATGTTATCACTATACTTTATACCTTTATTTAGACACACAATTTCATAATGGACCATCTCGTTAAAATTAAAAAAAGCACTACTTGATTCATATTATTAGACTAACCATTATATTTTATCATTTTATTACATTCATCAGCCATTTTTTCTAGATTCACAGATTGGTAACACTTTTAAAATTTATATGATGTTTCTTTAAATTCTTCTTACCACACTTATAATAATAGGGTAATTTAATTTTATTACCTTCAAGTTTATTCAATGAATGATCTCCCATTTCTTGCCACCTCGATCCATTCTTATCCTTATTTTTGAAAAGGCCAAAAAATGTATATCGAAATTCTCATCACACCACATAATTTTATAATTCCATTAGAACTTATAAGTAATTATATTCCTAGGTAAATATGGATTTAATTAGAGTAAAATCATTAAATTTTATTTTCATGGTATGTATTGAAATTTAGTATATACTAGTCCAATATAGTAAAATTAGATTCATATTTGGAAACAAATTCCTCCTCCGTTTTCTTTAAATCTAAAAATTTACAATCTATTATATGTTTAATTACATAAGGGAAAAAATTTCAAGCAATATATCTTTAAATATTATCTATTCCAAGGAATTAATTTCTTTATTTTCCTTTGTTTTATTAATTAATTAATACCACTGAGTGAATTCACTATGATAGAGATATATATATATAAAGGGTTATATTATAATGTTCTAAACATCCAAGAAATTCAAAAATATTCTCCATTGAATCAATATATTGTTATACTTTCACTTGGTATGAGGATCCACCAACTGAAAAATTGTGTTGTTTCACGAAAAGTTGTATTTTCGACAAGATATTATATGAGTAATATGGAAACTCCCTTGCATTAGTACCTTAATTAATAAAAAACTGATTTAACACAATTATAAACTTATCTTTTCTAATTACAAACATTAAAGGATTCCAATTTAGAAATATATTATCCTCATGATTACTTTCTACCTCGTATTCTTTGTTTCCTCTAAAAACCATTCTAAATAATCATAGGTTAGATGAAGAAACATAGAAATCCTGAAAATACATATCATGATAATATAATAATAAATTATAATCTGTTAATATTATATTTTTACACCATACTAACCACTAATGTTTTCTAATCACTTTCACCAATACCAACTATAACAACTCACACATAATCATCCCATAAATTATGGGATTTATGATGTATATTTAAAAACTTTCATCCCAAAAAAAAATTTTGTTTATAGTTTTATAAAATTATAAAATTCATTACATTAAAAATTGTTCATATACACACAATGCCCATTTTTTCATAAATGATGTTCTCTATAAAGATAGACTTACTTAGTTCCAGCAATCTCCCATTACTAGAACTCTGAATTTTTTATCATTCCTACTAATCTATATTCCCAATGAAAAACATTTGAAAAGGTTGTATGAGAAAAATAAATTCTATAAAGGGACATAAAAAAATAAAATTTTTAGTCCTTTTGTAAACATAAAAATACCTAATAAAGATTTAATTTTTTACATAATAATCATTTGAAATAAAATACACATAGATTTTTCTAGGAATAAAATATAATTTCTCAATACATTTAATAAAAAATTTCATATGAAATCATAAAATAAAATTTCATAATCATAATTTTTTCTTGGAAATCATGAAAAATAGTGAATATATTTCCCTAAAAATAATACTTTCACCTTTATTTTAAAATAATGGTTATAAACAACCCCTAAAAACATAATCTCTTTTTTAACCTTTTGTAATCAAAAAATATACTCTTTGAAAAATTTAAAGAATAACATATGGGTAGTCTAGAAAAATATCATTATATTCACCCTTATAATAACCCTTATAATGGAATCACCTAACAAGATAATTCCCACATCTCTTATGAGTAACCATTTCTTGATAAACTATGTCAATTTACCCAATTCATTGGATAGTTATGCTAGTATAACTCATCATAAAAGATATTATATTCTCACCCATGATTTAGATAAATTATCCAAGAACTATATCCTAAATATAACACATATTTTCTATACTTTAACCACAAATATCATTTAATTTTAAATTCAATCTCATATGCAATAACACTTTCATTTGTCCCACAAAAATGATAAGAAATTTAAATTTCCCAATAAAATATATTTAAAACTATAAATTTATACAGTATTTAGAAATGTATTTTATTTGAAAATAACCATGTAATATGTTAATATAATATTTAAAAAATTAATGATCATGATAGTGGGAAAATAATTTCATTAAATAATTTTGAAAATAATAATTTTTTCACACATTATTAGAGAATGGTAAAAAATAATCATATGTAAAATGTGTAAATTTTTCCTTTTTAATAATTTCAAAATAATTTCAAAAATAAAAAAAACTTCAAAAACCTTTCATGTATATGTAATAACATTATTTAAAAATTTAAAATCAAACATTATAAAAAATAAAAATAGTTTGAGGAAAATATTTAAAACAATATTATTAAATGAAATTCCCTTACATCGAGTCTTGGATTATTTGATTCAAATGTATACCACCCTGAGTAATAAAATTATAGTAGTTTCCTACTTAATTAGTAACATAATTAATTTTCAGTCAATTATCATTATACTATTTATTTCATTTATTTAAATGTTTTATTTAGTTACTAAAATGGTTTTGTTCACATTTGACATTTTGAGCATGTTTGGTTTATAATTCGAAAATTTCATTGATAGGTTGACTATGGTTAAAGGGATCATGGTTTCACCATCTCCAAAATCTTAATAATGATAATATTATTATGCTTATTTTGAAAAATCCAGGATTTTATTAATTAATTTTACTTAATTTAATAATATGTGGGGACCATCCCTTTCATGCAATACTTAACTAAAAAGAAGATAATAATGTTACCTTAATATTATTTTTTTAATATAGTTTTCAAGTTTCATTTTATCATTAGAAGTACACGCATTTTAAAAACAATGTAAAAATATATAATAAAATAAAGATCATTTTATTCAAAGAAAATACATGTTTCTTACAAAAAAATTCATTATTCATTCTTATAATAAAATCAATTATTTCCACTTTTACAAATAAAATCAGATAAAATGATTT
The DNA here is from genome assembly GCA_963277665.1 of Viscum album. Classification (NCBI taxonomy): domain Eukaryota; kingdom Viridiplantae; phylum Streptophyta; class Magnoliopsida; order Santalales; family Viscaceae; genus Viscum; species Viscum album. The sequence continues at coordinate 1,381,098,505 of OY728160.1, forward strand.
TCATATTTTTAATCAGCACGATCAAATTATGTAATAGGATTAATTTTTTTAGGCTTAGAATTATGTTACAGAGGTAAATATTATTTACCATAGTAAAAAAATTATTTTTTAAATAAAGATACATTTCTAGTTATAGTTAATAAAATAGATATATTTTAAATTAATACTACAATATGATTTTGAAAAATATATAAAAATTATTTAACACTCATTTAGTTATTAATAAATTTTAAATATTACTATGAACACTTAATGACTAAAAAATGTATTTAATAAAATAGTTTTTCAAAAAATTATATGTTTTAATATATATGTTAATATTCACATATTTAAAATTTTAATTTGATTTATTTTAGTTAAAATTAATATTTGTAACATAAAAATATTTTAGTAGGGGTTCAACTATATTTTAATTAATAACAAATAACAATAATTAATATTTGATCAAGATTAATAAGTATTAAAATCGAGAATCAAACATCTGTTAAAGTTTAGTAAATTAATTTGACACAAAGACCTTCTAGGATACATTATTTAAGTTGGAAGGTCATACATACATGCCTCATTGAAATTTACCCACCTAACACACTTAACTCTCATTTAAATCCATTCTGACCCCTACCTAATATTTTTTTTTCAATGACTTTTACCTCTTTTAACTAATAAAAGGATCTCACTTAAATACTTTTCAAGACACACCCTCAATTCAAAATTACATTGATAATATAAAAAATATACTTATTATTAATATTATCTACATGTTTTTTATCATCTATCCATTTTAATGTTAAACAATTCCTTCACCCATTAACTTTATGTATTTATACTTCTCATTAACATACCAAAAAACCTATTATAACCATATTTATGTAACTAAATATCCATAAATAATATTATTAAATGTCATTAAATTTATGGTACAATAATTTCATATTCCCCTCAAATTCAATAAAAAATGAAAATGTTTCTCTTTTGTGTGTCCGGACTACTACCTCTATGAATGACCTGATTCATTTTTCATAATAACCTTTTCATGGATGGTTATATAAATGTTATTAGTGAATATATGTATTTTTATGTCATAATTTGTATGTTGGAAATAAAAATTCAATATTATATAAGTTATTTTAAAAATAAATGGTCATTGTAAAAAAACTGCATGAAATGTATATACCAAGAGGAAAAGCTATTTATTTATAAGTGAAAAATTATTTTTCATTTTCAATATTCTAAAAAATTATTATAAATTCAGAATTATATCCTTAATCACATCTAAATAATTTTATTTTACTTTTTTTATTGAGGTATTGTGTCAAAAAAATCTCTTTTATAGGCATACTCACACATTGATTGTTTCATATTGTTATTAGGTCAATTTAACCACCAATATGAAAAAATATATAAATATATATCAAAATTGGAATAAAAAATTTAATATTTGATATTAATAAGTGAAAAATTATTGTTTTTTGTTTTTTGATTGGTAATATAATAATTTAACTCATTAATTATGACATAGCCATTCATTTGTTAAAAATCACTCAATCATGATTTTAACCAATTTAATCTATAAGAATTGTAGTTATAGAACTAATATTATGAATATATATCATTATAAACTATCCTAAAACATAAATTCAAGTATGTTTTATTATATATTAATGATTAACAATTGGATAAGAATGTAGAGAAACACTACTAAGTATGAAATTTGTTCAAAATGATCATGATTAATCGCACATGATATTGAAAATAAATAGTAAATAAATAATATACATGTGTATAATAAATATAAATTATGTTTATAAAGTTTAACTTATAGGAATAATTATATGAAATATTCAATTAATATAATTATTATTTTTATACCAGACGATAGAGTGTGACAAATTAAGTTATATTTAAATGTAAGGTTTTCTTATCTCAAATTTTCACATCTTGAGACATATTTCTTATTATACACCATGTTTTATCAATAATGGTGTACTTAAATACCATTTAATATTTTGTATCATGATTATCTAATATTTTAATATATTAAATTTTTTATTCCAAATCCATTCTCTCCTGGGGTTTTCACTAACAAATTATAAAAATTGTACAGGTTTCATCGACTCAATTTCTAATTAATTTAGTTATATTCATTATTATGTATAATAATTTTGTTTTATTTTATCCTACTATTACACTATTTTATATTTTATTTATTATTCATGTATATAAAAATTACTTATCTTAATAAATAACTAATTTCTTGATATTAAATAATTGCAAAATTAATTTATATCGTTGGTAAATATTACTCTTATCTCTCATGTCTGTTTCATTCCTATAGAAATATCATTCTTTGAGGAAATCCATGTATGGATTTTCTTTTATATTGAAAAAAAATCCATAAACATTTTATGAAATTAAATGATTTCAATGTTTCTCTAAAATGGCCTAAAAATATTAATAAAATCATTTATTTCATTATTTACCACTCTGAATTTATTGGAATGATTTTTCATTATTTTCAAGGAACTTTTAATTGGACTCTATAAAATGTGGATTTAAAAAAATCCCTCTAAAATATTTTTTATATAGATTTCCATTAATCATTTGTAGTAATGTTTGAATGGTTTTGTGAAAACTTTTGTATTTTCACTTATATTTTTTCCAAAGGTTTAAATTTCATGAACTAATTATTTTAAAAACCTATTTATGTTATTATGATATTCTTAATTTTATAAAATTAGTTTTTTTATTACATCTGATTTTAAATTTTCATGTTATGTAATTTTGTTTTTGAAAATATTACGAAACCCATTTTTTCCTTAAGTTATTTTAGATAAGTTGATGATTGATTTAAAGTGGTACACATATGTATGAATGATGATTGGTGGGGTCATATATCACCCTCTTATGCATTAATTTAATTTTATATCTCATGATATATTGAGTCTTGGAAATAATGATTTTTTTCAGACAGGCATGAGCATAATGGGATTATTCACATTTTCAGGCATGGACATAATTATTTTATTCACATATGAGTGTGAAAAATGGGTTTTATCAAAAACAAATCCTATTATTATGGTTGAGATACATTTACATGTTTTTATTGTTTTATGATAAATTTTGACGATGTATTTAATTTCAAGTAAATCCCTTATGTTCATGATTAAACCTTACTTTTAAAGTACTTAACAGTTTTATGTCATCCTCACAAGTTTTGGGATTATTTTATGGTATTTTGAGGCATGTCATAAATTTAATGCTTCATTAATGATATTTTTATGATCTTACATATATATAGTTCTTTTTTTTAATTAAATTATATGGTATAATAATATTTTAACAATATATTTATCCACCTCCTCATGTTCTCTTTCATTTTTAGGATCTAATACATTATGATATGTTTAACTCATATAGAGTATTTGAGTTATCCCATTTTCATATGTTTCTAATCCCCTAGTTATGAACATGATTATATCCATTGAGATATCTAGAAAAGGTTCTATAAGATAATGATTAAGTATAAATAGTTTTAAGTGTTTCAAAATGACATGTTTATGTATGAAATCTCCAAGACATTAATCGTTTTGATCCTTGGGTTGTTTGAATGTTTGTGAGTTTTATTATTTAAATCATGAAATAAATTTATTATTTAGGTTATATTTAGACTTTGTTTCATCATAATACATTAAAAGTATTCTGATAACCATCTATAGAATGTAAACATGAAAAATTATATATGTACATTGGAGTGACGTTTCCGTTATTCTACTAAAAAGAAAATATATAAAATATCTAATATTATTAATCTATAGGATCGTAAATATGTTATAAATTTAATATTTATTAATTAGTTACATCATTATTAAAAAACATTTGAGGTAGTAATATAAAAATGAATCTCATTGCTTTATGGAAGTGGTATTCTAGATGTATGCGCTAGTGATGTAATCAATTTCCAATAGAAGGGATGGGTAATAATGTAAGTAATATAATATCATTACAAAGTAATAATAATGAAACAAAAACCTTATATATTCATTAATTATATCTATATAATTATCCATGTGGGGTGGTGATAGATAATGAAACATGCCACTTCATGGAGGTGGTATTCCACATATATGCACAAGCGATGTTTTAATTTACCATAAGAAGGAAAATAGATAAAAAATAGTTTTTACATCAACATAATATCATTTTAGAAGAGATAAAATAAGTATTTAATTATTTTATTGTGTTTATAAATATATTTGAAAGAGATAGATGAAGAAATGAACTTGAAATAGGTCTATTAGGACATATACCTCCTCTAGTGATATCTCCCTTTAGATTATACCTTAATTTATCTTAGATTGGTCCTTTGAGAAGAACATGACCTCTCAGAGATGAGTTCGATAGTTGGGAAGGCTTTTTGGTAGGAATTTTCTAAGATAAGTGGCTTAAAATATTTAGATAAGTGATTAGTGTAGTATCCCTTTTATTAGTTAGAGTAATGAAACTCTTTTAAATACCAAATATAGTAAATTTATATAAATTTATTTCTTATAGAAAGTGGTTCAAATTTATTTAAATTTTGATAAAAACCTATTTTATGTAATAAATACACTAAACCAGTCACATTTATCCATGTTTCAAATATATTTTATTTCCTTATCTCTTTTTTTAACATCCATGTAAACTTTTTTGACCTTTATTTGGGTGAATTATTTTTAACTTAGTAACTATTAATTATAAACCAAAATGAATTTGATCGCATTATAAATTTTGAAACTCCAATTAAAAATATGAAATCCTTTTTTCAAGATTAATTTTTATAAGTCAGGGAAATTAATTTCAATATATGTTGACAATATTCAATTAAAAATTATTTTTATAAAATTTTCATTTTTAATCATAAAATTGATTTTTTACCAAAATAAAATATAATACTATTTTATTATACATATAGTTGGACTGTTTCAATTAAAAGGGTACATAATCAACATTAAAAAATACAAAAAATGAGGCATTGTAAATAATTGAAAATAAAATATAGTTTTATAAGAATTGGTATTTTCCCCTATTCATTAAAAATCAATCTTTTCAGAAAAAAAAATAAATAATTCACCCTAGTATTCTTTCAATATGGTTAATCTAAAAATCAAGATCATTTTGTCAATTTAAAACTCTAATATTTTGAAAATTAATTTTAAATAAAATAATTTATTTCATTAAAAATATTTCATCTAGAATTAAACAATTTATTTTATAACTAAAAAATCATATAAAATTATCTTATTTTATATTAATCAATTAAAATATTTTATGAAAATTAATAATCCATGATATTGATTTGTTATTAACATTACATAGGTTATAACACTAATGACTTATAATTATTTTTGAAATATATTGATATTGAACATAAAAAAATGAATGATGATTCATACATTTATTATCAATTGGTATGATGTGAATATAAAATCATTTGAAGGAAAAAATGATATTTTTCATAAAACTATTTTTTGTCACAATTTATTTTTTTCTTATAAGCATAAGTTAAAATATTTTTTAATGATATTAATTTAATGTTTATATCATGTATCAATTAAAATTATTCACATTTATCTAATATTTATTTATTGTTAATTAATTATAAAAAAAAAAAATTAGGCTTAAAAATACATTTTCTCTAAAAATGGTTTTTATGTGTTTTGTTCATGGATATTAGAATTAATTTCTGTAACTTATAGGTATTGAATCATGTAAAATTTACTCAATATTAGGAATCATAAAAATCAATACTATATAATATGTTCAAATTTAATTTTAAACTTAATTAATATTTACCATGAAACAAATTTATTACCAAGATAAGGGTTAAAAAGGTGAAAAAGAGGCGTTAACCTAATAGATAAGGTTTGAAACGTCAAAAAATAGTTTCATTAATTTTGTTTTTTTTTTATTTTATTTCAACCCTAAACTTCTTATATTCTATTATTTTTAAATTCTTATTGACTTTTATTTGGAATGACATTTATTATATAATAATGTTTCAAGTGTTTAAAATTTTTCCATACACTTCACTTATAAAAGGTCCCCTCATCTTCTCAATTCTCTACGCAACTCAAACAATTTTTTTTCCATTTCTTAAAAAAATATCACCCCCAATCTTTATAAAAATGGACTAGAGTTCTTGGCCTCTTCAAAATAACAAATTAAGAAGCCTTGGAGTGCAATCTAAGGATGATACTTTAGTAAGAGTTAATTTCCTTTACTGATCTAATTCAAGTTTCTTTCTTCCATAACCTCCTCAAGATCATATATAACCATATTAATGTAATTAAATCATTATAATTATTATAATTAATTTTTTTTTATGTTAATGGTTTACCCATTTTCTATCTCATTTCCATCTATTGAAAAATGAAAACACTGCTCATGCATTAAAATGGACTACCATCTCCATGAAGATATGTATTTTATTTTTCAAAACATTTTATATTTAAAGGTTATATAAATAAATATAATATATATATAATATATTTATGATTTTATCATTATTTTCAAATATTGAATTATTATTTGTATTTCTTTTGTTTCATTAATGAAAATCTGGAAAAATCACCCATGCATACAAACGAATTACAGTCTCCACAAAGTTATGTAATTAATTTTTCAACAACACCAAAAATGGTTTGTTATAAAAGTGAATATAATTAAGAAATATGATATTTAATAAATTACTGATATTATGAAGATAATAAAACCATGAAAAATGTGCAAGTACTGAAACTATCTAACCCAAAAATGCATGTAAAACAGACCTTTTTTACCAGAATAATGATTTTAATTAAGATAAATTAATAATTGGGTAACATGAAATTATATTGTAATAATATATAGTAAGGTAATTATGAATATTTTTTTGGAATATATTTATAAAATATATATATATTATAACTGGTTTATGAATGAATATAAAGAAATTTCAGATGTGAGTTAAGAGTTTATATTACAATCTCATTACATTTTGGGATCTTCTATGATAAAATTAAATTCATTTAAATTATATGATCCTTATCTTTTAAACCCCATATATATTCATCTCCTCTATTTATTTCTATATTTCATGTATCAGTAACATTAAACTCTCTTGGGTACTCAAAATTATCGATAGAATGATTTTAAGAAGAGTATATCTTATTTATTCTTCATGGATTATGAATCATTCTCTATTATATCCATGTTATTAAATGTTTTTCATTGATGTTTTTATTTATACATAAATGTTTGAGAAAGGTTATTTTTTCCATCTTTGTTTTCTTTAACAATTATTATATATAATATTTCTAAATGTTTTTTATACACCACACGTTTGAATTTTTACAAAAGTGTTAAGATAATGTTCAATTTTAATTTATACATCAATATAGAAATTTCATGCACTCATTTCCTCCATTTTTTATGAATCCATATTTACATGTTTTTATAGTTTCTCAAAGAAAAAATCATTTTTTATTATTTTTATTATTTTTATCTTTAAATGTTATACAAACAAAATGGATTTTTTTCCTTTATTTTAAAATAATATTTTAAATAATTTTATAGAAGACATTTTTCATATATGTCAACATTATTTATGGATTTTCATTGTAAGGACATAGTCCTAAACATTACATATTATAGTGACATTAAACTATAATTTACTTTCTTAAATTTCCAATTATTTTTTAGGTTTATATTTTTATATAATTTGGTCATAAATCTTACATATAAAACTCATATATTACTAATTTGACACTTATATTCCATATCCATTTTGTTATCAATATAAAACTTTTAAAATAAAATAGGAATTCATCTCATGAAAAATCTTCATGACATTCAAATTTTCCTTCTATTTTTATTACTATTACCTAATACCTATGAAAAAACATTTTAAAATGTTGTATGAAAAAAAAATTAGTAATGGACATGGAAAGAATAAAAATTTTATTCCAGTAAAAAACAAGAAAACTCTTTAAAAACATTTAGGAAAAACCTACCTTCTTATTTCAAAAGAGAGTATTTTTCAAAAAAATCATTACATTAACTTTTGAACTCAAAATATTTCCATGAAAACTCATTATCAATGAAACAAAATTCATACAGGTTCATTAGGATATCATCATCATAGAAATATTATTACAACCCATACAATTCGAATAACCATATAGTCAACTTCTAATATAATTCTTGAGAAAACATAATCATTACCCAATGAATTATAGTAATATCTAGGTGTACCAATTTTATATGCATTATTGTGATCACCTATGAGTTATAATGGGGCTCAAAATATCATAAACAATGTTCAAGGACCATATCATGATTTAAACCCTTGAAAAAATCTTATAAACCCATTTGCAAAACACTTTTGGATATCAAAATACAATTTTCTCTTAAAAAATATTTAAAATACCAAAATAAACCGAAAAATGAAACGAGTTTTTTCTTTAAATAAAACATGAAATATTTTAGGGGAATACAATCAAAAAATAATAGTTACGGAATAAAGTAAATTGTCATATATGTTAAAATAGAACGTCTCTTCTGTCTTTTGTAAATAAATTCAAAACAATCTGTAATACTATTTCTTTTTGAAAACCTTTTAATTAATATAAAATAAAATGAAATTTATAGTTATTTTATTTCTATAAAAACACATTTATAAAATAATTTTAAAAAAATTTACATCAGATAGATTGATTTTTAAATTAAATCATTATAACATTTAAAACAAAGTTTTATGACAAATTTTCACCTAACTTTAGTCATACTTGAAACATACGTTCTTTATCATCAAGAATAATAAAATTTTGTTAATTATTTACTTTATTTATAACCTTTTTCAACTTCATTATTAATCTTATTTCAATTATTACCATGTTATAACAATTTATAAATCATTTAAGTTCACATTAGATGTTTTGACTATATTTGGTTCATAATTTCAAATTGATTTCGGTAGGTTGACTATGGTCAAAGTGTTCATTATTCAATTACATATCGAATAGTCATCATGAAATAATTATTATATTTATATATAAATTATACTTTTAAATCCAACCATTAAATATGCATATGAAAAATGAACTACTTATTAATCATTCAAATGGTAGGCTATACGTACGCATGAGTAACATTTCCATTTTTCAACAATCATTATAGAAATAAGTTATGTATTATTTTAACATCATATAAGTATAATAATATCATAATTATCATATTAATTATTTAAATATATAGAAATATATCATCTATGTGATGTGGTGATGACAAATGAATCACATCGCTTTGTGCAGCTGGTAGACCACACGTAGCAATGAACAACGTTATCATTTTTCAGTGAATGGAAATGTAACAAGGTAAATGAGATATTATATTTTAAGAATAATAAATGTGTCATGAATATAATATTTAATATTTAATTATATTATTATAATCCATCCATGAGAGATGGTGATGGAAAAAAAAATACATCGATTTGTGAGGCGATAGTATGACATACACATGAATGATGGTTTCATTTCCCATTTGATGGAACAAGATTTTTATATAGGATATAAAATTATCATAATGACATATCATTATATGGAGGACACTAGTGTGGTTATTTTATCATGTTTTAATAGTTTTTTAATGTGTTGGAAGAAGAAATAAAACTAAAACATGCAGTTAAAAAACTATACATCTTCACCCAAAAATATCATTTTCTTAACACCTTAATACCTCTACGATTGGTATTGATAAAAAAATATGGAATATATAACATGTTAAATGTAACACCCCAACCCCAGTTACCCAAAGTAAGTGTATTATTACATAACATTGGCATGATCACAAAATATCAATTCTCGAAAGACCGATTAGTTTAGTAGCCTTGGAAACACTAGATACATTAATAAATCTTACATTAAATCATAAAGTGAAAAACTATGACAACATAGTCTCCATATTACACACTCATATCCCCTCAGAATATCCCTGAATTTCAGTCATAAAATACTTTTTCACATCCAGGGAAAATTAAAACATAGAAAGGGGTGAGCTCAGATGCTCAGTAAGGATAACAATATAGCAGAAACATTCATAAATAAGCATAAATATTTAATTCAATGTAAAAATAAAAAAAGCCTTTTAAACTTGAACATTAGCATAATATGAAAAAATAAAATGAAATAATGTCATTTACTTATTCACATGGATATTCTACTAGTCAAATAATCACATGCAATAACAATAACCATTTTCATAATGATGGAATGCATAATGCCAGACTATCATAACCACATAGTCAAGGCCTTGTGCCAAGACTAAAAATAATATTTTTTCAAGGCCTTTCTCCAAGACACTAGTTTGTCTCATGAGACCTACCAATTCATAGAGGAGATATAGAGGGCTCCACTCGTCACTTACTAAGTCCAATGCATTCCTCATACGAACAAGTTCAAACATCACATAAACATTCGTATTAAAACTAGCATAAAAAATTTCAATACATTCTCCATAAACCATGAATGGTATAAAAATAACACATACACAGTCAAACATATCACAAAAACTTCAATACAATATGGAAGTTTTGTATCATAATAAATCAAATTCAAATAAGCTTAAAATCCATCAAAGCATGTTGACATAGATGAAATCAAAACTATTTGAGAGAAATATCTCTTTTTTTTAAATCATTTAAAAGTAACATAATTATAAAAGAAAACATTTACTTTGAAAATATTATTATAAGATTGTAATGGAAGCTTCTACTATTTTATAATGGAGGAAAATAGCTGCATCTGTCGTATAAGTTAAAAAAGGACATTCTTACCTTAATTCTGTCGAAAGGGTTAAAAAGGACCTTGTTTGGAAAATGATGGAAATATTCCTATATAAACATCTTATAAAAAATAAAACAAGGGTATAAATGACTTTAACCCATAGTCTATAAAATATTAATAATGTTTTGAAATACATTTTTGAGAAATATGGATGTGGATGATAAAGAAGTCCCAATAGATAATTACGTATAAACTACCTCGGATAATGAAGAGATTGTGAAATAAACGCTTACCTTTTACTTTTCCTTGGTCTAGGGTAGATTAACCTCCTGTATAATGGTGAAATAATTGTTATTAAATTATACTAGAATAATATACATTAATATGATATCATATATGATCTTTTAACATTGCTTTGTTAATAATATCTTTGTATTATCGTTGTTTCGAGTGTTAACTGATTCATTTTCCTTTATATTATTTGTTATGTGAGTCATATTTATTATGTATGGGATGTATCTTATTCATATCCAGAATTATATCAAGTCTTTAAACATTATTTTTAATCATTCAATGAAAATTAGTCTTTAATGTATACGATGGGGAATGAATCTCATCGCATTCGTGGAGACGATAATCCGTACGTACGCATGAGCGACAATATCATTTTTTGATATTAAAATAATATATAATTGTATGTTATATCATATATAAGGAATCATTATAATGTTATATTTATTATTTAAATTAATTAAACATTGTTATTATACCCATCCAAGTAATAATGTATTGAATAACAATTACACCACGACGTGGAGACGGTAATCCGTATGTACACACGTATGGTGACATGTCATTCAAAGGATGGATATAATAATGAATATGGTTGTACCATATTTATAATAACATCACAGTACATAAAATATAATGTATTTATTATTTTATAATTCAAATAACAAAGAAAGAAGAAGTGGAAGAAGAAAAGAACTTGAAAGAGGGTGGTGAAATTATTACCTCTTCTTTAGGTTCTTCCTTTTGATTTGATCAAAAGGGCTTCTTAAGTTGGATTTATGACTAAATTAAGGCCTATATGATTAAGTTAGGGAAGTTTAGATGATATTTGGTCAGGGTTTGGCCGATCCAAATGGATTTGAAGGTGTGAAATAGAGATAAGGGGGAGTTCCCTTTTATAAGAGGGGTGAGGGGCACCTTAGGAAAATCTAGACATATTATTTTATAATAAAATAATTTTCGGTTTCTAATGGCTCCTAAAGGGGTTATTTAAAGTCTAAGGTGGGGATGGATCGAAAACCACTCAAACAATAGGTTTTAGATAGGTTTGGGTTACTATATTAACTTTATCTTTTAGATTTTACTCTTAGTTAAATAGTTTGACATTTACCATGTCTCTTTGTATTTTTTGTATTATATGGTTAATAAACATTCTATATTCTAATAAGAAAACTCCAATTGGTTCATTAATGATACACCTATCATTATATAAGTCCTTTTGTCAAACATTAGATTTTTAGGAATAGAATATCAATTAATAATATTATATTTTTTTAAAAACTCTTTTATGTCAATTTTGATACTATTTGGTATTTTATTTTTTTATAAATTTATAACAGAATTATTAATTCGAAAAAAAAATCATCTAAAAAACCCTAATATGTCATATTAACCTATAAAATTATTTAAATTCATAAAAATTCCCAAATTACATTTATTTGGAAATTTATAATATCAATTATTTTAATATTTCATTAATTAGGTAATTACTGCATCACCATTGTGTCATGAATAAATTAAATTATTTAATGTCTAAAATTTATAAATAAAATACCATTATGTGGGAAATAGTTTTATATTTCTAATGAATATTTATAATCGAATTTATCTTATGTATAACCCTATATTAAAAATGTTTTAGTTAATAAACATTGATTTTAACTCTTTTAACTCTTCTTTGAATTAAATAATAATAAATGTCCTAATCTAATCCATCTGGACCAAATAGGTTCATATTTTATTCCTAAGGTTTTTTTAGGTTGAATTATACTTAGCCAATAGAATTAGGAAATGTGTTAGAGTAATAATAATATCATTTTTACCCTTAATTACCCAATTTACTTTTAACCGTGGTAAATAAAAGTAAAAAGTTACTATTTGCCAAAAATTAGTTTTATCCTATTGAACCACATTTTACTCCTTGAAATTAACCATATCTCTTGAAGTTTTGAAATTATACTCATATAAGTAGTAAAATTAAGTTTTATGTGAATTTGTAAATTCTCCTAAGAGGTGGGTAAAAGACGATGAAAAGTTCAATAAAATTATTATATATCTAAAATTATTATAAACTAACTCATCACATTGAACATATATAGGTATTATATATCTAATTTGACCTAAAATAAATTTAAATAAAATAAAAAATTATTTAAATAAAAAATTGGTTTTAAACTATAACTTAGTGTCTTTCCACTATTCATCAAAAATTGAAAGTTTTCAAAAAAATACCAAAAATTCACCCTAGGCTAATTTAGATATTCTAAATCTAGAAATAAAGTCCATTTTGAAAGATAAAATTTATAAAATTTCAAAAAGTGGGTATTACTATTCATAACGGCTAGTTTGATTGGTTGTGGTGTGTTAGAACTCCAAGTTACATACAACACACGCTATTGTATTATTCAAAGAGAAGTGTACCATGGAATCTTGGGGTGTTACATTCTCCCATCCTTCAAATAATTTCATCCTCAAAATTTCAAGAATAATACTGCAAAAAATGACTTGGGTCGTTCTTCATCATAAGTTCTTTGGGTTCCCACGTTGCCTCTTCCATCTTATGGTTTCTCCATAAAACTTTTACCAGACGAGTCGTCCGGCTTCTCAGCACTTGTTCTCTAGTATCAAGAATCTTGACAGGCTCTTCGCAATAAGACAAGTCGGGTTCTAGTTCTAATTCCTCATAGGTGAGTACATGCGTTGGGTCTGGCATGTATTTTCTCAACAGTGATACGTGGAACACATCGTGAACTTTGGAAAAATTTGGCTGCATTGCCAAACGGTAAGCTACAACCCCAATTTGTTCAAGAATTTCGAATGGTCTGATGTACCTGGGACTCAATTTTCCCTTCTTACTGAAACGTATAACACCCTTCCATAGAGATACAATTAAGAAAACATGATCTCCTGTCTGAAATTCGAAATCTTTATTCGGTTATCAGCATATCTCTTCTGCCAACTTTGAGCTGCTTTGATGTGGTTTTGGATTACCTTCACCTTTTCTATCGCTTCCTCCACCAGTTCTGGGCCTACGAGTTTTCTTTCACCAACATCATCCCAACAGGTTGGTGTGCGACATCTCTTTCCATATAACGCTTCATATGGTGCCATCTGAATATTTGAATGGAAACTATTTTTATAGGAAAATTATACCAAAGGTAAATATTGATTCCACATACCCTGAAAGTCAAGTGAGAAGGATCTCAACATATCTTTTGAGGTTTGAATAGTTCATTCTGATTGTCCATCAGTTTGGTGGTGGTAGGCAGTGCTCAAATGAAGTTCAGAATCCAGGGCTTTCTGAAGACTTTTCTAGAATCTTGAAGTAAAACGTGGATCACGATCAGAAAAAATCAATAGGGGTACTCCATGAAGCCTCACAACTTCATTAATATATATTATTTCTAGACATTCAAGTGTTAAATATTCTCTTATAGTAAGAAAATGTGCTGACTTGGTAAGATGATCAACAATGACCCATATTGCATCATTCCTTCTATGAGTATTTGGTATTCCCATGAAAAATTCCATCGTGATATTATCCCATTTCCACTCAGGTATGGGAAGAGGTTGCATGACTTCTCTAGGATGTTGCCTTCCAGCTTTCACTTGTTGACAAACCATACATCTTGACACAAAATCAGCAATCTCCCTCTTCATGTTGTCCCACCAAAAATGTTCCTTCAAATCTCCATACATCTTGGTTCTCCCAGGGTGTATATAGAAATTGGAATATGATCATCCTCCAATAATTCCATTTTTAGATCAGGTATATCGGGAACACAAAGTATCTTCCTAAATTTCAAAATTCCATCTTCATACACAAAGTCACTCAATCTCCCATAATTCACAGCTTTAATATTCTTTTGAAACTCTTCATAATTAGTATGAGAACTCTTTATCCATTCTAGTAAATATGGTTTGGCAACCATTTGAAAAGGCATTGATGTTTCACCTTCCATGGTTATTCCCATATCCATCTTTACTAGATCTATGAAAATAGGATCCCTTTCAACTCTCATCTTGTTCAAAGCTCCATGATCCTTTCTGGTCAAAGCATCCTCCACCTTATTTTCCTTCCCTGAGTGGTAGTGTATCGTGAAATCATAATCCTTGAGTAGTTCAAGCCATCACCTTTTCCTCATGTTGAGTTCTTTTTGTGGAAAAATATACTTCAAACTCTTGTGATCGGTATATATCTCACATTTTTTACCATAGAGATAATGTCTCCATATATTCAAAGAAAAGATTACAGTAGCTAACTCAAAATCATGAGTAGGATAGTTTTTCTCATGAATTTTTAGTTGTCGTGATGCATAGGCAACAACCCTATCATTCTGCATAAGGACACAACCAAGTCCTTTTTTTGAAGCATCACTATAAATAACAAAACCATCATGCCCCGATGGTAGAGTCAAGATAGAAGCATTGAATAATCTTATGTTCAATTCTTCATATAATTATTCACACACTTTTTTCCAAACATATTTAACCCCTATTCGTGTGAGATTTGTTAATGGGTTAGCCAACCAAGAAAAATTCTAGATGAAACATCGATAATAACCTACTAAACCAATAAAATTGCGTACCTTGGTTATACTCGTTGGTGCTGGCCATTCTTGGATTTCTCTTGTCTTAGAAGGATCAACAGAGATTCCATCCTTAGAGACAATATGGACAAAAAAATAAATCCCATGAATCCAAAATTCACACTTGCTAAACTTCCCATATAATTCATGTCTTCTCACAGTCTTAAAGATAATGCACAAGTGATTTTCATGATCTTCGAAGCTTTTGGAGTATACCAAGATATCATCAATAAATAACACTACAAAGTCATCGAGATATTCCTTGAAAACTTTGTTCATTAGATCCATGAAAAAAGAGGGTGCATTAGTCTTCCCAAAAGGTATTACTGTAAACTTGTAATGCCTGTACCTGGTTCGAAATGTTGTCTTCAGAATGTCTTCCTTCTTTACACACAACTGATGGTATCTATATCGAAGTTCAATCTTTGAAAAGTATTGAGCTCCATGCAGTTGGTCAAATAAATAATCAATGAGAGGTATGGGATACTTATTCTTTATTTTTATAGCATTGATCTCTCTATAGTCGATACATAACCTCACAGATCCATCTTTCTTCTTAATAAAAAGGATAGTGGCTCCCTATGGAGAAACACTAGGTAGAATAAATCCTTTATTACTCAATTCCTCTAGTTTTTTCTTTAGTTCCACTAATTCTATAGTGTCCATTCTATAAGGGTTCTTCGATATGGGCCTTGAACCAGGAATTAAATCAATGGAAAACTCAATTTCTCATTTTGGATGATGTCCAGGTAAATCTTCTGCAAACACATCAACATATTCTCTCACAATAGGTACATCCTCTATTTTAACATTCCTTTCCTCACCCATAGTCATTTCATTCTCTTCCTCCACCATAATTAAATTTAGTTGAGCTACTGGGGGTGGATCTAGACAAGAATTAGGTGGTGACGATTCTGCTCTAAAGATAAGGCATTCTTTATCATTGTCATAAAAGATAGTAGCCTCCTTCTTCTTACAATAATTGTTGCATCACGGTTCGAAAGTCAATCCATACCAAGGATTATATCAAATTCAATCATGGGTATAATGTTGAGATCAGTAGATAAAGAACATTTATATGCCCTAATGGGAACTGATTCACAGAACGTTGTAGCAATGATACTTCCCTTAGGAGTTTTGACTAATAACTCCCTTGTTAAATCAAATTAGAAATATCTAATTTTCTTAGAAAACTGGGAAGATATGAAACAATGTGATGATCCAGAATCAAAACAAGCATTGGCTAAACTTGAGGAAACCATTAAATTACCTTCCACCAATTCATTTGGAGCTTCAACCTCAGCATTCGTGAAAGCATAAGCTTGTCCTTGATCCCTCGGCCTTTTCTGAGGAATGTTCCCCTGACGCTTAGGAAAATTCATTTTCATAATGTCCCATCTCCCTGCAATTGTAGCATTGAACATCAGTAGCTTCTTTCTTCCCCTTGCAATCATGATCTTGGTGGCCTTTTTCAACACACTTGTAATAGACTCTCATTCCCTTCAAGAAATTATCGGGTTGTTTCTTCCCACATTTACTGCAGGATATATATTCAACTTTTCCCTTCTTCCCCTTATTTCCATTTCCAGATTAATCATCAGATCTCTTCTTCTCTTTCTTTGCTTTAAAGTCATGTGACTTAGAGAATTACTTTTCTGTATTGATAACACATGAGAAAATATCTTCGTATGACAAGAAGGATTTTGAGACTAATTCTCAATAGAGAAATGGTTTTAACCCATCAAATAAACGATCAATCTCACTTCTTGGGTCACGTATATAATTTTCATCATTCCTTGCAAACCTTGTAAATTTAGACTCATACTTTTCAACATTCTCGTCCTCCTTTTTCCTCAGACTCAGAAATTGTCTTTACATGTCCACTCGATGGTCATGAGGAAAGTATTTTTCTAATAAAATATCTTTAAACTCCCTCCATTCCATATTTGATACTTCATCATATTCCTTTGTGTTTTGAATCAATGACCACCAATGATCAGTATCTCCAGTGAGGCGGTAAACTTCCATGATAACTTTTTCCCTTTCGCTACTCCCCAAGGCGTGGAATATTTTGTCAAAGGAATTTATTCATTCCTTAGTTACTAGTGGATTTGTACCCTCATTGAATGTTGGTGGTTGTTGCCTCATGAAGCTATCTAACATTGATCATCCATGTTGCGGATCAGGGTGCTCTATACGGGTAAGGTTATTATTCATAACCTGAGTGATTTGTCCCAGTATGGTGATAAGGTGATCAACACCAGTTGTATCACCAGCTCCACTATAATTATCTTTAGTAGGATAGAAATCCCTACATGGAGTGCGTGCATTGATACAGTTTCCATTCCTACCACTAGGCACCATTTCTAAAAAATGGCATACACTAGATTAGTTTATGAATCGCTATACATAAATCCAAACTTGTAAAAAATTTAACATAAATTGAAAATTTTATGGTTATAATCCATAATCAGAAAAAAAATCTTTGAGGAAGTATATACTCATAAACCATTCATAATGGTTTGTAAAGAAAATGATAATTATCCTAAGCATATCCCACGGGAGTCTCGTAACCAAGAGTACAGCAAGGCCCGTTGTCGTGCACCAGTTCCCGTTCAAGTCTAGCTCAAAGCGGTGTTTTCGGGTTTTATCCCTAGCTACATTTTTGCCAGAGGCGCCTCTACCTACTCGTATCCAGACAGGGATGTACTTTTCAGAAAACTCACAAACTCTATACAATACCAATATTCTAGGAAATTCTTCTATACTAATCCTCAAAGTCCATCTTAGGTCTATGTGTTCTAATCAGAGTTTCTCTAAATCTAGCTTCTAACTTTTGTACTAAACTTCCTCTGATACCAATTGTAACTCCCTGACCCCAGTTTCCCAGAGTCATTACATTATTACATACCATTGGCATGATCACAAAATATCAAGTCTTGAAATACCGATTAGTTTAGTATCCTTGAAAACACTAGATACATTCATAAGTCTTACATTACATCATAAAGTGAAAAACAACAACAACATAGTCTCCATAGTCCACACTCATATCCCCTCAGACTATCCCTGTAAGCCAGTCATAAAATACTTCTTCACATCCTGGGAAAAATAAAACATAGAAATGGGTGAGCTCAGATGCTTAGTAAGGATAAAAATATAGCGGAAATCTTCATAAATAATCATACACATTTAAGGCAATGTATAACTAAAACAAAAACCTTTTAAACTTGAACTTAATCATAATATGGAAAAATAAAATGAATTGATGCCACTTACTTATTCACATGGATATTCTACAAGTCTAATAATCACATGCAATATCAATAACCATTTTCATAATGATGGAATGCATAATGCCAGACTATCATAACCACATAGTCAAGGCCTTGTGCCAAGACTACAAATAAGATTTTGTCAAGTTCTTGTTCCAAGACACTAGTTTGTCTTGTGATACCTACTGATGCATCGAGGAGCTATAGCGGTCTCTACCCATCACTTACTATGTCCAATGCATTCCTTATATGAACAGGTTTAAACATAACATAAACATTCGTATTAAAACTAGCATACGAAATGTCAGTACTTTATCCATAAACCATGAATGGAATAAAAAATAACACATCCACAGTCAAAAATATCACAAAACCTTCAATACAATATGGAAGTTTTGTATCATAATAAATCAACTTCAAATAAGCTTAAAATCTATCAAAGGATATTGACATAGATGAAATCAATACTAATTGAGAGAAATATCTCTTTTTTTATAAATCATTTAAAATTCACATAATTATAAAAGAAAACATTTAATTTAAAAATATTCTTATAAGCTTGTAATGGAAGCATCTATGATTTTATAATGGTGTAAAATAGATGCACCCGTTGTATAAGTTAAAAAAAGACATTCTTACCTTAATTCTGTCAAAAAGGTTAAAAAGGACCTTGTTTGGAAGACGACAGAAATATTACTTTATAAACATCATATAAAAAGTAAAAAAAGGGTATAAATGACTTTAACCCATAGTCTATAAAATATTAAGAATGTTTTGAAATACATTTTTAAGAAACATGGATGTGGATGATAAAGAAGTCCCAGTAGATAATTACGTATAAACAACCTCAGATATTGAAGAGATTGTGAAATAAACACTTACCTTGTACATTTACTTGGTAGAGGGTAGGTTAACATCCTGTATAATGGTAAAATTATTGTTATTAAATTATACAAGAATCATGTACATTAATATGATATCATATATGATCTTTTAACATTTCTTTTTTAATAATATCTTTGTATTATCGTTGTTTTGAGTGTTAACGGATTCATTTTCCTTTATATTATTTGTTATTTGAGTCATATTTGTTATGGATGGGATGTATATTATTCATATCCAGAATGATATCAAGTCTTTAAACATTATTTTTAATCATCTAATGAAAATTAGTCTTGAATGGATATGATGGGGAATGAATCTCATCGCGTTCGTGGAGACGGTAGTCCGTACGTACGCATGAGCAAAAATATCATTCTTTTGATATTAAAATAATATATAATTTTATGATATATCATATATACAGAATAATTATAATGTTATATTTATTATTTACATGAATTTCACATCGTTATTATACATGTCCAAGTAATAATGTATTGAATAACAATTACACCACGACGTGGAGACGGTAATCCTTACGTACGTACGTATGGTGACATGTCATTCAAAGGATGGATAGAATAATGAATATTGTTGTACCATATTTATAATAACATCAAAGTATATAGAAGATACTAGATTTATTATTTTAGAATGGAAATAAAAATGAAAGAAGAAGTGTAAGAAGAAAAGAACTTGAAAGAGGGTGGTGAAATTATTACCTCTTCTTCGGGTTCTTCCTTTTGATTTGATAAAAAGGGCTCCTTAATTTGGCTTTATGACTAAAGAAAGGCCTATATGATTAATTGAGGGAATTTTAAAGGATATTTGGGTCAGTTCTAGCCGAGACAAATGGATTTGAAGGTGTAAAATAGAGAGAAGGGGGAGTGCCCTTATTTAAGAGGGGTGAGGGGAACCTTAAGAAAAGCTAGATATATTATTTTATAATAAACTAATTTTCGGTTTCTAATGTATAAAAAAGGGATTATTTAAATTCTAAGGTTGGTATGGATCTAAAACACTCAACCAATAGGTTTTAGATAAGTTTGGGTCACTATATTAACTTTATCTTTTAGATTTAACTCTTAGTTAAATAGTTTGACATCTACCATGTCTATTTGTATTTTTATATTATATGGTTAATAAACATATTATATACTTCCAAGAGAACCCCAATTGGTTCATTAATGATACACCTATCATTATATAAGTCCTTTGACTGATCCTTAGATTTTTAATAATAGAATATCAATTAATAATATAATATTTGTTTTAAAAACTCTTTTATGTCAATTTTGAAACTATTTGGTATTTTGTTTTTTCTAAATTCATAACAGCATTATTACTTAGAAAAAAATTAATCTAACCAATACTAATATGTCATATTAACCAATAAAATTGTTTTAATTCATAAAAAGTCTCAAATTACATTTATTTTGATATTTATAATATCAATTATTTTAATATTTCATTAATTAGGTAATTACTGCATCTCCATTGTGTCATAAATAAATTAAATTATTTAATGTCTAAAAATTATAAATAAAATACCATTAGGTAGGAAATATGTTTATCTTTCTAATTAATATCTATAATCTAATTTATTTTATTTATAACCCTATATTAAAAAAAATTAGTTATTAAACATTGATTTTAACTCTTTTAACTCTTCTTTGAATTAAATAATAATAATTGTCCTAATATAATACAAGTGGACCAAATAGGTTAATATTCTATTCCTAAGGTTTTTTTTGGTCGAATTATACTTATAAAATAGAATTAGGACATGTATTAGGGTAATAATAATATCATTTTTACCCTTAATTTCCCTATTTACTTTTAACAGTGGTAAATAAAAGTAAAAAGTTATTATCCAACAAACATTATTTTTATCTTATTGAACCACATTTTACTCCTTAATATTAACCATGTCTCTCAGGTTTTCAAAATTCCACTCACAGAAGCGGTAAATTTAAGTTTTATGTGAATTTGTGAATTCTCCTAGGAGGTGGGTAAAAGACAGTGAAAAGTTCGATAAAATTTTTATATATCTAAAATTATTATAAACTAACTCCAATGAATTACATTGAAAATATATAGGTATTATGTATCTATTCTGACCTAAAATAAATTTAAAACAAATAAAAAATTATTTAAATAAAAATTCGGTTTTAAACTATAACTCAATGTCTTTTCACTATACATCAAAAATTGAAAGATTTTAGAAAAAGACCAAAAATTCACTCTAGGATAATTTCGATATTCCAAATCCAAAAATGAAATCCATTTTGAAAGATAAAATTTATAAAATTTCAAAAAGTGGGTATTACTATTCATAATGTCTAGTTTAATTGGTTGTGGTGTGTTAGAACTCGAAGTTGCGTACAACACACGCTACTGTATTATTCAAAGAGAAACGTACCATGAAATCTTGGGGTGTTGCATTAAAGGATGTTAAGATGGTATTTGGGAGGATATTTTCTGAAACAATTGTTCGTTAAATGTTAAGTAAAGAGAAAATGATATTCCCATTTATAAGAGAGGGGATGGTTACTCTTGCAATTTCTCAAAAATATTAAATTTATTTAAATTAATTTTCAGTTCCAACGGGCTCAAAACTAATTTATACTGTATATATGATGTTTATGGGTCTAAATAATATCATAATATAAAAAATATACAATCTTTGAAAAAAAATCTATTATCTTTTTGGTTTAACCACTTGATAACATCTTCCATGCTTACCATGACAACAAGTATTTTTATTCTTTGGTTGTCACGATAGTTATTATAAATTGAAAAAATGTCCAAAAATAGATCATGGATGACTCTATAAACTATATCAGAATAAATTGAAATAATCTGAGTTTTTTAGAAATTTTTTATTATCTAATAAAATATTAGACATTATAAAATATCATTAATCTCAATTTTTTTAACTATTCATTATATTGACTTTAATAACTACCTCAAAAGAAAATAAATTTTAAAAATATATATTACAACCCTATATTGTTATATTTATCTATAAAAAATTTTTAACATATAAATTATCTCAAATTATGTAACATATAATATTTTTAATATCATTTATTTGATTGTTTTGTTAATTGAATAATTAATGTGTCGCCATTTTGTAAGCAATTAACTCAATTATTTCTTCAATAAAATTTAAAAAATATTATAATGATCAGGTTAAATAATTTATATTTAAAAATAATATTTATTAAAGAATATATCCTCTATTTATCCGTATTTTAAAAATATTATAATTTAAAAAATAAGAGTGTAACATTTTTTACTTTTCTTTAAAAAAAATTTATAATGGTCATATTCACATTAAAATTATATAAAAATGACATATAACATTATAATGGATGAGTATGGATGAAATTTACTCATAAAATAAAATTAAGGAAACATATAGGGCCATTTTATAGTCCTTCTCATACAATATTTAACCTTGATGACCTGATTTACCTGTTACATTGGTAACAAAAATTCCTACTATTATAATTCATAATATCAAAAAAATGACCTATATTACTAAATTTGGACCTAATGATTCAAAATATTAAATGAGTTTTTCAAATTTCAGTATATATAATTGGAATAATTTAATTTCAAATTAAACTGACAATACATGGTTGGAAACGGATTATCAGAAAAATTCCCTTTTTAAGTATAAACTATTTTTATACTAAATTCAAGTATAAAATTAATTTTATTAAAAAAAATACTTTATTATTTAAATAAAAATGATCTAATTAAATTTTATAAATAATCCATATAAAAATTTTACATTATAAATACTATAAATTAAAATAACATTTCGATAAAAATCAATAATTTTCAATATTCCTTGTAAAATGAAGATTTTAAAAAAATATAAAAATTTCACATGAAGATAATTTTTACATACCAATTTCAAAAATGAAGTTAATTTTCTAAAATAAATTTCCCATGATTCATATAAATTAATTATAATATTTTCTCAAAATATCAATAAAAAATTTTTAAAGAAAACATATTTTTCAAACATACAATCACTTGAATAAAAATTGAGTACTTGTTTTTTAAGAATTATTCAATAAATTTACATCAATTATAAATTTAGATATATTTAAAAAATTATTTAATCCTATTTATACCCTCCAATTTAATGGATAGGTTATTAGTATCATATAATAATAGCTTATGGTTTATTTATGTTTGGTGTTGTGTATCTTGTAAGCTACCGAACAAATTCTTTCTTTTAAAATTATCAAGATATTACCTTATCTCCCATTTAATAAATTCATTCCTTGAAATTTGAAATTAATTTTAGTAAAATAAATTCTATTTGAAAACACCTTTCTTGTAATCCCACAACATAAAATGTTTTAATAAAACTTCCACTTTATAAGAGAGAAAAGGAAGCATGGAGTCCACATAACTAGGTTTCCAAGAAGAAAATGATTGGTGAGAATTGAAAATATAGGAATGGAAGAAAATCATAATTTCCAAAAATGATAGAGTGTTAAAATGATATTATATTTCAAGAATTTGAATGGTCAATATAATTTTAATAACCAAAAAACTATAAACCAAATATATATGAAAATTACCATAAATTCATCACAAATGAAGGTAATATGACAAATTTTTTGTTTCAGTATATTTTTCCATAGATATTTTTAATTACTTTACCATCTAGACTAAATTAATAAGTATAAATACTTACTTTACATGTATAATTTAATTCTTTAATAAATTTATTCCATAATCTTATATTTTCCCCTAAATGAGGAGTATTTAAGATGATTTTTTCAGACTCTAAGCACTAAAATAAACATCTAACAAGTCACATAATTCCACAAAAGTATCACAATATATTCCTCTAATATATATAAATTAACAAGAAATGGAATGGTTATCATAAGGTAATATGATTCCCAAAATGAAAATACATTCATATGAAGAAATATTACATTAATATTAAAGATTCAACAGTAATATCCAAAGTTCAAACTAAATCATTCCACAAAAAGATATCATTAAAATTCTCCAAAATATTCCAAAATGAGATTGAAATACAAATATTATAATTATTCAATCATATAATCTTCCAATATAAATTTAACATTTATCTCCAAATATCTTCTATCAATATAATCTATCATCTCAAAATTTATATTTCTTAATCATATAATTTCAATATATACTATTAATTTCTATAAATGACCTGAATAACCATATATCCAAATGAAAATCACATAATATTCTAATAAATAATTCAATCTTTAATCCTTATGTAAAATCCCATAATATTTACTTCATATAAGGCTCCCAAAATAGTGAACTTCTTCCAAAATAACATTAATCACCAAATCACTAAATCACATTTTCAATCCCTTGGTTATCTCTTTGGTAAAAAATATGTTCCAAAATTAGACATAACCATTATTTTTTTAGTTGTTTACGTGGATAAAAAAAACATTATAACTTGGAAAAAATTTAGTCTAGTTTTAGGAAATGTACCCTTGTCCCCCTTTAGTTGTAGGTTCAATTCTCGCAGACTTTTCGAATGTGACAGGTTGTCTCCTAACTTGTAAGTTATAATTTTAATAATACTATATCAAAATAATTCCTATAAAATTCACAAAATTATAATAAAAATCCTCAATAATAACATTAATCATCAATGATCATATAAACCAAATAGCTTATCATTAATTTTGAAAATATGTCCAAAAACTGAAAATATCATTCTTAATCAAATAACTTTTTCACATGTTAAAAATTAGGTTTTTATTTACCTCAATCATTTAAAAAATATAAATAAATATATCCCAATGTATACCCATAACATAAAACCTCAAAATGGGGTGTCTAATCCATTGAATTTATGATCAACCATAATATCATAATTTTTGGAACCCTATATGAAGAAACATTAATCATTCAACATTCTTCATAATCCATTAACCGTTATTTTCTAGATTTTTTACTTATTAATTCCTTCCTACAAAAAAATTTAAATCAAGTGCCAAGAATCAAAAATTTCAAAATATAGGCCATCATATAATACATACATTTCATATATAATATTTTCTTTACTCATATTTAATAATAATGGACTTGGTTATTGATAAACATTCATCTGTATGATCTTCTAGATCTCATTATTCATATTTCTATATAGGATACTAATTTGAATAATTCCCCTAATCCCCAAATTTAAAAAAATTAATGGATTCCTTGGGAAGAACATTCTTCCACTTCATGGTGTTAACTAAACTCTATCTTTTTCATTAGTAAATGATTTCTTTATACCATTTTTACCACATGCAAAAACATATTCATTTTATCTAAAGTAATTTTTCTAGTTTATGCTTCCCATATTCTCAACACAAAGGCTATTTAATATTTTTACATTTATGATCATTATTACCTGAACTTCAAGGAGTCATCATTTCACTCTTATTTTATGAGTTGGGAAACTCAATTAGGTTCATGTTGTTAATTATAACTTGTGATATATAGTTAAGAATAACGACAAGAGTTTTAACTATAGTTCCCATTTCATTTGGTTTTTCATCCATACAACCACCACATTTTCCTTCACATAAATTGTTACTTTAGTTCCTTTAGGATCTAACCATTTTATAAAACCAAAATGGTTTGTGTGATAAAAGGGATAAAATCATAATAAACAATTTTATGAAAATGATAAACACTAAGATATCTTTAACCATGTTATCTTCAACATGTTATATTTATCAAAATTACCAAAATTACCCCTAACATGCTATAATATATGGTCATCAAGAACTTTTATCTTATATTCAAATAACATCCTAACCTATAAAGTTATATAAACACTACTCTCATACCAACTATAAGGACCTGACTACTAGAATGACATATTCTAATGACTATAAACTAGAATTCACATTAACACACTCCCAAATATATTTTAGGAATATATTTTTAGAGATTTTGGTCATATCACTTACACATTAGACTTAAATATTACAAAGTGGAAACTTCTATTTTGTGTCCATTTTTTTCCATAATATAATACTTTTAAAATAAAACAGGATTTCTTTTCTAGAAAAAAATTTCATGACTTCTATCTTAACTTCCTCTTTTTCTTACCCTTCCTTAAACCCCTTAAAAAAATTTAAAAATGGGATGAGCATAAAAAATATAATTAAGGAACATGAATAGTAGAAAACAATTTTCCCATTAAAATTTGTGAGAACTCTTCAAAATGCCTTTTATTAAAGACATACCTTTTATCCAAAAAGATCATCATTTTTTAAAAATATCTTTATCTTAATTTCTAAAATAATAATATTTCCATAAAAAATAATCATAAAACATTGAAAATTCTTGTAGGTTCCATGAAAAATCATCATCATATTACCCTTATAAACCCATTACAAGAACCCTTATAATTAGAATAACCATTTGGCTGAATTCAAATATAATTCTCCAGAGAACATAATCATTACCCAATACATTGGATCCCTATCTAGGAACACCTATACCGTGAGATATAATGAGGCTCAAACATTTGTTAATAACGTCCAAGGACTATCTCATGAATAATACCTTTGAAAATTTTCTTTTAAAAACATATAAAAAATGGATGTCAAAATACACTTGTATCTTAAAAATAATTTTCAATATCAAAATACATAGAAAAAATGAGAAGGGGTTTTTTAAGATCCCAAATTTCATGGAGGTATGTTCTTGTTTAAATCTGGGTTTTAATACCTTAGTTTTAGTTAATGTAATTTTTAATGGGTGTATGAGAAGTTTTGGGGATATTTCGGGGGTTCTGGACATGAAATAAAGGGAAATTAGGTAATTTGGTGCATGTTCCATTGTTTGTGCATAGTTAAAGGAAATCAGGTGAAGGGGGAGCCAAAGCATTCAACCGTGGATATAGGAATTTTTCATAGTTGGAACATGGTTTTTAAAATTGTGTGAAATTTCTTGGAAACCATGAAACTTACACACCTCTTGGATAGAGGTTGGCGCATGATTTGCATGCGGTTTGGAAAATTGTACGGCCAATCCTTGCACCCCATTAAAAAGCGGAAAATTACTAAATCCCCCCCCCCTTAGGATTTTAAGTTTCTTACCCAATTTCTTCCCCATTTCTTCTTATATCAACCCTACTGATAAACCATTTCAACCCAAGATTCCAAGGGACCATTATCCCTCAATTCTAATCTATTTGGTGTGTTGTTGGTTGCGGATCAAAGCTTCGAGTTATTATAATGCTCCTCTTTCTTATCCTTTTTGGATTAGGTATTTTTCTTTCATTATTCTTATTCTGAATACCTAAAACCCAATTTTCTATTAGATCTAGGGTTAAACCTTCAAAGGATAAATGAATCTATATCCAATTATGAGGTTAATGGTGAACTCGTCTTCATATTCTAGGTAGGTTCTCTATAAGATATATCCCATAGTTTTATAATATATTTGTGCATGTGTGATTATGATATTACTTCCCTCCTAATGTGATTTTGATATATTAATAAATATTGGGTAAAATTGATGTATAAGTGATGATTTGAACTCCTCATGATCATCATGGGATGAATTGTGAAGTATTATACTGATTTATCACCACCCATGGAGTGTGCCGACATTCCCAAACCCAAAAAAATTATAGTGTTAAGAATGTGTTTGAATTGTGTTGAAATAGATCCCATGATAAATAAGATTACATGTCAGATTAAAACATATATGATTCATTGGTAGTTGTGTCTAGTTGTTCTCAAGGGAATAAGGGATTGTTCGGTATGATATTAAAACGGTTATTTAAGGGATTAATGCGAATTTTTGAATTGGCTTAGGAATTTGTAGTGTAAATGTGTAAATGAATTGAGTTGTAAGAATTGATGAATTTGACAAGTGAGATAATGTATGGAAATTTTCTAATATGTAAAATGGGTTATAGATTGATATAGGGTTATATTAAAATGAATATTAATTGTGGTTGTTACATGTATTGGTTATGATTGGTTGATATGGGATATATGGCAAATTGATGAATAAGATTTTTCGCATGGATTGGAGGTGTTGGGTAAAGGACTAAGGTACCTCCCACCAGTCTATTTGGACTGATTCTCTAAAACCCACCCTATAATGCACAAATTAGCGAGTTAGAATGATTCTCTGGGCCCCTAATGGTTGCATTCAATGAGACTACCTAGACTGATGCTCCAAGGTATGTGTGTTGTGATTATTTATGAAATGTTTCTCCCTAGTGATATAGGGAAGTTTACATACTTCCTTATGCAAGATAATTGAAAAGCTTAGGTTGTTGTGTAAAATATGTGATTTCCTAACCCATAGAACATGTGATGAAAATTAATTTATAAATGAAGAAAGTATAAGTCATGAGAATAGAAAATTTTATGGAAATAGTTAATATTAATTTCGTTAATCAAAGGTACCCAAGTTTCTCTTTTATTTACCTTGTCATTTATTTCATACTTTCATGCACTATCTTCTTATACTATATATTTTTAAGACACCATTGGTGTTGGCCTGCTGTATCATACACAAACCCTTCTCGAGCCACTATTGGGTACCTAAACAGACTTCATTATTGTAGGTCAGGACAATGAAAAGAGCCCTATTCTAGGGAGTTGAGTTGGGATTGGGATGTTCATGGAGGAGGATCTGGACTTGGAGTCAGGACCTATTTCATGGATTTGGTTGTTGTGTTTATTTTGGGTTTTTTCACTTTGGCATTGTTATCATGACATGATATATTTTTTGTTTGTTTATAGTTTTTACCATGTTTGGAAAATAGTTGGTGATGCATGTTTGTGGTTTATTGCTTATCATTTTCATTTGCATTATATCTTATCTACTGCGGAATGATCCATTAAATATGATATAGTCTCCCCATGTTATTTATCAGACCCTCGCTACTAGTTGGAAACCTCTGACATATAGGGAGGCGTGTTTTAGGTCATGTGGTGACTCAGCTCAAGTCACCGGTTTAGTGGATCTTAGGTCAGGGATGTTACAAAGTGGTATCATATCCAAGTTATTTTCTATGGTCTTATTATTTGGGATGGTAGATGGTATAATAGGGTGTTTTGGGTCTTGGAAATGAGCTCGTGATTGGGAGTAGATAACCTATATACAAGGGAAAACTTAAGTACCCTGGGTGGGAATTGTTATTCTTGATGTGTGTTGTTATAGTTTAATGATATTTCACCATTTGGTTATACACTTTTTGTGTAAGGTGATTGTTTTATGATATTTTACTCAAGTTAGAAATGGAATTATAATGTTCATTCATGCATCATTATAGGCACCTATGGAGATAGGTGGCATGAATCATAATAGGCACACATGGGATGGGTGTGTCGGACATGAGATGTGGAATGAATTTTACTTTCTTGAGAAATTTAAGGAAAATGATGTCTAAAAAATTATGCAAATGGATAAAATGGAAGGAATTAAAGATAATGGTTAAAGACTTGTACTTAACAAAGAATTATAAATGAGTAAAAATGTTGGTTGTAATAAGTTGTGAAATGGAAAATATTCCTAATATGAAGGATTTATGTTGTGAGTGTGGAAATGGTCTTAAAAAGGTATCTAATGGAAAACTGTGGCTATGTGAATTAGTTTACCCCGTGTTGAACATGATCCATGGTAGGGATGGTAGAGGGTAGTGTTCTACGTGGGGTGATATCTCTTGGGATAGTGTATGCAAATGTTTTTTTATGTCTAGTGAAGAGACTTCTTATGTGTAAACTATAGATGCTTTATATTATGAATTCTGAGATATGTACTTGGCATTATAGGAAGATGTCACCATGACATCACATGTGAGTGGGGTGATAGGAGGATGTTGCTAAGAATTATCCTCTGAATATGGAGCAAGAAAACATGGTGATTTAGGGTAATAGGGGAGAATAGAAGTTCCATGAGAACTTTTCTCATTTTAGGCAGATGATGAAGTGGGACCTAGGTCAGTTTATGCCGAGTATGTTTGAGTTGAGCAGGGAGTTTAAGCTGTGGCACCTGTCTACCTTTTCTGGAGAGGGTGGACATGATGCGTCTGAATTTTTGATAGAGTCCATTTATAAAATTCTTGATCACTTGGAGAATCCCCCTGACAAGGGATTTAAGTCGGTGGATTACATGATGTAGGGTAAGGTAAATCATTGGTTGGATGTATTATTCCATACTCTATAAGATGATAGTATGGCATGGAAAGACATTAAGGAAAATTTTCTAGAACATTTCTATCTAAAGACCTTGAGGAAGGATAAGGTTTTGTAATTTATGAGTTTAACCTAAGAATCTATGCCAATGATGGAGTATTCTAGCCGCTTCACTAATTTGAAATACTTTATTCTCACATTGGTGGGTGATGAGGTAGCTTCGGCATGATGTTTCCATGATGGACTCCAGCACAAGGTCAAGTTGCTGGTGAATATCTTCTATTTAAATAGGATGGATGTGGTAGTGGATCAGACCCTTATTTTAGAAGAGATCCTTAAGAAGGATTCTGGTTGTGCGTGTGCATTTTTATATGGGTGATTCAGTAGTTCCTATTCTGATAGTAGGAAGCACCATTTTGAGAATTTACACTAGGGTGGTGGTGGTTTGGGTGGTCAGAAGTGGGAACCAGTCTCTCACGTAAGTAATCGAGTTTTCTGCTATTAGTGTGGAATATTGGAACATGTGTGCAGTTAGTGACCCTGAACACAAATTGAGTGATGATTTTTTATCAAGATAGGGAATGTATAGAGGTTATATAAGAACTCATGGTAGATGGGTAATGAGGGTGGCCCGAGACCAGTGCAGAGTACATGTAGGGATTTGGTTACCCCATATTAGGTAGGTAGTTGGAGCTCTAGTAGCCATACTAGTAGAGGTTGTGGATATGGTACTCTAGGGTGATATTTTTATTAGCATTAGGGTATTGGATCCCCATTAACTAGAAATTGATCTCAGGGTATAGGGGTTGGTCAGCTTCATGTAATTCAGTCTACACCAGAAGGTGGCACGCCTAGACTACCGACCGTTCAAGGTAAGATCCGTGTAGGTTCCAACCTTACTAGTGCTTTATTTGATACAAGTTCTATACATTCATTTATTTAGGATCATTTTTTGGTTATTTTGGTCCTATAAATTGAATTTATGTGTAGAGTTATGTTGGTTTACACACCGTTAGGGGTGTAGGAGGAATATATCAAGTAATGTAAGGGGTGTTCTCTTGAAGTTAGAGGGTACCATTTCCTTTGGAACATGTTTGTTCTTGAGATGTTGATTTTTGATCTAATTTTGGGTATGGACTGATTGGTGTTGTACCAATCCCATATTTATTTTTACTATGGTAGGGTGATGTTCACATCTCTTGAGGGAGACACTTATGACCATCGTGGTTAATGGGATGTTTGGGCCGACTGTGTAGGGCCAGTTAATCACCAGTTAGGTGAACTCATAGTCCAAGTATCTTGTATTTTGATAGATGATGAG
Organism: Viscum album; assembly: GCA_963277665.1. NCBI lineage: Eukaryota > Viridiplantae > Streptophyta > Magnoliopsida > Santalales > Viscaceae > Viscum > Viscum album. Next base: position 1,381,130,860 of record OY728160.1, read on the forward strand.
GGAGTGGAGATGATTGTATTTCCTCCAATGGTGGATCAGTTTCATGATGTGTTTCCTGAAGACTTATCCGGATTTCCACTCAGGAGGGATGTTGAATTCACAATTGAGTTTCTACCAGGAGGTGAACCAGTTTCCATTCCCCCATATAGAATGGAACTGGTAAAATGCCAAGAGATTAACCTAAGTTGGAGGAATTATAAAATAATGTTTTTATTCACCTATTACATCACCTTGGGGGTCTCCAATGTTTTTTTCCAAGAAATCTGACAGATCATTACAGTTATGTGTTGATTAATGGAAGTTGAAGTAGATGACGGTTGAGAAACAATACCCCTTCCAAGAATCAAGTATCTCTTTAACCAGCTAAGAGGAGCTTCAGTGTATTATTAAATTGAACTAAGGTCAGGGTATCACCAGCTGAGGGTGAGGCCTTCTGGTGTATTGTGTACTACCTTCAAGAGTAGGTATGGGTTGGATGAGATTTTATCATGTCGTTCGGGATAACCAATGCACCAAAAGTGTTTATGGCACTAATAAACCAAAACTTTCACCCTTACCTAGATCAGTTTCTATTTGTATTTTTTGATGACATCTTGGTGTAATATAAGTCTCATGAAGATCATGAAAAACATATTGACATCATCTTGAGTACACTAAGAGAGTATAGTCTATACATAAATCTATATAAATGTTATTTCTAGATTGATAGGGTGTATTTATTGGGTCACATAATTTCTGAGGAAGGTGTGTTAGTGGTCCTAGAGAAATCATAGATAGTGGTGTCTTGGGATCATCCTAAGAATGTTTCTGATGTCTGAATTTTTCTGGTTTTTTTAGGATATTATCGAAGGTTCATCAAATATTTATCCCATTTATCATGACCAGTTTTAGTTTTAACAAATAAGGTAGTAAATTATGAATTTTTGGGGTCATGTTATAATGTTTTCTAAGTGTTAAAGAAGTGTTTGACTACTGCACCAATTCTAATCTTACCTAAGCTAGTTAAGAGGTATACGTTGTTCTATGATGTGTCCAGTTTTGGTCTTGGAGAAATGTTAATGCACGATGATTAGGTTATTGTGTATGTTTAATGGTATTTGAGACCTCCGAAAATAAATTATTTTACACGTGATCTTGAATTTGATGTATTGTTTCTTTCCTTAAAATTTTGGTGGAATTAGTTTTTGGGAGAACGATTTATGGTGAATATTGATCATAAAAGTCTGAAGTACATTTTATCTCAAAATTACTTGAATCTTAGGTAGTGAAGATTGGTTGAGTAGAAGAAATCCTTTGATTTTTAGTTAGTTTATACACTAGGAATGGGAAACAATTTTTTAGATGATTTGATTTGAAAGACTCAAAACCATGTAGTTCAAGAATCTAGTTTTGAGTATATAATGTTGGCATTGTTTGATAAGATGCATCTTGAGGTATATTATGGACAAGAGAATATTAATCTCGCATCCTTGGTAGTTGAGCCCAGATCACGTTGTCAAACGCATCAAATTAGTTGTTTAGTTTTTACTAGAATTTCTACAGTATAGCAGCCACACAAGGTTATCTCTTGATGGAGCCTTAGATCATTAATTCCAAAATGAGATTCTGATTGTTATATTAAAAAGGGGAATGATCTTTTCGAAAACTTTGTTTTTATGATTTAATATTCCAAAATAAATAGGAAAGCGATAAAAACAAAGTGGAAGTTAATAAATGTAATTAAACGTGATCTACCCGAGGAAATCTTGTGATGTTCATCCTTCATCGCTTCAAGAGACAGGTTTATGATATTTTAGTCCCCAGTTTATAACACCTAGAACCATAATGTTACTGATTTTATAATAGGATGCCTTCTAGGGTTCAGTTGGAAACACACAATGATTCATCAGATACCACCGATGATTGGTTGATTTGTGTTTGACTTCATAACAGAAACTCACTGAGGCAATACATGAAGAACTTGATGTACTTTCCTGGTTTGTATATTATTTCAGTGTGTTACCATGATTTGAAAGTACATGTCCATGATAGAGTTTATGTGATTTCAATTAAACAATATTAACCACACTATCACTACAATTAAAAGGGAAAAAAGAAGTGGTGAATGGTGTGTGAAACATCACATGAATGGGTACCCAAAAACATGATCATATTAGTTGAGCATGAAGTACCAGTACATAACTCAATAAAATAAGAATATATGATGTTGAAAAACAACACAAAACCTATAATTTAAAATACCATCCAAATATTACATAAACAAATCTTTAGATTACATCACGTTTCTCTCCGAGTGATCATAAGGGGTTTAGAAACCCATGGGAGGGGAGGGAGAGAAAGAGGTGGAGGTAGAACTTAAAATGGCCTCAAGAACATAAAATATTGGTGTGAGGACTCCTTTGGTACACCAAAATGGCAGAATCATGCCTCTTCTCTGAACTCCCAAATGAAGAGCCCAAGGTTCCATTTTATAGAAAAAATTGGAAGGTGATTTTGGGCACAAAGATTTCTTCAAACCACTTATACCACACATTTTGGCTATTAGACAGTCGAATATCCCTTTTAAAAAAATATGGAAGTTGAATCCCCACTTCCAGACTATCTCCACCAAAATTTTGGCATCAATTGGAAAAGTGGATCCAGATATAAGGACAGATTACAGAACACCACTCTTGAATTCTAACAAACTTGGTGTTCTGGACAGGTCAGGTTGGTGGGGCCCCTTTCTGGAGTAATTTGGCTTGGGTTTATTCATAAGAGTTGTAGACCATCATAAAAAATAGGATCCCATTTGGATGAATGAAATTTTATAAACAGGAAAACTGGTGGACAGGTCTTCATGGATCCATGCAATTTTGGCCCATTTTTCTTCAACTTCATCATGGGCCCTCCAAATCATATCATCCAACATTGAAATCATCAAAACAAGTAACATAGCCCTTTTTAATAATGATAAACAAAAAATAATGGAATGAAATATGAAGTTCAATTTGTTATTATTTTTATAATTTAAAATACCAAACAAGTTTAGCACAGTGGTGTAAGGGTGAAAATGAAACAGTGAATCATGGTACGATCACACCCCCACACCTAAACTTTTGCACTCTTGGGGAAAGTATAATATCCTAATCATGTTTCATTCCTAAATAAAAGGTTTGAAAACATACAAGATTCTTCTAAAATTAAATTCATCATTTCTCATTTATGGAATCATTTTTTGTATCATTTTTCTTTTCTTGCATTCAAATTTGTTCAACTTCAATTGTTCATCCATATGACATGTCGCAACCTACCTCACCTAAAAATCTTCCCTCTTCACTCAAGTAACATGTAAAAGTGTATTTATTCCCTTTTCCTATAGTTCATGTGATCTTACAATATGTTTTCCAAGATTCTCATTTCTCTACTGGAAGAAACTAGTGTGATACCAAAGAGGACTTCCAATAGGTTGTTCTGAGGTTCAAGGGTTGGTAGGATTTAATGTTTAAAAATATGAGGTAGAATATGAGTGTTTAATATCTTATGTACAAAACATGTCAAAATTTAGCAAGTTTTCATAATTAATGTACACACTCAACCCCTCACAAAGTGTATCTCCTCCAACTCACTCTCCCCATTCTCTAATTTTGTGGATCACATCCAAGAAGTGAATAATAATGAGTAAACATCCTCTTTTATCCATTTTTTCATCTGTTCTATTTTTTTTTCAATGTACAGAACAATTTTTTTAATGTATAGATTTTTTTAGAGATAAAAAGGGAAACATGTGTAAAATAATGATGTAATATGGCTTGTGAAGCCATTGCCCAAGGAAAATTTAGGCACCCTTTATATCAACCAATAACAATGATTCTCTCCCCAAAATTCCCATAGAAACACTCTCTCTCCCACACTTTTTGAAAATAAAACAAGAATGTACATAAGATGAGGGTAGGTAGGGATACATTATCTTGTAATGTGGCTACCTAACATAAATTTCATGGTCTCTAAGGCTTAAGAAGGATAAAATGTCAAGGTATCCCAAAATAGTGGTTAATTGTACAAAGGGATTTTTAATGAACGATTTCTTCTATCATGAATGTATAATACTTGAATCTTATGGATTCAAATAGAATAAAGGCAAGTTCTAGTTTCTCTATATGACCCGAGACTCTCAAGAAAGTGATTAAATGTAATAATATGCAATAAATGGCATAGAATATCTCTCGAGTAAGGGATTTAAATATTGGATATTGATAATGAGGCATGGGTTTCAAAAATCCATTAAACACCTAACAATGTTTTGAAAAAAAATTCTAGAAAAAGATTCCATATCAACATTCATTTGAAAAACATTTTTCAAAAAACAATGGAATTTTCTTCACAATCGACTCAAGCATGAAAAATAATTTGGGATATTCTTTTTAAGATCAATTGTTATCTAAAAACAAAAAATAAATAAATCAAAAATGAAAAAAAAAAATAATTTTTCTTAATCCTAAATATGACATTTCACCCTCCCCCACACCTAAAAGTTACATTGTCCTCAATGAATTTATTTTAATTAAATCGACAATAAATAAAGGTAGGGAGAAGGACAGCCTGCTAAGTGGTGTCATATGTGGCATAAATTAGTTTGATTTCCTCCATGAGATGCTTTGGAAAATCCTCATAGAATTATTTGAGTCTTCCCATTTATAGTAATATGTTGTCCACTCTTCTCTTGAAATACTTGTATAGCACCAAAAGGGTAAACATCAGTAATTGTATAAGGACCGAGTCATCAGAAACGAAGCTTATCTGGGTGGATCTTTAGCCTAGAATTGTACATGAGGACCTTCTCACCAATATGAAACTTCCACTGATTAATCATGATATCATGGATATCTTTTCAATTCTCCTTATAGATTCGAGAGTTCTCATATGCATCACGTCGAATTTCTTCCAACTCTTGAATCTGTAGCTTCCTATGCTCACCAGCATCAGAAAGATTCATATTACATTGTTTAATAGCCCAATATGCTCTATGTTCTACCTCTACCGGTAGGTGAAAATCCTTTCCAAATAAAATCCTATATGGTGACATTCTGATTGGGGTTTTAAAAGTTGTATGATATGCCCAAAGTGCATCATCCAAGCACATAGTCCAATCTTTCCTATTAGGTTGTACCGTTTTTTCCAAGATTCATCTAAATTCTTGATTTTAGATTTCTTCCTGTACATTAGTTTCGAGGTGATATGAAGTGGAAACTTTATGATCAACCCCATACTTATGAAGAAAATTTTGCATGTTTCGATTGCAAAAATGTGAACCCTGGTCACTAATGATGAATCTCGATAAACCAAACCTACTAAAAATCTGAGACCTCATAAAATCAACAACCACTTAAGAGTCATCGGTCCTAGTGGACTTTTCTTGCACCCATTTAGATACATAGTCAACAGAAAATAAGATGTACAAAAGGAAAAATGAATTTGGAAAAGTCCCCATGAAGTCAATACCACATGCATAAAAAATTTCACAGAATAACATGGGTTGTTGGGGCATTTCATTCCTCTTGGAAATATTCCCTATGAATTGACAACGACTACATGACTTGAAAAATATGTGGTCATCCCTATACAATGTTGGACAATAAAGTCCCGATTCAAGGACCTTTTGAGTTGTATGTTGAGAGCCAAAGTGTCCCCCATAGGCCAAAGTGTGGTAGAAGGTCAAAACAGAGGTAAACTCATGGTCAGGGACACACCGACGAACTACTTGGTCACCACAAATTCTACACAAATATGGGTCATCCCAAATTTACCATTGAGAATCATACATAAGTCTCTGGTATTGTGAAGTGTTGAGATTAGTGGGGACCATAGATGTTTCTAGAAAACTCACAATGCCAGCATACCAGGGGTAAGGTCCACAACATCCCAAAGGTTCTCATGAGGGAAGAATTATCCAATTAGATGGGGTGAGTCAACATGGTGATCCAATGGTGGGGAAATCCAACTAATGTGGTAAGAAACCACATTTTTCACTCCTCTCTTATCTCTAATATCAAGGTCAAACTCCTAAAGGAGGATCATCCACCGAATAAGGTAGGGTTTACCTTCAGGTTTCTTTAGGAGAAAACGAAGGGCAGCATGATCAGAAAAGATATGATTTTTGACCCGATAAGATTTGAATGAAATTTTTTCAAGGAAAACACAATACAAAGAAGTTATTTTTTAGTGGTTTTGTAGTTTTCCTGGGCAGGTTCAATGGTACGTAAGGCATACGCAATGACATGAGGAGACTTCTCAACCCTTTGTGATAAAACTTCCCCAACTGTAAAGTTAGAGGTATCACACATAAGTTCAAAGGGGAGATCCCACCTTGGTGGTTGGATGACGGGAGGTGATGTGAGACTCTTTTTTAGTGAATTTAAATCATCCTCACAATTTTTATCAAACACAAACACAAAATATTTTTGTAATGACTGGGATAAGGGAAGTGCGATATTACTGAAGTCTTTAATGAATCGGCCGTTAAAACCAGCATGACCTCAGAAAGATTGCACCTCACGAACACATTTTAGATATAGAACGGTTTAAATTGATTCAATTTTTGATTTATCCACTTGAATTCCCTCTTTTGAAATAACATTCCCAAGAAATATCCCTCGTTCAAACATGAAATGGAATTTATCATAATTTAATACAAGATCTTTTTCTATGCAACGACAGAGGATAAAACCTAGGTGATCCAAAAAATCATCAAAGGAAGTCCCATAAACCATGAAATAATCCATTAACACTTTAATGCAATTCTCTAGGTACTCTGAAAATATACTCAACATACAATGCTAAAAAGTACCAGGAGCATTAAAAAAAACAAAAGGAATCCTTCTGTATGAAAACGTGCCAAATGGATAGGTAAATATTGTCTTTTCTTGATCCTCAGGGGATATATGGATTTGAAAATAACACGAATAACCATCAAGAAAACAATAATGGAACTTACCAGCCAATCTTTCTAGTATTTGGTCAATGAAAGGTAGAGAAAATTGGTCCTTCCGTGTGGCTTGATTCAGTCGACAGTAGTCAATACAGACTCGCCAACTATTGTTCACACATGTTGGAACCATTTCATTCCTTTCATTTGACACAACTGTTATTCCTATTTTTTAGGCACAATTTGAACTGGGCTAACCCATTTACTATCAAATATAGGATAAATGATCCCCACAGCATGTAATTTACTGACGTCCAATTTTACCGCTTCAAGGAGAGTGGGATTCAACCAGCATTGAGATTTTCTTATGAGTTTATCCTCATCATACAAAATTATATGGTGCATACAAATAGATGGGATAATCTCAAGAATATCATCCAATGTCCATTCTATTGCCTTTTTAAACTCTCTTAAAAGGTTGAGCAGTTTTCATTCCTGATGTTGAGAGAGGTTATTGGAAATAATGACTAGAAATTTATTAATACCCTCAAGATTGGAATATTTTAAATTAGATGGAAGTGGTTTTAATTCCAACACCAGAGTTTTTTGGAATGAGGGAGGGGATTTAGGGGGAGTGAGGTCCATTAAACTATCTATCTGGTAATGTTTATTCTCTAAAGATATAGAATCTATTGAAATGAGATTTACAGAATCATCGAAGGTCATAGGTACCTCCGAATGAACACACTCATCAATTAAATCACAAAATTTACACTTTTTAGAACCCACAAAACACTGAAAACATGAATCAAACCTCAAATAATATAATTGTAAAAAATAGATAAATGAATTAGAGTATGGGTATAGGAGACAATTTTGTGTGTGTGCATTGTTTGAGAGAAATTCCATCGAATAGATAGGAAGAGTGGAGTTCTCTTCAATGGGGTGTTTCATAGCCTCAAGGATGTTAAAACTTACCTTTTCTCCACCAAATTCCATGGACTGTGTACTGTTATGAACATTGATTATCGTATTTATTGTTTTAAGGAATGGCCTCCCAAGTATGAGAGGGAGATGTCCTTGGGTTTGGGTATCATCCATCTCTAGAATGTAGAAATCAGTGGGAAAGATGAGATTCTTCACTCTTACAAGGACATCCATAATCACTCATGTTGGATGTATAGTACTTCAGTTTGCAAGTTTCATGAAAATACCTATTGGTTGAAGCTCTCCAACCTGTAGAGAAGTATACACAGATTAAGAAATTACATTAATGGAAGCACCTAAATATATCATATCATCTGAAAATAATGTCTCCCCTATGGTTAAAGGTATGGTGAATGTCCCTGGATCCTTGCATTTGGTTGGCATTGCTGGTTGAATCAAGGTTGAGACATTCCATCCCAAGTTGAATCTCTCATTCCCCTTCATCCTCCTTATGTGGGTGCAAATCTCTTTAAGAAATTTGGCATAATGGGTAATTTTATTTACTAGATCTTGTAAAGGAATATTAAATTGAACTTTTCTAAATTAATCCATTATTTCAGTATCAATCTCATTATCAGAATTTTCTTAGATTTTGAGAGTCTTTTAGGGAAAGAAAGAGGAATGGATTCTTAATTTCAATCATTAATGATAATTTGATTACTCCTTTTATTTTTTTTATTCCTTGGAATATTTTATGGGTGGAGAAAGAGTGTTTTCAAGAGGGGGTCATACATTTTGTGTAGAATCAATAGAAGGAAAAACTTCTTTACCACTACAAAGTGTAACTGGACAAACGTTACCTTTGTCCTTCAGATTGGAAATGGTTTAGAAACCCATGTGAGGGGAGGAAGAGAAAGAGGTGGAGGTATAACTTAAAATGGCCTCCAGAACTTAAAGTATTGGTGGGAGGACTCCTTTGGGACTCGAAAATGGAATAACCTTGCCTCTTGTCCGAAATCCCAAATGGAGAGCCTAAGGTACCATTTTATAGAAAAATTGGAAGGTGGTTTTGGGCACACATATTTCTTCAAACATGTTGTACCACGTGTTTCATAAAATAGAAAATAGAATCTCCATTGTGAAAAAACCGGAAATTTGTAGGCCCAATTCCTGAATATCTCCACTGAAGTTTTTTAATCAATTGGACAAGTGGATCCAAAGATAAGGACAGATTATAGAATGCCACTCTTTTCTTCTCTCAAATTCGGTGTTCTGGATAGATCAGGTCGTTTGGGCCTCTTTCTTGTATAATTACGCTTGGGTTTATTCATAAGAGTTGTATACCATTAAATTTTGTAGCTTAATAAAAAATATTAGCCCATTTAGATTCACGTAATTTTTTAAACAGGCAAAATTGTAGACAGGTCTTCATGGATCTATGCAATTTTGGCCCATTTTTCTTCCACTTCATCATGGGGCCTCCAAACCATCTCCTCCTACATTGAAATCATAAAAACAAGTAACATTTCCCATTTTAATAGTGATGAACTCAAAATAATTGATTCAAATATGAAGTTCAAATTGTTATTATTTTTATAATTTTAAATACAAAACAAGTTTGGCACAGTGGTGTAAGGGAGAAAATGGAACAGTGAATCATGGTACGATAAAGCTCATGCTTCTAAACCAGGTCAAAGAAAAGAAACATGAGGATTCCAAATTTTTGTCCTTGATAGAAAGTCTTATATGTGGGGAGTCACCATACAGTGGGACCATTGGTAATTATGCAATGGTTTATGTTCCTAGTCATGTTGTTGTGGCAATGTGAATGTGACAAGAGTTGATGTGTGAGTTTCCTGAATCAAATTGGAAGTGCATCCTAGTTTTACTAAGATGTATTGGGACATTCATAGGAATTATTGGTGGTCGGGGATAAGGAAATAGTTTTTAGTTTTTGTGGCACCATGCCCTACCTATTAGCAGGTTAAGGATAAGCATCAGCATCTGGGTGGTTTGTAGCATCCATTTCCCATTTCAAAATGGAAATAGGAGTAAATGATGATGGATTTTGTGGTAGGAATTTTGAGGAAACCTTAGAATAATGATTCACTATGGGTATTAGTGTATAGGTTGACTAAAGTGGGTCATTTCTTGTCGATTTGAGATACTTTGTTCATGGATCAGTTGTGTGGGTTCTATTTTCGAGAGGTAGTGTGGTTGAATGGGGTACTCTAAACTATAGTTTCAAATTGTGATATATGTTTTACATCACACTTCTGGAAAGTATTATAGAAGGCACTCAGATCCCAAGTGTTTTTGAGTACATATTTTCAACCGTAGATGGATGGAAAGTTGGATCATACCATTCAGGTATTATAGGACATGTAGAGGGCTTGTGTCTTAGAATTTGGTGGATCGTTGGAAAATTATTTGGAAACTTTTGATTTTTATTAAAATAATAATTACCATAATATGATCCAGATGGAACTGTATGAGGAAATCTACAGTAGACCATATAGATCTCTATTTTGTTGGATGGAAGCTCGATAAATAGTGTTGTTAGGGACGAGTCTCATGCATGAGACGTTATAAAAAGTTCAGTTGATTCAGAAATTTACAAAATCATGTCAGAGTAGGAAAATATAATATGTGGATATATTTAATCAACCTATATAGTTTTTTGTGTGTGATAATGTGTTTTGTTAGGTTTCACCAATGTTTAGTCACCGTCGAATACGGAAATAGGGTAAGTTTTCACCCAGGTACATGGGGCAGTTGGAGATTGTGGAGAGGATCAGACTGGTGGTGTGCCAATTGGTTCTTCCACATAAATATAGTGGTATGCATGATGCTTTATTGTGTATTAGCTTTAGAAGTATCAACCTAACCCATCACATTTTATTCATGTTCAGGATGTTGAGCTTGAGGCTGATGCATTCTTTGAGGAACATACAGTTCATATTTTGGATCATAGTGAGAAAGTATTTTAGGGAAAGACTATCCCATTGGTTTGGTTGTTATAGAAGCATGATAATATTCAGGAAGAAACATTGTAGAGAGATTTTTATGTGTGGTCTCAGTGTCCCAATCTCTTTGCTTCATAATCTCAGTGATTCTTGGAAGTGAGTCTTGAGGATGAGTCGTTATTAGGTTGGGAGGTTGTAATATTACAGATTTCATGGAGGTATGTTCTTGTTTAAATTTTGGTTTCAATCCATTATTTTTGTTTCATGTAATTTTTACCAGGAGTGTGAGGAGTTTTGGGGGTGTTTTGGGGGTTCATGACACAAAAGAAATGGAAATCAGGCCATTTTTTGAATGTTGCACGGTTTGTGCACGGTTAAAGGAAACCATGAAAAGGGGGATCCAAATTGTGAAACCTTGGATAGAGGAATTTCACATATTTGGTGCACGGTTTTTAAAACTATGTGAAATTATCAGTCAACCATGTGAATTGGACTCCTCTTGGATAGAGGTTGGTGCACGGTTTGCACACTGATTGGCAAATCGGGTGGCCAAACAATGTGCCCCATTAAAAAGTTGAAAATTACTAAATTTCCCCCTTAGTATTTTAAGTTTCTTACCCAATTTCTTTCCCATTTCATCTCCTCTAAACCCAATTATGATCCATTTTGACCCAAGCTTCCAAGGGATCATTCTCCCTCGATTATAAGTCATTTAGAGCAACATTGATTGCAGATCAAAGCTTTGGGAAAGTCTAACGCTCCTCTTGCTTCTAATTTTTGGATTGAGTATTTTTTTTAATTATTCTTCTTTTGAATCCTCAAAACCCACTTTTTCCAATGGATATAGGGTCGAGGCTTCATATTTTTCTTGAATCTGGATCTAAGTCTAAGGTTAAGGGTGCGATCATCTTCAGATTCAAGTTATGTGGTCTACAAGCTATATCCCATAGTTTTATTTTATATTTTTTCATATGTGGTTATGATATTTCTTCCCTCTTGATTTTATTTTAAAACCTTAAGAAATTTTGGGTAAAATTGTTGTCTAATTGATGATTGGAGCCCCTAATGATTCCTTTGGGATGCATTGAGGATGATTAGACTGATTTAAGACCACCCATGGGGTGCTTCGACATTCTGGAACCTAGAAAATTATAATGTTAATAATTTGGTTGAATTATGTTGAAATATATCCCATAATAAATTGGTTTAAATGTTATTTTAAACCATATAGGAACCATTGGTAGTTCTTTCTAGTTGTCGGAAAGGGCATAAGAGATAGTTTGGCATGATGTGAAAAGGTGATTAAAGAGATTAATGTGAAAATGTGAATTAACTTACGAATTTGTAATGTAAATGTGTAAATGGATTAAGGAATAAGGTTTGATTAATGTGATAATTGGGTTAATTTATAAGAATTTTTTAATATATAAAATGGGTTTTGACTTGATGTTGGGTTATATGAAAATGAATATTAATTTTCGACGATAAGTGTATTGATTGTGTTTGGTTGATATGGTATATGTGGAAAATGGATAAATAAGAATGCACACATGTATTAAAGGTGTGGGATAAAGTACCGAGCCTCATCCCATGAGTTTGGTTGAACTAATTCTCTAAACCCCATCCTGTAATTCTTGGGTTAGGGAGTCGGATTGATGCTCTAGGCACCTAATGGTTTCATTGGATGAGACTACCTCGACTAATGCTCTAAGGTAAGTGTGTTGTGATTATTTATGAAATTATTATCCCTAGTGAGAGAGGGAACTTAACTTACTTATTCATGATAATTGACCAGATTAGACCATTGTGTAAAATATGTGAATGCCTAACCCATAGAACATGTGATGAAAATGAATTTAGAAATGAAGATTTTTTAAGTGATAATAATGGAACATTTGATAGAGATAGTTAATGTGAATGTTGTTAATCAAAGGTACCTCAGTTTCTCTTTTATTTACCTTTCCATTTATTTTATACATTCATTCACTATCTATTTAGATTGGATATTTTTTATACACTGTTGGTGGTGTCCTACTGAGTTATAATCACACCCTTCTCAGGCCTTTATTGGGTACTCAAGAAGTCTTCATTATTGCAGGCCAGGACAAGGTTCAGGGCCCTATGCTAGAGAGTTGAGTTGGTCTTGGGATGTGCATGAAGGGGGATATGAACTTGTGATTAAGAATTTTTTTGGATTTGGAATTTTTATTTATTTTGGGTTTTTTTCACATTGGCATTGTTAGGATGACATGACATATTTAATGTTTGGTAGTGGTTTGTACCCTATTTGGTAAAGGGTTAGTAATGAAGGTTTGTGATTTATTTATTATCATTTTCTTTTAATTCATATGTCATCTATTATTGAATATTATGTAAATGAGGGTATATTATCCCCACATAATTTATTAGACCCTTCCTACTAGTTGGTAACCTCTAGAATATAGGGAGGCGCACTTGAGTTCATGTGGTGACACATATTGGGGCACCGGTTTAGTGGATCTCAGGTCGGATACATTACATTTTTTATTTTAATATAACATGATTTCATATATAAGAATCCAAACATAAAATAATGTTTACGGAGGTGGAAAAAATAATTTTCATCTTGTACGTTAAAATAGAACAATCATTTTTATTCTTTGGATAATGTCAAAACATTTGGAAAAAATGTTAATTTTTGAAAACCTTTTAAATAATGAAAAATAAAATACCCATTAAATTTATGTTATTTCCATAAAAAATTCGTACAATAGTTTTAAAAACTTGGTCATGGAAGAGAAATAATTTGAAAAAACATTATAATATTTAAAACAGTGTTTTTGGTTAAAGCATCCCCTACTCTGGTTTGACTCCCCATATACATTCTTTAACATCCTGAATAATAAACTTATGTTAATTATTTACATGTTTTAGAAAAACATTCATGTTAATTTATACAATTAATAAAATTATTATGGTGTTATAACAATAAATTAATCATTTAGGTTTGCATCCTATGCTTTTAAGGATATTTTGTTAAAAAGTCTAAAATGACTTCAATAGGTTGAATATGGTCAGAGTAGTAATTATTATATCATCCCTAGAATAATAATAATTAAATAAATATCATTTTTATACATCAATTATACTTTTAAATCCATTCATTAAATATTATTATGAAAAAGGAACTATGTTACAATCATGGAGATGGTAGTTCCTACGTATGCATTGGTAAGGTTTCCATTTTTCAACAATCATTATGGAAAGTAGGTAAATATTATTTTATCAATAAATAATTATCATAACATAATAAATATAATATTACATCTTTAAATTTACTTAAATATATCATCCATGTGATGTGATGATTAAATCCAAATCACATCGCTTTGTGGAGGTGGTAGTCTAGACATACCCACGAACAACGATATCATTTTCAAGTGAATGGAATGTTAAGAAGTAAAATGAAATATTATAATTTAAAAATTAAAAATATTTCATTTATATCATATATAAACAATAATTAAAATATTTTAATCCATACATGAGAGATGGTGATGTAAAACGTATTACATCAGTTTCTGAGGCTATAGTACCCCATACACATGAACGATGGTTTTGATTCCTGTTTAATGGAAGGGGAGACAGATATAGGTAATTAAATTTACAGAATAAAATATTACTCTATGTAGGATACTTTTGATGTTATTTTAAGATGGTTTAAGAATATTTTTAGGTTTCTTAACAATATATAAAACTAACATGCTGTTAAAAAGTATACCTCTGCTTCAGAAAATCTCATTTCCTTAACACCTTAAGACATATAAGATTAGTATTATGCACAAAATAAGTCCTATTTGACATGTAAATGGTTATTATTAAGTTATTTCATTATATCATGGCTAAAATTGGTTCTTTAAGTGTGAAGCAAAGAGAATAAGAGGTTTCCTTTTATAAGAGAAGGGTGGAGCACTCTTGGAATTTCTCAAAATACTAAATTAATATAAATTAATGTTCTACTTCAAATGGATCCAAACTGATTTATTAATAATTTATGATGGTAATGGTTTGAAATAATATAATCTAAAAATGGCTATCTTCTTACACTTTTGGTTTGGTTTTAATGCCTCGTTAACCCCTTTAACACTTACTATGACTATAAGGATTTATACTCTTTGGGGATCAAGATAGTTACTCTAAATGGTAAAATGGGTCATAAATAGACCATGAATGTTATTATAATCCATATCCTAATAAATTTCTGAATATACTATTTTAATAAATTTATATCATTTAATTTAATATTATTTTTTATAAAATATCATTAATGTCAATTTCCATAACTATTCATTACATTGACATTATTAACTTCATGAAAACAAATGAGATTCTAAAAAAATATTTTATAACAATACTAAAATGTTATATTCAACTATAAAATTATTGGATAACATTTATTTTCTCAAATTATACTACTTTTAATATTTATAAGATCATTTATTTTATTATTTCGTTAATTGAAAAATTACTATGTAAGAATTACATAAGAATTTAAGGTAATTGTTTTTTTCAAAAAGAACTAAAAATAAATTATATGATAAATTTAAATAATTTATTTTTAAAATTAAAATTTATAAATAAACATATCATATATTTATCCCTATAATAAAAATATTATAATAATTAAAAATAATATCGTGACATTTTTTCCTTTTCATACAAAAAATATTATAATGGAGATCTTCAAATCCAAATGAAAAAATGTCATATATTCAAATATTGTATAAATATTGATGAAATAGACTCATACAATAATATTGAATTAATTTTTAGTTTCATTTTATAATCCTTATCATATGATTTTTAACCTTAATTACTCAATTTACCATTTATCATTGTAACAATAATTACTAATGTTACAATTCATAATGTCCAAAAATAAATGTTGCCTATTTACTAAATTTGGATCTAATTGTTCTAAATATAAAATCCATTTTTAAAAATATAAAAAATATAATTTTCATAATTTAATTTAAATTACATTGGAAAAACATAATGAAATTTTTAATTTTCTAAAAAATTCCCTTTTATGAATATAGGGTTTTTATACTAAATTCAAGTGTAAAATTAATTTGAAACCCAATAGTTGAATTCATTTAAATAAAAATAAATTAGTTAAATTTTGAAACACATGAAAATTTTAAATTTACTTTATAATTACTTTAAAATAAATACATTTTTCAACAATAATTAGTATTTTTCATTATTCACTAAAAATAAAATTGTTCCAAAAATTCAAAAAATCACATTAATATAATTTTTATATGATGATTTCAAATTTTAAGTTCATTTTATCAAATAAATTTTCTACATTATATATAAATTTATTATAATATTTTATCACGAAAGAAATAAAAAATATCTTTGAAGAAAATGTATTTTTGAAACATAAAATGATTTTAAAAAAATTATGTGCTTATTTCATAACAATTAATCAATAAATTCATATTATTTATAAAAATTATATATATTTAAAAAATTATTTAACCCTATTTATACCCATGAAATTAATGGATAGGTTATAACATTCATATAATAATATCTCGTGGTTCATTTAAGTTCAGTTTTACATATCATGTACGCTATCAAATATAGTATTTCTTTTAGTATTATTAGGATATTACACTTTCCACCAATTAATAAATTTAATCTAAAATTTTTTAACTTTATCTATATAATAAAATGTTTATAATTTTAAAATACATGTCTTATAATACCACTGTGTAACAAGGTTTAAAAAAACTACCTCTTGATAAGAGAGAAAGGGAAGTATAAAGGTCACATAACTAGGTTTCTAAGTTGGAAAACATTGGTGGTAAGTGAAAATATAGACATGTAAGAAAAGATTAATTTAAAAATAATTATGGATAGTGATAATGATCATTGATCACAAGAGAGTGACTGGTCACAAAAAAATTCAATAGCCATAAAACTATAAACCAAAGAGGGGTGAAAAAGACCATCAATTCATCAGAAATGAAGGTTATATGAAAAGATTTTTTTCTCGAGATCCTTTTCCGAACAGTTGAGGAAATACATTTACATATATACTAAAATATTATGGAAAAAATACTTACCTAACATGTATAATTTCATCCATTAATTTATTTTTTTCCAATATATCACTTTTTTCTCTAAATAATGAGTATTCATGATCAACTTTTAATACCCAAAGAAAAAAAAAATTCTAAGGGATCAAAAAATTTCACAAAAGGATAATAATTTATTCCTCCTAGATTACCAAATTAAACAAAAATTAAATGGTTAGAAACAGGTGATATAATTTCCAAAATGAATATACCATCATATGAATAAATAATACATTAATATTAAATATTAAATAGTAGTTCCCAATGTTAAAACTAAATCATTCCACAAATAACTATCCTTAAAAATCTTCTCAATATTACATACTAAAATTAAAACCCAAATATTATAATTATTTGATGATATATTCTTATAAGTTAAATTAAACATTTTTATCCAAATATCGTTTATCGCTATTAATTTCTAATACAAAAACTGTGTATGCCATAATCATATAATTTCTAAGATATGAAAAATATTTCCATAAAAGGTCTGAATCAACATAAAGCCACATGAAAATCATATAAGCCTCCAAAATGTAATTCAACATTTAATCCTAAATTAAAATCCCATAATGTTATATATATATATATGGTTCCCAAAATTATTGACTTATTCTATGATAACATTAATCAACAAATCAATCAATCACATTTTCAATCCCATTATTATCTATACGATTAAATATATCTTTCAAAAATAAAATTAACGTTTATATGTTAAATCATTTATCTAAAGAAAAAATATTATATTAATTCTGACATTACATAGGCTAGTGTTAGGTGTTTCAACCTTGTCACCCTTCGGTTGTGCATTCAGGTCACACAGCCTTATCGAATGTGATGAGTTTTCACCTTTCCTACGGGTTGTCCTATTACTAAAACCATAACAATATAATTCCTATAATGTTCCCAAAAATATGATGAACATCCTCAAAAATAAACTTAATAATCAATAATCATATGAACCCTAATGGTGATCAATACTTTTAAAATTATGTCTATAAAATGAAAAGATAATTCTTCCTCAAATAATTTTTTCACATGTTAAACTTAAGGGTTTCATATACCTCAAATATATACAAAAACTCAATAAATTCTTCCCAATATATTCCCATAACATAAAACCTCAAAACGGTATGTCTAAGCCTTTAAATTTATAATCAACCACAACATAATAACACTTGAAACACTATATATAGAAACCTTAATCATTTAACATTTTTCATTATCCATTAACAATGATTTTACATCTTAGTCCTTATAGCTTCCTTCATACAAAAAAAATGTGAATCACATCCTAAGATTCCACAATATCAATACATAGTCCATAATATAATACATACCATTGATATTCCATTTTTAGTTACACATCTTCAACAATAATAGAATTAGGAATTATTAAACCTTCATTAGTACGATCTTTCAAATATCATTATTCCACTTTCTCCCTCAGACATATATTTTAATAATACACATACGCCCCATATTTAAAACATTCAATGGATTCCTTGTGATGATAATTATTTATATTCATGGTGTTAATTGGATGATTCTTTTTTTCCATTGTTGTATTAATTATTTATTTCATCAGATAAAATATACAAATAATCTTACCATTCTATTAAAGAATTTTCCTAGCTGCTTCTTTCTACATTCTAAACACGTAGGTCATTGAATATTTTTACCTTTATTATCTTCATTACCTGAACTTATATGGAGAATCATTTTTATATTGTTGGATGAGTTGGTAAAATCACTTAGGTATAGTTTGTTAATAAAATATTATGGTGGATGGTTAAGAATAACCATAATAGTTCTCACTATAGCTCCCATTTTATTTTGTTTCTCATTCTAAAAACCACCGCATTTTCTTTCACATCCAATGTTACTTTGGTTCCTACTGGATCAAACCATTTACTAAAACCAAAACGGTTAGTGTGGGAATATCAATAAAATAATAATGAACCATCTTATTATTTGGATAAACATTAATGTATCTTTAACCATGTTATCTTGAGTAGATTCTATTTATCTAAATAACAATAATTATTCCTAACATACTATCCTTTTATTTTATAGAGGCCTTTTAATTATTTTTCAAATAACATCCTAATATCTAAATTTATCTATACCCTTCTCCAATATAAACTATAATGACATGACCTTAAAAATTACATATTATAGTGACTTTAAACTAGAATTAAAATTCTTTCACTCCTAAAGATCTTTTAGGTTTGGAGTTTTAGAGAAATAGGTCATAAATATTACATATAAAACTCATATATTACAAAGATTACACCTCAAACAAGAATCCCTACAAAGTGCGGGAGACCCAATATGGTCTCCTCACTATTTACTATTCCTCTAACATGGTGTATCCAAAGAACCAATATAAATACTGCATCCTAGAATAACCAATAAACCATGAGAAGAACACACTCTCAACCAAAAATTATTCCAAACCTAATAGAAGGATAAAAAACCCCAATATCCCCAAAAAAAAGATGACTCACCTTGGGTCACAACACATGAAAATAACCTAGTTTCAATCATTGGATCACGCTTATACGATGCATCCAACAAAAGGCCCATATTCACGTACCAGTTAGTATACCACAAAAAACGATTTTTTCACACACCCTAGTCATCCAATCACGTACCCAAAGGTTTATAAAAAGTCCAAACAAATAGAACTACTTGTATCAACCAAAAGAATGGGAACAAGATACTGTTACCAATAGAGTTTTCCCCAAACAATGAGGATCAATGAAATGGAACTCACAGCCTAGCCACAAAACTATAATATAGTGGTAGAGGGGGGAAACATTCCACAATGTAGAAAACTTTTAATAAAATAGAATACAATGAATCCATAAAAATATCCCAAAGGCAATCGTCCACATGAAACAAACCAAAAAGGGGGAAAGCTCCACAAAAACTAGCTACAACATATAAGACTCATGAAACCAAGCATAAAAAATTTCCATAGCACAGTAGAGGAGGAATTAAGATATTTTATGATCATTTAAATCTATTATGACTTACAATTTTCTTCAAAACTCAATGAAGGTTGCACATCCACCACCCTACTTGGAATCTAGGTAGGCACTTGAACTATAGAAATCCTTTCAACCATTATTGTGGAAATAATATCATATGCATGAACTTCCTATGGATATGTCTCAAAAAAAAGTGTTTCCTCCATAAGAAAAGAACCAAAGACACAATAACAAACCTAAAATAAGGAACACCAAAAACAGATCAAAAAAACATTTCATTTGAAAACCAACATTTCCTTATGAAATTATAAAACTAGCTTCCACTAAAGGGTTCATTGGAAACTTTATCCAAGAAAAGTATTAAAACAAACCCATCTTAGTCGAACCCAAAAATTTACCAAATAAATAAAGGAAAAAAATCTCTTGTTCAATATCCATTCTATTTTAAAAACTAGTCAACCAAATATTACAAATAAAAACCATTTCAATTTTTAACAAATTGTCCATAAGGTAAAACAACCATTTTTAAAAATAGTTCATAAAACTAAGGGAATTCACCATTACCAATTTTTCCACAAAACCAAGTATAAAAATGAATTTTTTTCACAAAACCCCTTTATTTCCCAAAATTATGTTTCCCAAACCAATTTCACCGAATAACTACACAATCAACAAGAAATAGATCACAAACTACATCTAAAAATCTGAAACCAAACACCCACTGATTATCCACTAAATTAGGACAATATTAATTGTTAATATACATAATATTCATGTTATTTATTATTCATAAACACCATTTTAGTGCATTTTACAATTTGAACATCATTTCACACTATGATTGTAATTCTTACTTAAAATGCACTATTATGTGGTACATTTTTTAAAATCATTTAAAGTACCCAATGAGTCATCTAATTATAAGGAATGTAATTATCCATATTTTAATTTGATATTTTTTGAAATGGATATTCACTTAAATTTAAACATTTTTCATTCATGGATCAATGGATGATTCATAAAGGATGAAGGAGATATTTGGCGATGAAAAGAAACAATTCTGGAGAAGGCAGATTGGACAGCATCCCACTGATAAGACTTTGGGGCCCAACATACAGGCCCAATGAATCCCATATTTCGTCAGATTCTATAAGGAATGTAGAGGAACAAATAACTATTGATGATCCAATTCTAATATGGCCTCCATGGTGTCCATTTAGGTGGACCAAGTTAGAGATAAAATTTTGGGCCAGATTCTGCGGTGCAGAAAAATAGCCCACTAATTTGATCATATCTCGGCATCCACAACTCCAAAGGGGCCCAAATTTTAAAGGCGGTTATAAGACATCTGGAGATACATTGTGTTATTATATGGAATACTCTGATTAGGCCATATAGAATTTATTACAAGCACATCGGTTCGGTGAAGGAAATCTGGCAGCCACATCGGGTCAAGGGTGGAAAAATCAACTCTCCCTTACTTTCCACCCACCTATGGCCTACCACAATTAATTGAGGAGACTTGTACTATTGGAGGATCTACCAAAGCACTCAAAAATTCTTATCTAAGGCAGTGGTGGTGGAGGAGTTGATAATCTTTGGTGCTTTGTTCAATTGTAATGTTATGCTGCAATTTTGTTATCTCAAATTTGTCTTCCACATGTAAGTTGTTCAATTCACTTTAGTTTCTTAACAAAATTTCTTATTATCCTCTTATTATGTTGTTCTAAATATCACTTTGATACCATTTCCTCAAGGTGTGAATTTATTCACACCAAATATTGTGAAATTGTTCACATAACGGTGGAGTGATCATTTTATTTTTGTTGTTTTCTTTACTTCTCCATTTACTCCCTCATGAGTCTACTTTCCACTTCCATTCAAACCATGGGATCAATGGAGGGATAAACCACTTATGGGTTGATCCAAGGGAGTATCAAGGGGCTGGATTTGATGTTATTTCTCACTCCATTAATGTTCAATCACTTCTTTTAAATGAGATTTTTATTTTATGATTTTTAAACTCCATCGTCCTTTTTGAATTTAAGGCCACATACTTCAAGTGATAATACGAACCTTTACCTTGAAGTTATCAAAACATTAATCCTTCAAGTTTATAGGTGATTAGTATTAAAGGGTTAAGGAATTAAACCAGTAAGTGATGATGTTGTTTTATCTCCTTAAATGAACCCATCTCAAATATAAGAAATTGAAATCATTGAAAAGGAAATACGTCCAATCCACCCCTAGTGATAACCTAGGATCAACTCATTATTTTAAATTGAATTCACTTAAATCTGTTATTTATCCTTTAAAAAAATATAAAATCGACCCAAGTTGTCCACTTCATAGCCAAAAAAATTCCATAGAATGTACGTGTCTATAGGTTTCTTCTTAGGTCTCTGAGTATTCGATAACCCAAGCTAAACTACAAGGATCGTTCTACCTTCATCTCTAGGGTAAATTTGAGTGAGAATCAAATTTTGGCGTCTTTGTTAGGGACCTAAGTAAGTTATCTTAGACACTATCATCCTTTTTTTCATCCCTCTTCTCTATTATCACCCCCTCACTCCTATGGAAATCAATTTTGAACAAGCCCAAACATGGGAAACCTATCCCTACTTCGATCACCCAACCCCACGTGTGATGTACAATGACCATCATAATTTCTACTTATTAGATCATCAACAAAATAATGAACCACAATGTTTTTACTCCTATTATCCCCAAAATGTCCCAACATATAATGAGTTTCAATCCCCACAAAGCCAATATGAACACCCTCCTGTGCAATTCCAACAACTAAATTATCCACCTGGAATAGACCATCTATCTCAACCCCTTATCCATCCTAATACACATATATTACTTGAAAAAATATGTCAAAAAATGGAGATAATGAATTTTGAGGTTTCATCATTGAGGTTAGAACTACAAAGCATTAAAAATTGTGAGGAACCCATCCCTACACAAAATATCCCTTCCGCAACCTTATGTGAAGTGTCTAGTTTCCCACAAACCTCTCATGAATTTACTGAAGATAAAACCTTTGGATTTGGGGAAGATGAAGAGGATCAAGGAATTGTTGATGGGTTCTTAAATCAAGAGGAAACTGATTTTTTGTATTCACAAGAGGGAAATTTGACATCATGGATTGAGTCTCATGAATATAACTCCATTGATGAGTTTTCAAAAACACAAATCACTGAACCATTAAGAGAAATCACAAAATTTGAGTCCATACCCATTCCCTAAACTGATCATTCTAATTTGGTGGTTGAATATTATATTCCAAAGGAACCAATTTTGTTTAGAAATTTGGAAAATGAAACTGAGTTGGATTCAAAATATCAACTTGTGTCTAAATGTCCTATCCAACCTGAGCTCAAAATTATTGTCCTTCCCTCCCCTCTAAAGAATCCATTCATATGGTATAATCATGACCTTTAAATTGGAATTAATTCTTCTCTTGAAACCAAAAAAGTTGGAATTATCATTGATGTATTAGGAAATACTACAGAGGAAACTGGATCAACCATTTCTGATATTCCTTTGATTTTACCATTAATTTTAGAACATAGGTTTGTGCATGAAACAAATTATAAACATAGAATCAATCTCAACCTAGTAGAATTGGTGAAACATGTGGTCCTTAAAATGTTGAAAGTTGGTATTGGGTAAGTTGGGGGGTTCATGTCGAGCTAAATACATTAAACAAAGCGTTGTCTAGGAGGCAACCCATGGTTTTCAAGTTTCCTATCATTTTGTTGTTTTAATAAAATTTATATTTTAAATAGGATTAATTAATCATTTTTATATTTAAAAAAATACTATTGACCTATTATTCTATTATGAGAATGGATGGGTATGAAAGGGGAGAACCGTATTCATCAGTGTCACACGGTGTGATCCCTGAGTAATACCTTACCCAGAAAATTAAAAGAAGACAATGTATCATTAGTTTGATTTAAAAAAAACAGAAAAATAGGAAAAACCATTAAAATGATGATACTTGGAATTAAATAAGTCGTTGTTTTGTTTTTTTTTTGTCTGGTTTTTTCTTCTTTTGGTTCAGGTACTATTTTGGGTGATATATGTTCAATCAAATAGGTGCCAACATCCCCCAAGAGATCAAAGGACTAATTTGGAGCAGCAAGAATTTCAACTTCAACCACCAGGTGACTTCATTCCGTGATCCTCATTTTCAATTTCCTTTTTGAACTTTAATTATCTACCTCTACCCCATTCTAAATTTTCTTTTCTTTAAACACTGGGGACAGTGTTATTTTAAGTTGGGGGAGATAAAATAAAAAATTATTTTGTGTCAAAAAAATGAATGATTTGAAAAAAAAATATAAATGGAAGGAAAAATTCCTTTAACTTTGGGCATGATATTACAGATTAAAAACTTTGAAACTGAATATCAAATAATTTAGCATGCCCTTATTCAAATTTTAATCCTTGTATAATTTCGTAAGCATAGATTTTGGAAAGTGTGGCTGTCCAATGTGATATTTCATTATTTATATTTTCATCCAAATAAAAAAAGATCACAATGCACGTCCTTTGGATAGTGGGGTATTAGTTTGATTTCATGGGGTCCCCCAAATAAATAGCATAGGTTTGGTGATAAATTTAGTTTTAGTATGGGTATTAAATAAAAAAATAAAAATAATAATAAATTAGTGCATAGAGCAAAGAAATAACCTAATGCGTGGCTTTCGGCACTTGGGGATCATGACTACATAGTTGTCTGGCCTAGAGTTAGTAATTTTATCTCTATTTTTGGTAATTTGAATTTGTTTTTGACTGAGTTAGCTCAAGATTATGCCCGATTATGTGAGCTTCACTTGGTTCTCTAAGGTCCTTGAGCCTGGGAGTCATTAGCAAAGTCTCACAACAGGGGTTGACTCTTTTGAGTGCAATTTCAATTACCATGGCAAAATTGCAAAACAAAAACAAAAACAAAAACAAAAAAACCAAAAAAATATATAATACAAAAAAAATTGAATACTAATCTTAATATTGAAATTTTATTCCACCTAGAGCTTTCTTAATTTCCCCCTTGAATAAAGATTAACCCCCATGTCTATTGTGATGCACAACACATCCTCATACTTAATTGATATTGGATGAAATATGGAAATGAATTCAACAAAGGAATATTCTCTGGATTGGGATCTGCCTATGAAACTATCATGTATTGAAATATTTTTATGGGTTTCATGATTTTTTGGTATAAATGTTTTTGGTGATCATTGTGTATTAAAATGTTTTTGGAAAAGGGAATTCGAATTTCATATTGTTGAGATGAATTTTGCTCGGGACTAGCAAAACTCAAGTTGGGGGGGTGTTATTAGCCACTAAATGAGGCTAATATTCATTGTTAATATACATAATATTCATGTTATTTATTATTCATAAACACCATTTTAGTACATTTTATGCTTTGAACATCATTTCACACTATGATTGTAATTCTTACTTAAAATGCACTATTATGTGGTACATTTTTTAAAATCATTTAAAGTACCCAATGAGTCATCTAATTATAAGGAATGTAATTATACATATTTTAATTTGATATTTTTTGAAATTTATCTTCACTTAAATTTAAACATTTTTCATTCAGGGATCAATGGATGATTCATAAAGGATGAAAGAGATATTTGGCGATGAAAAGAAACAATTCTGGAGAAGGCTGATTGGACATCAGCCCACTGATAAGACTGTGGGACCCAACATAAAGGCCAAATGAATCCCATATTTCTTGATATTATATAATAAATGTATAGGAACAAATAACTATTGAAGATCTAATGCTAATTGGGTCTCCATGGTGTGCATTTAGGCGGCCCAAGTTAGAGATAAAAGTCTTTTCCAGATTCTGCGTCCCAGACAAACATCCCACTAATTTGATCATATCTCGGAATCCACAACTCCTAATGGGACCAAATTTTTCAGGAGGTTATAAGACATCTGGATAAAAAAAATTATTCTATGTCCCACTCTTATTATTCCATATAAAATGTCTTCCAAGCATGTCTGTTCGGTGAAGGAAATCTGGCTTCCACCTCGGGTCAAGGGTGGAAAAATAAACTCTCCCTTACTTTCCACCCACCTATGGCCTACCACAATTAATTGAGGAGACTTGGACTATTTGGGGATCGACCCAAGGGCTCAAAAAATCCCTATTTAAGGCAGTGGTGGTGGAGGACTTGATAATAATTGGTGCTTTGTTCGATTGTAATGTTATGCTGCAATTTTGTTGTCTCAAATTTGTCTTTCACATGTAAGTTTTTTAATTCACTTTAGTTTCTTAATAAAAGTTCTTCTTATCCTCTTATTCTGTTGTTCTACATATCACTTTGATACCGTTGCCTCAAGGTGTTCATTTATTCACACCAAATCTTGTGAAATTATTCACACAACGGTGGAGTGATCATTTTATTTTTGTTGTTTTCTTTACTTCTCTATTTCCACCCTCATGAGTCTACTTTCCGCTTCCATTGAAAACGTGGGATCAATGGAGGGATAACCCACTTATGGGTTGATACAAGGGAGTATAAAGGGTCTGTATTGGATGTTATTTCTCACTCCATTAATTTCTAATCACTTCCTTTAAATGAGATTTTTATTTTATGATTTTTAAACTCCATCATCCTTGTTGAATTTAAGGCCACATACTTCAAGTCCTAATACGAACCTTTACCTTGAAGTGCTCAAAACATTGATCCTTCAGGTGTATAGGTTATTAGTATTAAAGGGTTAAGGCATTAAACCAGTAAGTGATGATTTTGTTTTATCTCCTTAAATGAACTCATCTCAAATATAAGAAATTGAAATCATTGAAAAGGAAATACATCCAATCGACCCCTAGCGATAACCTAGGATGAACTCATTATTTTAAATTGAATTCACTTAAATTAGTTAGTTATCCTTTAAACCCATATAAAATCAACCCAAGTTGGCCACTTCATAGCCAAAAAAAAGTCCATAGAATGTACGTGTCTATAGGTTTCTTCTTAGGTCTCTGAGGATTCGATAAGCCAAGTTAAACTACAAGGACCATTCTACCTTTATCTCTTGGGTAAATTTGAGCGATAATCACCCACCATTCCACCTCCAACAAGTGGAAACCACTTTTGGATAAATTAATTATAAATAGGAGTCTAGAAAATCTAGTTGGAAATAATTCATTATATACATTCCTTGACCACCATGGTCTATGTGACTGGGTTTCAACCACATAACACACCTTTCAATAATTTCATTCTTGACCTCACGACACCACATGGTTTCCCAGCCCGTGTGAGCTAACTTTGCAGCCCAAATTCCCCTCCAACCCAAATATAAAGACTGGTTACCAATATTACTCAAAAATTAAAGGGGACACAATAATGACAATCACATCATAAATCACCAAAAATAGCAAAAATCACTAAAAAATCATAATTTGAATCTCAAAAACCAATGGAAACTTGAGGTTCATGATAAGAGAGAGATATCTAGACTCTCCCCACCCTTACCTCTC
Organism: Viscum album; assembly: GCA_963277665.1. NCBI lineage: Eukaryota > Viridiplantae > Streptophyta > Magnoliopsida > Santalales > Viscaceae > Viscum > Viscum album. The sequence continues at coordinate 1,381,158,318 of OY728160.1, forward strand.
ATATATGTATAGCCTTAATCACCTTTCTACTAATACATCCCCAAATAACAAGGGATACACAATAATCTTATGTTTCTTCTAAATGAAGACCCGGACCTCTGATACCATTTGTAATGAACAGGACAATGTTGGAATCCTAATCGTCCCCCAACCTGATTCTTCAAAATGCCAGAAGAATCTTCCAAGTCCCTATGGGATGGAGAAAAACACATGGGAAACACTATAAGGACCTAGCCTTAAAACATTACAAAATTTTGTGTTTTATTTCAACAATTCATTCTTTCATATTTTAGGATATTTTTAGTTTATAGTTTTAGATAATTAGTACATAACTCATTCATATCAAAACCATATAATACAAAGTGGTATCTTCTGATCAGTATCCATTTTTTCACCATATAAAACTTTTAAATCAAAACATGATTTCTTTTCATTAAAAATCTTCACAACTTTCAAATTTACCTCTTAATTTCTCTTACCCAACCTTAAACCCTATGAATGATTTTTTAAAACTTGTTATGAGAACAAAAAGCTCATAAAGGGACATAAAAGAAAGTAAATCATTATTCTAGTGAAAACCCATAAAATATTTTCTTAAAAACATACCTTGAAATATAAATCATTTCCTTTTTCAAAAATATCATTATCTAACCTTTCTAAAATCAAATGATTTCCATGAAAACTCATTATCAATCATATAATAGTCATGTAGGTGACTTGGGACATCGTCATCATAAAAAAACTTTTAAAAACATTATAAAATAAATAACCATATGGTCAAAATTTTCCCCAGAGTACCCAATGCATTGGAGAGGTATAATGGGGCCCACCATTCATATAAGCTATATTATTCTCAACCATTTTTCATGATCTATAATAGGGATCAACCCTTCTTATAATCTATAAAGGGATCACCCAATACTATCTGGGTTTGTTCGTTGTAAATAATGTACAAGGACCTAATCATGAATAAAACCCTTGAAAATGTTTTTAAATCCATGTGTAAAACACTTTCAGATATCAAAATATCCTTTTCTTGTAAAAATAACTTTTAAAATCTAAAAAACACGCACATAATAATGAAACGATTTTATTTGAAAAGAATTATGAAAACTTATAAAGGAACAAATAAATACAGAAATCAGCATGAAATATAGAAATTAACTTCACTTTTTATATATAAAAAAATTATTTTGAATTTTGTAAAAACAAACAATAAAAGAAGATTTTTTGAAAAAAAAATTATTTTACATAAAACCATAAAAAATAAATTTTTGAAAAAAAATTGATAGAAAATTGAAAATTATCTATTTAAAATATTCATTTTAATATAAATATTTTTTAAAAACAATTTTAAAAACATGTACAATAAAGATAAACATGAATAGAATAAATCTTTGAAACATTTAAAATGTTGTTTTAGTTAAATAGTCTATTACCTTGAGTTTGATTCTCCACGTACGTTCTTTATCTTCATGAATTATAAAATTAGGTTAATTATTTACTTTATTTATAATCTTTTAAATTTTATTATTCCTCTTATATCACTTGTTACAATTTTATAACAATTACTTAATTATTTATGTTCACATCGGGTGCTTTGATGATATTTGGTACTTGAGTCCAAAATAGCTTTGATATGACTTACCTTGTCAATGCGGTCATTATTCCATTATATAAATAATAATATTAATGAAATAATAATCATTATTATACATCAATTACACTTTTAAATTCATCAATTAATTATGGTTTTTAAAAATGAACTATGTTACAATCAGGGAAATAGTGGGTCCTATTTATGCATTAATAACATTTCCATTTTTCAATGATCATTATAGAAAGAAGGTAAGTATAATTTTATCTCTATAGGATTATAATAATATCATTAGTATCATATTAATAATTTAAATATACTTAAATATACCATCCATGTGTTTTTTTGATAAAAAAATTAAACACATCGCTTTGGGGAGGTAATAATTCACACGTACACACGGATGACATTATCATTTTTCTGTTCATGGAAATATAAAAATTAAAATGAAATATTGCCATTTTATATTGATAAATAATTCATTAATATCATATATAAAAATTAATTCCATCACACTAACCATTATTGAGAGGCAGTGATGAAAAATAAATTATATCAGTTCACGAGGTGTTAGTCCACTATACACACGAATGATAAATTATTTTCTCCTTTGATGGATGGAGGAGATGGATAGAGGTAATTTCAGTGATATAATAAAAAATTAGTATATTTATAATACTTCATTCGTTATTTTATCATTGTTGAAGAGGTTTTTAAGGATGTGGAATAAAAAACAAAATAGAAAATCTTGATTAAAAATGATACATCTTCCTTTGAAAAACTCCTTTGCTTAACACCTTAAGACCACTAAGGTTGGTGTTATTCCTAAAATAAGGGCTTAGGAATGAGGGGATAGTTTCTAGGAAATAATTTTGGAATATATTTTCTAAAAAACAATTAGTTGTGAAGGATTGAGAAGAAGAGGTTTCGTTTTATAAGATAGGTGAGGGAAACTCTAGGAATTTATAAAATATAAAAATATAAAAAAAGGATTTTCGAGAGAAAATTACTTAAAAAGACCTATGAATGCACATGGGGTAAACTTTTAGGCCAAATATTATACCATTTTAACGAATATAATATTTTTATTATTTTTAAATAATTTAAAAAATATATTATTTTCATGAAATATCATTATTTTCAAATTTAAAACTATTCAATACAATGGCTTTAAAAACTTTAAAAAAAGAGTCAAATTAAAAAAACTATTTTATTATATATTATACATGTATTATTTATCTATATAATTTTTTTATCACTTTGAAAATTTCTAATTATTTTTATTTGAATATTTTTAATATCATTTATTTGATTTTTCTATTGATTTAATAATTACTGCATCATCTTTGTGTAAGCCATTAGAAAATTATTTATTCCCTAAAAAGTTTAAAAAAAATACCATGATGAATTTAAACATTTTATATTTCCAAATAATATTTATGGTCATGTATATCTTTTGTATGACCACATATAAAAAAATTTATTCTTATTAAAACAATAGTTGGACAAGTTTGACTTTTCTTAAAAATAAAATACTCTAAGGGGATTAAAGTAATCCATGTGGATATAAGAGGTCATAAATTCAACCCAAGGATGATTTTGGTTGAAAATATCACATAAAATAATATTTGGACAAGTTTTAGTGAAATTTTATAATCCTTATCATAATTATTTTTACCTTTAATTACTTGATTTACCCTTAACAATGGTAATAAAAATTTCTATGTTTACTTTTCATATTATCCAAAAATAAAGGGGACCTATTTACTAAAATTTTACCTTATAATTCCAAATATGGAATCCATTTTTTAAAATTAAAAAACATAATTGGAAGACATTAATTTAAAAAATAAAAATGATAAATCATAAAGAAAACTAGTTTTTCAGAAAAATTCCCTTTTTAAATATAAAATGGTTTGATAATAAATTTAAGTATAAAATCTATTTAAAAAACCACAATTATATTATTTTAAACTAAAATTAAATAATTAAATTTTAAAAATAATCCAAAAAATAATTTTTCTATATAAATTAAATACATTTTTCAAAATAAAACCAAACTTTTTCATTATTCGTTGAAAAATTAATATTTTCAGAAAATTATAAAAATTAAATTCTAAGATAATTTTGAAATTATGAAAAAAAAATTGAAATTAATTTTATCGAATAAATTTTTTAATACATCCATAAATTATTTATAATATTCATTCATAGAAAGAAAGCTAAAAAAATTTGAGGAAAATGTATTTCAGAAGATTAAAATTACTTGATTATATTAATTATTTATAATAATTTACTAATAAATTAATATTGATTTAGACATTTATATTTATTTAAAAAATAATGTATTCCTATTCATACCCACTAATTTAACATCTGGGTTATATTTTTCACATTTAGATAATAATATTTAGTTGTCAATTTAAAATCGATGTGGTGTATCTTGTATGCTATCAAACATAGGGTTTCCTTTTAAAAACTCAAGATGTTATATCCCCCCACCCCTTTAATAAATTACATCCTCATAATTTATACTTGGTATTGAAGACTAGGGTTTTGACTTTTCAATGTACCTTTTTTAATCCCACATCATAAAAAGGATTAAAAAAATTCATCTTGAAAAGAGAGTGAATAAAGTACAAAGGTCACATGAGATAAAACATCCTTGGTTTACATATAGGAAAAAATATATGGGAAGGAGAAAAATAACTACCATTAACTGATAGATAGTTATATAGAACATGGTCTTGAGAAATTTAACCATTATAAAAACATTAATATGTGATAGGTTAAATGGACATTAATTTATATTAAAGAAAAGTAGAAATATGTCATTTTCTTATTTCAAGATCATTTATCATATAATTGAGTAATTTCATTGACATATATTATAAGAAAAAAAGGACATGTACTTACTTGAAAAGTATAGTTTCATCCTTTAATAAATTTCCACCAAAAACTCATCTTTTTCTTCAAATAATGAGTATTAATTTTTCATGATTGAAGCACTAGAATCAACTTCTATGGATCACTAAATTCATAAAATTAAAACATTTTATACTTCATATATTTAGGCATTAAACAAAACCAAAATGGTTAAAATAATATTAGATAATTCCCAAAATTAAAAAAAAACTTCAAAATAAGAAAAACTACACTTAATATCCAAAATTCAATAGTAATACCCAAAGTTCAACATAGATCATTTGATAAATAATTGTCCTTAAAGTCCTCAAAAATATTTTAAACTAATATTGAAACCCAAAAATGATATGATCAAATAATGTTCTCAGATAAATTTTAATATTTATCTCCAAATGAAATCAATCACTCTTAATGTATCATACCAAAATGTAATTTCCTAAATCACATAATCTCAAAGATTTGATAACCATTTCCACAACTAACCTGAATCACTGTTAGTCCACAATAAAAACATATATAATTAAAGAATATAATTCAAACTTTATTGTGACTTCCTGACCCCATAAGATCGGATTCGATACATTAAACATGGTGTGTAATTTTTTAATAAAATGAAATGCTGATAAATTACACATCATGTTCCATACAATGGATCTTTGTTGTTTAGGTTATGGAAAACCAGATAAAAATGTTACTTTTCCTTAAAAATAAAAGTGATAAACTCCACAATGCCGCCACCATCTAGTAAAATTCATATCTTCAAAACTTGTAAAAAAATGAAAACATAGGGTGATAATTTAAAATGCTCAGTAAGGTGTTTTAAAACAAATTAATCAAATTCCTTTTCAAAACATCCCTTTAAAATAATTACAATAATTTTTTGAAATGCCAACATTTATAGAATCATGTCATCAACATTTTTCAAAGTTTACTTGAAAACATTTAGAAAGAAAACTCTTACACAATAATTTATAAAATTATTCAAATGCTACAGATAAAATAGATATCAAAGTACGCATACACATATTAAAAAATGCATGGAATTATACATAATCCAGAAATTAAACAAACTAATTTTAGGGTGACATGCAAGGATGATGATACCATTATGAACATGAGATAAAACTTTCTTAGAATTATAAAATTTACAATTTCACGTTTCTCTTAATACCTAAAGTGCAATTCATGAAATGGAAGATGTAATTAACAACTTTTGTATCAAATTCCTGATATAATCCTATTGCCAATTACATACTTCATTAGTCCTTAATCAGTTATTACCATTATAAAATATTCTTAACCAAGGGATATTCTACTATTTTAAATGATACCATGGTTGTTTAATATTAATCACATATTGAGGAAATGCATAATGTTGGACAATCATAACATTCTATGAAGGCCTTGTGCGAAGACCATACCTAAACATTTTGTCCAGGCATATTTCCATGACCTAATTTGTCTCATGATGCCTACTTATGGATCTAGAGGATATAGTGGCCTCACCTGTCACATAATAAGTCTAATTCATTCCTTATACGTCTAATTATCTTTAAATAAAAGTGTCACATACCACTTTGATTTATCATTTTGTGTCTTTTATTTGAAGTGTCTCATACCACTTAAAATAATTAATTCATGACTTTTATTTGAAGTGTCTTATACCACTTCATATAAATAAATTCTTAATCCTTAAATTATCATAATTGATATATTAATAATAGATTGATTGGGTTTCATACATAAAATAACATTACTTATAACCCTTGTTCCATGGAAATAAACAGTCAATACATTAAAATACCTGTTTCGAATTCAAGATAGATATCAATAGTGTTTAATACAAACACTTATAAATATATGTTTTAAATAGGTAAATCATAAACTAATAGTTTTTATTTTGGTAGTTCCATCTTATGTTAAAATATAACACATGCTGATTTATTACATTCATCTTCATGCATAAAAAATTAAGCACACTCGACTAAAGGCGTATGTGAATATATATGCATATATTAAACAAGAGATACTACTCTAAATAAATCAAGATGTATGTAAAGTTAATTATTTTAACAATGTGATGAGTTATTTTAGAATTTTTAGGCACACAATAACAAAACAGGGTTCTGTTATTGTTTTCCCATATAAAATTGCACCACGTGTTGTATAAAATCATCACCAGGTCAGTACCATCCAAAAAATCTTAAATAAATTTAAATAAGAATATGTGAGATTGTGGTTCTTTTATATTTATATATATATACATATATATATATATATATACATATATATATATGGGTTTGAAAATTATATAAAACTATATATACACAAAGTGCGTACATGGGATTTGCACAACCAAAAACAAGGATTAACAAATCTTTATAAATACTATACACTTCTAGAAAATAGTTAAATCACTAAAACCAGTGTTATGAAAATTTAATTCGAATTATAATTAAAACCCATATGTATATATACATACAATTTTATATATATACATATATGTTTTTATGATCTAATTAAAAAAATAGGATTCTTACATTAATTACATGAATTTATGAACATCATTTTAAAATATATGTTCATCATTAAAAAATCATAAAATCATTTTAGGTTTATTTTACAAATAAACATATATATTAATGTATATACTTATATAGGTTTATAGGAGTTAATAAAATCAAAAACCAAAATAAAAATAAACCATTCACAAATGTTATATACATCATTTATATAATTTAAATTTTGTAAAATAACATTTAGAAATCCAAAATAACTTTGGGATTGAAAATTATATAGAACTATATATATATATATATCCATAAAAACAAAAAAGTGTATCAAAAGTTTTTCGCAATGAAATTGTAGCAAAAATAATCCCCTTACAATTACAATATGTTCTAAAAACATCAGTTAAACATTGATAATAAAAACCTAGAAGATCCAAAACCGATTAAGATGGAAAAATATATATAACTATATGAATATATATATATATATATCTGTATATACATAGGGTGTATATATGGATTTTCACTAGGAAGACAAAGTATAAAAATTCCTTGCATGTTCTCAAAGGATGAGTGGATTCGAGCAGAGGATGGATAGAATTTGAGATAAATAAAACTCATATGTTTCATGGGTGAAAAGAAATTTAATAGAAACTATGTATATAAATTGTATGGATATAATTTTATAAACCTCAGTTCATTCATAACAGCATAAACAAATAAACTTAATAAAAATTGCGTCTAACTATTTGGACAGAAACAAAAACTGTGATTAATCCCATATCTTGAATGGATCAGATATATATATATATATATATATGTGGAAATGGTTCGGGATTGTAATAAATTAACCCACCTTGAAGACTTAGTGAAAGGAGAATTGAGACAACTGTCGTAGAGATGGACAAGAGGACTCACGGGTCAAAGATGAGCAGTGGAGAGGAAATATGGTGACTGGTACAAGCACAATGTGGGGAAGAAGAAGAAGGTAGGGGAAGTGGAAAATAAATGGATGGTCATGATCAATCCTAGATCAATCGGATGGCTGGTAAGGTTTCTGCAGTTTTAAAAATGAGTGGATGGTGGAGATTACATCGCAAATTGATCGGACGGTTGCAATCATATTTTTGTTTTTAAAATAGATGGATGTTCAAGATTAGATGATTCATGATCAGATGATTGGGGAAAACAAAAAGAAATATCCACTGCGGTTGGATTCAAATCCACAAATTAAATGTGCGGTCTAGATCTCGTGTGGTGAGATCGAATGGCTGAGATTTGATCCTCCTTTTAAAAACCCTTCCCACATCAAAACAGAGGCAAAACTGAGACTGCTATATAATCCTCAATGATCTAGGGCATCAGCAATGAACTCCCTCTCCCCCTCCCAGGTACCGCCCCGTACTGGTTCTCCTCTGCAGGCGCGCTCTGCGCCCAACCTCTGCTATTGTGCTGCCCCACACGGTGGCACTACTCTGGTCCCTCTAGCTCCTATGGGGTGCACACACTTAGGCGTGTGAGCTTACCCTCTGGCAATTGGTTGGCTCACGTTGGCTGGCTGTCTGGAGAGGCTTGGTTGCCCACAGTGGGATGACTATGGCCTTGAGGACTTTTCCTTCAAGGTTGTCCTCAGCCAAGTCTCTCATAATATTTTTTTTATCAAAAAAAATTATTAACTTAAAAAAAGAATATTATAAAATTAATTAGTTATATTTATTCATATTGATTAAACAAAATATTAATTTCTTTAACATGAAAATTGAGTATTAATATTAATTTCCTTATTTATAAAATCATTCTTCCCATACTAATATTTATTATTTCTTATGTTTTTATTCATTTTTAGTTTTAAATCATTAAGTTTCAAAATATAGTTTCATTAAAAAAGTCCTTGTAGTCATGGTTATTATAATTTCAAAATCCAAATACATATTTTTTGTATCAAAACAATATGCATACTTTTATAGAAGTAAACAATGCGTACTTGTATTAAAATTCAAAAGTTAGGATTTCAAATTCATTTTGAGCTTTAAAACATCTTAAGTTCAAAATACCACATCATTATTATAAAATATTAAAATAAAGTATACCCTTAATTAAAACAATGTTATTATTTAACATAGGATATAACTTTAAAATATTTAAAACATTTTAAACATTTTAAAACATGTGAAACATATATGTTTATTCATAAAATATTTGGTTACATTTCATCTTGATTAAAAAGATAAATAAGTATACAATTTTAAAACATAGAGAGGTATTCTTTCAAAACATCATTTTTACTTGAAAACATATATTTTTTAACTAAAAAATTACTTTCAAACATTTAAAACCCTTATTTTCATAAAATAATAAAGCTAATTAAAATATTTATTATACTTATAATACTTTTATATTTAGTATGCTTAAAATAATCAAGATACTTAATATACCCAATCGTTACAAAATTTTATGACCATTAAAAATACCAACAGTCACCTAAAGACCGAAATGGATATTAACGGTCACAAGGCCTTATAAATAGGCATTTAGGGTTTTCCAAACTCAATAAAATCTCAGTGAAGATGGTTCTCTACATCCCCTTATTGCTCAGTTCAGTCGTCATAGATCTAGCCAAAATGTTTTTCATTATGTTCAACCTGAAGGATGTGCACTACCTACTTGGTCAATTTATAGTGTTTGGTGGTCTCCCTGTAATTTTGATAGGTCTCCTAGTATTAATTCTAGGTTTGTAAGGTTCTTTGGCCTTATGTCAATGTAATGTTTTCAACATTTTTGGAATAAAATATGCCTTTTATTTTCTTCTGGTAGTATTTTACTTTGGATGCACCATTGTTATACAAAACCAAAATAATAATACTTATAATTATCAAAAAGTTATTATTAAAACATAAATATGTTAAAGGTATTAAAATACCCCCCCCCCCCCAAGAATTGTGACCTCACAATTCTATCGTACTCTTAAGCTTCCATGCACCAACTTCCAATATTCACTTCGAGGCCCCTACAAGATATGTCTTAATTATTAAGGATTAAAAAAATTCATTCACATAATGTTTAGTTTTATAACTTCACCAGGTCAAACATTGTGAATAATCTAATCATGTCCTCAGGTGGATTCCCAGTTTGTTTTTTAGTTCCTCAACCTCCCTATCCTAGATACACCATGAGCAATTAGGGTCAAACCTATGCATATAACACTAGGGTTTTCAGAGAGATGCATGGGAGGTGTGGAGATCATAGATTTAGGTATGAAAATTTTCCTTATAGATCTGCCAAACTATGACATGCCTTAGAGTTATGATGTCGAAGATCCTCTCATACATGCTGAAACTCAGGACCTGGAACAGATAGGCTACTCGAATTTCACCATCCAAAACACCTTCCCATAACATCCCCAAGGGTAGGAAATTATCAAACAGAATGAAACAGAGGGAGAGACCATCATGATACTTTCCCCTATGCCTATACTCTTCCAATTGTGCATTTCTCATACACTGATAAACATAATTGTCTCTCTAGTAGGATCGGAAGACATTTGGTCTGACGAACACTTGATAGAGACCTTTACAAGATAAATGTAAATTCACTAAGGGATTCTGTGATTCTGAACATGACTTGACTATTATGTTCTCTAGTAATTCAGTAGGGAGAGACAAAAGGTTTTTTGGTGAACCTTCACCTACTATATGAAAATTTTAAGAAAGGATTCTACTCAGCAACACACAGTAGAAAAATATATTATGTTCTAATTTTCCAAAATTATCTAAACTAATCCACTCATACCAATTATAACACCGTGACCCCAATATCCCAGATTCGGTGCATTAAACATAGTTTGTAATTTTTATAAAATGAAATGCTGATAAATTACTCATCACATTCCATACAAAGTATCTTTGCGGTTAAGGTTTTGGAAAACCAGATACAAATGTTACATTTCATTAAACCTGAAAGATAACCCCACAATGCATCCACCGTGTAGTAAAATTCATATATACTAAACCTGTAAAATAAATAAATTGATAACATAGGATGATCATTTAGAATGCTCAGTAAGGGGTTTTAAAACAAATTAATAAAATTCCTTTTCAAAATAACCCTTTAAAATAATTACAACCATTTTCTTAAATGGTAAACAACATTTACAAAAGAACTTAGTCATCATTTTTTAAAGGTTACTTGAAAACATTTATAAGGAAAACTATTACACAATAATTTATACAATTATTCAAATGATACAGATAAAATAGATATCAGATTACGTATACATGTATTAAAAAATGCATGGAATTATGCATAAAATAGATATTAAACAAACTAATTTTAGGGTGACATTTAAGGATTTTGATACCATAAAAACATAAGATAAAACTTTCTTAGAATTATAAAAGTTACAATTTCATGTTTCTCTAAACACTTGAAATGAAATTCATGAAATGGAAGATGTAATTATCAACTTCTATATCAAAATCCTAATGTTATCTTCTTTCAAATACATACTTCATTAGGCCTTAAGATTTTATTTCCATTATAAAATATTCTTAACAAAGGGATATTCCACTAGTCTAAATTATTCCATGGTTGGTTAAATATTAATCAAATATTGAGGAAATTCATAATGTCAGACAATCATAACATTCTGTCAAGGCCTCATGCCAAGACCATACATAAACATTTTTTCAAGGCCTCGTTTGATGATCTAATTTGTCTCATGAGACATGTCGATGCATCAAGAGGCTTTAACAGGCCTCACCCATCACATAATACATCCAATGCATTCTTCATATGTCTAACTATCCTTAAATCAAATTGTCTCATACCACTTTGATTTATCATTTTATGTCTTTTATTTGATGTGTCTCGTACCACTTCAAATAATTAATTCATGCCTTTTATTTGATGTTTCTCATACCACTTCAAATAAATGACTTATTAATCCTTAAATTATCATAAGTGAAATATTAATAATAGATTTATTGGGTTTCACACATAAAATAACATTACTTATAACCCTTTTTCCATGTAAATAAATAGTCAATGCATTAAAATACATGTTTTGAATTAAAGATAGATATTAATCAAGTTTAATCCAAGAAATGATAAATAGAAGTGTCAAATAGGTAAATCATAAACCAATTGTGTTTATTTTGGTAGTTCTATATTATGTTAAAACATAATACATGAAAATTTATTACATTCATCTTGATGCATAAACAAATAAGGATACTCCACTAAAGGCATATGTGAAAGTATATGAATAAGTGTAAATAAGAGATACTACTCTAAATAAATCAGGATGTATGTACAGTTAGTTGTTTTAACAAGGTGATGACTTATTTTACAATTTTTAGGCACATAATAACAAAACAGGGTTTTGTTATTGTTTTCCCATATAAAATTGTACCATGTGTTGTATAAAATCATCACTAGGTTAGTACCATCAAAAAAATCTTAAATAAATTAAAAATAGAATATGTGAGATTGTGGTTCTTTTATATATATATATATATATATATATATATATATATATATATATATATATATATATATATGGGTTTGAAAATTACATAAAACCATATATACAAAAAGTGCGTACATGGGATTTTCACAACAAAAAACAAGGCTTAAAAAATATTTATAATTATTATAACTTGGAGAAAATAATTTAATCACTAAAACCAGTGTTATGAAAACCTAATTTGAATTATAATTAAAAACTATATGTATATATATATACAACCTTCTATATATACATATATGTTTTTATGATCCAATTAAACAAAATAGAATTCTTTTATGAATTACATGCATTTATGAAGATCATTTGAAAATATGTGTTCATCATTCAGAAATCATAAAATAATTTTAGGTTTGTTTTAAAAATAAACATATATATAAATTTATATACTTATATACGTATGTAGGAGATAATAAAATCAAAAACTAAACTAAAAATAAACCCTTCACAAATTTTATACGCATCATTTACATAATTTAAATTTTTTAAAACATTATTTAGAAATCCAAAAGCTATTTGGGATTGAAAATTTTATAAAACTATATATATATATATATTTTAAACACAAAAGCATATCAAAAGGTTTTCACAATGAAATCGTAGCAAAAATAATTCCCTTACAATTACCATATGTTTTAAAAAATTAGTTAAACATTGATAATCAATACCAAGAAGACCTAAAATTGGTTAGGATGGAAAATTATATAAAAATGTCTGAATATATATATATACATAGGGTGTATATTTGGATTTTCACAAGGAAGACAAAGCATAAAAATCCCTTACTTGTTTTCAAAGGCTTAATTGAGTCGAGCAGAGGTTGGAGAGAATTTAAGAGAAAGAAAAACTCTAAGTTTCATTGGTGAAAAGAAATATTATATAAACTATGTATATAAACTATATGGATATAATTTTATATACCTCGAATCATTCATAAGATCATAAACAAATAAACTTAATAAAAATCACGTCTAACTATTTGGATAGAAACAAAAACCATGATTAATCCAATATTTATAATGGATCAGATATATATATATATATATATATGGAAATTTGGATGGAAATGGTTTAGGTTTTTAATAAAGTAACCCACCTTCAAGACTCGATAAAAGGATAATGGAGACAATAGGTGCATAGAGGGATTGGAGGACTCACGGGTTGAAGAGGATAAGTGGAGAGGAATGATGGCCACTGGTATAGCTGTGATGCAGGGAAGAATAAGAAGAAGATAGGGTGAAGTGGAAAATAAATGTAAAGTCACAGTCAATCTGAGATTGATCAGACGGCTGGGAAGGTATTCGCGGTTTTAAAAACAAGTGGACGGTGGAGATTACATCGTGGATCAATCGAACGGTCATGATAATACCATGGTTTTTAAAATAGATGTACATATGAGATTGGATGAGTCCTAATTGGACGGCTTGGGAAAACAAGGAGGAAGATCCGCGGAAATAGGATTGGAACCCGTGATCGAAATGTGTAGTCCAGATTTCGTGCGGTGAGATCGAACATTCAAGATTTGATCCTCCTTTTAAAAACTTGTCCTACATCGAAAAAGTGAAAAAACTGAGACCTCTATATAAGCCTCGTCGATCTGAGGCGTTAGCATTGAACCCCCACTCCCCCCATAGTACCGCCCCATATCGGTTCTCCTTTTCATTCACGCTATGTGCCCAACCTTTGTCGTCGTGTTGCCCCGCACAGTGACGTTACTAGTGTCTCTCACGCTCTTCTAGGGTGCGCACACTTAGGCGCGTGATATTCCCCTCTGGTTGTTGGCTGGCTTGTTCTGGATGGTTGGCTAGAGAGGCTTGGCCACCCATAGTGGGATGCCTATGGCCTTGAGAACTTGGCCTTCAAGACTGTCCTCGTCCAGGGCTCTCAAAATATTTTGTTATCAAAAAAAATTATTAAATTAAAAAAATAGAATCTTATAGAAGTAATTAGTTATAATTATTCTTATTAATTAAATAGAATATTAATTTCCTTAACACTAAAAATGAGTATTCATATTAATTTCCTTATTTATAAAATCATTATTCCTATAATAAGATTAATTATTCCTTAGGTTTTTATGCATTTTAAGTTTTAAAACATTAAGTTTCAAAATATAATTTCATTAAACATGTACTTGTAGTCATGGTCATTATACTTTCAAAATACAAATATGTAATTTTTGTATCAAAAAAATGTGTATACGTTTATAAAAGTAAACAATATGTACTTTTATTAAAATTAAAAAACTAGTATTTCAAATTCATTTTGAGATTTAAAACATCTTATGTTCAAAATAAAACATCATTGTTATAACATCTTAAAATAAAGTATACCCTTAATTATAACGATGTTATTATTTAACATAGAATATAACTTTAAAATCATTAAAATATTTAAAACATTTTTAAACATGTATAACATATATATTTATTCATAAAATTGTTGGTTACATTTCATCTTGATCAAAAGGCTAAATAAGTATACACTTTTAATACATAGAGAGGTATTCTTTGAAAACTTTATGTTTACTTAAAAACATATATTTATTAACTAAAATATTAGTTTCAAACATTTAAAACACTTAAGTTCTTAAAATAACTAAAGTAATTAAAATATTTTCTATACTTATAATACTTTTGTATTTAGTATGCTTAAAATAATCAAGATACTTAATATACCCAATGGATACAAAATTTTATGACCATTAAAAACATCAATGGTCACCTAAGGACCGCAATAGATATTAATGGTCATAATGCCTTATAAATAGGTATGCTAAACTCAAAAAAAACTCTATGAAGATGGTGTTCTATATCCCCTTATTGCTTAGTTCAGTCTTCATATCCCTGGCCATAATTTTTTTCATTATGGATAACCCGAAGGATGTGCACTACCTACTTGGTCAAGTTTTTGTGTTTTGTGGTCGCCCAGTAATTTTGATATGTCTCTTAGTAGGAATTATAGGTTAGTAATATTATTTTGGCCTTATGGAAATGTAATATTTTCCACATTCTTATGAAAAAAACATGCCTTTTGTTTTTATTCTACAAGTATTTTACTTAGGATGGACCATTATTAGAAAAAAACAAAATAATAATACTTATAATTATCAAAAAGTTATTATTATAAATTAAATATGTTCAAGGTGTTACATTATACCCCCCCCCCATCCTTAAAATAATTATGTCCTTGCAATTTCATCGTAATCTTAAGCTTCCCTATACCAACTTCTGATATTCACTTCAAGGCCCCTACAAGATATGTATTAATTATTAATGATTAACAAAATTGATTGACAAAAAGTTTAGTTTTATACCTTCACTGGGTACACCACCATGGATAATCTGCTGATTTCCTCAGGTGGATTCCCAGAGTGGTTTTCAATTCCTCAATCTCCCAAGCCCAGAAACACCTTGAGAAATTAGGGTAAATCCTATGCATGTAACACTTGGGTTTCTAGAGAGAGGTATGGGAGGTGTGGATCTTGGAGATTTAGGCATGAACATGTTCTTATAGATCTATTGAACTATGTCGTGCCTTAGAGTTTGGATGTCATAGAGTCGCTCATACATGTAAAGACCCAGAAATTTCAAGTAAATTTTTTTCTTAATTTCTTTGAAATTTTTCGAGTGTGCGGTTTCAGACGGCACCTGATTCTGAGTCCCGGAGTGCCCTGAATGATCCGTCGAAGTTTTGTTAAACTTAAAATTTATGCGCGTAAACAGTTTTCCTGAAAAAGTGAAATAACTCTTGAACGGTTGCTCGGATCAGAAATTCGAGTGCACTGTTGCGCTCACGATGGCGGGATTACCCTAGGTGCGACTTAAGTTTATTCGGTGTGGGCCTCCTGTGCGAAATTCCAAAAATGGCATAACCGTAAATAAAATAATTAAATAAATTATTTTATTTTTCGAATGCTTATAACTCACAAACGGTAGCTCGGATTAAAAATCCGAGACCACTGCTGGACTCGTGAGGTTTTGCATTATTTAATCAAATACTAACTTTGGTCGGCGCGGGCCACCAGAAAAAGTTAATTTTTTGCCGCAAATAAAATAATTAAGTGACAATTATTTTATTGTAAAATTCATAACTTCTAAACGATAACTCAGATTGAAAATATGAGATTATTGATGGGTTCGTTAGGGCGTGTTTTACTTAGGCAGAGCCTATCCTCTACCGGCGCGGGTCGAGGGTGACTGATAATAATTTTCCAAACTTTTTGTCAGGTATGTTCAATAAACGTACATGCGGGTTTTTTTCTATCTTTTGAACCGGTGCTCGGAATTGAAATCTGAGGGCACCGATGAACTCGCAGCGCCGGTAATTGCTTAAGGGAACCTTTACCGTAGTTGCGTTTTGAGCGGGTTGAGGTTAAATATTTGGGAATGAGATTAAATCAAATAAAATTTGATGTGTACAAATTTTATTCAAGGTAAGTGGTTATTTTCAACAAAGGGGAAGTTAGAGGTGGGGCCCACACCCACCTAACCTCCCATGGGAGAGTTTAGTGTGGTGGGGCCCACACGAGACCCTAACTCATCACCTCCCCATAGCTCACCCTTGTTAAATGCTTGGCAACTCCACTTTATCTTTTATTGAAGTGGAGCCTCTCCACCTCCCAAGCTTAAGCCAACTAAGATAATTAATAACCTTATTAATTATATTTGTCACACCTCTTTGACTTTTTTTGAAATGCTTGGAATCTTTTAAAAGAAGGGCATTTAATGAAATATGGGGTGGGAAATTGTTGTGTGGAGGATTGGAGAGCTCTAGAGTTTTTTTTTTTGAAGAGTACCAACTCACCGACGAAGAACGATCATTCCTTCATGACGAAGAACGCTTCCCAGTTCTCCATCAAAGGAGGAGACACCGCTGTGGGGAATCTGCAACGACGACGACTCTTCCTCCAACGTCAACGGAATCGGCACCGATCTTCCACGACGTCCGATCATCGCAACGCTTGCCTCTTTCCACAGCTCGACAACGTGCGACGTCTTTGCGAGGTCGGGGGTTTTTGTATAAAGTGTATATGTGAATTATACCCTCGTGCATGCGTATTTTAATTGCGGGGTGTTTTTATAATTTATCTTGAATAATTTAAACTTTTTTCGTTGATGAGTTATGTATTGAGCTTCTAATGTGGAGGGCACGGGCTTACAAACAAGCCCGGACCCTCCGCTGGTTGTTCTTTTGTGAACGGGATGACGGGTGATGAAGAAACGGGCTGCAACGGCAATTTGAAGTCGTCGCAGTAAAGAGCAGGTCCCGGGAGAGATGCAGGCGCAGATGGTAGGCGAATCGGACCACCGAAGCGCGTTCGGTGGTCCGCGGAAAGTGTTGCCGACGTGCCATGTCGGGATGACAGATGTCCGAAGGCGACATATTTCTAGCGGAGAAAGCAGCCCCCGGGTTTGGAGGAGAAGAAAATGTGATAGTTTGGGAATGGAGAATGAAAATTGCAGAGAGAAGGAGATAAAGAGAAATAAATTAAAAGAAGACATAAGAAATCAATAGGAATTGATGGGGCGTGAAGGCATGGATTAAAGGGAGGCGCAACTTTTGGGTGGTGCGTGGATTTGAGGGTGTGGGATTTAAGGAATTAAATCAAAATAAAAATAATAATAATATAATAATGTTATTATTATTTTTGTTGGGAAAACTGTATTTTGACGGTATCTTCCTCGTGCGACCTCAGTTTCACGAACCGTCAGCGATAGTGTGACCCTGACTCTGAGATAGAATTTATGAGTCCAATATTGGATGTCTTTTTCGGGTTTTTGGATCGGGTACCCGAAGCGCTCGGAAAATAATAGATTTAATATTATTATTAAATCTTCGACATGCTATAACTCATGCGTGCGACGTCCGATTGGCTTGCCGTCAGCGGCGACGTGACCCTATCTTTAAGACGGTCGATTCAAGTCTAATGTTGAATACTAAATTCTGGTTGGTGGCTCGGGCCCATGAAACACCGAATAATAATATTATTATTATTATTACGGGATATTGTATCGGACATATCTCTTTCATACAATGTCGGAATGTCAAACCGTCTATGAGGTTGCGACCCTGGAATTAAGACAGATGTTTCAAAACCAATTTTGTATTTTTAAGTCGAGGTCAAGGTGCGGGCCCCATGAGGCCCGGTTCGCGCGTGTTGCGATGAAATGTAACCTTTTCACCGGCTATCCATTTTGGACCAATGGGTAGTCCATCTCGTGTGTTTTTTCGTATGGATCGCAATGGTGTTATTGTTTTGGTTAACCGGTGTCACTTGAAGTATGGGCGGGTTGGTTCGAACCTGAAACCAACCGGGCCCTCGGAGCAGAAACACTTATATCTTGAGCTCCGGACGTCCGATTGACGTGCCGTCGACTTTGTTGGATTCCTCTTGATGATACGGAACTTCTGGCATACTTCGCGTGAGATTTGGAGGCAATTGGAGTATGGACGGGTTGGATTGTACCCGAAATCCAACCGGGCCCCTAGAATGGAAAAACTGATAACTTTCAGACCGAACGCCCGTTTGACGAACTGCCAGCGGCGTTGGTGATCACATTGAGAAACGGTCTCTATGGGCATACCCTATGAGAGTTCAGGGTACAGTTGAGATACGGTCGGGTTGGTTCGCACACAAAACCAACCGGGCCCCTGGGACGAAAAGGCTAGTAACTCACAGACCAGGCATCTGATTGATGCATCGTTTGTTGCGTTGAGACCCCTATGACGAGTCGGTCCTTTAAGATACTTCTTCGTGGGAATTTGAGATACTTGGAGTATTGACCTGTAGCTCGTGGAGCGGACCCTCCCGGAGACGAGCGTGCGGAGTACGGAGACCGTGTAGCCGACTGAGACCTCACGACTGCTTGACCGACTCGACTTGGAGTGTGTCGACTAGCCCAGTGGATGGAGAACTACTTTGTGAGGTGCAGACCCATGGCGGACGGAGCACTACCTGTGTGACAGTGCAGACCCGCAGTACTCATCCGGAGAGTACCTCAGCAGGCTACTAGGGGGTGTGCACTACTGTGTTTGGGTGACATACCTCGGCGGGAAGCACTACTGTGTTTTGGTGGCTAACCCGTGGTACTCGACAGGAGTACCTAGCAGTCTTAGGTTAGTGAGCAGTACCCTTGAGCTGTGACAGGACCATTGTACACTCCAGAGACGGAGCTCTTCAGCAGTTACGGTTTCGATAATGAAAATCCTGGTTTGAGCTGAGTCTATGACCTTTGTGTTTACCTCATGATTGAGTTGGGTTACTTTATAACTAAGGTATATGTTTGGGAATATACCTGGGTAGTGGTTATCCATTGATTCATAATCTTTGTGTTTCCTCATGATTGAGATGGGTTACTTGATAACTTGGGTATATGTATGGGCATATACCTAGGTAGAGGTTATCTGTTGAGATCTTCTTTTTTGTTATCTTTGTTGGATTTAGTGAGACCATGAGGGTCTTGGGGTCCCTACTATGTATCGATATACTCACCCCTTCACGGGATATGTCCGCACCTCATTGTGTTGGTTGCAAACGACGGGCAGTGCAGACAGAGGCCGAGTGTTCGAGGACGAGACAATATCTGGTGGTGGACTTCACGAAGAGACGACACTCGGAGGAGGTTGATGGGAGAGAGCGTTTTGGATGCTATCTGTACCTACCCTTCAGGTAGGATCCTTGGTGAACGATCCTAGAGCTTCTTGTCACCTTTCGGTCGTTTTGTCTTTTTCCTTGTACTTTACAGTTGGGCTTGTATTTCCGGCCCCTTTATTTTCAGCACACCTTGTTTCAGTTTTACCTAGTGTTTTTCTTTCGCTTGTACTCTGTGGTGTTTTGTTTAATTTTATAAAGGCAATGTCTTCCCAATTATCTAGATTTACGCCTTTGGTGCTAGTCGCTAGCCCCTGGCTTATGGATGGCGGGCTTGGGGTAGTCACGGCACGGGCCCTGAGGACGGGTCGTGACAAATCGGTATCAGAGGAGTCGGTTCTACCGCATTACTTATAACTCTAATATTTTCTTTTCTGTGAAGCAATAGTGTTAAGGGTACTGAGTGTGGTCTTCAGTTCAGGGAGTCCAGTGTTGGTGCAGTGGTCGACGTATCCGTACACCAGGACCCTAACTACTGATTTCCGACTTTGTGCACGAAAACACTGATTGCGTGTGTGTTTCCAAAAGTTTTAAAGTCAGCTCAAACCAGGTCAGCTCACCAGGTATAAATCGTTGACTGTGTCGCATCTGTTCAGGATGTCTACACGTAGACAGTCAGTTGGAGTTCCGAGAGAGTACTCGATGACGGCTCACCGAGAAATGAGGCTCTAGTGCAGGGCCCTTTTTACTATGTTGGCACCCTCGAGTGGTGTACCAGCAGCACCACCACCTGTTGGGAAGTAGATGCCAACATCTATACTAGCGAATTGTGCACGCTGGCAGAGCGTTTTGCACAAGTTCCAGCAGTAGAGGCCTCCAAGGTTCTGAGGCGAGGCAGATTCCCAGACAGCAGAGCACTAGCTGGGGGTGATTGCTAGAGTTTTCCGCCTAACTGAGACACCAGTGGAGTGGATGGTAGACTTGGATACTAGTGTTTTCTAGTGAATGGCCATGAGGATGTTCCGCATAGTGATGAGGCTTCGCTACGTGGACCGATGCCTGAGATAGTGCCTTCGGGTAGTGTGTCAGCTATACATCACTACCTGTTGATTAGCAGTTACAAATGGCGGTACCAGTATGTAGAGACCCGAAGCTTGACGTACATTGACATTAAATTACATTTACGGAATACTTAGTACATAACAAAAACACACACACAAGGATCGTAATAGTTTAGTGTCTTTGGAAACTCGGAACGTATTCTTCTAATCGTGGTGAAAGATCTTCAATATCTCCCATAAAGATCTTCCCTTTTTTTTACCTAAAACATTTCTTTATATCCTGAGGAAAAGAAAACATAAAAGGGTGAGCTAAAATGCTCAGTAAGGGTAGACAAAAGAAAAATCAATCACATCATATTCATAAGAACATAACTTTTGGAAATCTTAACCTGCAAAAGAGAGCATAATTTCATAACATGGGATAAATTATAGTAGTGAAATGAAATCCCAATAATCATAACTTAAAACATGAAACTTTGTGGCATACACACATAATCATAGAGAATAATTTCTTGTTAGTCAAGACTCATTTCCTAGACTATCTTAGTGGACAAAGTCCCTTTCTGAACCGAGTCACCCTCGTTCCAGTCCTGTTTCACTGAACCGGTATAACCTACCGTTCCAGCCATGTCTATCTCATGAGATATAAATCTTTACCCAATGCATTGGAGGGAGATATAGGTCCCACCCATCTTATAATGAATCCTTTCTTATGTGTGCCACATAATCATAAATCATACATCACCGCATAACACATGTAACAAAAATGGGATTCTTGTAACATCATGACATCATAAAACAAATCATATAAGGTAAATGACTTCATAAAAATAATTCCCTCAAAACATAATCAAATCAATGTAATAATAGGGATAAAAACAGAACCCTATATTATCTTAGATGGAAAATAATTTTGATAAAACATTTGAACTCCATTCTTGAGGAAAATATCCTTTCTACTTCAAAAACACTTTTCTTTTCTTAACATGTCATACAATTATAAACTAAAAGAAGTTGATTAAAAATAAACTTGAAAACTTGTAAAGGAAGCTTCTTGAAAATAATTTTTTAAAAATCCATTCTTTCCGTATAAGTTAAAAAAACATTCTTCGAACTTTTGTCGGAAAAGTCAAAAAAGTACCTCGTACGAAAAAATGACAAAAGATTCCTTTCATATTCTTTACTAAAAACTCACTGAAGGGTAAAATTGTATTTAAATTATTGTAAGTGTATGGAAACAATATTACATATTGAGGTAACATGGATGTGGATGATAAAATACACCCCAGTAAATACCAAAGTATAAACAATCTCGGATAAAAATGAGATTGTGATATTTTCCTTTACCTTAGGTCCGACTTGATTTGTACGTGTCCAAACCTCCTGTATAATGATTTAAATCATGTTATTGACTTATTCCAGAATCATATTCATTGTTATTATATCATATATGGTCCACTTATGACTTTATATTACCCGTTCTTTTGTAAATTCATGTTAAAGTAGCGTTTTGGGTAAAATCGTCTCATTTGTCGTTCGTGTTTTTAACTTGTAATTATTAATATGATTACTTGGATCATGATTACTTATATCCAGAATTTAAAACATGATTTATATATAATAAATATTCAGAATATACATATATATAATAAATCATTAAATGGAAATAAATACACCGTTCATGGAGACGGTAGTCCGTACGTACGCATGAACGCTGTTTTCGTTTCCTTATTGAATTGAATGGAATTAAGTAGATGAAATAAATATAAATATACATAAATCCAGTATCATTATTATGTCATATATTTCATTAGTACTTATTATATATACTTTATAATCATTCATGAATGGTTAATCATTGAGAATGAATCTCATCGCGTCGTGGAGACGGTAGTCCGTATGTACGCACGAGTGATGATATCGTTCCCATGGTCGTGGAATTGTGTTGAAGTGTATGTATACTATTTCAGTATCAATATCAATTTATAATAATCATATATAGTTACTCATTACAACTTTATACCCATCCAATTAAGGTGGTGGTGGAAAATAGATTACACCACGGCGTGGAGACGGTATTCCGTACGTACGCACGCGCGGTGATTTCCTTTTTCCGTAGGATGGATAGAAGGTTAATTAGAGTTTTTTCATATTTATAATAACATATCAGTATATAATAAATACTGATGTTATTACTTTATCATGAAAAAACTAAAGAAGAAGAAGTTGAAGAAGAAAGAAATTGAAAAAGGTCGGTAATGGATATTACCTCTTTTTGACGCGCCTTTTCTTAACCTCCACTTAAAGAACTAAGGATGGTCTTTGAAGAAGACCAGGACCTCTAGGATGATACTAGGGAAGTGGAGAAGAGATTTTTTCATGGTTTGGACGAGCTTGAAGGCTCAAAGTTGTGTGAGGAAGAGAGGGAGGAGGTGCCCTTTTATAAGGGAGGAGAGGGGCACCTTTGGAATAACTAAAAATATTGTTTTATTATAAAGTCAAGTTCGGTTTTAAATAGCTCCAAATTTATTTATTTATAGGATAAGGTGGGTATGGGTTTAAATCCTCTCATCCAATAGGATTTAGACAAGTTTAGGTTATTATTTTAACCTTATCAATTAGATTTAACTCTAAGTTAAATAATTTAACTTTTACCGTGTCTTTTTGTTTTCTTACACTATATGGTTAATAAACTTACCATAACAAGCCAAAAGAACCACAAGTTGTTTATTATTAATATATATATATCCTTATATAAGTTATTTGGCCTAACCTTAGATTTTTAGGAATCAAATAAAAATTAATAATATAATATTTGTTTTAAAAACTAATTTATGTCAATTTTGACACTATTTGGTACATGATTTTTATAAAATTTCTAACAGAATGATAAGTTCGAACCAAGTTACTTAAATCCTCAATAACATGTCATATTAACCTATAAAATTAGTTTTCGTCATAAAAAGTCTCAAATTACATTTATTTGGGCATTTATAACATCAATTATGTTAATATTTTCTTAAAAAGGTAATTACTGCATCATCGTTGTATCATAAATAAATTAAATTATTTAAAGTATAAAAATTACAAATAAAATACCATTATGTAGGAAATAATTTTATCTTTCTAATGAATATTTATAGTCGAAATTATATTATGTATAACCCTATATTAAAAATGTTTTAGTAAATAAACTTTGATTTTAACTCTTTTAACTCTTCTTTGAATTAAATAATAATAAATGTCCTAATCTAATCCAAGTGGGCCTAAATGATAATATTTTACACTTAAAGTTTTTTTTGGTCGAGATACACTTTTCCAATAGGATTAGGACATGTGTTAGGGTAATAATAATATCATTTTTATCCTTAATTACCCTATTTACTTTTAACCGTGGTAAATAAAAGTAAAAAGTTACTATTCACCAAAAAATTATTTTCATCTCATTGAACCAAATTTTACTTACTGACATCAACCGTGTCTCTCGGATTTTTTGAAATTCCATTCACAGAAGCGGTAAAATTAAGATTTATGAAAAAATTAATTTTTTAACTACCACTTAGTAGTTTCACTATTCATCAAAAATTGATGTTTTTCAGAAAAATGCCAAAATTTCACCCTAAGCTATAATTGATATTCCAAGTTCAAAAATGATTTATATTTTACAAAATTCCCAATATATAAGTTGAATTAATTAATTTTATGAATAATTTCCGCTGTCACAACAAATAGCGTGTTTTTAAGAGATAATAAATATCAAAAGATTAACATTTGTTTATGTCTGGTGTAAATGTGAAATTACATCCAATGACCAACATTGTATTGAATTGTAAAAATATATCCTATATATACTTTAAAACCACTAAAATTAATAATTTATCACTATTAATTATTTCGATTATAAAAGTTGTTTTTAATTAAAATTTAGTAATTTTCGCTATTCATCAGAAAATGAAAGTTATCCGAAAAGTACCAAAATTTTACCCTAAGATAATTTCGATATTACGAATCCAAAAATGAATTCCATTTTGAAAAATAAAATTTACAAAATTTCAAAAAGTGGTTATTACTATTCATAACGGCTAGTTTTAATAATATTTTAATAACATATCGTTGTTTAGCGAAACTTGGTGTTGCGTACAACACACGCTATCGTGGAAGGTTGCGATTGTGTGTAATTCAAGCCAGGTCAGAGATGTGTGTTGTGAAATCTCCTTTTGGTGTAGCATATAACACAAGACATTAATGAAATTAAAAAGAATATTTTTCATAAAATCTCAGGGTGTTACATTCTACCCCCCTTAAAATGAATTTCGCCCTCGAAATTCGTCGGGGTTATAAATGGTTTACTATTAGAAAGTTTATTTAATCTAAACCCACATCGTAAAAAGGAATACCAAAACCAATCTTTAAAAACGAAAGTATGAAACGTAACGGTTACCCAAATAAACTAATCACTGGGTTTCCACATAGGTGAAAATATGGATATAGAAGAAAAATCTAACCATCATGTTCTGATGGAGAGTGGTAGAGAACATGGCTATGGAAAAGCTAGAAATCACAAAGCCATAAATTTTTGATGATCTAAGGTACCATCTGATTCATCAGATATAATATTACTAGGACAACATTTTTGGTTTTCAAGATCATTTCTCTAAAGTTGATGAATTAAAAGAAATACTTACATGATTTTGGTACAATCTCACTGTTGTCCGTGCCTTGAACAATTTCCACTTCATCTCTTCAATAAATGAAGTTGAATTTGTTATTCGTGAAGTGTTAGCAGATCATGTGATAGAATGATGGGTCATTCCATCTGTCTCAAACAAAAGGTTAGCAAAAATTATATACATAAGTCGATCTATAGTGAGATTAATCATATATGGTTCCTAAAATGGACTTATACTTCATATATCATACTGCTTAATATAATAAAACTAGTTTCTACTAAATAGGGACTTCCTGTAGGCCAGTGGTAGGCGATAAAGGCCAGTCGCACTTCGATTGTGGGTTCGATTTCCACAGCCTTGTCCGACGCGATGGGCTGTCGCCCGTCCTGCAGGTTGTCATGTTTCTAAAACTATATTACTATAACATCCCATCAATAATATCGAAAAAAAACTTCTATCCTTAAACAATACTAACTTATGTCCAACATAATCCATTCCAATCTTTAGGCTTATCCATAATACTGCAGTCCACTCTCATAATATAATTAAAATGATTACCAGAGATTTAACACCATCGTTGATCCCCATATAACATAAGATATGTTTTGTTGGTCACATTCCAAACATTCAAAGTCCTTAATCATGTATTCTCTTGAATACCCATTGAAACATAGTGAAAACATGAATGCAGTAAAAAGTTGACACCTTCCATATACCAAAATCCTCAAAATTATATATTCTCAAACCATGATACCACTTATTCCTTATATCAATCATGAGCTCATGAATACTGTCAAACATTTCATTTTCTCCTTATCCCTTCATTATGGGCATATTATCTACTTTCCAAAATATTTGAATCACTTTTCATGGTTACCGATACCTTAAAATTATTGAAAACCACAATAGACCAATACATAAATATTTCAATACACCATAAAAGTACCTCAACAACATTATTCTTGAATACCAATACATAAACACTTCAGTCCATCCACTTCAATGATTGTACTGGAAGAAGTCCTTCCTTGATTTAGATGTAAATTTTTAGGTCAGGTCATTGAGTTGGGTAATGCCCATGTTCTCCACAAATAAGACATTGAACTCCATAACAGTCTGTCACTCTATGACCCTTTTCTCCACACAGATAACATCTGTCCCTCCATTTGAGGTATTCCTCAAGGTTCTTCTTCCCTTCTTTAGAAATCTCAATCTTCCTTTCTTTATGCTCCTCAACATGCGAACATGCATAATAGTCTATCTTCCTCTTCTTTGATGAATTAGGCATACCACTAAATTTCACCTTGTTAATCATATATCGCGATGACTGATTCGGCATAATCACAACATCTTTCTCTCTAGGCATTACACAATTTTGTTTCTCATAGTCACCAATTTGTCCATTGGATTTAATGTTAACCAAATTCCTTTTGATTCCCTCCATTAACTAAAACACAAAAATAATTTTGTGAGAGGAAAAAATCATGCTAGAGAAAACAACATAATAAAGGGGGAGTACCTTCAATATCTAACATCTTAGGTTTAATTCTATGATCGTTAGCGTAGTTCTTGTACTATAACCTATGCATATACTTAACCTTAGGGAAATCCCTAGACATACCTTAGAAATATCTCTAGGGATCTCACTAGCGTTTTCGCATCCTAGTTTCCAAAGTTTGACTAAACCTTTCCTCTGATACCAACTGTAGAGACCCGAAGCTTGACATACATTGACATTACATTACATTTGCGGAATACTTAGTACATAACAAAAACACACACACAAGGATCTTAATAGTTTAGTGTCTTTGGAAACTCGGAACGTATTCTTCTAATCGTGGTGAAAGATCTTCAATATCTCCCATAAAGATCTTCCCTTTTTTTACCTAAAACCTTTCTTTATATCCTGAGGAAAAGAAAACATAAAAGGTTGAGCTCAAATGCTCAGTAAGGGTAAACAAAAGAAAAATCAATCACATCATATTCATAAGAACATAACTTTTGGAAATCTTAACCTGCAAAAGAGAGCATAATTTCATAACATGGGATAAATTATAGTAGTGAAATGAAATCCCAATAATCATAACTTAAAACATGAAACTTTGTGGCATACACACATAATAATAGAGAATCATTTCTTGTCAGTCAAGACTCATTGCCAAGACTATCTTAGTGGACAAAGTCCCTTTCTGAACCGAGTCACCCTCGTTCCAGTCCTGTTTCACTGAACCGGTATAACCTACCGTTCCAGCCATGTCTATCTCATGAGATATAAATCCTTACCCAATTCATTGGAGGGAGATATAGGTCTCACCCATCTTATAATTAATCCTTTCTTATGTGTTCCACATAATCATAAATCATACATCATCGCATAACACATGTAACAAAAATGGGATTCTTGAAACATCATGACATCATAAAACAAATCATATAAGGTAAATGACTTCATAAAAATAATTCCCTCAAAACATAATAAAATCAATGTAATAATAGGGATAAAAACAGAACCCTATATTATCTTAGATGGAAAATAATTTTGATAAAACATTTGAACTCCATTCTTGAGGAAAATATCCTTTCTACTTCAAAAACACTTTTCTTTTCTTAACATGTCATACAATTATAAACTAAAAGAAGTTGATTAAAAATAAACTTGAAAACTTGTAAAGGAATCTTCTTGAAAATAATGTTTTAAAAATCCATTCTTGCCGTATAAGTTAAAAAACATTCTTCGTACTTTTGTCGGAAAAGTCAAAAAAGTACCTCGTACGAAAAAATGACAAAAGATTCCTTTCATATTCTTTACTAAAAACTCACCGAAGGGTAAAATTGGATTTAAATTATTGTAAGTGGATGGAAACAATATTACATATTGAGGTAACATGTATGTGGATGATAAAATACACCCCAGTAAATACCAAAGTATAAACAATCTCGGATAAAAATGAGATTGTGATATTTTCCCTTACCTTAGGTCCGACTTGATTTGTACGTGTCCAAACCTCCTGTATAATGATTTAAATCATGTTATTGACTTATTCCAGAATCATATTCATTGTTATTATATCATATATGGTCCACTTATGACTTTATATTACTCGTTCTTTTGTAAATTCATGTTAAAGTAGCGTTTTGGGTAAAATCGTCTCATTTGTCGTTCTTTTTTTAACTTGTAATTATTAATATGATTACTTGGATCATGATTACTTATATCCATAATGTAAAAAATGATTTATATATAATATATATTCAGAATATACATATATATAATAAATCATTAAATGGAAAGAAATACACCGTTCATGGAGACGGTAGTCCGTACGTACGCATGAACGCTGTTTTCGTTTCCTTATTGAATTGAATGGAATTAAGTAGATGACATAAATATAAATATACCCAAATAAAGTATCATTATTATTTCATATATTTCATTAGTACTTATTATATATATTTTATAATCATTCATGAATGGTTAATCATTGAGAATGAATCTCATCGCGTCGTGGAGACGGTAGTCCGTACGTACGCACGAGTGATGATATCGTTCCCATGGTCGTGGAATTGTGTTGAAGTGTATGTATACTATTTCAGTATCAATATAACTTTATAATAATCATATATAGTTACTCATTACAACTTTATACCCATCCAATTAAGGTGGTGGCGGAAAATAGATTACACCACGGCGTGGAGACGGTATTCCGTACGTACGCACGCGCGGTGATTTCCTTTTTCCGTAGGATGGATAGAAGGTTAATTAGAGTTGTTTCATATTTATAATAACATATCAGTATATAAGAAATAATGATGTTATTACTTTATCATGAAACAACTAAAGAAGAAGAAGTTGAAGAAGAAAGAAATTGAAAAAGATCGGTAATGGATATTACCTCTTTTTGACGCGCCTTTTCTTAACCTCTACTTAAAGAACTAAGGATGGTCTTTGAAGAAGACCAGGACCTCTAGGATGATACTAGGGAAGTGGAGAAGAGATTTTGGTAGGGGTTGGACGAGCTTTAAGGCTCAAAGTTGTGTGAGGAAGAGAGGGAGGAGGTTCCCTTTTATAAGGGAGGAGAGGGGCACCTTTGGAATAACTAAAAATATTATTTTATTATAAAGTCAAGTTCGGTTTTAAATAGCTCCAAATTGATTTATTTAGAGGCTAAGGTGGGTATGGGTTTAAATCCTCTCATCCAATAGGATTTAGACAAGTTTAGGTTATTATTTTAACCTTATCAATTAGATTTAACTCTAAGTTAAATAATTTAACTTTTACCGTGTCTTTTTGTTTTCTTACACTATATGGTTAATAAACATACCATAACAAGCCAAACGAACCCCAAGTTGTTTATTATTAATATATATATATCCTTATCTAATTCATTTGGCCGAACCTTAGATTTTTAGGAATTAAATAACAATTAATAATATAATATTTGTTTTAAAAACTAATTTATGTCAATTTTGACACTATTTGGTACATGATTTTTATGAAATTTCTAACAGAATGATAAGTTCAAACCAAGTTACATAAATCATCAATAACATGTCATATTAACCTATAAAATTAGTGTTAGTCATAAAAAGTCTCAAATTACTTTTATTTGGGCATTTATAACATCAATTATGTTAATATTTTCTTAAAAAGGTAATTACTCCATCATCGTTGTGTCATAAATAAATTAAATTATTTAAAGTATAAAAATTAAAAATAAAATACCATTATGTAGGAAATCTTTTTATCTTTCTAATGAATATTTATAGTCTAAATTATATTATGTATAACCCTATATTAAAATTGTTTTAGTAAATAAACTTTGATTTTAACTCTTTTAACTCTTCTTTGAATTAAATAATAATAAATGTCCTAATCTAATCCAAGTGGGCCTAAATGATAATATTTTACACTTAAAGTTGTTTTTGGTCGAGATACACTTGTCCAATAGGATTAGGACATGTGTTAGGGTAATAATAATATCATTTTTACCCTTAATTACCCTATTTACTTTTAACCGTGGTAAATAAAAGTAAAAAGTTACTATTCACCAAAAATTATTTTCATCTCATTGAACCAAATTTTACTTACTGACATCAACCGTGCCTCTCGGATTTTTTAAAATTCCATTCACAGAAGCGGTAAAATTAAGATTTATGAAAAAATTAATTTTTTAACTACCACTTAGTAGTTTCACTATTCATCAAAAATTGAAGTTTTTCAGAAAAATGCCAAAATTTCACCCTAAGCTATAATTGATATTCCAAGTTCAAAAATGATTTCTATTTTACAAAATTCCCAATATATAAGTTTCATTAATTAATTTTATGATTAATTTCCGCTGTCACAACAAATAGCGTGTTTTTAAGAGATAATAACTATCAAAAGATTAACATTTGTTTATGTCTGGTGTAAATGTGAAATTACATCCAATGACCAACATTGTATTGAATTGTAAAAATATATCCTAGATATACTTTAAAACCACTCAAATTAATAATTGATCACTATTAATTATTTCTATTAAAAAAGTTGTTTTTAATTAAAATTTAGTAATTTTCACTATTCATCAGAAAATGAAAGTTATCTGAAAAGTACCAAAATTTTACCCTAAGCTAATTTCGATATTACGAATCCAAAAATGAATTCCATTTTGAAAAATAAAATTTACAAAATTTCAAAAAGTAGTTATTACTATTCATAACGGCTAGTTTTAATAATATTTTAATAGCATATCGTTGTTTAGCGAAACTTGGTGTTGCGTACAACACACGCTATCGTGGAAGGTCGCGATTGCATGTAATTCAAGCCAGGTCAGAGATGTGTGTTGTGAAAGCTCCTTTTGGTGTAGCGTATAACACAAGACATTAATGAAATTAAAAAGAATATTTTTCATAAAATCTCGGGGTGTTACACAGTAGGTGACACATGTTGGATTACTGCCTTACACATGTTCTAACATCAGATACCCTCAAGTTCTGAGGCGAACCTGACTCACATGCGGCTGAGTACTGGCTTGAGGAGGTGGCTGAAAGTTTTCTTGAGCTTATACAGCTTCGGCAGGACGACGAGTCGATGGCTGAGTATTCATCGAGGCGTACCGATCGTTCTTAGTACTTGATGACTACGATATGATCAATGCTTTAGAGCTAGGACCTCAGAGCGAGGTGTGTTTAAAGGATATCCGAGTAAGAACTCTTTTCTCTATGCATTATTATTTATGTTAGGGTGCTATAAAGAACCTTTGTGGTTGAATGTTCTTTGGCTGATCGGTTTTAGCCAGTGAATGTTTGCAGTGGGAAGATGCGAACTGGTTCCAGTCTCTGAGACTTGGGCGTGCGAATGTTTCAAAAATAGGAAATGTTAAGGACGGATAAATCTACAGAGTAGCAGACGTGGAGGGAAGGGGAAGAGAGTAGATGCACGCGGCCAAGGAGTGTGACCCAATGGCTCTAAGAATGATTCGAGGGACAGTCTGTGTCCACTACTAGCTGTCGTAGTAATAGACGTTGATACGAATCATTCCTTCCTTCCACGAATCTTGTCTCATACCTAGAGTTTCCGGTTAAAACCGTAGACTTGACCCTCACGTCTGGAGATACCTTTGGGAGGAGACTCGATAGTCACACATACGCTGACGGTGTGATCTGACCCTTGAGGCGAGAGTCTCAGTTGGGACCTCTTGGTGGCAGCGTCGAGGCCTTACGTCGTTAGTTTGAGTATGGATTGGGAAATCACTGCTCATACTCAAATTGACGGTATTAGGCAAACGATGGGATGAGTTTTTCTTGGTCGGTGAAAAGGAAACCCCAGGCAGCATAAAAACCTCCAGGAGATCACATGGGAGCGGAAGGCGTAGATGCGTGCTCAGTACCACTTTTTGTTTCCCCTAGTATGTGTTGAAGCTTTACGGGGATGTAAAGCCCTGAGGTGGGAGTAATGTAGAGACCCAGAAATTTTAAGGAAATTTTTTTCTTAATTTCTTTGGAATTTTGCGAGTGCGCGGTTTCAGACGGCACCTGATTTTGAGGCCCGGAGTGCCCGGAATGATCCGTCGAAGTTTTGTTAAACTTAAAATTAATGCTCGTAAACAGTTTTCCTAAAAAGGTGAAATAACTCTTGAACGGTTGCTCAGATCAGAAATCTGAGTGCACCGTTGCGCTCACGATGGCGGGCTTACCCAAGGTGCGACTCAAGTTTAGTCGGTGCGGCCCTCCTGTGAGAAATTCCAAAAATGGAATAACCGTAAATAAAATAATTAAATAGATTATTTTATTTTTAGAATGCTTATAACTCACAAACGGTAACTCGGATTAAAAATCCGAGACCACCGCTGGACTCGTG
This sequence comes from Viscum album, assembly GCA_963277665.1. Lineage (NCBI taxonomy): Eukaryota > Viridiplantae > Streptophyta > Magnoliopsida > Santalales > Viscaceae > Viscum > Viscum album. The sequence goes on from OY728160.1 coordinate 1,381,191,541, forward strand.
AGGTTTTGCATTATTTAAGCAAACACTAACTTTGGTCGGCGCGGGCCACCAGAAAAAGTTAGTTTTTGGCCGCAAATAAAATAATTAAGTGACAATTATTTTATTGTAAAATTCATAACTTCTAAACGGTAACTCGGATTGAAAATCCGAGAGTATCGATGGGTTCGTTATGGCGTTTTTTACTTAGGCAGAGCCTAACCTCGACCGGCGCGGGTCAAGGGTGACTGATAATAATTTTCCGAACTTTTTTTCGGGTACGTTCAGTAAACGTACGTGCGGGTTTTTTTCTATCTTTTGAACCGGTTCTCGGAATTGAAATCTGAGGGTACCGATGAACTCGCAGCACCGGTAATTGCTTAAGGAAACCTTTACCGTAGTTGTGTTTTGAGCGGTTTGAGGTTAAATATTTGGGAATGAGATTGAATCAAATAAAATTTGATGTGTACAAATTTTATTCAAGGTAAGTGGTTATTTTCAACAAAGGGAAAGTTATAGGTGGGGCCCATACCCACCTAACCTCCCATGGGAGAGTTTAGTGTGGTGGGGCCCACACGAGACCCTAACTCCTCACCTCCCTATAGCTCACCCTTGTTAAATGCTTCGAAACTCCACTTTATCTTTTATTGAAGTGGAGCCTCTCCACCTCCCAAGCTTAAGCCAACTAAGATAATAAATAACCTTATTAATTATATTTGTCACACCTCTTTGACTTCTTTTTAAATGCTTGGAATCTTTTAAAAGAAGGGCACTTAATGAAATATGGGGTGGGCAATTGTTGTGTGGAGGATTGGAGAGCTCTAGAGTTTTTTTTTTTGAAGAGTACCAACTCACCGATGAAGAACGATCATTCCTTCATGACGAAGAACACTTCCCAGTTCTCCATCAAAGGAGGAGACACCGCTGTGGGGAATCTGCAACAACGACAACTCTTCCTCCAATGTCAACAGAATCGGCACCGATCTTCCACGACGTCCGATCATCGCAACGCCTGCCTCTTTCTACAGCTCGATGACGTGCGACGTCTTTGCGAGGTAGGGGGTTTTTGTATAATGTGTATATGTGAATTATACCCTCGTGCATGCGTATTTTAATTGTAGGGTGTTTGTATAATTTATCTTGAATAATTTAAACTTTTGTCGTTGATGAGTTATGTATTGAGCTTCTAATGTGGAGGGCACGGGCATACGAACAAGCTCAGACCCTCTGCTGGTTGTTCTTTTGTGTGCGGGATGACGGGCGACGAAGAAACGGGCCGCAACGGCAATTTGAAGTCGTCGCTGTAAAGAGCAGGTCCCGGGAGAGACGCGGGCGCAGACGGTAGGCGAATCGGACCACCGAAGCGCGTTCGGTGGTCCGTGAAAAGTGCTGCCGACGTTCCATGTCGGGATGATGGATGTCCGAAGGCGACATATTTCTAGCGGAGGAAGCAGCCCCGGGGTTTGGAGGAGATGAAAGCGTGATAGTTTGGGAATGGAGAATGAAAATTGGAGAGAGAAGGAGATAAAGAGAAATGAATTTAAAGAAGACATAAGAAATAAATAGGAATTGATGGGGCGTGAAGGCATGGAGTAAAGGGAGGCGCAACTTTTGGGTGGTGCGTGGATTTGAGGGTGTGGGATTTAAGGAATTAAATCAAAATAAAAATAATAATAATATAATAATGTTATTATTATTTTTGTTGGGAAACTGTATTTTGACGGTATCTTCCTCGTGCGACCTCGGTTTCACGAACCGTCAGCGGTAGTGTGACCCTGACTCCAAGACGGAATTTATGAGTCCAATATTGGATGTCTTTTTTGGGTTTTTGGATCGGGTACCCGAAGCGCTCGGAAAATAATAGATTTAATATTATTATTGAATCTTTGACCTGCTATAACTCATGCGTGCGACGTCCGATTGGCTTGCCGTCAGCGGCGAAGTGACCCTGTCTTTAAGACAGTCGATTCAAGTCTAATGTTGAATACTAAATTCTGGTTCGTGGCTCGGGCCCACGAAACACCGAATAATAATATTATTATTATTATTACGGGATATTGTATCGGACATATCTCTTTCATACGATGTCGGAATGTCGAACTGTCTACGAGGTTGTGACCCTGGAATTAAGACAGACGTTTCAAAACCAATTTTGGATTTTTAAGTCGAGGTCAAGGCGCGGGCCCCACGAGGCCCGGTTCGCGCGTGTTGCGGTGAAATGTAACTTTTTCACCGGCTATCCATTTTGGAACAATGGGTAGTCCATCTCGTGTGTTTTTCTGTATGGATCGCAATGGTGTGATCGGTTTGGTTAACCGGTGTCAGTTGAAGTATGGTCGGGTTGGTTCGAACCCGAAACCAACCGGGCCCTCGGAGCAGAAACACTTATATCTTGAGCTCCGGACGTCCGATTGACGTGCCGTCGACTTTTTTGGATTCCTATTGATGAGACAGAACTTTTGGAATACTTCGCATGAGATTTGGACGCAGTTGGAGTATGGCCGGGTTGGATTGTACCCGAAATCCAACCAGGCCCCTAGAACGGAAAAGCTGATAACTTTCAGACCGGACGTCTGTTTGACGAACCACCAGCGGCGTTGGTGATCACGTTGAGAAACGGTCCCTATGGGAATACCCTATGAGATTTTGGGGTACATTTGAGATACGGTCGGGTTGGTTTGCACACGAAACCAACCGGGCCCCTAGGACGAAAAGGCTAGTAACTCACAGACCGGGCGTCTGATTGACGCGTCATCTGTTGCGTTGAGACCCCTATGAAGAGGCGGTCTTTTGAGATACTTCTTCGTGGGACTTTGAGATACTTGGAGTATTGACCTGTAGCTCGTGGATAGGACCCTCCCGGAGATGAGCGTGCGGAGTACGGAGACCGTGTAGCCGACTGAGACCTGACGACTGCTTGACCGACTCGACTTGGAGTGTGTCGACTAGCCTAGTGGACGGAGCACTACTTTGTGAGATGCATACCCATGGCAGACGGAGCACTACCTGTGTGATAGTGCAGACCTGCGGTACTCGTCCGGATAGTACCTCAGCAGGCTACTAGGGGGTGTGCACTACTGTGTTTGGGTGACATACCTCGGCGGGAAGCACTACTGTGTTTGGGTGGCTGACCCGCGGTACTCGACAGGAGGAGTACCTCAGCATTATTAGGTTAGTGAGCAGTACCTCGGAGTCGTGACAGGACCACTGTACACTCCAGAGACGGAGCTCTTCAGCAGTTATGGTTTCGATAATGAAAATCCTGGTTTGAGCTGAGTCTATGACCTTTGTGTTTACCTCATGATTGAGTTGGGTTACTTGATAACTAAGGTATATGTATGGGCATATACCTGGGTAGTGGTTATCCATTGATTCATAATCTTTGTGTTTCCTCATGATTGAGATGGGTTACTTGATAACTTGGGTATATGTATGGGCATATACCTAGGTAGAGGTTATCTGTTGAGATCTTCTTTGTTGTTATCTTTGTTGGATTTAGTGAGACCTTGAGGGTCTTGGGGTCCCTACTGAGTATCAATATACTCACCCCTGCACGGGCTATGTCTGCACCTCATTGTGTTGGTTGCAGACGACGGGCAGCGCAGACAGAGGCCGAGTGTTCGAGGACGAGACAGTATCTGGTGTTGGACTTCACGAAGAGACGACACTCGGAGGAGGTTGATGGGCGAGATCGTTGTGGAGGCTATCTGTACCTACCCTTCAGGTAGGATCCTTGGTGAACGATCCAGGAGCTGCTTGTCACCTTTCGGCTGTTTTGTCTTTTTCCTTGTACTTTACAGTTGGGCTTGTATTTTCGGCCCCTTTACTTTCAGCACACCTTGTTTCAGTTTTACCTAGTGTTTTTCTTCCGCTTGTACTCTATGGTGTTTTGTTTACTTTTATAAAGGAAATGCCTTCCCAGTTATCTGTATTTACGCCTTTGGTGCTAGTCGCCAGCCCCTGGCCTATGGAAGGCGTGATTGGGGTAGTCACGGCACGGGCCCCGAGGATGGGTCGTGACAATACATGCTGAAACTCGGGACCTGGAACAGATAAGCTGCTCAAAGGTCACCCTCCAAAGTAGCTTCCCAGAACTTCCCCAAGTCTAGGAAATTCTCAGAAAGAATTAAACAGAGGAATAGACCTTCATGATACATTCCCATATTCCTATACTCTACAAATTGTGCATTTTCCATATAGTGATAAACATAATTTTCTCCTTGACAGTACCAGAGGACATTTGTGCTGATAAACACTTGATAGAGGAGTTTTCAATATAAACATAAATTTGAGAAGGGATGGTATAATTATGAACATGAATTGACTACTATGTTCTCTAGTAATTCGGTATAGAGAGTCAAAAGGTTTGTTGGTCAACCTTCGCCTACCATATGAAAATTTTAAGAAAGGATTCTACTAAGAAACACATACTAAAAAATTTATTATGTTCTATTTTTTGAGAATTGTCTAAACCAATCCTCTAATACCAACTGTAATGCCCTGACCCTAGAAGCCCGAAGCTGGTGCATTAAACATGGTGTTTAATTCTTTATAAAATTAAATGCTGATAAATTATACATCACGTTCCATACAAAGGATCTTTGCAGTTTAGGTTCTAGAAAACTAGATTAAAATGTTACATTTCCTTAAAACTAAAAGATATTAACTCCACAATGAAGCCACGATCTAGTACAATTCATATCTACTAAACCTTTAAAAAAATTGAAAATATAGGGTGATTATTTAAAAATCTCAGTAATGGGTTTTAAAACAAATTAATGAAATTCCTTTTCAAAACATCCCTTTAAAAAAATTAAAATCATTTTATTAAATGGTAAACAACATTTACAGAAGCACGTTGTCAACATTTTTCAAAGGTTAATTGAAAACATTTATAATGAAAACTCATACACAAGAATTTATACAATTAATAGAATTCTATGGATAAAAACAGATATCATATTATGCATACATATATTAAAAATGAATAGAATTCTGCATAATCCACAAATTAAACAGACTAATTTTAGGGTGACATGCTAGGATGTTGATAACATTAATCACATTAGATAAAACTTTATTAGAATTATAAAAGTAAAAATTTCATGTTTCTCTTAACACCTAAAATTAAATTCATGAAATGGTAGATGTAATTATCAACTTCTGTATCAAAATCCTTATATTATCATCTTTCTAAGTACATACTTCATTATGCCTTAATTATTTATTACCATTATAAAATATTCTTAACCAAGGGATATTCCACTAGTCAAAATGATCCCATGGTTAGTTAAATATTAATCACATATTGAGAAAATTCATAATACCATACAATCATAACATTCTTCTGAGGCCTCGTTCTAAGACCATACATAAACATTTTTTCAAGGCCTAGTTCCATGACCTAATTTTTCTCATGAGACCTACCGATGCATTGAGAGGATATAGCAGGCCTAACCCGTCACATAATACATCCAATGAATTCCTCATGTGTCTAATTTTATTTAAATCAAAGTGTCTCATACCACATTGATTTATCATTTTATGTCTTTTATTTGAAGTGTCCCATACCACTTAAAATAATTAATTCATCAATTTTATTTTAAGTGTCCCATACCACTTAAAATAAATGAATTCTTAATCATTAAATTATCATAAGTGATATATTAATAATAGATTGATTAGGTTTCAAATATAAAATAATATTACTTACAACCCTTGTTCCATGGAAATAAGTAGTCAATGCATTAAAATACATGTTTTGAATTCAAGATAGATATCAGTCATGTTTAATCCAAGAAAGGATAAATAGAAGTGTCAAATAGGTAAATCATAACCTAATAGTGTTTATTTTGGTTGTTCCATCTTCAGTTAAAACATAACACATACTAATTTATTACATTCATTATGATACATAAATAAATAAGCACACTCTACTAAAGGCGTATGTGAATGTATATGCATATAAGTAAACAAGAGATACTACTATAAATAAATAAAGATTTATGTAAATTTAATTTTTTTTACAAGGTGATGACTTATTTTAGAATTTTTAGGCACACAATAACAAACCATGGTTTTTTTATTGTTTGCCGATATAAAATTGTACTATGTATTGTATAAAATCATCACCCAGTTAGTACCATCCAAAACTTATTAAATAAATTAAGACAAGAATATGTGATGTTTTTGTTCTTTTATATATATATTGGGGGGTTTGAAAATTACATAAAACCATATATACACAAAGTGCATACATGGGATTTGCACAACCAAAAACAAGTCTTAACAAATCGTTATAAATATTATAAAATTCTAGAAAATAATTAAATCACTAAAACCAGTGATATGAAAACCTAATTAAAATTATAATTAATATTGTATGTGTATATACATACAACCTTTTATATATACATATATGTTTTTATGATCCAATTAAACAAAATAGGATTCTTACATGAATTACATGCATTTATGAACATCATTTAAAAATATATGTTCATCATTCAAAAATCATAAAATTAGCTTAGATTTTTTAAAACATAAACATATATATTAATGTATATAGTTATATAGGTATATAAGAGTTAATCAAATCAAAACCCAAACTAAAAATAAACCCTTTACAAATGTTATACGCATCATTTACATAATTTACATTTTTTAAAACATTATTTTGAAATCCAAAAGATATTTAGGATTAGAAATTATATAAAACTATATATATATATATATATCTGTAAAAACAAAAAAGTTTATCAAAAGGTTTTCACAATGAAATCGAAGAAAAAATAATCCCCTTACAATTACCATATGTTTTAAAAAATTCAGTTAAACATTGATAATCAATACCTATAAGGCCTAAAACCAGTTATGATGGAAAATTATATAAAGATATATGAATATATATATATATATATATCAGAATATACACAGGGTGTATATATCGATTTGCACAAGGAAGACAAAGCATAAAAATCCCTTACTTTTTCTCAAATGCTGAGTGGATTTGAGCATAGGTTGGAGAGAATTTGAGAGAAAGAAAACTCGTAGGTTTCATGGGTGTAAAAAAAGTTTATATAAACTATGTATATAAAATATATGGATATAATTTTATATACCTCAGTTCAATCATAAGAGAATAAAAAAATAAACTTAATAAAAATGGCGTCTAACTATTTGGAAAGAAAAAAACCATGTGTAATCCCATATCTTGAATGGATCTAATATATATATATATAATATGGAAAGTTGTAGGGAAATGGTTCGAGTATGTAATAAAGTAACCCACCTTGAAGACTCGGGGAAAAGAGAATGGATACAACTGGTGTGGAGAGGGACAGGAGGACTCATGGGTCGAAGAGTAGTAGTGGATAGGAAAGATGGCGACTGGTACAGGCGCGACATGGGGAAGAAGAAGAAGACAGGGTAGTGGAAAAGAAATTGACGGTCATGATCAATCCAAGATTGATTGGACGGTTGGTAAGGTTTCTGCGGTTTTAAAAATGAGTGCACTATGGAGATTACATCGTAGAACGATCATAAGGTTACGATCATACCGCGGTTTTTAAAATAGATGGGCGTCCAAGATTAGATGATTCCTGATCAAACGGCTAGGGAAAACACGGAGGAAGAGTCATGGCGTTAGGATTCAAACCCGCGACCAAAACGTGTAGTCCATTTCTCATGCGGTGAGATAGAACAGTCAATATTTGATCCTACTTTTAAAAACCTTTCCCACATCAAAAAGAGGAAAAACAAAGACCGATATATAAGCCTTGATGATCTGGGACATCAGCCATGAACTCCATCTACCCCTCACTGGTACTTCCCTATACTAGTTCTCCTCTTCGGGCGCACTCTACGCCCAACCTCTTCCATCATGCCGCCTCGAACAGTGGCGCTACTCCAATCTCTCACGCTCTTGTGGGTTGCGCATACTTAGGCATGCGAGCTGCCCCTCTGGCTGGCTCACGCTGGCGGGCTGGCTGGAGAGGCTTGGCTGCCCATAGTGGGATGCCTATGGCCTTGAGGACTTGGCCTTCATGGCTGTCCTCGGCCAGGGCTCTCACAATATTTTTTTTATCAAAAGAAATTATTAACATAAAAAACAGAATATTATAAAAGTAATTAGTAATAATTATTCATATTAATTAAATAGTATATTATTTTCTTTAACACCAAAACCAAGTATTCATATTAATTTCCTTATTTATAAAATCATTCTTCCCATATTAAGATTAATTATTTCTTATGTTTTTATGCATTTTGAGTTTTAAAAAATTAAGTTCCAAAATATAATTTCATTAAACATGTCCTTGCAGTCATGGTTATTATAATTTAAAAATCCAAATATGTAATTTTTTTATCAAAACAATGTGTATAATTTTATAGAAGTAAACAATATATACTTGTATTAAAACACGAAAGTCAGGATTTCAAATTCATTTTGAGCTTCAAAATATCTTAAGTTCAAAATACAACATCATTGTTAAAACATCTTAAAATAAAGTATACCCTTAATTAAAATGATATTATTATTTAAAAAAGGATAGAACTTTAAAATATTAAAAAATATTTGAAACATTTTAAAACATGTGTAATATATATATTTCTTCATAAAATAGTTGGTTACGTTTCATCTTGATCAAAATGCTAAATAAGTATACACTTTTAATTCATAGATAGGTATTCTTTCAAAACTTCATGTTTACTTGAAAACATATATATGTTAACTAAAATATTACTTTAAAACATTTAGAACCCTTAAGTTCTTGAAATAATTAAGGTACTTAAAATATTTAGTATACCTATAATACTTTTATATTTAGTATTCTTAAAATAATCAAGATACTTAATATACCCAATTGTTAAAAACATTTATGACTATTAAAAACACTAATGGTCACCTAAGGACCATAACGACTATTAAAGGTCACAAGGCCTTATAAATAGGCGTTTAAGGTATTACAAACTCAAAAACAAATCGGTGAAGTTGGTTCCCTACATCACTTTAATGCTCACTTCGATCGCCATAGCTCTGGCCATAATGTTTTTCATTGTGGCCATCCCGAAAGATGTGCACTACCTACTTGGTAAGGTTATAGTCTTTGGTTGTCTCCAGGTAATTTTGATAGGTATCCTAGTAGTCATTCTAGGATAGTAAGGTTCTTTTATACTTGAGAAATTGTAAGTTTTTTATCATTCTTATAGAATAAAACAAGCCTTTTATTTTTATTTTTCATGTATTTCACTTTGGATGCACCATTTCTAGACAGAACCAAAATAATAATACTTATAATTATCAAAAAAGTTATTATTACAACTTAAATATGTTCGGGGTATTAAATTTATTCTTTAAACAAAATCCCATAGTATTCTATTTACCTTGATCATATAGGGTACCCAAAATAGTGAACGTATTCTAAAATAACATTAATCACTTAATATTAAAATCATTTTCTTATCCCATAGTTATATATTCAATAAAACTTATATTCCAAAAATAAAAATAAAATTTATCCATCAGAGAGTTTAAATAAGAAAAAAATCATACTAACTGAGAAATCATGTAGGTCGGTGGTAGGTGATACACCCTTCAGTTATGGGTTTAATTCCCATGGTCTTTCAAGATGCAACAATTTGTCACATGGACTATCAGTTGTGGTTTTTATAAAATTATATAATTCTTATAAAATTCCCAAAAATTATGATAAAATCCTCAAAAAAACCTTAATATTTTTTAACCTCTAACATTATATCATATCTTTCATTCTGAATCCCAAAATGTAATAACTCATAATTACCTCAAAAATGAAAGTATCCAAAAATACTATTAATCACCTAGATATTTCATAATGTAAATCCTAAAATGGGGTTTCTAAAACACTGATATTATGATCAACCAGAATATTATAAACCCATGATGATATCCATAACTCTTAAGAAGATATCCTAATCTCCAAAATTGTTTAAACCCTCCTCTGATACCAAATGTAAGGACCCGACCTTAAAACATCACATAATCTTGAGTTTTATATTAAGAATTGATTTTATCACATTTGAAGATATTTTAGATTTAATATTTTATAGAATTGGGACATAACTCATACATATAAAAACCATATAATAAAAATTGAGAGTTTTCAATCAGTGTCAATGTTTTTCATCAGATAAAACTTTTGAAACAAAACATTCTTTTTCCATGAAAAATCTTCACTATTTTCAACTTGACATATTCCTTTCTAATACCCATAATTAAAACCTATCAAAAAACATTTTAAAACTTTGTATGAGCACAAAAATCTTAGTAAGGGACATAAAATAAAGAAAACAATTAGTATAGTGAAAAACCCAAAAAAACATTTCCTTAGAAAAATACCCCAAAATATGAATCATTTCCTTATTCAAAAATATCATTATCTTACAGTTTCAAAATCAAAAAATTTAACTTTAAACTTATTATCAAACATATAAAAGTCATGTAGGTTCCTTGGAACATAATCATCATAAAACCTTTACAAAATTCTTAAAAATGTAATAACCATATGGTTTAATTCCATATTTAGAGTACCCAATGTATTGGAGATCTATCATGGGGATCACCCTTATTATAATCTATATCATGATCACCCATTTCTTCATGAGCTATAATGGGGCTAAACCCTTTGTATAAGCTATATCGGGATCACCTATGACCTATAATAGGGCTCAACACTTAATATAAGCTATAACAGGATCACCCTCTGCTATCTTGGAACACCAATTGTAAATAATTTCCAATTACCAAATCATGAATAAAATCCTTTAAAACTCTTTTAAACCTATGTGTAAAACACTTTTTGATATCAAAATACCCTTTACTTTTAAAAAAAACTTTTAAAATATAAAAAACATGTATATAATAATTAAACCATTTTCTTTGAAAATAATTATGAAATCATATAAAGAAATAATTAAAGCATTAAATAATCATCAAAATTAATAAATTTCATTCATTTTATATAGGTAAAAAACATTCTTTTTGACTTTTGTAAAAAAAACTTTAAAAAAAGATTTTCCAAAATAAATTAATTTACATAAAACAATAAAAAATCCCTTTTTGAAAACATTTGAGAGAAAATATAAAATTCCATTTTTAAAACATTAAATTAAATATAAATATTTTATTAAAAATCATTTTAAAAACATGGACATGAAATATAAATATTTAAAACATTTAAAACAATGTTTTAGTTAAAGTGTCTCTTACCTTGAGTCTAATTCATCACGTATGTTATTTATCTTACTAAGTAATAAACTTAAGTTAATTATTTACTTGATTTAGAACCTTTGTAATTTTTATTATTCCTTTTATATCACTTATTTCCATTTTATAACAATTACTTAATTATTTATGTTCATGTCTGATGCTTTGATGATATTTGGTACTTGAGTCCGAAATGACTTTGATATAATGCCTCTAGTCCAAGTGATCCTTATTATATAATCTCTAGAATAATATTAATGATATAATAATAAGTTTTATACATAAATTATAATTTTAAATGCTTCCATTAATTATGGTAATGAAAAATGAACTATGTTACAATCATAGATACGGTATGTCGTACCTACGCATGACTAACATTTTCATTTTTTAATGATCATTATGGAAAAAAGGTAAGTATAATTTTATATTCACATAATGATAATAATATAATTAATATCAAATTAATAATTTAAATATATATATATATATCATCCATGTGATGTGGGGATAAAAATCGAATCACATCGCTTCAGGGAGGTGATAATTCACACAAACGCACGAACGACGTTATCTTTTTTCTATACATGGAAAGATAAGAATTTAAATGATATATTATATTTTAATAATGATTAATATTTCATTAATATCATATATAAATATTAATTCCATCAATATAATTATTATTGAGAGACAATTATGGAAACGAATTATATTGGTTCGTGAGGCGGTAGTCCGTCGTACACACGAACGATAAATTCTTTTCTCATTTTATGGAAGTGGAGATGGATATAGGTTATTCCACTGACATAATAACATCTAATTATATTAAGGATTCATTATTTATTATTTTATCATGGTTTAATAAGGATTTAGGTATGTGTAAGAATAAACAAAACATAAAAGATCGATTAAAAATGATATCTCTTCATTGGAAAAACTCCTTTGCTTAACGCCTTAATACCACTAAGTTTTGTGTTATTACTACAATATGGCCTTAGGAATGAGGGTATGGTTTCTAGGAATATATTTTTTCAGATGTTGGCATAAAAAATGGTTTTTAAGTTTCAGGGATTGAGAAGAAGAGGTTCCCTTTTATAAGAGGGTCACTTTAGAAATTTCTCAAAATATTAAAATATAAAAAGGCTATTTGATATCCAAAGACATCCAAAATTCCTATTAATGAATAAGAGATTAAATTATATTCCAAATATTATACTCTTTTTTCTTATTTAATATTTTTTGGATTTATAACTAATTTAATAAAATATTATTTTCATATAATATCATTATTATCAAACTTAATACTATTCATTACCATAACTTTAAAAACATAAAAAAAGATTATAATTTGAAAAAAAATTATTATATTTATATATGTCATAGTTATCTAGATAAATCATGTATCTTCTTTAAAATATCAAATTATATTTATTTTAATATTTTTAATATCATTTATTTTATTTTTTTGATTAATTTAAGAATTACGGCATCATAATTGTGTAGGCCTTTAAGGTAATTATTTACTCCCTAAAAAATAAATATAAATTATAATGATGTATATAAATATTTTATATTTCAAATTAATATTTATGTTCTAACAAATATTCTAGACGGCCAAATATAAAAAAATTTATTCTTATTAAAATAATAGTGTGACATGTTTGAATTTTCTTAAAAATAAAATATTATAATTGGCTTAAAGTCATCCAAGTGGCTCCAAGAGGTTATAAATTAGGCACAAGGATGGTGTCGGTAAAAACTAAATCATAAAATAATATTAGTCAAAGTGTTAGGGAAATTTTATAATCCTTATCATAATTATTTTTACTTCTAATTACTCGATTTACCCATAATTGTGGTAAAAAAATTTCCAAGTTAACTATTCATATTTTCCAAAAATAAAAGAGACCTATTTAATAAATTTGGAAATTATAATTCTAAATATGGAATACATTTTTCAAAATTCAAAACACATAAGTGGAATAATTTTATTTAAAAATAAAACTATCAAAATGCAATAAAAAACAGTTTTTTCGAGAAAAAAATACCCATTTAAATATAAAATGTTTTTTATACTAAATTTAAGTACAAAATACATTTCGAAAACCATAATTGGATTATTTTCAATTAAAAGTAACTAATTAAATTTTAAATATAATCGAAAATGTTACTTTACCATGTAAATAAAATTCATTATTCAAAATAAAACCAATATTTTTCACTATTCATTGAAAAATTAATATTTTCAGAAAATTATAAGAAATTAATCCTAAGATAATTTTGAAACTATTAAACCAAAAATGAAATTAATTTTTTAAAATAAATTTTATAAAACATCTATAAATTATTTATAATATCCATTCATGAAAAAAAAGAAAACCCTTTTTTGAGGAAAACGTATTTATGAAGATTAAAATTATATTATTATTTTATTATTTTATAATAATTTACCAATACATTAATATTGAATTGGAACATTATATTTATTTTATAAATCACTTATTTCTATTCATACCCTCTAATTTAAAAGATATCTTATAACAGTTACATTTAAATAATAATATTTAGTTTCCTATTTAAGCTCAATGTGGCATATCCTATATGATTTTGAACATAGGGTTTCCTTTTAAAAAATTAGAATGTTACAATCATAGTAACTCCTTTGGTAATATTTTTCCTCAAATCAAAGATACAATAGCAGAATAAGATAATATAGAATAGAAAATAAATAAAAATCATGCCAAACAGTTCATAACCAACTATCATGATCCATCCCATTTTCATGTACAAGATCAACCTCCATTAACAAAGCGATTCATGTAGGAAGGAAAAATAAGGAACCAAACCAACCAAAAACAAAAACTACTATAAACCATTCAACTTGATCTGAGCATTAAATTGACTCCATGAAACCTCCAGTTTCTTACCAATTCCCAACTAACCCCATATTTTCCACAACAAACAATAATGATCCAACTGAGAACCTAGAACCTGAAATTTTTTAGGTGTGAGATATAAAGTAAATTAGGTCACCACAACCTGCTAAAACTATGTAACTCATTTCATAAGTTAATTCACTAATTCTAGACTGAAAATAAATCTATAAATTATTCTTTATATATATACAATGCTTGGAAATTGAAGCAGTTCCATAATCCACTTTCAAAACATTTTCCCTTTGTTTCCCAAAACTAAAAGCATGCATTTTGAATACAAATTAATCATCCCAATCCATTTCAGAACTACACACATCGTTATAATTTCAAAAAAAATAACTTATAGTTGATTTATATAAATTAAAATGGGTACTTTAAAACATTTTATATTATGAATCCATCTTTAAAACCAAAATCCCATTTCAAAATTCATCATAATAACTCATACGAGAGTCTTTTATTTCATAATGGTTTTCCAGAAATCTTTGAAAACTCATTTTCAAAGGAGAAACCCCCCACTCACATGGGTTTAGCATAAAAAATAGAAACCAAATATGTATCACAAGGCATAGAAAATATACAACACAAGCATCGAAGGATCCATATCAAATAAAACATTGGAAATGATATAATCAAGCACTAGATAAAATTCTTATTAGTCAATAACTCATCAAGAAAATGAATGTATCTTTTTTCTACCTAAAGTCACTTATGTTCAAAGCAGCTAACTGTATCTAGGTCAACCACCTGACCTAGCTATCGAAATATGCTAATTCTATACCATCTTCCAATTAGTCCACACAAGAATCATTGTATTGAAAAACCCCACATAACCATCCTATCATGATTGATTGGAAACTAGCATCATTTGAATCAATTAGAGGAACAAGCTAGATCTTAAATTTATTTATTGATATCCCATGACCAGTAAATGAAGTGTTTTATAGTGAAAAAAATTCAAGTCTACCCATAATTAATAACCATTACTACCCTCAACCCTAACACCCAATGATAAAAACCCTCAGACATATAACTTTCACCCAAGTCATAACAAACACATTCCCACACAAGGGGAGAAAGAATAATCACATAGTGATCACATACCCCCATGGGGGGTACATAATCAATGGGTAATTATGGGGTTTATTTCAAAAATTCCATTTCAAAAAACAATGTTCCCAATGGGACTTTAATAACAAAACACGGCATGAAATGACAAGCCCCATCACATTTCATAATATACATTCAAAACACCATTTGTAACATTATGGAAAACATGAAATCATTTAAAAAGTTTCAAAAAAACCCATACACAAGGTATATATTCTTTTAAATTATAAAACATATCCAAATCTCATATTTTCATTATAGTATTCATAAAACACCACCTAAAACATTTTTTGAGGTCCAAATAAATCATATATTTCCATTAAAATAATTCAAAGCTACCCATCAACATGGGTTTTTCTCTTTGAAAACCAAAACAAGGTTAAAAGGCTAACCATTTTCCATAAATCCATTTAAAACAAGCCACCAATTCATTCCATATAGGGTTTAAACCATGAAAAATATCAAATCGTTATTTTGAATACATTAAAACACCCCTTTATAAATCATTTCGATGCCCACACCTCAATTCAAACCCAAATTCCCTTTAAAACCTTTCTTTTCACTCATTAAAAACCAAAACCTGATTAAAACCCATCACAAAGCCTAAAAACCATTTCAAAAGGGCATAAAGAATTTCATAATAGGCTTATCACAATAAAACATTCCATTTTAAACTATAAAACATGTAATCCACATATGAAATCAATTATTCCATGAATAAAACCTAACGAAATGGTTTCAAATCATCACAAGGTTACCATATATAGTTATGGTTTCATAAATTTGGAATATAAAAAGTTAATTAATTCTTTAAATTCAAAAGTTAAATGATTTAATAGTAATAACTACCTCAAAGAAGTGGAAACCAAGGTGAAATTTCATGAAATATTTCACCATCAACAATGACCACAACAATGGTATTAAAAACAGTGTCTACAATCCCTAGACACCAAAATCAATATCATTATCCCCACTAAAAACTCCAAAATATTTCCACATGATAAATAGGGTTAATGGGGGAAGCCAAACTCAAGAGGATAGAGAGAGAGATAAGAAATAATGAGGCAAAGGGGGAAGATCTCACCTCAAATCATATTGGAAAACACCAAAGGAATCCAAGAATCCAATGTGGGTAAGAAAATGTTGCTCCTCCAAATATCCTTATGGTGGGATGATGTAGGGGAAGATAAATAGGGGTGAAACCACTTAAAATTGAGAGGGTAAAATGGGGAAAACCAAAAAAATTTAACACATGGAAAGGTCGCATGGTTTGGCCACATTGTTGGACGAACTGTGCACTAAGAATGTGGTTTCCACTTCCTTCTAAAAAAATATACTTCACTATTACTTCTAAGATGATTCATAGTTAAAAAAAACATTCACCTTTCTCCAGGACTACCCCAATCCTCACACAGCCTCCTCGGATTCCCCACACAGTTTGAAAAATTAGGTTAAAGATGTGAAAACAACTCTTTTAAAAACTACAGAGCCAACTGCATGTTTTCCGTGTGGTTTGAAAAACCAAAAAAAATTAGTTCACCACAAATTAGAAACATCAAGGACCCTAAAAATTTCTCATATGGACCATATGGTTTGGACTTAACCATGTGTAACCCATTATGACAATCCATGTTCAGTTAAAAATGAATAGAAAAGGATCCTCATGAAGGGATGCCACAAGGTTTCCCACTAAACATGCACCTTAACTATTAATATAAGGATAACTCTCAAAAAAATTCTTTGTTCTGAGTCAAAACTATATGTAAATGCAACCCAGACCTCCACTTATCAAAAAAACAAAAAGAAAAACACTTTGACATGGTGGGTCACAACTTGTATCCATGATATCAATCCTGGTACCAATTGGTGGCCAGAATGGGGTGTGATTAAAACTCAGTATCCCACCACCAATGGTTTCAAGTAATATATAATCTATAAATATATAGTTATGTATCTATTAGTAATAATCAATGAAAATTAGTAAGTAAATAAACATTTCAGTCTGGGTTCCTCTTGGGATATCCATCTGATACTACCTTCTTTGGCCTAAGTTGGAATTTATTTGAGCATTTCATATTTTAAATTAAATTTATAGGAGGTACCCATGGTATAAAATCAATGTTTCCATATATAGTTATGGCCATATAAGGTTCTATAAGTTTCCATGACATTTAAGTTTTATAATCTTAGTGAAGTCCACTAGTGTGTTCCCCAGGGAGTTCTCCCTATAAGAAATGTGCTACATGGGACCTAATATCATTTACAAGGTATCCTTGGTGCTATAATTGAAATAATACCATGGTAATAACCAATTGGATCTGTAACATCAATTGAAACCAAAGTATAATCATGCAATGAATTCATTTAAATTTCTAAAAATGTTGGTGAACCCTAAATGCCAAATCGTGGAATTCACACTCATAAGACAAATACCTAATATAAGTGTGTTATTTCACTCAGTAGATGCATCAATGAATTTTTTAGAGTTCTATGATCTTGTCCAAGGAAATCACCATGGGATTCTAAGTATCGCTTAGGTAATTCCACGCCTATAAGGTAATTCAAGGTCTATGACCATAATCATGCATGATGTAATAATTATTCTAGTTCCTATAATCATGATGTCATTCATTATCACACTTTATAATTAAACAAGGGATGGGTGAAATTATCATTACATTCACCTTTAATTTAAACGATTTAGTCATTTTAGAAGCAAGAAAAAGTCCAAAAACCATAAAAGGTGGTTTAATTAAATATCCTAGGCTTAGGGGCCTATCAAGGTATCACTCCATTTCAACTTATTTAATTAATCAATTACATTTATATGGTCCAAAACAACACACCACAATTGTGGTAAAATTCCATAATAAGTAATAACATTATTATAAATTTAAAATGACACACCTAAAGGGTAGATCATGTCAGGATATAAAACCTTTGATGATGTAAATTAGGTGGTAAGGGTGACAAATTTGGAGTTCTAACAATTTAATAATTTAATTTTACATTTATTAGTTGGAGAATGGAATGTATTATATGAGGCATGAATACGCATGATATAACCATCCATGATATTTGGAAAAATAGAAAGGCCACTTACCATATATTGGTAGTCAATTACTAGTCTAGTATAGGCCTCTAATCTAGGATAAAATGGTATAAATAAAATAAATATAGAAAAAACCATGAAAATATGACATATTAGCTCACATGGATTTTTCATTCATTAAGTGAAGGTAAATAAATAAAATATACCATATGAGTGGTAGTCTTGTCTAGGAGCATCCAATGTAACTAATGAAACGTGATGGAGATGTATGGAGAAGCAATAAAAAATCTATGAGAGGGATGAGGGATCTTTCAACATGGGGGATTATATGAGAATAAAGGAGAAAACGAGAGAAAGTAAGGATAAATGGAATTGGGGAAAATATTAATTTCCACCATTTTTAAAGGGATTACAATTCAGCTGTATGATTTTCCAACCTGTGTCCATAGTCATGTTCCACCACTATATATGTCGCACATCGCCTCGCTCAGTTAATCACACAGTTTGACAGAACATGTAATTCCCATGAATACTTACTATCCAGGTTTTCCACCACCTCGCAAGCTTGGATCGTGGTTAGGATAAACCATGCGTCAAATTTTCATTATAAAAAATTAATTTATTGTAGGTTTCTTATGTCTATACACCTCAACTCACACAATTAAACTAACAGTGCACCTCATCTTTTGGGCTACAAGGGTGATCCACATTGTTACTACTAACCGCACCCCAACAGTTCACCTCTATCTGTTTCTCCAAAAACTGATGTACTTGGCATTGAAAAATCCCCAGACACTCCCCAAAAAATTCTTATTCCATTATGAATTATCATATAGATAAAACAAAATATTTATATATAACATTAAAGGATATGTACCACTCTGAAATGTCAGCATCTTACACCAATGCTGGTTTACCTTCATTCCATAGATCATATGGTCTTTTCTTCTCATTTTTTTTAGTTTCATGGTTTAATGATTTATACTTTCATTCCACTTCATATTGGAAATTAACATTGGAATTATCATTGATTTATTAAATCTTGTAAAAAAATTATTTTCATTATTCATCATAGTCTATGGATTTCACAACATATCATACTTTCTCTGCCTCATTATGGTATATAATTTTCTTTTATAATATTAAATATTATATTAGTTCTCCATGTGAATATGCTCAATTTTTTCATATAGAAATAAATAACCAAAAAATTTTGGTTTCTTTTGTATGGACAAAATGTTATTCAAGATTTCTGGAATTAGTATGTTTATATTTTTTAGCATTTACATCAATTGTATATACTACCTTTGGGGAACCATCTTCCATAAAAACACATCTATAAATAATTTAAATTATGGTAGACTTATCATAAATTATCTACATATATTATTTTATATATTTTCATCTTAATTCTACATTATGTACATGAAATGAATTAGAACTATTGATTTTTTGTGATATGGATGGAACCATTCTTTTTATGCCTACTTTATAATAATAGTTTGATGATATTATGAAGTTATTTACACCTGATAGAGTTATATTAGGATTACATTTTTTCATTGTAGTTATTGTGGTTACATCATTATTTTTATCATTTTGGGAATACCTCACTTGACCTAATTTAATAATTTTTTAATTTAATAGAAATCTTAAAGAAATTCATATTGAAGATGATATTATCATTCTACATATACATTAGTTTGTCTTCACGGTTATTTATTATCTCTTCAAATTTAAATTCATGAATTTTTATCATTTCTTATTATAGATGGTGGTTCCATTTAATCCTCTTTTCCTTGACCTTAAGCTGATTATTTTTAACAACATTTTCTTTTTCAAAAAAAATGATTCGTTCTAATATATTGTTATTCACTTATTCTCTCTCATGAATTATAGTGAGCTATTAATTCTCAAAACTAGAGTATTATTCTACAAGATATATATTCATGATCATTAAGGATCCTACCTATTTAGGGAGATTTATATACATAATAATCCTTTGTTCCAAATAATTCTCTAAACATTTCTTCTTATATTGAAGTTAGATGATATCCAGCTTCATAATTTTGATGAATCCTAAAATATAAGTGAATAATTTAAAAGGGAATATCTATAGGGTATTCTTCAAAAAAAAACCTCAATCCTCATATTATTTATCACATGATTTTATAGAGATGTAATTTTCCCCTCTTGTGCGTGGTACTTCTTCTTCCATGCCATATTTTCCTTCGTCAAAGTTATTACATGGGAAAAACAATATTTTTTCCTATTTATATGAGATGGATGGATTCTCATCATTTATTTCATTAAGATACATATTATCAAATGAAATTTTATAATGAAATCTAATTTTTTCATTTTTATTTAGTGTAGTTTCATTATTCTATCCTTTTAAAAAGTAAATCATTTCTTAATTTTATTCCTTCTATTTTCTTCCGATTATTTAGGGCCTTAGAGGATATATAATCCATGGTTACATTAACATGGAAATTAAAATATTATTTAAATCAACACTTCATATATATGGTTTAATAAAGAATTTAATTATTCAAAAAACATCAAATATGAGAATACAATAGGGGTGTGTTTCACTCTAATATGAATTTTTAGGATCACATAAAAATATATCTAATATGGATAGGGGTGTGGTAGGGAATTAGTGTTGGTATAAATTTAATAAAATTGAAATTTTATCCATTACCTAGATCATCACATATTCAGTCTATAGAGGTCTATATATATTTCTCTCTTTTGGTTGGTATAAAAATATAGAATTGTAAAGACGCATAAGAGAACTGTAGATTTTTAATGAGGCTATCTTCTCTAGGAATTACTATATCTCAAGTGCATAATGGTTATTATTCCATGTGAAAAAATTCATTATTATTATCAATGAATTCATGAGCATTGTTATAACCGTATACTCGTTATCCTATCACCAAAAGGGGAAAAAGTAAGTGAGGGATTGTTGTACCTTTATAAAAGATAATAGACTTTAACTTCCATAAATAAATATCACATGCATGTGATTGAATCCCAATAAGACTATATGGATTGATATTATTCCTATCTTGTAAGAATATAACATGATACCTCATTTTTTCTCAGACTTCAATAGCATAAGGATGTTTTAGGCTAGACTCCTCATAACATTTTCCTTTATATAATCATTTTATTTAAGACATACTCAACATATTAATCATTTTCCTTTTTTTATTCTTATACATCAGTTAATTTGGTGAATCCTTTACATGAAACACTTGATTTTCACTCTATTTGGACATGGAATAATCAGCTTTAGTAGATGTCCAAGTTTCTTTTCACTTCCCTGAAAGCATCAATGTTCAATGAACAAAAACAATGGAACTCATTCATATCTCCTAAATATCACAAAATGATTATATATATATATATTCAGGTCTCTATTTTTTCTTCCTTAATGTGTAAGAACAACATTGGGTTTGTTCTTCCCTCATTTGACATGAAGAATATTTTCTATACTCAAACAGTTGATAATATCATGCATTTATTTTTTGAATTTCAAATATAAAAATATATATGAATAAAATAGTTGTATCATCTTTAGATCCTTCTCATAATTTAACACCCTAAAATTTCATCCATTAATTTATAGAATCTTTAGCATTTTATAATGAAGGTTCTCGTTGCAGTGAAATCTCGTGGGTGGATGTTCCCACTTGGCTTTTTGTCATCAGAAATGATCAATCCGGGATCAATATGATGATAAATGCCAGACTCCATGGATCGAATCACAGAAATAGACAAAGAAGAGAAAGTTCCCAGAACCACAAAAGTGGATCGTCACGGGTTGATTATAATTAATTTAATTAATTAACAAGAATTACCTTTTGGATGTTCTTTCTTTGTTGATATTATTGATCACATTCCGATGTGATTCGTCATTGCGTCGCAGAAGCCAAGGGTAGACTTCCTTTAGCAGTGCTCCACACATGCACCACATATCTTTGGACGTCGCCAAAGGTGTCTCTGGGTGCTAGCATGGAGAAACCTTTGCTTGCGTTGCCCGCCTTATAATGTCTTGATCAGATGAAGAGGATCTCTCTTGGTCTTGAGAGCATTCTTAGAGGAAGGAGTTCTTTCGGTCTTTAGAGAATTCTCTAGAATTGTTGTGCACAACAATTATCAGGAAAAGATTTGGGTTTGTGAGGATATTTATAATTGGGTTTGATGTTGTAGAGTTATGATAATAAATAAACGTGTTACGCATTTTATTTATTTCATTAACTCTTTTGAAAACCCTATGTCGAATCATTAATTCCTTGACATGCACCCACGCTAATTATAATAAATATCATTTAATAAAATGATATTTCCTCAAAATCCCGACTGGAAAAACTACATGGAGTGTAATCATAAATACACGGCATGTACATGTTTTTCATTAAAAACTACATGGCGTATAATCATTAATACACAGCATGTACTTGTTTTCCAAATAAAAACTACATGGTGAGTAATAATTAATACATGGAGTATACTTGTTTTCATTTTATTCTTCATCCAACATTAAAACGATTTAGGCTTCCTTGAATAATTATTAAACCACATATGGGAATAATCTTTATTCTACTTGAGATACTTGGATACACTTAGTGTGTGACCCTCTGGGCCTCTTTCTTGTTGGCACTAGGTGGGCTTGCCTAATGTCCAAGATTACTATCTAGAAACGGGTCAAGGAACCCAAGAGAAAGAATTTGATGCCACATTGATGTGTCACCTCATACAAATTCTTACTACGTAATTTAATCCCTTTGTCTCAATATCTCATCAAGCAGGTTTCATGGAAGTTTCATAAACCTATATGCTTGATCTGTCATTCTTTGACTTCTAGAAATAAACTCCTCGTAACACCATGGCCATGGAATTTGTACGACAGTTCTATTTCAATCAAAGGACCCAAGATATCTACTTCCATAAATATGTAAGGGACAAATCCTTCCTCGACTTATCCATTAACAACATGTCATTCGTGATGCACCCAACGTACCCTACTTCCCGCCAACTCTCTTCATGATGGTTTTCATCAGCAAATCTAAGTGTGTGAGTCAGGACATGAGTTAATGGTAATCCTCCAGTCTAAGGACCATTACACAGGCTCGTAGATAGCAATGTTCGATGACACCAAGACATGCAGAATTTCTACTGGTGGGTCTGTTCTCATAATCTCCCATCTTTGAGATTACCAAGTGAGAACTCCATGAGAGAGAGTCTCGTCTTTTTACGATTACTCGCACATGATGGTATGTATACTATGTGTCCTATCATAGTATTTCATTCAACTATAAAACTTTATTTAAGAATATTGTTATAGCATTTCAAGGTTCTCATCATAGCGGGGATCTGCCATGACTTTATTAATACAACAAATATAACATGACACTATTATATTATAGTCATGTAGAACAATTAAAAATATATAATAATATTACATTCATGCAATCAAAGTACAAAACAGTTGGTTCTTAGGACACCAACCCTTACAAACTCCCACTTGGACTAGAGCCAACTAACTAAGACTTTTATTCCACTAGACCTCACATGATGATCATGTTTCTACTGATTCAAGGCTTTAGTCAAGGGGTCTTCCATGTTGTCTTCCGTGGAAATACTACTCACTGCAACTTCACCTCTCTGAGAAAAATCCCTCAAGAGATGATACTTACTAAGTATGTGCTTTGTCCACTGATGTGACCTTGGCTTATTTGCAAGTGCCACCACTGAAGTATTATCACAATAGAGTGTGATAGGATATTTACTTCTAGGTACTACATCCAGCTCTTAGATGAAGATTTGTATTCATACTACTTCTTTATCTGCCTTAGAAGATATGATATACTTGGACTCCACTTTAGAATCTACCACCACACTTTGCTTTGAGCTCTTCCAGCTCACTGCACCTCCATTCAAACTAAAGATGTATCCAGTCTGTGACTTCATGTCATCTTGATCAGTTTGGAAACTAGCATCTACATGTCCTCTGATGACTAGTTCCTCATCTCCTCCATAAACCAGGAACATATCCTTTGTATGCCTCATATACTTAAGGATAGTCTTGACTACCATCCAATGGAGGTCTCCTAGATCATCTTGATATCCCCCTATCTCACTTAATACGTAAGCAATATCTAGCCTTGTACATAGCATATCATGCATGACTGACCCAATCGCGGATGCGTAAGGGATCCTTGCCATTTTATTTCTTTCCTCATGTGTCTGAGGACACATTTTCTTGGAAAGATGAATGCCTTGTGACACTGGAAACAATCCCCTCTTGGATTGTTCCATACTGAATCTCTTTAGTATCTTGTCAATGTATGTACTTTGAATCAGGCCCAGCATTCTCTTGGATCCATCACGATAGATCTTGATCCCAAGAATATATGCTTCCTTGCCCAATTCTTTCATGGAGAATAATTTATCTAACCATTCCTTAACTAACTGTAAGACAGGTACTTCATTTCCAATTAGTAATATGTCATCAACAATTACTATTAGTAAAATTATTGCACTTCCACTAAACCTCTTGTAGACACAAGGCTCACATTCGTTCTCAATAAAGACAAATTTTGTTACAGCTTCATCAAAATGAATGTTCTAAGACCTTGATGCTTGTTTTAATACATAAATGTATTTCTGATACTTTCATACCTTGTTATAATCCTTTGGAGTCACAAACCCTTTTGGTTGTGTCATGTAGACATCTTCCTAGAGGTTACCATTAAGGAATGTTGTTTTGAAATCCATTATCCAAATTTCATAGTCATGATAAGAGTAAATGGACAATAGGATTCTGATGGATTTCAGCATCGTAACCGGTGAAGAGTTTTCATCATATTCAATTCCTTGAAGCTATCTAAAACCTTTTGCAACCAGTCGTACCTTATAGATGCTGACTTTCCCTTCCATATCCAGTTTCTTCTTGAATACCCATTTATTACCAATAGGCTTTACATCAACTGGAGGATCTACCAAAATCCAGACATGGTTTTGGTTTATGGAATCCATTTCAGAATTCATGGATTATTTCCACTTGGCAATGTTTGTGCCTTCAACTGCTTCCTTGTAGGTAAGAGGATCATCATTGTCAACCAATAATGAGTCACCATCCTCAATGACAAGGAAATCATATCGTTCTAGTTCTCTCACCTCTCTCATGCTCCTACACAGTTCTCATGTCTCTAGAACATATTGTTCTTCCACGGGGCTTTGTGGAATCTGTTCTTGTACCAAATATTGTGTAACTTGAGCCTCGACTTCATCGAAGTCTATATCGCTCCCACTATCTCTTTTGGAGATGTGCTCCCTCTCAATGAATATGGCGTGTCTTGCCACTGTAACCTTTTTGTATGAGGGGTTGTATAGGTAATATCCCCTTGTTTCTTTGGGATATCCTATAAATATACACCTTGTGACTCGGGGTGAAAGTTTGTTACCTGAAGAGGCCTTAATAAATGCTTCGCTACCCCATACATGTAAATTCGATAACATGGATTTTCATCCACTCCATAACTCGTATGGAATACCATTTATCGATTTAGTTGGTACTTGGTTTAGTATGTGTGTTGTTGTTTGTAATGCATATCCCCAAAAGTATAATGGAAGACTTGCATGACTCATCATTGATCTCACCATGTTCAACAAGGTATGGTTCCTTCTTTCACATACACCATTCCACTGAGGTGTGTAAGGAGGAGTGAGTTGAGATTGAATCCCAAACTCTTGTGAGAAATCAATGAATTCGTGATTAAGATATTCTCCTCCTCTGTTTGAGCGGAGTTTCTTAATCCTCTTACCAAGCTGGTTCTCAACTTCATTCTTGTATTCTTTAAAATGATCAAAATAATCTGACTTATACCTCATTAAGTAAATATATCCATATCTACTAAAATCACCAGTAAAAGTTATGAATTACGAGAACCCACCCCTTGCTTCTACTGGAAATGGTTTACACACATCTGTGTGAACTAATTCTAGAATCTCTTTAGCCCTTTCACCTTTCCCACTAAATGGGGATTTGGTCATTTTTCCTTATAGACATGCATGATAAACACCGAGTGGTTTTAGTTTGAAAGAATCTAAATTCCCATATTGATGTAATTTTGTTAAACGTTTCTCATTGACATGAACTATCCAGTGATGCCAATGTTGGGTGTGGTATGAGTCATGTGAATTAACTTTTTCATCGATTTTTATTACTTGGTTTGTGTAGTCTAACACAAAAAGGTGGTTATATAAATGTGCCCAAACAAAACAAATGTTATCTTTATAAAATTATCTACATACACTTACAAACTTGAAGATGAATCCATTAGTATCTAATATGGATACTAAAATTATGGTTTTGGTTATAGAGGGTACATAATAACATCCTTTAAAAACCAATACCATCCCAGTAGGCAATTTGAGGTGGTAGTCTCCAACAGCTACAGCTGCGAGTCTGGCTCCGTTGGCTGCTCGTAGATCCACCTCACCTCGGTCAAACTTTCTGAATCTACCTGGTTCCTATATTTGGATACAGATGTGAGCACCACAAGCATTATCTAAAACCCAATTGGTAGAAACAGATAGATTTCATTCGATAACAAACGCACCTGAAGCTTCCCCTTGATTCCTTGTCTGGGTGAAATTTTTCTTCCAGTGGCCCTTCTTTCCACATGCGAAACAAACATCCTCTTATTCTCTTGCCTCCCCTTTGATCTTCCTTTTCTTGGAAGGACTTGAAGAATATTTGGTCTTAAATCTCTTCTCCTTATCTTTCCTTTTATTCACCAGGAGGACAGAAGGATTTTCACGCTTCATGTCATTGTACACTTGGAGAATGAGGATAAGAAGATCAGACAGATACTTCTCAATGTTGTTCATGTTGAAGTTCACAAAAAAGTTTGAGAAGCTCTGGGGGATTGATACAAGAATGAGATTGGTACCCAGTTCTTTGGGGAGTTTAAAACCTAGAACCTCTAAGCAATCAATGTATCCAATGATCTTGACTGCATGAGGCCTGGTCGGGGCACCCTCTCCAAGATTTATCTGAAATAGAGCCTTGGAGATCTCAAACCTTTCCTATCTTTCTCTCTCCTGGTATAGACCATGGCGGTGCTCGAGCATGCTATAGGAATCCATGTCTTCATGAGACTTCATGAGCTCACTGGACATTGATGATAGAATCAAACATTGAACATCGAATGCGTCATTCAAATTTTGATCATGGACTATGAAATCTTCATCACTTTCCCCTTGGGTAGGCGAATCAGGAAGTGAGGACTCCAACACGTAAAACTTTCATTCATGGCGTAGGATAACTCGAAGTCTCCTAAACCATTCCTAAAAGTTATTGCCGATGAGGATATTGTCTTAATTCAGAATTGATTGCAGAGAAAATGTGGTTGATGAGTTTTTCATATTGATTCTACAAATTAAAATAGCATATTTATCAGTACCTTTTGATTACATTTTATGAAAAATAATAAATTAATTTATTAATTCTCCCACTATTTTATCAGGTCCCAATGGCCCTCACCATTGAACCCAGAATGTCTAGTTGCTTTGGAATTCTAGTGTCAAGGATCCATATTCACCTTCGCATAACCCCAAAAAGGGTTGGTCAAGCTATTTGAAGGTATTTAGGTAAGTAGGACTTTGATAACTGTGAGCTTACTATTCCTTGATATCTTGAGTGGACTCCCCAATCCTGAAATCCTTACTTGGATTTCCTCAACTCTTTCCTCCAATAATACATCAAGTCTATCAAGGGATACTCCTCTTGATGTAATATGGTTAAGTCAACCTGAAACCCTTCATAAGGGCTTCCTTTATAAAAGTAAGTGTCCCAACAAGGGTTGGTCAAACACATAGTTTTGTTGAGGCTTTCCCTTAATCTGGTACCGGAAGGCTTGGTCTAACTTAATATGGTATTGAGGGATTTTAATACTTTATGCGTAGTTTCGTATTATCACATGCTTGTTAATATTAAGTGATTATTGCTTAAGTGATTAACCATGTTCCAATAATGTTTATGCATAGTCCGGTTTTTATTTTATTCCATCTTTACATGCCTATTAATTTTATTAACTATGTCATTGGGACAACACATAAATAATAAATAAAACATGAAATCAGAAAGAAATAAAATAAGATGGCATGATCATGAGATTTTATTGGTTAGCTTATCTATCGGTTTGATAAGCTAATCCTGACCTAGGGAAAAACACCTTGAACTGATGGTTCATGTTTTGCAGCTCCCACCTGTCCACCTTTATATCTTCTTGGGTTGGTTTCGCCTCAGCTTCGGGTTTTGAATAGTCTCCTCTATCTTGGGAGATCCTCCATTACATGGGGTTTACATTAAGGAAACCATGGGCACGCAGGCCCTACATTTTATTGGAAGAAGGCTTGTAGGCCAATGAATTTAAATTAAACAAATTTAAATGAAACCAAACACACATAAAAAGGTTTTTTGGTCTAGCTCATGATCATCCATAGCATGCAACGACATTTACGCATATTTATAATTCAAATTCTTTTAATAGTTCTATTATTTAAGATAAGTCGCGCTTGAAATTAATTAATTATGATCTTATAATTAATCAATTCTTTATCTTAAATTCATTTCTGAATTTCCTTGAGATTTTTCTCATCTATATCCCTTGTACAGGTCTTTGTACTTTTGAAGGAAACCTGGTGAAATTCCATTTCTAGAAAGTACACAGAGTGTAGTTTATATTTACACGGTGTGTATTTCTTATCATCTTTTATCCAAAGTACACACTGGGGGATTTGGCGTGTTTTATCTACTTTGGAAATTTTGGAGTACATGGCATGTAGATTAATCTAACACAGCGTGTACTTCCTTGTTACGTAGTTACCGGCCTAGCAATCCTGTGTACGTGGAACACGGCTTCTACTTGTACACGGTTTCACTTGGGCCAGATCAGACTACATAGTGTGTTGATTCAACATACTCTCCATGTATTCCGGTTCCACACGTCGTTCATTTCTGGTCAGCACGGTGTAATAAAACTCAGGTATACTCAATTCATACGGCATGGTTTGGTGGACCAGTACCGGTTCGTTGAACCTAAGTACACGGCGTGTAGTTTTCATTACACGCCGTGTATTCTCGTGATGTACAGACAGAAAGATCATCTCCTATGAATGAGTTCCTCATTTTTATTTTAATCAAAATTAAAATTAAAAGGTCGTTTCTATGATGTGAATTGATAAACGAGGGAGGAAGAACAGATCTCGTTAGTTCATTTTAATATAACGATTTATCACGAATTGAATCAAATATAAATGCATAAATTATCAACAAAAATTAAATAACTATAATCAATGTTGTAACCTCCCTCTGATACCAATTGAAGGTTTCGGGTGCAGTGGAATCTCATGGGTGGATGTGCCCACTTGGATTTTTTTTCATTAGAAATGACCAATCCGGGATCAATATGATGATAAATGGAAAACTCCACGGATTGAATCACAGAAATAGACAAAGAAGAGAAAGGTCTCAAAACCACAAAAGTGGATCATCACAGGTTTATTATAATTAATTTAATTAATTGAAAAGAAGTACCTTTTGGGTGTTCTTTCTTCATTTATATTCTTGATCACGTTCCGATGAGATTCATTGTTGTGTCGCAGAAGCCAAGGGTAGACTTCCTCTAGAAATGATCCACACATGCACCATGTATCTCTGGATGTCGTCAAAGGTGTCTCTAGGTGCTAGCGTGGAGAAACCTTTGCTTGTGTTTCCCACCTTAGATCGTCTTGACCTGATGAAGAGGATCTCTCTCGGTCTTGAGAGTGTTCATAGAGGAAGGAGTTCTTTCGGTCTTGAGGGAATTCTCCATAATTGTTGTGCACAATTATTCTCAAGAAAATAGTTGGGGTTGTGAGGATATTTATAATCGGGTTTGATGTTTTAGGGTTATGACAATAAATAAACGTGTTACGCATTTTATTTATTTCATAAACTCTTTTGAAAAATCCATGTCGAATCATTAATTCCTTAACATGCACCCACACTGATTATAATAAATATCATTTAATAAAAAAATATTTCCTCAAAATCCCGACTGGAAAAACTACACTGTGTGTAATCAAAAATACACGGCGTGTACTTTTTTTCATTAAAAACTACATGGCGTGTAATCATTAATACATGTTGTGTGCTTGTTTTCAAAATAAAAAACTTTACTGTGTGTAATCATTAATACACGGCGTGTACTTGTTTTCATTTTATTCTTCCTCCAACATTAAAATGATTTAGGCTTCCTTAAATAATTATTAAACCATGTATGGGAATAATCTTTATTCTACTTGAGATACTTGGATACACTTAGTGTGTGACCCTCTAGGCCTCTTTCTCAATGGAATTAGGCGGGATTGCCTAAATTCTAAGATTACTGTCTAGCAACGGGTCAAGGAACCCAAGAGAAAGAAGTTGATGCCGCATTGATGTGTGACCTCATACAAATGCTTAATATGTAATTTAATCCCTTTGTCTCAATATCTCATCAAGAAAGTTTCATCGCAGTGTCATAAACCTATATGCTTGATCTGTCATTATTTGACTTCTGTAAATAAACTCATTGTGACACCGTGGCCATGGAATTTGTGCGACAGTTCTATTCAATCAAAGGGCCCGAGATAGCTACTTCCATAAATATGGAAGGGAAAATCCTTCCTTGACTTATCCATTAACAACATTTCATTCATGATGCACCCGACGTACCCTACTTCCCTGCAACTCTCTTTGTGACTGTTTTCATCAGCAAATCTAAGTGTGCGAGTCATGACATGAGTTAATGATAATCTTCCAGTCTAAGTACCATTACACACACTCATAGATAGCAATGTCTGATGACACCAAGACATGCAGAATTGCTACTGGCGGGTCTGTTCTCATAATCTCTCATCTTGGAGATTACCAAGTGTGAACTCCATGAGAGAGAGTCTCGTCTTCTTACGAGTACTTGCACATGATGGTTTGTATACTATTTGTCCTATCATATTATGTCGTCCAACCGTAGAAATATATTTTAGAATATTGTTATAGAATTTCAAGGTTCTCATCATAGCGGGGTCTTCCATGACCTTATTAATGCAACAAATATTCCATGAAATTATTATATTATATTCATGCAGAACAATGAACAATATATAATAAGAGTACATTCATGTAATCAAAGTATAAAACAGTTGGTTCTCAGGACACCAACCCTTACATATAAAACCTATGATTCTTTTTCAAGTTCTAATAAAACTAAACTGAATACTTAGTTAATTAATTTCTTCATGGAATATATGAATTTCTGTAATCATATTCATCTCATAGAATCCACTTATTATTATTACACAAGGGAATGTGATCTCATATAGTTTATGTAATGGTTTCTACCTAATTTTTGGTGAAATAATCAATATATATAATATTTCCTTTTCATTAGAATGAATCACAAAATAAATTTCTCGATAATTTGAATTTGATTAAGTAGAAAAAGAATCATCTTATTTGGATATCATATTCCTTTAAATGAATTATGAACTATAGTTATATACTACAAGCCTTAGGATGAAAGTTATATAATCAGAGGAATATTCTCACAATTCATATGATAAAATTCATATGCCTAATGAATTTTTTTTCAGAAAAAATTCTTACAAAGATCTCAAAGACTTACTCTTGGCCGAAGACACAAGACCCAAAAACCAAATACTTGTTATTGGACAAAGTAATATGATGTAGAAATATGGTTAAGACTTATAATTAGGTCAATTTCATACGATCCTAAAACTAAAATCCTAAAATGTATCAAATGGAAAAGTCAAACTATGACATTATTGGTATCATATTATTATTCTTCTTCAATGTCGACCACATTTATGCTTGAATCATGAGTAAAAACATCAAGATACATCTTCAATGATTAAATGGTAGTGCATCATCTAAATTGATCACTATCTCTAGAATAAAATAACTCTTTAAACATAGATGATCAGCCATAATGATCATCCTCATGAAAAAACCAGTATTTTTTAAGATCCATTGTGTGATGTGACCTTGTGAGGAGACAATTTGGATAGTCTACATATAAAAACTATCAATCATGATGATCGACCATGTGAATTAGGTAGGATATAATATGAATTTTATTGACCACATATACATATGACTGATAATGATGATCAACCAAGAGTAATACTTTATCAAATCACTCCAGTACATCCTCAATTGACTTTAGGGTTTATTTGACCTTCTCAACAACAAATATAATATTCTTAGAGATATAATATTGATCAGTGTGATTAAATAGTGGGACTCTTTATAATATATAAATAAATTATTCTTGATTAATATTTATATATGGATTACCAAGAAGAATCATCTTTTAAAAATATATGATTTTTTCCAAGTGTAAGGATCACCGTCCATATACAATTATAGAAGAAAATCTCACCTGTAATAACCATTTTTATCATGTGATTGGGTTTACTTGAACCTCACATGAGTACATAATTCCTTTTAATTTATTTCCCACTAATTATTTGTGGAGCCTTATTAATATCCAGGGTTCATATAAAAATTTATATTCCTTACTTACTAAATAAAAAGTGACACTTTGTTGGTAACTTTATTGACCTTCCCAACATTATTTGGTTCTATAAATATATTAAAATCTATCCTAATACATAACATATTAACATAATGCATCTTTCCTCCTTCATTTAGAACAAATCTAACTCAAAAACATAGTGGTTTCATCAATATAGTACTTTTTTCTATAAGATATTAAAGATTCAAATATAAAATATGATAATAATCTAATAATTATAAAAAAAGATGGATATTGTAATTTTAAAAACATAATAGATAAAGTGTCATGGATCGGGTCAACAGGTAGTCCTAGAAGGGGGTCATGACATGACCAATTTTTTCATTATTCTATGCATAACACTATAATTTCCTATGAAATTAATATAAATGATGTGTGTCTTTACCAATATATATTTCAAAATATGGATTAAAATATACCATAAGTATAGTTCATATACAATAAAGGTATATACATATAAATGCTTTAGTCACTGTAATATTTTCTTGTTTCCATTGTTTTTTATCTACTCACTCTTTTGAAATAATATTTCTTTACCAACGTAATAAAAATCCTCATTAGTTCCCATTGCATGCTTTATCTTGAAATAATTTATCATATTTGACATTTTAAAAACTTGAACATGCTAGAACTCCTCCTATGATGGAAATGATACTAACTAAGATACCTTATTACCATCCTAAAATGTAATGGTTGGAATATAGTTTCTATTTTATAAAATCAAAAAAAATCATTACACTATATAAATAAAAAATCCCCCTATAATAAATACAAACCATAATAAATCATGAAATATTTATATAAAAAATTAAATGTAAATATCATAGATGATAATGACATATTAATGAATGTTTTGAGGAAACTATAGATCCTCACAAAGGTATACTAGATAAATACAAATAATGAAACTTATTCATAACTCATCATTCCCAGTCTATCAATGAACATTTATGTCTCCAACATGACCATAGAAAGTATAAAAATAATATATGTTGAATATGGGTGAGAATGAATTAAAATATTTGTTATATTTACTAAAAAAGTAAATTATGGTGTGTATAGGGAATAATAATGTATTTTTTAGATGATGAAATTGTAACATCCTGAGTTTTTAAAAGGAAACACTATGTTCGATAGCATACATGATACACCACAATTAGCTTAAATGAACAACTTAATATTATTATTTAAAATGGTATCCGTTAGAATGGTGGAAATGAAAATGATTAACTAAATTATAAAAATATGGTTTACACATGTTTATATAATTATTCATTTCTTAATAAAGTAGTTAAAATTGGAAATAAAAACCAATTGAATATAAAGGATGTGTTTTTTATGAAAAAACATTAAAGGGGAATAATTATGTTTATAAAATAATAAAATCACTATTGTTGGATTATATTAATGAAATATAAATTAAATATAATATTTAAATTTTTTATTATATTTTTTAGAGACATTATATAAGAATAAATTCAATTTTAATCATAAAAATAGTATTTTTCAAAAAGGCATTTTTACCACCTTTTGATGGAGAACCCATTTTAAATATATTTTTTGACACTTATATAAGTTATACGTGAAAAAATAAACTTTTTATTTTTAATAAGTACATCAAAATTTACTTTGGTTGAATTTTTGGTAACTTTTTAACAAATTTTATATTTTAATGAATAGTGAAGAATATTGCATATTAATGTAAAAATTCTTTTTCGTATAATTTATTTATATTGTTATATTATTCTTTTAATTGGTTATAAAGTAAAATTAGATTATTATTTTATTTATTAATCCAATTTAGGGTCATTGTAATAATTTCTATATCGAAATTAGATATAAACACTTATCGAAATTTTGAACGTCTCTTTTACCCGTCTTCTCGCCACACCAAAGAGATTAGTATTAAACTTAATTTATCTACTTCCATGAATTCAATTTTGAAAATTTAAATACATGGTTGTAATAATTAAAAAAATGATCTAATAGGATCAACTTAATTTTTGTGAATAGTAACTTTAGTATTTTATTTACCATAGTTAAGGGTAAATCGGGTAATTAAAGGTAAAAATATTATTATAATAATAAAACAATTACCCAAACACTTGTACTAATTTCATTGGATTATTAAGTTTATAAAAAAATAAATATAATGCCTATATTATAACCATTTTTAAGCCACTCGGGTAAGAATATAATATTTATTATGTTTTATTTAAAGATAATTTAAAAATATCATACTCATATTTTTAATAAGTAAATAATTTTTAATATAGGGTAATATAAATGATAAATTCAAATATAAGAATATATTTAATGGTAAAAATTTTATATAAATTATGATAATTTATTTCTAATTTTTGGACACTAAATAATTAAATTTAATTGTGAAATAATGATGATGCAACAATATATTTATTAAAGTAAGAATTAAATAAATGATATTAATGATATTAAATTAAATATAATTTGAGATATTTGATTCCATAAAATAATTTTATGGATGAATTTGAAATTTTAGGGATTATTTAAATTATTTTTTCTAAGTAATAAATTTTTTATGATTTTATAAAAATTCAAGTAATAAATAGTGTCAAAGTTGACATAATTCAAATCTTAAAATATAATATATTTAATTAAATGATATAAAATTTATAAAAATATAATATTTACAAAACTAGTTTATATAAGTATAAATTTCATTAATGTATCATTAATTGGCCATTTATAATGTTATGTTAATTATTTTAACTCTAAAAGTGTAAATTGCTTGATAAAACGGTGAGAGTTAAAAGGGGTTAAAACAAAAAGATAAGGATTAAAAAGTAGTAAAAACTTGTATAATTTTAATTGGATGAATATTATTCGACAAAAAAACCTTATATATTAGAAATAAATAAGTTTGGGGTCATTTGGATTCTAAAATTAATTTATATTAATTTAATAATTTTAATAATTCCAAGGTGGCCCCTCCCCTCCCCTATAAAAGGAAACACATTCATCTCTATTCATTATAAATAAAAAACCATTTTTATCCAACAATATCTAACCATACATCTTACTATAATACCTCCACACATTTTATAGGCCTTATTTTAGGTAGAACACCCTCCTCATTAGGTTTTAAGGTGTTAATCAAAGGTGATTGTCCGAATGAAGGTAACGTTTTTAATTAAGTGTTTCAAATTTATTTCTTCTTCATATTCCTTAAAATATCCTTCCACCATGATGAAATATAAATAAATTATAATCAATATAATTATTTGTTATTATTTTAATATCATCATCTAAATCCATCTCTAATTCCATCAAATTGGAAATGAATTAATCGTTTGTGCGTACATGTAAATTATCTCCTTCACGAACCGATATAATTTGTTTCAAATAATCATCTATAAAGAATATTTATAATGGTGTAATTAATGTAAATATGTGATATTAATTACATAATAATAATTATAATATAATAATATATCAATTAATTTCTTACTTTCCATTAACATAAAAATGATAACATCGTTTATTCGTACGTGTGAACTATTAGCTCCACGAAGCGATGTGATTCATTTATAATCACCACATCACTTGGATAATATATAAAATTTTATTTAAATGATTAATATGATATTAAAGAGTTTATTATCATTTTTTAATGATAAAATAATACTTACCTTCTTTCCAAAATTATCATTGAAAAATGGAAATGTTACTCATGCATACGTATGGCTTACCGTCTCCATGATTGTAATGTTGTTCATTTTTCATATACATATTTTATGAATGTATTTAAAAGTATAATTGATATATAAATGAGATTAATATGTCATGAATATTATTCTATATATTATGGACTCATAGCCATTTTTTCTATTAACGTCATACCAATGTCATTTTGAAATCAAGTACCGAATATCGAAAAAATGTCTGACATTAACATAAATAATTAAGTAAAAGTGATAATGTGGTAATAAGTGATATAAAATGAATAATAAACATGAAAAATTTTCTAAATAAACTAAATAATTAACCTACATTTATTATTTAGGAATATAAAGAACATACATGAAGAATCGGGCTCAAGGTGAGGGATTTTATCTCAAACTCCTTTCATTGAAGAATTTTTTAATGATATACACATATACAGCCCCTTTTCCAATTAATATAAATATTATATATATATCCTCATGTTATTTATTGTTTTATTAAAAGTTCATGTGGATTATTATTTAAATGTTCAAATTGGTATGGGACGCTTTGAATGATTTAATTTTTATTTGCCAAATCTTTGTCTCCATGTCAATATTACTGATATTATTTTGCATATTTATTATATGGATATTAAAGTATTTTAGAGTTATTTTATCTATATTTTTAATTTCATTAAAAAAATTAAAAAGGAATATTTTTTCATTTTTTATATGGATATTTTGAAAAATTAAAAAAGGAATGCGTTTTTTTAAAATGTATACGGTGACAACGATTTCTCCACCTCCGTAATTATTATTTGATATTTTAATTCCTCTATAAGTATTAATGTTTTTAAAAGGAAAATAAATACCTTATTACATTATTTTAGGGTATTTTGGTTTCGAATATGGTTTTTAAAATGAATTGATTATTTCAATATCTTGAAATGGTTTCTTGTGATTGAAAATGTAATTTTATGAGTGAAATGTTGATGATTGCAATATTTTATGTGTTATGATTATGTAATGGTACTTGAGAATTATATAAAATGGGTGAGCTTGATATATATTATTTGAATATTTGATCGCCATTATAGCTCATGGGTGAGTCTGATATATCTTATACGAAGGATTGAGCCCCATTTTAGCTCACGGGTGAGCCCGATACAGCTTATACAAAGGGTTGAACCCCATTATAGCTCACGATTGAGCCTGATATAGCTTATATGAAGGTTTATCCCCATTATAGATCTTAAATTCATTATATATGGAATTCCTCCATATGTATATTCCATTTTTAATAGAGATATGTATCGAAGTTGACCGCATGGTTATTCCATTTAAGTATGATTAGGTCTCAAGTTACCATTATGGGTTATATATGTTTGTTATGGGTTTTGTGTTAATATCATGAATTAAAAAAGGGT
Organism: Viscum album; assembly: GCA_963277665.1. NCBI lineage: Eukaryota > Viridiplantae > Streptophyta > Magnoliopsida > Santalales > Viscaceae > Viscum > Viscum album. The sequence goes on from OY728160.1 coordinate 1,381,229,639, forward strand.
AATCAGTGTTTTTTAAGGAAATTATTTATTACTTATTAAAGATGAAAATATTACTTTGTGATGAATTATTCATATTTTAAATTTTAAAAAAGACTAATAGTTTTCCTTCTTTGTGTAACCCTAACTGAGATTTTTGTACTCACACTATGTTTTGAAATGTTTTTCACATGATTTAAGGGATAATAGAGTCAAGGATGGGATCAAGGAATAGTTATGATGATTAAACATAGAAAGAAACAATGTATATTTTTTAAAAAATTGTATGAAATAAATGGATACTATTGGAAGTGTCCACCTTGTATTTCTATGGGTTTTTATGTATGCTTTATGGCCTAATTATCTAAAACTATAAACTAGAAAGACCCTCTATTGTTAATTATAGTTCTAAAACTCTAAAATAAGTTATATTTAAGGTTCAGGCCATATATTTGGTATCAAAGGATGGTTTATATAACTTTAGAGGTTAGGGTGGTGTTAATTTCATGACCTTAGAGGATTTTACTTTATGGTTAAGATTGAGATGGCATCGCATTTTAAGATTACATTTTTGATTCATCAAAACTATATCTGTTCAGAATTTTTTCTATAGAGTAAATAGGAAATCTATAATGGAAAGTCATCAAGAGAAAAAAAAACCTTCCAAATCAACATCATGAGGTGGTCAGAATCGAAATGAACAGTTTGTTGTTGTGATTGATTAGTTTAAATAGGAAACAAATTGTGGTTGAATCCATGAACAAGATAATCTAGATCAACCATAGAGGAATATTTCAGTAGTGGAACATTTTATGAGGCGACATCCCTCATTATTCAATAGATCATATTACATAATGGTAGATGAAGGATGGATCAATTCCCTAGAGAATATATTTGAAGTCATGGGATGTTCAAAGCGTTAAAAGGTAACTCTTACCATCTATTGTTTTAAAGGTTAAGTTGATTGATGGTGGTCATTGGTTAATAATAATACATAACAAAGGATCTTGATACCATGGAATGGGAAAATTTTAATGATATTTTCCTTGATAAATATTTCCCTAAGGTTTTTCAGGTATTGATGGAGAAAGAATTCTTGGAATTAAAGCAAAAAGATGGTGATTTGGTTGTTGTGTATGAAGTGAACTTCACAAAATTGGCTAGCTATTTTCCAGATTTTATTCAAGACATTGACGGTAAAATTTATAGATTTTATATAGGATTAAAAACCAATTCTAAAAATATCTTTGGCCTCTGGATAATTTAAAAGTTATGAAAAAGTTGTTTTTTGTGATGAGAAAGTTGAAATGGAGTTTTTTGACACTTACATGCCACAAGATGATAAGAGTATGAAATGGTCAAGGTGGAAAGAAATGGATAATCAACCAGCTAATTATTCTATAAGTAACCCTAATACTTGTTCTAAGTGTGGTAAAATACTTTTTGTTGAATTTATTTCAAGATATAGAAAGTTTTATTGGTGTGGTAAGTTTGGTCATGAGGTTCATGACTGCAAGGAAAAGGGTCATGAACAGTAAAATAATGAGATAATAGATATTCAGTCTATAGTAAGATTATTTAGCTACAAATATTTGGGACATTATTAAAATTTGTGTCCTAAGTTAGTTACATAGGGAGGAAATCATTATGATCAGAAACAAAAAGGTTCGTGAAAATCTTTTGTTGCTACTGCAGTTGATGTTGAGATATCTGGTGAAGTGATGGAATCTCCTGAGAGCCGAGTATGTTTCTAAGGATAACCATAACTTTAAGGTTTTATATACACCTTATAAGGTTTTAATTGATGTGATAAGCAGTTATTAAGGATCTTTCTTGGAGATTTTTTTTAGGTTATGTTTATGTAAGGTTTTTTTAATATAAAGTACACCTTTACTTTTGGATGTGAGTTTAAGGTATTGATAACCTTTGAGTTTTTGTGATCTTTGATTATTAAAGTTATATATATCATAATTATGTAATTTTATGAGGATTAACATGTGTCTATATAAATATATCAAGTAAGTATATCTCCCTATGTTCATATATAGTAAAGTAATTACTAAACTCTAGGAAATTTACTTTTAATGAAAAAAGGTTATTCATTTATTTTCTTATTAAAAAACCAATGAAGTTCTAACCAATCACATATTTATGGTTTTGTGATTGTTAAATTTCTCCTGACCATGTTCTCTATAACTCTCCATCTGATCTTGATGGTTAGTTTATCTTCCATGTCCATATTTTCCTATATGGAACCCTAGTATGTGTTATCTTAGGTGACTGACGTACTTCATTTTCTTTCATTTAAATTAGAAGTATTATTAATCATTTTTCTGATATGGGATTTCAACAAAATGTCTTTTGAAAAGTCAAACCCCTAGTTTTTTATCCTGAGTTCAAAATTAAAGGATTTAATATATTAAATGGGGGAGAATATAGCATCCTGAGTTTTTTAAAGGAAACACTTTGTTCGATAACATACATGATATGCTACATTTAGCTTAAATGAACAACTTAATATTATTATTTAATATGGTAGTTATTAGAATAAAATTAATGAAAAGGATTAATTGAATTATGAAAATATGGTTTACACATGTTTATAAAATGATTTATTGGTTACCAAATTAATTAAAAATGGAAATAAAAATCAATTTAATATAAAGGATGTGTTTTTTATGAAAAACTATTTAAATGTGAATAATTGTGTTTATAAAATAATAAAATCTCATTTTTTGGATTATATTAATGAAATATAAATTCAATATAATTTTTAAAATTCATCTTTTATGTTTTATAGGCATTATATAACAACAAATTCAATTTTATGCATAAAAGGAGTATTTTCCAAAAAAAGACATTTTAACGCCTTTTAATGGAAAACTAAATTTAAATCTATTTTTTAACACATTTATAAGTTATATTTGATAAAAAACTTCTTATTTGGAATCATTACATCAAAATTTACTTTGGTTGAATTTTTGGTATTTTCTTATAAATTTCATATTTAAATGAATAGTGAAAATTACTGCACTTTAGTTCAAAAATTATTTTTAGTATAAATATTTTATATTGTTAGATTATCATTTTAATTAGTTTTAAAGTATAATTAGATTATTTTTTTATTATTTAACATTATTTAGTTCATTGGAATGATTTTTATATTGAAATTATATATAAACACTTATTGAAATTTTCAACGTCACTTTTACCCATCTTCTAGCCACACCTACGAGATTAGTGTTAAACTTAATTTAGCCAATTCTATTAATTAAAATTTGAGAAATGGGAATAAATGGTTGTAATCAGTAATAAAAATTTTATCTAATAGGATCAACTTAGTTTTTTTGAATAGTAACTTTAGTATTTTATTTACCATGGTTAAGGGTAAATCATTAATTAAAGATAAAAATAATATTATAATAATATAAAATTGCCCTAACACCTTCCCTAATATAATTGGATAAGTGAGTTTCAACCAAAATCAACCTTATACCAAAATAATAACCTTTTTAAGCCACTTGGATAAAAATATGACATTTATTATGTTTTATTTAAAGATAAGTTAAAAATGTTATACTCATATTTTTAATAAGTAAATCACTTTTAATATATAGTTTTATAAAATGTAAATTACACTATAAATAGTAATTTTAAATATATAATTTTTATATACATCATGATAATTTATTTATAATTTTTTACATTAAATAATTAAATTTAATTATCACACAATGATGATGTTGTTATAGATTTAAGGAAGAATCAAATAAATGATATTAATAATATTAAAATAAATAGAATTTGTACTATTTTGATTCCATTCATTAATTTTATGGTTTAATTTAACATGTTAGGGATAATTTAAAGTAGTTTTTTCAAATGAATCAAGTTTTTATGATTTTATAAAAAGTCAAGTAATAAATAGTGTCAAAATTGACTTAGTTCATATCTTAAAATATAAAATATTTAATTAAATGATATAAAATTTATAAAAATATAATATTAGAAAAAATAGTTTAAATAAGTATTGAAAATTTATTAATAACTCATTTATTAGTCTTTTTCATGTTATGGTAATTATTTTAACTCTCACAGTATAAATTACTTAATAAAACGGTAAGAGTTAAAAGGTGTTAAAATTAAAATATAAAGATTAAAAAATAGTGAAAACTTATCTATTTTTAATTATATGAATATTATTTTACCCAAAATCATAATATATTTTAAATAAATCATTTTTGGACCATTTTGATTTGAAAATTAATTTATATTAATTTGATACTTTTGATAATTCCAAGAGTGCCCCTCCCCTCTCCTATAAAAGGGCACCCATTCATCGTTACTCCTTACACTTAAAAACCCATTTGGTTCCACCAAGTTATTCTCAAAACCCTTAATATAATACCTACCCACATTTTATAGGAATTATTTTAGTCATAACACCCTCTTTAGAGGTGTTAAGGTGTTAATCAAAGGTGATCATCCGATGGAAGGTAATGTTTTTAATTAAGTATTTCTTTTTTATTTCTTATTCATCTTCCTTAATATATCCTTCAAGCATGATAAAATAATAACTCAAGTATAATAAATATAATTAGATATTATTATGTTAATATCATCACCTAAATATATCTATGATTCCATCAAATGGGAAATGAATTAATCGTTTGTGTGTACGTGTGAATTATCACCTCCACGAACCAACATAATTCGTTTTCCATAACCGTCTCTCAAGAATGGTTATAATGAAATAATGAAGGTTCATACGTGATATTCATGAAATATTTATCATCATAATATAATAATATATCAATTACATTCCTACTTTCTATACACATAAAAATGATAATGTCGTTTGTGCGTATGTGTAAACTATCACCTCCATGAAGCGATGTGATTCGTTTTTAATCACCACATAACTTGGATGGTATAAATAAGTATATTTAAATGATTAATATGATATTAATGAAATTATTATCATTCTATAAGGGTAAAATAATACTTACCTTCTTTCCAAAATGATCGTTGAAAAACTGAAATTTAATCATGTGTATGTACGGCTTATTGTCTCCATGATTGTAATGTTGTTCATTTTTCATGTCCATATTTAATGAATATATTTAAAATTATAATTTATATATAAAAGTGATTAATATTTCATGAATATTATTATTTATATGATTTACACATTACCATTTTGACTATTGACATCATACCAATGTCATTTTGAACTCAAGTACCGAATATCAACAAAATGTCCGACTTGAACGTAAATAATTAAGTAAAAGTTATAGCATGGTAATAAGTGATATAAAATTAATAATAAACACAAAAAATGTTATGGACAAAGTAAATAATGAACCTAAGTTTATTATTTCAGAAGATAAATAACATACATGATGAATCGGACTTGAGGTAAGGGATTTCATCTCAAACTCCTTTTGTTGAGGTATTTCTTATTGTTATGCACCTTTATTCTCTTATAAAGTGTTTATAAATCCCCTTTGTCAATTAATATACATATTTTATATATATCCTCATGTTATTTAATGTTTTATTAAAAGTTCATGTGATTTATTATTTAAATGTTCAAAGTAGTATCTGACATTTTGAATGATTAAAGATTTATTTGTCCAATATTTTTCTCCATTTAAATATTAATTATATTATTTTACATATTTATTATATGGATATTAAAGTATTTTAGGGTAATTTTTATCTATATTTTTAATTTCATTAAAAAAAATTCAAATGGAATCTTTTTACATGTTTTATATGGATGTTTTGAAAATTATAGAAGGAATTTTTTTAAAACGTATACGACGATAAATAATTCTCTGTCGCTGTAACCATTATTTGATATTTGAATTTATATAAAATCCTTAATGTTTTTAAAACTAAAATAAATACCTTATTCCCTTATTTTTGGGTATTTTGGTATTGAAAATGGGTTTGAAAATGGATTGATTATTTCAATATCTTGAAATGATTTCTTGTGATTGAGAATGAAATTTTATGAGTGAAAAGTTAATGAATGAAATATTTTGTGTGTTATGATTATGTAATGGAACATGATAATTATATGAAATGGGTGAGTGAAATATAGCTTATACTAAGGTTTTATCCCCATTATATCTCACAAGTGAGCCTGATATAGCATATACTAAAGGTTGAGCCCCATTTTAGTGCACGGGTGAGCCCGATACAGCTTATACGAAGGGTTGATCTCCATTATAGCTCACGGGTGAGCCTGATATAGATTATAAGAAGGGTGAACCCCATTATAAATCTCCAATTCATTAGGAATAGAATTTTGTCATATGGATATTCCATTTGTAATAGTGATATGTACAGAAGTCGACTACATGATTATTCCATCTATGTATGATTGTGTCTCAAGTTACCTTTATGTGTTATATATATTTTCTATGGGTTTTGTGGTAATATTATGATTAAAAAAATGGTAAGAAATTTTTTATAAGGAAATTATTCACAACTTATTAAAGGTTAAAAGTATTACTTTAGTATAAAGTATTCATGTTTCACATTTTTACACAAGAATAGTAGTTTTCCTTCTTTGTGTAACCCTTATTGAAATTTTTGTGTTCATCCCAAGTTTTGAAATGTTTTTAATGGGATTTAAGGGATAATAGAGTCAAGTATGGGATGAAGAAAAAGTTATAATGATTAAACATGAAAATAAACCATGTTTCATTTCTTAAAAAAAATTATGAAAGTAATGGATAATTTAGAAGTTTACACTTTTTATTTCTATGGTTTTTTTGTATGAGTTATGGCCTAATTTGTAATGCCCCGACCCCAAAAGCCCAGAGCCGGTGCATTATTTTAATACATTGGCATGATTACAAGGAATCAAGTCTCAAAATACCAATCAGTTTAGTAGTCTTGTAAAATATATTACATACATGAATGTTACATTACACGTTAGAAAATAAAACACAACATAAATTATCCTTTCATAACTCCATTAATCCCCTAGCTTAACCCTACATATCAATCATAATACACTTCTTGGAATCCTAGGAAAATAAAACATAATAAATGGGTGAGCTCAGATGTTCACTAAGAGTTATAAATAAAGCGAAAGATAACATAAAAATTAGGCATGGTGAATAATTAAAAACACATGCCTTAACGAATAATAAACATGATCACTTTATGATGGAATATGTGCTAAGTAAATAATGCCATAATAAAACATAGCCATGGTTATTCTACTAGTCGAATAACCAAATGAAATATCAATTGATAATCTCATAATGATGGAATGTATAATGTCGGACATTCTTAAACATTTTGTCAAGGCCTCATCCAAGACGTCTCATAATGATTAAGGCCTCAACCAAAACCATATATCAAAAATTGGGAAAGGCCTCGGTCAATTCCACATCTAATTGTCTCATGATACCTACCGATGCATTGAGGAGCTATAGCGGGATCCACCTATCACTTACTAATTTTAATTCATTCCTCAGATGAAAAGGTTGAAACATGACATAAACATTTGTATTAAAACCAGTATACGAAATGTCAATATTTTAACCACAAACCATGAATGGTATAAAAATAGCACATCCACAGTCAAACATAACTCATTCAATAAAATATGGAAGATTATATTATAATATATTAACCTCAATCAAGAATAATGAAGGATATTGACATAGATGAAAATAATCATTAAACTATTGGAGAGAAATATCCTCCTTTTTCTTGAAAATAATTAAAAGTCTCACTATTTATCAAGAAGTCATTTAAAACATATTTTTGAATCAAAGTGTCCCATACCACTTTGAAACTTTTAAAAGTAGTTTTAATTTTAAAACATTAAATTCCATATAAATAAATCCTTAAAACCATTTTTAAAACATGGACATTAATGGGAAAGATTTAGAAGAATAAATCTTTAAAACATTTAAATGATATTTTAGTTAGAGTTCCTAACCAAAAGAGAGACACTTGAATACAAATAATTGAGGTAATAAAAACTTTATAATATCATGAGAATAAATGGATTCATGATATACTATGTCAAAGTACATTATATAAACCATATAAAAGGGAATTGGTGTATAACAATAAAGAAGTCTCAATGGATTGTAAATTGAGATGAAATCCCTTATAAATATTGTATCCTTAGGTTAAGGATAAATCATGTCACGACCCACCTTCACTAAAAGGAGGTAAGGGATAACAGACTGTCAAGCCCTTCCTTCTTCAAGTTGAAATAGAGATAATGACCCCCGAGTCCCGCCTCTAGTAGGCCCCGGAGTGGCGACTAGCACCAAGGGTATAACATTTTCACAATATGGAAGGCATTACCCTTTTTAGTTAACCAAGATTGGGAGAAATAATGAGTCAACACCAAACACCACCAAGTATAGAAAAATCAAGGTAAAAACCAAACTACATGCATGGTTTAATGATAAAACTGAACAAAGTACAAGGAATCCAAAGTACAATACCCAACATGAAAGGAAAAAAAATCTAAGTAGAATCCAACAACGACCAACAGCAACTCCAACGTCCAGACTAGTAAGGTCCCGCACGTCCTATAAAGCCCTCCTGGAAACCTAAAAGTAAACGTAGGGTGAGCATACAAAGTATAATCAGTAGGAAAACCTAAAGATCTCGTGCACAAGTGGGGAGACATCCTAAAGTCCCATGAGAAGCAGAATAAACATCATCTATCAAGGAATCTATCCATCCCACCTCACTGACCACTCTCACCAAAAACACAAGATGTAAGGTAATAGTAAGAACAAAACATTTGGGTACCTCGCAACACCATTTCCCCCCACTAGCTAGTTTCTCATCCCTAATATCAAACGTCCTAATGCTACCAAACTCTTCCTGCCTGCACACACCTGGCCCTCACAACCATCCACATCCCTGCCCGCACACACCTGGGCCTCAAAACCATCCATCCCTTCCCGCACACACCTTTGCATCATCCCAAAGACACTTGTGAAAACAAACTTTCCCGAAGAGTCCTGGGATAACAACACATCGATCGAAACCTACCCGAAGAATCTTGGGTGTAAGGTCACCTCCAGCCATCACATCTGAGGGAAGAGGGAGCAGGAAGGAGAGTAACTAGGGGGAAACACACTTCCCCATGAAATGGGGTGTCTGACACTAAGTTCCCAACGTGGGTGGGGTGAGACTAAACACAAAACAAACATTTATACATATATGCCAACACACAGCCCAACCTATGGCTCCCCAATGGATACAAGCAGGTGCCCAAGCACTGCTACCTCAGAAAACAGGCAGACAACAAACAATTCCCAGTTTCCCTATTCAAGTTATCTTTTCATAATAGTTTAGTATGAGTTAATCCCTTCACTACTGGGCAACTAACAGGAACATTCATAGATGAAGAAACAATTAAATCAGGAAGGAAAACTGTCAGGAAAAAATTAAGCATTCATACCCGGTTCTCTTGTAAAGTCACAACAACTAGGGATCAAGTGAGATCCCGCGAAGTACTGGAAACAAAAAAACCCGAGACACAACCCCATGTCCCCAAAAACCAGGAGCCAATGGTCTCTCAACAACAGAGGATCCCACCCAAATTCGTGTCACATCAAAGCAACCATACAGCCTTAGATTCACAACCAGAGAAAGTATAACAATAGGGGATCATATCCCCACCCATATCACCCCAGCGATCTAATCCCCCATCCAAGAAAACCATAAAGTCACCCGCAAACGGCCCATGAAAAAAACAATCAAACCACTACCACCAACACAAGGCAGGCCCTTAACGGTATTTTCATATTTAAATGATTTAACACACTCCATGATTTCAATTCCACTGGTATTTAACCGGAGTTATCACAGAAAAGGGTTGATCTAGGTGCTTTAAATTTATTTAACCGAGTATACGTAATTAACCAATTCCATGTTATGTATATTTAAACATCCATGAGCACATAGGTTCATTAGTGCATAGAGAAAGACCAAAAACTGCCATGATTTTGAGTGAGCATAGACCCGTATAATTCACAACACATGTCCTCATAAAAGAGTATAGCAGAACATCGATCACCCCCCCCCCCTTACTTCTTTAGAGGTCCGTTCATTATCTTCATTAAGTTTGGTTTCATAAATTTCCACAGAGACAAAAGCAAACCCACCCCGCATGATGCTTAGAAATGAGAGACGAAGGAGAAAATCCCTACTTGATTGATCAAGGATCGAAGTTAAGTCCCCGTGTGAAAACTGGAAATCAGGGGTAGCAGGAACTCCACAGAACGCGATCAAGGAAAACTTCGTGGGGGTACAACTCATCCAGAGGAAGGGTATTCCGAGCGCAGGGTGATAGAGAAAAAGGAACCTAGGGATAAGAGAAGCTTTAGGTTATAAAGGATGAGATACAACATCCCCGGGATGGTTAAGATATGGAGAAAAACTTGAAACCGCAGAAGAAGTAGGATCGTGGGTTCACCACGCAGCTGGGCCACCCCAAACGTCCAACTTAAAAAGGTCCCCACCCTTCGGGGTGGTTAAAACTGACACACACCTCCTTAACCAAGGAAGGACTGCTCACAGGATGCGGTAGAGGTGTTTCTGAAAATATGGTTAAAGGCATGACCAAAATGCATGGTTTTTCATTTAAGGAGGGTACCTCACCAATCATTTAATTAAACGCCATTAATGGGATTTAATACAGGCTTAAAGGGGTCAAAACATGGTTTAAAAACCAATTTGTGAGGGGCCACTGGAAAACCATGGAGAGGTCACCGGTAGGCTAGGTCTACCGGTAGATGAGGCTACCAGTAGGATGGGGCTACCGGTAGGTCGGGGCTACCGGTAGGTCCTGGCTACAGGTAGGTCGAGCTTCTGGTAAGCCGAGCTACCGGTAGGCCGAGCTTCTGGTAACCAGTAGGCCGAGGCCACGGGTAGGCCGAGCTACCGGTAAGCCGAGATATCGGCAACCAGTAGGCCGAGGCTACCGGTAGGCCAAGCTACCGGTAACCGGTAGGTCGAGGCCACCGGTAGGCCGAGCTACCGGTAGGCCAAGTGACCGATAGGTCGAGCTACTGGTAGGTCGAGGCCACCGGTAGGCCAAGGCTACTATTGGGAGTCTTAAGCTTCACCGAGAAGCTGGGATGGCCTTCCAAACCACCTAGAACACCTCAAACATCAGATTTTCACCAAGTAATTGACCCTAAAACCCCAGGCCATTACATCAGATACTTCTCAAACTATTCTCATCCCCGAGAATATAATAACAAATCAGAAAGGAGAAAAGAGGGGTCCAAACAACCACCCTCTAAAGATACTTCTCAGGGGTAAACCCCCTGAGTTGCTCGAAAGCTGGAACAACCCCCCCCCCCTAGAGTTATCAACCACAAACATTCACAGCAAGCACAAGAATCACACTATCCAACACCTGAGTCAGGGAGTCCCTTCCTACATGTCAAGATATTATCCTCTTTAGGCGGTATTGACACGCCCGCGCGGGTTTAATAACATCCACATTAATGCGTCCTGATTAGCAGTCATATTCTCCCATCATCACATATTAATACACATAGATAACAGGGAACAAATCATCTAATATCTAAGCAAAACAATCATTTCATATATTAAAGCACAAGGTAAAACATCTCAAAAAAACTCAGAACAACAACAACAACAACAAGGAAGTCAAAACAGCTATGGGTACTAAACGCATAACTTGGCCTCCCACTCCCAAGTGCTCTCCTCGAGGCCAAAATTGCTCCATAACACACGAACCAAGGGGATGGTTCGTCCACAAAGCACTTTCTCTTTACGATCCTCGATCTTGATCGGTCGCTCTATGAAGGTCGCATCGTTTTAGACATCTAACTATCCCTAATCGATGATGTGGGAGTCATCGTGTAGATATCGACGAAGCTGGGAGACGTGAAAGACATTGTGAACTTTCTCCAACAGAGGTGGCAATGCTAGCTGATACGCCACCTCACTAACTCGTCCCAACACCTCGAATGGTTCGATGAACCTAGGGGAGAGCTTACTCCCCTTACCAAAACTTTGCTGCCCACGTCGAGGGGAAACCTTCAATAATACATTATTTCCAACCTCAAACTCCAAGGGCCTACTCCTACGATCAGCATAAGACTTTTGTCAGTCCCGGTCTACCTTCATCCTCTCACGCACGAGCTGAACCTTCTCAGTGGTGCCCTGCACCACTTCTGGCCCAAGAACAGCTGCTTCCCCAATCTCTATCCAGAAAACGGGTGAATGACACGACCTTCCATACAAGGCCTGAAATGGTGTCATGCCAATAGTTGATTGGAAGCTATTGTTATAAGAAAACTCTACCATAGGCAAGTGTCGTACCCATGATCCCCCAAAATCCAGAACACATGCCCACAACATGTCTTCCAATGTCTGGATCGTTCATTCTATTTTCCCATCTGTCTGAGGGTGAAAAGTAGTGCTAAGGCGTAGCTGGGTGCCAAAGGCAAGCTATAATCCCCTCCAGACTCGTGAGGTAAACCGCGTGTCTCTATTGGAGACAACAGATCTCAGGATCCCGTGCAACTGCACCACCTCATCGACGTACTTCTAGGTTAAGGTGCTCACCAGGATCGACTCCTTAATCTCCAAAAAGTGAGCTGATTTTTTCAACCGATCCACCACTCCCAGATGGCATCATAGACCTCCCTGAGCCCTGGGTAGCCCTGTGATTAATCCCATCGATATGTCATCTCACTTACACTCAGGAACATCTAAAGGCTGTAACAACCCTCTAGGAAAAAGGTGTTCAGTTTTCACTTGCCGACACACTAGGCACTTAGCCACAAACTCTTCCACCGCCCGCTTTACCCCGGGCCATAAAAATTGTCCCCTCAGGCCTTGTTACATCTTCGAGACCCCAGTATGTACCGCTAAAGCCGATCCATGGAACTCACGGAGAACACCTTTACGCATCATCTCTGGAACAAAAATCCTTCCATGGAAAATCATCTGATGTTGACCATCCTCTAACCATCCCTTAGGAGCATTTCCCTAATAAACACGATCTCACATCACTTCCACTTCTGAGTCCCCCCACTGAGACTCTTCCACCTGCACCACTAAAGAGGAAAATACAGTCATTTGAAATATACAGCCTCTTCCACCTTCCACCCTTGCATCCAAATGCAAGGCCTCTATCTCTTCCATCGCTCTCCAAGCATCTGAAGATTATTAAATTACTTCTTTTTTCGATTTCCTACTCAAGGCATCAGCCACAACATTACCCTTTCCCTCGGTATAATAGATCTCAAAGTCGTAGTCTTGGAGGAACTCAACCCATATCTGCTGCCACAAGTTCAGATCCCGCTGGGAAAATACATAACGCAAGCTCTTGTGATCTGCGAAGACTACAAATCGCTCTCCGATGAGATAATGACACCAAAATTTCAATGGTAAAACCACAGCCATAAGCTCCAGATCGTCGGTGGCATAGTTACGTTCATGAGTACATAACTACCTAGACCCATAAGAGATCACTAGTCACTGCTAAATCAACACACATCCCAACCCAAGGCCAGAAGCATCACAGAAAATTTCAAACAACACCCCTTCCTCTAGTAATCTGAGTACTGGAGCACTAACCAGCATCTCCTTTAGGTAGCCAAAAGTTGTCTGGCACTGGTCGCTCCACAGGAAGGCCTGGTCCTTCCTAGTCAAAGCTGTAAACGGAGCTGCAACTCGAGAGAATTCAGGCACAAACCTCCAGTAATAGCCTGCCAAACCCAGGAAACTATGAACTTCCGCCACATTCTTCGGTGATGCCCATAAAATGACTACCTCGAACTTCAACGGGTCTACTTCTATTACCTTCTGAGACACTACATGTCCAAGGAAATGTACTTCTTACATTAAGAACTTGCACTTAGACAGTTTCTCATAAAGATGGTGGTGTCGAAGGACTCCCAAAACTACCCTAAGATGCTCAACGTGCTCTTCCTCTGATTTTGAGTAGATAAGGTTGTCATCGATGAACACCACAACGAACTGGTCTAGAAACTCTCGGAAGCCAGAGTTCATGATGTTCATGAACATAGTTGGTGCGTTCGTAACGCCAAATGGCATGACCATGAACTCAAAGTGGTCATATCTGCACATGAAAGTCGTCTTTGGCATATCACCTTCCTTCACTATCAATTGGTGGTATCCAGACCGCAGGTCGATCTTAGAGAACCAACCTGCTCCCCTCACCTGGTCGAATAGATCTTCTATCCTTGGGAGGGGGTAGTGATTCTTGACTATCACCTAATTCAATCTCCGGTAGTCTATGCACAGCCCTATAATACCATCTTCTTTCTTTACGAAAAAAACTGGAGCACCCCATGGCGACACACTAGGTCGAACAAATCCCTTCTCCATCAGATCGTCAATCTGAATCCGCAACTCCCGCAACTCAGAAGGTCTCATCCGATAAAGAGCCATCGAGATCGGGTGGGCACCAGTATGTAAGTCTATCCCAATATCAACAACACGTCGATGGGTTAGATTCACAACCTCATTGGGAAAAACATCAGGTAATTCTCTTATGACCTTTGGGGAATCCATCATTCCTTCGTCTACCGACTCCACTGACACCCCGTCTAGCATAGAAAGGAGCGGATTCATGTGTCGACTCCCCACTTGATAACTTTGCTCCCCAAAAAAATCCACACACCGTCCATCCTCATTGGAGAATTTGATCCTTCTCCAATAGCAGTCGATGATGGCATGCATGGAGAATAACCAGTCAATGCCTAGAATGACATCGTATTGTTGCATCTGTAATGAAAGAAGGTCTCCACTGGACTGATGTGGTCCCAACATCAGTCTACATCCCCAAAAAAAGTAAGATATGCTGGTCTGACCCCCAATTTGTGTTCTCAACACTAGGGGCACAAAACATCTCTCGGCATCCAGACCTAGAGCATGGGCTAATCCGGGCGTAAAAAAGGAGTGTGAAGCTCCTGAATCAAACAAGGCAGAAACAAGAGTGCTGAATAAACTGATCGTACCTCGAATGACCTCTGCTCCCGCCGGAGCTACTAACTCTGCGGCATGCAACTTTCCATGCCCATCTCCTCTACCTCGCTACTGTCGACCACCTCCCTGACTATGCCCTGGTCGAGGTCCCTGAGGATCACCCTGGTGTTGGTATCCTCCTACAAGGTCATCCCTCAGAGGGACAGGGGCCTGCTGTTGTGGCTATAAAGGCCTTGCCGACAACGGATGTTGTTGTGGTGGGTGTTGAAACTGCCCACCTCCACCATGTGAAGCTCGAGTTGGACACCTGCTCTGGACGTGCCCGAAATCTCTGCAAGAGAAACACTTTGGTTTTGGCCCTGTGGAAAAGGGGTGAGGGCCAAAAGCTTGGGACTAGAACTGATGAGTCATAAACCCTACTTGTCGAAACCTGGAAGGCCCTGTCGCTGGAGACCTGCTGCTGACCGCCTTTCCCTTTGATGAACTCGTATGGTTCCCTTCTTGTGGTTTGAATCCCTTCGAGTGCATCCTCTCTACTATCTCAGCCTTATTTTGTACTTTTAGGTACGTCGGAAGAGTGAAGGGAGTGACATCGTACTGAAGAGAAGGACAGAGTGCCTCCTCTAACTGTCTTGCCCGAGACTCCTAATCTGGAAAGAGATCTGGGAAAAAGCGCAAGAGATCTTTAAACATGATCCCCATCTCCCTCACTAACATACTTCCCTACTGAAGGGTGAGCAATTACTATCTCCTATCATCCTTCACCGTAAAGGAGAGGAACTCCTCACAAAATTCCTTCTCGAAAATGGCCCATGAAACCTCTGCCTATATCTTCTCTCCTAGGAAAAGCATCCACCACTGACGCACTGCTCCTCTCAGCTGACTGACAGCCAACGAAACCCAGTACTCCCCCGGAGCATGGATCAAAGAGAAGGTGATGGATAGCTCCTTGAGCCATCCCTTCGAGACCGAGTTAGAAACGCTTCCCCCGTACTTCTCGAGGGTTTGTCGCTGGAAGGAGCGCAGATTCCTCTGCCACAAGCCGTCCTCCTCATCTCGGTCAATCCTTTGATGGTCAACTGCCTTGATCCACTGGGCCTCAACCGCCCGAGTCGCTCGTGGATAAAATTTGGGTGACATAGTTGCAAGGTAAACAATGAATTCCTAAGCCTGAGTAGCAGGGGAAATTATTATTATTATTAAATTTTTCTCCCCAAGGTGCCCCAAATAAATTAAAACACAATCAGTATGATGCATGTACCTTCCCTAGGGTCTCTACCCTGCAATAAATGTAGTCTCACATAGTCATTTGATAGGCTTAGAGTCCTTGCATCGGATCATGGGGGGGGGACCCTAAAATCTCTTGTCCTAACCGGTCATCCCTGGTCTATTTCACGAACCAAGATCACCTAACATTATTACCCTACCATCCCATGCAATCCTCACTATGCCTAACTCCAGACTCCATCTTATCCCTCAACATTTCCTCTGATACCATTCAGTCACAACCCACCTTCACTGAAAGGAGGGAAGGGATAGCAGATTTCCAATCCCTTCCTTCTTTAAGTTGAAGGAGAGATAATGACCCCTGAGTCCCGCCTCTAGTAGGCCCCAAAGTGGCGACTAGAACCAAGGGTATAACATTTTCACAATATGGGAGGCACTACCCTTTTTAGTTAACCAAGATTGGGAGAAAGAATGAGTCAACACCAAACACAACCAAGTATAGAAAACTCAAGGTAAAAACCAAACTACATGCATGGTTTAATAATAAAACTGAACAAAGTACAAGGACTCCAAAGTACAATACCCAACAGGAAAGGAAAAAAAGCTAAGAAGAATCCAACAGCGACCAATAGAAACTCCAACGTCTAGACTAGTAAGGTCCCGCACGTCCTCTGAAGCCCTCCTGGAAACCTAAAAGTAAATGTAGGGTGAGCATACAAATTATACTCAGTAGGAAAACCTAAAGCTCTCATGCACAAGTGGGGAGACGTCCTAACGTCTCGATGCTACTACGCTCTTCCTGACCACACACACCTTGGCCTCACAACCATCCACATCCCTACCCACACTCACCTGGGACTCACAACCATCCATCCCTTCCCACACACACCTGGGCCTCATCCCTAAGACACCTGGGAAAACAAACCTACCCGAAGAGTCCTGGGATAACAACATATCGATTGAAACCTACCCGAAGAATCTTGGGTGTAAGGTCACCTCCAGCAATCACAGCTGAGGGAAGAGGGAGCAGAAAGAAGAGTAACTAGGGGGAAACACCCTTCCCCGTGAAATGGGGTGTCTGACACTAAGTTCCCAATGTGGGTGGGGTGAGACTAAACACAAAACATACAGTTACACATATATGCCAACACACATCCTAGCCTATGGCTCCTCAATAGATACAAGCAGGTGCCCAAGCACTACTGCCTCAGAAAACAGGCACACAACAAACAGTTCCCAGTTTCTCTATTCAAGTTATCATTTCATAACAGTTCAGTATGAGTTAATCCCTTCACTACAGGGAAACTAACAGGCACATTCATAGATGAAACAACTATTAAAGAAGGAGAGAAAACTGTCAGAAAAAATTTAAGCATTCACACTCGTTTCTCTTGTAAAGTCACAAAAACTAGGGATCAAGTGAGATCCCTCGAAGTACTGGAAACAAAAAAAACTTTGAGACACAGCCCCATGTCCCCAAAAACCAGGAGCCAATGGTTTCTCAACAACAGAGGATCCCACCAAAATTCGTTTCACAGTAGAGCAACCATACAGCCTCAGATTCACAACCAGTGAAAGTATAACAACAGGGTATCCCATCCCCACCCATATCACCCCAGCGATCTAAGCCCCCATCCAAGAAAACCATAAAGTCACCCACAAATGGCCCTTGAAAAAAAACAACCAAACCACTACCACCAACACAAGGTAGGCCCTTGTAGGTATTTTCATATTTAAAAGATTTAACACACTCCCTGGTTTCAATTCCACTGGGCTTTAACCGAAGTTATCACAGAAAAGGGTTGATCCTGGTGCTTTCAATTTATTTAACCGAGTATACGTAATTAACCAATTCCATGTTACAGTTATTTAAATATCCAGGAGCACCGAGGTTCATTAGTGCATAGAGAAATACCACCAACGACCATGATTTTCAGTGAGAATAGGCCTATATAATTCACAACACATTTCAACATAAAAGAGTAAAACAGAACATCGATCACACCCCCCCCCTTCCTTCTTTAGAGGTCTGTTCATTATATTCATTAAGTTTGGTTTCATCAATTTCCACAGAGAAAAAAGCATACCCACCACGCATGATGCACAGAAAGGAGATACGAAGGAGAAAATCCCTACTTGATTGATCAAGGATCGACGTTAAGTCCCCGCATGGAAATTGGAAATCAGGGGTAGCAGGAACTCCACAGAACGCGATCAAGGAAAACTTCGTGGGAGTAAAACTTGTCCAGAGGAAGGGTATTCCAAGCGTAGGGTGATAGATAAAAAGGAACCCAGGGAGAAGAGAAGCTTTAGGTTATAAAGGCTGAGATACAGCATCCCTGGGATGGTAAAGATATGGATAAAAACTCGAAACCGCAGAAGAAGCGGGATTGTGGGTTGACCACACGGCTGGGCCACCCCACACGTCCAACTTAAAAAGGTTCCCTCCCTTCGGGGTGGTTAAAACTGACGCACACCTCCTTAACCAAGGAAGGACTACTCACAGGATGTGGTAGAGGCGTTTCTGAAAATGCGGTTAAAGGCATGACCAAAATGCATGGTTTTTCATTTAAGTAGGGTACCTCACCAATCATTTAATTAAACTCCATTAATGGGCTTTAATATAGGATTAAAGGGGTCAAAACATGGTTTAAAAACCAATTCGCGAGGCACCATTGTAAAACCGTGCTGGTAGGATAGGCCTACCGATAGACGAGACTACCGGTAGGCCGGGGCTACCGGTAGGCCGAGGCTATCGGTAGGCGAAGGCTACCGGTAGGTTGAGCTGTCGGTATGCCGAGCTACCGGTAACCGGTAGGCCGAGGATACCGGTAGGCCGAGGCTACCGGTAGGACAAGCTACCGGTAACCGGTAGGCCAAGGTCACTGGTAGGCCAAGTTACGGGTAGGCCGAGCTACCTGTAGGTCGAGGCCACTGGTAGGCCAAGGCTACCATTAGGAGTCTTAAGCTTCACCGAGAAGCTGGGATGGCCTTCCAGACCACCCAGAACACCTCAAACATCAGATTTTCACCAAGTAATGGACCCCAAAACCCTGGCCCATTACAAATCAACACCATAATTATGTGTGAAAAATATAAATACATTCAATATGATTGGATATTCAGTGTAAATCAATTAGAGTACATTCACACATATTCTGGTAAAAATGAAACCAATGACTTGGATGTTTAACTCAATGAATGGAAATTGAGTTAAGATTACTCTTATTAAGTTCATATCAATGACTTGAGAAATTATCAATGGGGTGATTATGTATATCTAAAGTATATCCACACAAAGGGGAGTGGAAATTACTACATAAATAATAAATAGTGTTTCCACAAATAATATTGGATTAAAATAATCAATGAAGTATGCATAAAGCCGAATGAGTAGAAATTGAAATTTGAAATTCCCTTAACAATTTGGTAACTTACGAAACATACATCCCATGAAAGAAGGATTATAAAATGAAGATTTAAATACCCATAAATTAAAGTATATTACACAAATAATACAATCATTGGGCAGTACATACACCACACAAAAGGAAATAGTGGCAATATAGCATGAATCTCATGGGAATTGGAAGTGAGATGAAAACTCCTTACCATGTTGTAATCAATCGAGTTGTAAGACCAAAATCTAATAACCACCAAATGAATCACATAATATCATGAATATAAATATAATCATGATAATATATGTCAAATTGTAGTACACAATACCCCACATGCAATAAATAAGTGATGAACAATGGAAATATCACGGAATTAAAAGTGAGATAAGAAACCCCTTACCTCATGTCCGACTTGACTCGTTCATTCTTTAATCTCTTGACTAATAAACTAATGTTAATTTATAATTGCTTAATAAACTTTTTCAATTTATTATTCCTTTTATATAACTTATTACTATGTTATAAACATTATGTTTTCATTTAAGTTAATAATGGTCGTTTTGTCGATATTTGGTACTTGAGTCAAAATGAACTTGTTATAATTTCAAATTGTCCATGTGGTCAAAATTCCATTATCCCCAGAATGATATACATGATTTAGATATCATATATATATATATTATATTCAGTATATATATGTATTTATAACAGTACCTAACATTTGGAGATAAGAAATGAAATGCATCGTTCATGGAGACGGTAAGTTGTACGTACACATGAACGCTACTTTCATTTATATTTTGTATTTTAATGGAATTAAAACATAATTATAAATAGTTATAATATAATTACAGTATAATATAATATATAATATCATCAACTCCATCCTTTATAAATCCCACATAAGGCATTAACGAGTCATATCACTTTGAGGGGCGGTAGTCCGCACTTCCTCAAATGAAATTATCGTGAACACACATATTGGAAAGAATAAAGGTGTGTTTGTAAATGAAAATTACATAAGTATAGAGAAAACATAAACATAATATATATCATATATAAATACAGTGTCATCTTAATGTCCACCATGAGAGGCGGTAGGAGATAATTGAACAATCATCGTTTCGTGAGGTGTTAGTTTTCCATCCACAGAAACAGTATGTTCTTTACCCATTAGATGGTGGTGTATATAAGTGTAGTTCGAATAATTATAATAAAAAAATCCCTGTATATTGAGAATACTGTTTTTGTTATAAAATAATTGAATAAAAAGATTTTAGTGGTTGGATAAGTAAAATAAAATAAAATAAGTTAATAGAAACCATTACCTTTAATTTGGGTAACTCCATTTGGTTTGAACCAAAAGGACTTCTTGAAGTGACTTATGACTAAGTTAAGTATTTTAAGTGGAAGAGAGAGATCTTGAGAGATTATTTGGTCAGGGTTTTTATGAGACAAGGGCATTGAGAGGTGTGAGGAATGGGTTAGAAGTGGTGTCCTTTTATAAGGGAGAGGAGAGGCTCTTTAAGAAAGTTTGAAAATGTTATTTTAATATAAAATTATCTTCGGTATCAAGAGGTCCAAAACTCATTAAAGTATAGGATAATATGACTCATGTTAGAAATAAAATAATCCAATAATAATTGGAAAGGTTTTTGATATTTTTTTAATATTAATAATATTATTTATTTAAATCATTTATTAATGAGGTAAATACTGCATCATTATTGTGTCATAAATAATTTGATTTATCTCATGTCTAAAAATTATAAAAAAAAATACCATAATGTAGGAAATAGTTTTATCTTTCCAATGAATATTTATAGTCTAAAAGATGACTTATATAACCACCTATAAAAATTTATATACTAAGGGATATTTGTTAATGTCATTTTTATCTTTACATTAGGTTAATTAAAATAAAATGTCATTATCACTCTTAAGTGACTCCATTGGGTCCCAAAATCGACCCAAGGATGCTCAGGGTCGGCCATGACTCATACAATAAGGTTAAGACAAGTTTTATATTAATTTTATATTATTATAATATTCTTTTTACCTTGAATTACCATATTCACCTTTAACAGTGGTAAATAAAAGTCAAAAGTTACTATTTACCAAAAATTATTTTCATCTTATTGAACCAAATTTTATTTACTAATAACAACCATGTATGTAAGATTTTTTAAATTCAATTCATAGAAGTGGTAAATTTTTATTTAAATGAAAAAGTCGTATTTTTAACTACTACTTAGTGGTTTCACTATTCATCAAAAATTGAAGTTTTTCAGAAAAATACCAAAAAATAAGCCTAAGCTATATTTGATATTCTGAATTAAAAAATGATGTCTATTTTACCAAATTCAAAACATAGAAGTTGGATTAATTAATTTAAAATTAAATCTCATTGTCAAAATAAATAGCGTGTTTTTAAGAAACAATAACTATCAAAATATTGGCACTTATTTATGTATAATTTCAAAGTGAAATTAATTCCAATGACCAAAATTGGATTAAATGGTAAAAATATAATCTAATTACTCTTCAAAACCAATTTAAAATATAATCTAACCATATAAATAAATTAGATTAAAATCTTGGGGTGTTACATTCTCCCCTCCTTCAATAAATTTCATCCTCGCAATTTGAAATTGTTCTTCAAAAATAAAAGGTAAAAAATAGAAAAAAAACCTTTGTGGAAAACCCACATCGGAAATTGGGTTAATAAATTTTAGTCTTAATAAGAGGGGAAGGGAAATGAAAAAGTCACGACCAAATTATAATATTAATTAGGAGAAAATTGGTGGAAATTAGAGACACATAATTGGAGGGAAAATGTAAATATTTATAGGGAGTGATTGAGGTCATCAATCACAAACAAGTGTAAAATTGAGGGCCTCAAAGCCACCAATCTATGACGATTTAAAATATAATCGGTTCAAAAAAACATAAATCATTATGATAACATATTTGTGGTTTTAATATCCCTTCCCTAAAGTTTAATAATTAATTTATTCATAGAATAATAAAGAAAAAAATATAATTGACAAGTAGAGTTTCATCCTTCATCTAATTCTTACCACAAACACATCTTTCACTTCAAACGATGAGTATTCAAGATGACTTGGTCACACCTGAAGCATTAGAATCAACATATAGAAAATCACATAATCCTCAAAGTATGAACTATATATTTCCCTTTTCTTTAGAGATTAACCAAAACCAAAATGGTTAGTAAAAGATCAGATGATCCCCAAAATGGACAATACTTTAGGGAAAGAATTAATAATCATAATTTTTAAAATTAAACCAATAATACCCAAAGTTCAATAAATACCAATAAATAAAAAATTGTCCATAAAATCTTTCAATATAATCCAAACTAATATTGAAACCCAAAACTCAGAAGAATTTTCTTACGTAGTCTTCGACGTTAAATTGTATCTTCAAATAACATCGACTACTCTTAAAGTCACATACTTAAAAGTAATTAACCTAATTACATGTTCTCTATGATTGGTTAATCATTTCCATAAATAACACAAATCTCTATAAATCCAAAATAAAAACATAGGTAAAAACCCACCATTACTCCTCGAATGAAATCCCATAGTATTCTATTTTCCTTAGGCTTATAGAGTTACCAAAAGAGCGAACATCTTCCAAAATAACATTTATCACTTAATCACCAAATAATTTTCCTACAATAAGGATAAATCATAAGTTCCAAAAATCAAAATATTCTTGATCCATAAAATCATTTAACTAAAAATAATTAGTCATACTAACCAGGGACTTCATGTAGTCCAGTGGTAGGCGATAAATCCTAGTCGCACTTTGGTTGTGGGTTCGATTCACGCAGCTTTGTCCGACGTGACGTGTTTTCACACGGTCTACGTGTTGTTCTTTTTCAAAAACTATATAATTTTATAATATTACCAAAAATGAGATAGATTCCTCAAAAATAACCCTAACATATTTTAACCATAAATGTTATCTCATAACTTTTATTTTCATCAAAAAAAGTAATAACCTATAATTGAATGGCTAGTTTGACTAAAACTAGAAAGCATAGTGTGGGTCATAAAATCGTTTAGAAAATATCATGATAACTTATTTTAAATATAAAACACTTTAGGATTAACCAAGGTCTTTTATTCTCATCTTATATTAAAATCCTTCAATTCGGTTTGTAAATAAAATGTGAATTATCCTAAGAATATCCCCCGGGAGTGTTGTAACCAAGAGTGAAGCAAGGCCCGTTTTCATGTACCAGGATACCTCAGGTCAAGCCTGAAACTCCTTTTCAGAGTTTTCACTCCAAGTTACATTTGTTCCAGAGCTTCCTCTGAATGCTCATATCTAGATAGGTATGTATTTCTTGGAAAATACACAAAATTTCTACATTACCAAAATTCTAGGAAGTTCTTCTATACTAATCCTAAAATTCTATCTTAGGGTAATGTTATCTAATTAGAGTTTATCCAAATCTAGTCTCCAAGGTTTGTAATAAACTTCCTCTGATACCAACTGTAACGCCCCGACCATAGAAGCCCAGAGCCGGCGCATTATTTTAATACATTGGCATGATTACAAGGAATGAATTCCCGAAAGACCGATCAGTTTAGCAGTCTTGGAAAATATATTACATACATGAACGTTACATTACACATTAGAAAATAAAACATGAAATAAATTATCCTTTGAGAACTCCATTAATTCCCTAGCTTAACTCTGTATATCAATCATAATACACTTCTTAGAATCTTGGGAAAATGAAACATAAGAAAGGGGTGATCTCAGATTCTCAGTAAGAGTAAAAAATACAACAGATGATAACATAAACATTAGGAATGGTGAATAATTGAAAACACATGCCTTAACAAATAAAAAACATGATCAATTTATGCAGGAATATGATCTAAGTAAATAATTATATAATAAAACATTGTCATGTGTATTCTATTAGTCGAATAACCACATGAAATATCAATAGCTAATCTCATAATGATAGAATGCATAATGTCGGACATTATGAAACATTTTGTCAAGGCCTCGGCCAAAACCATATATCAAAAATTGGTAAAGGCCATGGCCAATTCCAAGTCTAATTGTCTCATGAGACCTACTGATGCATCGAGGAGCTATGTCATGACCCGTCCTCGGGGCCCGTGTCGTGACTACCCCAAGCCCGCCTTCCATAGGCCAGGGGCTGGCGACTAGCACCAAAGGCGTAAATCCCGATAAAAGGGAAGTAATTGACTTTATAAAGTAAACAAACACCATAGAGTACACAACCTGAAATAAACACTAAGTAAACTGAGTACAAAAGTAAGTGATGGAAAGTAAATGGGCCAGAATACAAAACCAACTGAAAGTAAAGTACAACTGAAAAGAAATTACAGGAGAAGAAAAGTAAAGTAGCAACACCGAGCCGTCCTCTGGAAAACCCACCTGAAGGGTGGGAATAGATAGTCTCCTCAGCTCCTCGGGTCAAGCCGTCCGCTCCGTGTATGTCCCGTCCAGTGATCCACCTCTAGGTACCATACAGCTCCACAAGCCCCCACCTCGATCAGTGATGTCTGTCATCTGCATCCAACACAACGTAGTGTGGGTATAGCCCGTGTAGGGGTGAGTATACGATACTCAGTAGGGACCCCGAGACCCCAGAAGTTCTCCCAGAATCAACGAAGGATAAACCACAAAGGAAATATACAAACACAAAGTATCAACCAATTCTACTTAGGTATATTCCCATACATATACCTAAGTCATCAATTCCATTTCTCCTCTAACTCATGAGCTCAAGTACAACCCAGTCCACACAGGATAGCATAACTCAATCCACATAGGAAAGTACAACCCAATCCACACAGGATATAAAGTCAATCATATTGAAGATAATGATTGAAAGTAAAGACTTAGCTCACACAGGTATACCACTCAAGAATAGGGGTGTAGATGATAGATGTAGCCTCTAAATCATCTCCCCTGCCGAACCCATGTAGGATCCAAGCACAGAAGTCATCGCTGCCGGACCCACGTAGGATCCAAGTACAGTAACCATCGCTGCCGAACCCACGTAGGATCCAAGTACAGTCGTCATCACTATTGAACCCACGGAGGATCCAATTATAGTCTTCCTCACTGCCGAACCCACGTAGGATCCAAGTACAGTCGTCATCGTCTTCACAGTCACAGCCAGCTCTAGGGTTCCCGCACACAGCACGCTCGATTCTGGGAGGGTCTGCTCCATGAGCCAAGGGGTCGATACATCAACGGTCACAAAGTCCAGAGTTTATGTATCACAAAGTTTTGAATCGTCAATAGGAACTCAACACGACAGACGGTGCGTCAATCGGATGTCCGGTCTGAGAGTTATTGGATTTTTCGTTCCAGGTGCCCGCTTGGTTTTTAAGATAAAACCAACCCGACCATACTCCAACTACATCCAAACCTCGAGTGGAGTAATCAAAAAGAACCATCTCACAAAGATAAATCTAAAAAAGTTTATGTCACGTCAATTGGACGTCCGGAGCTCATGTTATAAGTGTTTCCGCTCCGAGGGTCCGCTTGGTTTCGTGTTCGAACCAACCCGGCCATACCAAAAGTTCTCATAAACCTGGAGTGTAATATATCAAAATGACTGTCTTGATCCAAGAATCCCAACGCAACTGATGGTGCATCGATCGGAGGTCCGTAGCCCAAGATATGGGTGTTTGAACGAAACTGTCCGAAAAAAAAGGGGGTTTGGGCCCAGTCCGACCCGGCCCAATACCCCCTGGGTCGGCCCAAACCGGGTTGACCCAACCAAGGGTCTGGGTCCGGCCCAATTGGGCACGGCCCGGCCCGGCCCGGCTGGGGTGGCCCGGCCCGGCTGGCGTGGCCCGGCCCGGCTGGCGTGGCCCGGCGCGGGTGGCCCGACCCTGAGTGGGTGGCCCGGCCCGCCCGGCCTGCTGCCCGGCTCGGAAACCGGTCATGGTTCGGCTCGGCTCCTCAAGATTCTGAATGGTCCTCTCCGTCTGACCATCCATCTATGGGTGAAAGGTGGTGCTCAGGCGTAGCTGCGTCCCAAATTCCCCCTACAACCCCTTCCAAAGCCGAGAAGTAAAGTGAGCATCTCGATCAAAGACGATAGTCGATGGAACACCATGAAGCCATACGATCTCTTGAACGTAGAGGTGCCCCAAGATCTCCACTGAGCCCTTCTCTCTGATGGGTAATAAGTGGGCCGACTTGGTGAGTCGGTCTATGATCACCCAGATGGAGTCATGTCCTCTAGAAGTACGTGGAAGCCCTGTCACAAAATCCATACATATCTCGTCCCACTTCCACTCCGGGACCTCCAAGGGTTGTACCAAGCCTTCTGGTACCTGGTGCTCTGCCTTCACCTGTGGGCAGGTGAGGCATCGTGAAACAAACTCTGCCACAGCCTTCTTTATACCTGGCCACCAGTGCTTTCGTCTGAGATCCTGGTACATCTTCACTACTCCAGGATGTACCGCTAGAGGGGAAGTGTGAAACTCCCTCATCACCTCCTCCCGTAATGCAACTAGTACCATGGTACGTCCCCTGAAGAGGATGACGTGCTCTCCTCCTACAGAAAATCCTTCAGGTGCCTGTCCTGAGGATATTTGTGCACGTCGTGTCTCACAGTCAACGTCCTCATGTTTTGCCTCTTTGACTCACTGAAGTAGTGGAGGAGTGATTGTGAGTGACTATAGAAAGGCTTCTCTATCTCTATCGACGAAAGATATATGCAACGCAACTAGCTGCTCTGTTGCCTCTCCAAGTAGCCGGATTCCCGTCCTCCTACTGAGAGCATCAGCTACTACATTCCCCTTCCCAGGAGTATAGACTATCTCAAAGTCATAGTCCTGGAGGAACATGAGCCATCGCCATTGTCTCAGGTTCAGGTTCTTCTACGAGAAGATGTGCCTGAGACTCTGGTGGTCAGAGTAGACTGTAAAGTGCTTGCCTATCAGATAGTGCCGCCACATCTTCAAGGAGAAGACCACTACTGCTAACTCCAGGTCATGGGTAGCGTAGTTCTCCTCATGCCTGCCTCAACTGTCGTGATCCATAGGTGATCACTACCCGATGCTACATCAGGACACACCTGAGTCTGGTCCCTAATGTGTCGCAGTAAACTACGTACCCTACGCCCTCCTCCGGTAGCCTCAAGATGGGTGCACTGGTCAATCTCTGTCTCAGCTCCTGGAATCTCTGCTGACATCTCTCTGACCACATGAAGGGTTTCCCCTTCTTCGTCAAAGTTGAGAGTGGTGATGAAACTCTGGAGAAGTCTGGCATAAATCTCCAATAGTACCCAGCCAGACCTAGGAAACTTCGTACCTCTGTCACGCTCCTGGGTGGCTCCCAAGCCAGCACAGCCTCGATCTTCACAGGATCCACCACAACTCCCACCTCAGAGATGATGTGTCCCAAGAAGTGGACCTCTAGAATCCAGAACTGACACTTTGAGAGGTTACCATAAAGCCTGTGCTCTCAAAGTGTGTCTATTACAACCCGCAAATGGTAGGCGTGCACCTCCTCAGTAGTCGAGTAAATCAATATGTCTTCAATTAAGACTACGACAAATCGATCGAGATAAGGCTGGAAGATCCTATTCATGAGACTCATGAGCTCTGCTGGACCATTGGTTATGCCGAAGGGCATAACCAAGAACTAATAGTGGCTATATCGACACCTAAAGGTCGTCTTCTGCACATCCTCATCTCAAACTCTGAGCTGAGGATAGCCTGACCTGAGGTCTATCTTCGAGAACCATCGTGCTCCATTTAGCTGATAGAAGAGGTCATCAATCCTCGGAAGTGGATACTTGTTCTTTATGGTCACCTGGTTCAGACGACGGTAGTCGACACATAGTCACAAGCTCCCGTCTGCCTTCTTGGTGAACAAAATCGGGGAAGCCCAGGGTGAAACATTGGGTCGGATAAATCGCTTTCCCTGTAAGTCCTCCAGCTGTACCCGTAGCTCTTGAAGCTCAGCATGAGACATCTGATATGCTAGAGTAGATATCAGGGTTCTCCCGGGGTACAGGTCAATATAGAAGTCTACCTCTCTACGAGGAGGTAGTCCTGGAATGTCATCAGGAAAAACGCCCGCATATTGATCCACCACAACAGGAAAACCCAGACTCCACACATCAACTTTTCATAGGATAAGACTAGCCAAATGATGAGTGATCGGCTATCCTCTCCTCTATGTGAGTCCATCCTGCGCTGCAAATGCTCCCTTCTCACCGGTGAAGGTGAACCTACTCCCATCAGTGTGAACACATCGCACCTTGCGCCTAATATAGTCGATATAATAATGGACCGTATATAACCAATCCATGCCCAAGATGATGTCGTAAGGCCTCGACGCCGCTACAAGAAGATCCCAGCCGAAGCTCTCGCCTCCTAGAGTAAGGTCACACCGCCGGCACCAGTGCGTAATCGTCGATTCTGCTCCCATAGGAGTCTCTAGCCGTAAGGATCGATCCAAAGGCTCCGTCAGAATCTCCGAGATCTGAACAAGGGTAGCGGAAATGAAAGAATGACTCGCTCATGGGTCTATAAGAACTTCATCATGGGTGGAGTAGACACAGATAGTACCTCGAATCATCTCAGGTGTTCCGTGGTCATAGGCCTCCACTTTCTGGAGCTGAGCCTTCCTCTGTCTGCCACCTACCTGTGGTCGGGGGGGACCTCCTGGTGGTGGTGGTGGTAGAGCCTCAAAGCGTCTCCCACCACCTGCTGCCCGACCATCTCCTCTACCTTGTCTATCTTCTCCTTGCGGACCGCCACGGTCGAACCCATGCCTCTACCTAGGTGGTCCCTCAACCATTTGCTGCTCCTCTGCATGGCAAGTCAGACAGTCCCGAGCCATGTGGCCTTGTCCGCCGCATGCATATCATTGTCTGCCTCTCGTATGACTGGATCTACTGCATGTGCCCCACACATATGAACCAGTGTCTTGAGGTCGCCCACCTGATGGTCTGGTCCGCTTGGACCTCTGTGACATATGTCTACTTCCAGCTGTAGAAGACTCCGCTACGTGTCGCCCTGCAGTAGGCCTCGCTGCTGGCGTAGGCTTAGCTAGAAATCTCTCCACAAGAAGGGATCTCTCCAGTACTCCTGCCTGCGTCAGAATTCTAAGGTAGATCATTGATGCCCTAATCTCATGCCTAATTCCCTACTCGAAGGTCCGGGTTGGGAAGAATGGGTCTCGTACCATGTTCGTGGAGTAGCGCGAGAGATCGATAAACCTTGCCGAGTACTGGGCTACTGTCATGTTGTCCTGCCACAGCAGTAGTAACTCCTGAATGTGCACCTCACAGAGGGTGGATGGAACGAACTCCAAGCGGAAAAGGCTCTCGAAGTCCGACCAAAGGAGAGATGCCTCGTCGTTCACCTAGATCATCAGGCTCCACCATCTACCTGTTGTCGCGTGCAGGAGACTCACCGCAAGGATCACCATGAGATATGTTGGTGTCCCTACCAATCTGAAGACTCGAACAATAGCCTCCAGCCAATCCTTGGATTCCTGAGGGTCCATCTCCCCACGGAACCTGGGCGATATCTGACACTGAAACTCATGTCGTGCACTCAGGCGACGTTCACTCTCAGCTGTTGGGGCCGGTGGCATCAGTGGCTCAGCGGGTTGAGGTACTGTCAGTGCCTCTGCTGTAATGGGGCCCTACACTGAGGCCTCGTCACTCGGTGGGATGTCGTCTCATACAAAACTCAGAACCCTAGCTGGCTGCCATCGTGGGTCCATCCTGAAAAGAAGCAGGTGCACCACGGTTAATACAGTATACCTGGTGAGCTGACACAAAGTAATCACAAAGAAAACTTTTGAAACACACATGCACTCAATGTTTTCGTGCATTGAGTCGGAAATCATAATTCAGGGTCCTGGTGTATGGATACGTTGGCCACCGCACCAACACTGGACTCTCTGGACTGATAACCACACCCAATACCCTAAACACTATTGCTTCACATGGAAGAAATTATCAGAGTCCTGAGTTCTGCGGTCGAAACGA
The DNA here is from genome assembly GCA_963277665.1 of Viscum album. Lineage (NCBI taxonomy): Eukaryota > Viridiplantae > Streptophyta > Magnoliopsida > Santalales > Viscaceae > Viscum > Viscum album. The sequence goes on from OY728160.1 coordinate 1,381,260,293, forward strand.
ATCCTCTGATAACAATTTGTCACGACCCGTCCTCGGGGCCTGTGTCGTGACTACCCCAAGCCCGCCTTCCATTGGCCAGGGGCTGGCGACTAGCACCAAAAGCGTAAATCCCAATAAAAGGGAAGGCATTGCCTTTATAAATTAAACAAACACCACAGAGTACACAAGCTGAAGTAAACACTAAGTAAACTGGGTACAAAAGTAAGTGCTGGAAAGTAAATGGGCCAGAATACAAACCCAACTAAAAGTAAAGTACAACTGAAAAGAAAATACAGCAGCAGAAATGTCACGACCCGTCCTCAGGGCCCGTTCCATGACTACCACAAGCCCGCCTTCCATAGTCCAGGGGTTGGCGACTAGAACCAAGGCGTAAATCGCAATAAAAAGGGAAGGCATTGCATTTAAAATTAAACAAACACCACAGAGTAAGCCAGCAGAAGTAAACACTAAGTAAACTGAGTACAAGTAAGTGCGGAAAGTAAATGATCCAGAATACAAACCCAAACTAAAAGTAAAGTACAACTGGAAAGAAAGTACAACAACTGAAAGTAAAGTAGCAGCGTCGAGCCGTCCTCTAGTACTCCCACCTGAATAGTGGGAACAGATAACCACCTCAGCTCCTCGGGTCCAGCTGTCCGCTCTGTGTACGTCCCGCCCAGTGGTCCACCTCCAGGTACTGACTCGATCTGCAAGCCTCAACCATGATCAGCGTTGTCCGTCGTCTGCAACCAACAAAACATAGTGCGGGCATAGCCCGTGCATGGGTGAGTATAAGCTACTCAGTAGGGACCCCGAGACCCCCGAAGGTCTCCCAGAATCCACAAAGGATAATCCACAAAGGAAATATAAAATCACGAAGTAAAATCCAACACTACTTGGGTATATTCCCATACATATACCTAAGTTATCAATTCTAGTTCGGCTCCAACATCTGAGCCCAAGTTCGATCACATCCACATAGGATAGCACAACACAATCCACATAGGAAAGAAAATCAAGATTCAGCTCACACAGGTATGCATCTTTGTATGACGATAGAGATGATCAGATGTAGCCACTGATTCATCTAATCCACCGGACCCACACAGGATCGATAGGTACTAACCCCCGCAATGACCCACAAAGGATCGATAGGTACTGACCCCCGCAATGACTCACACAGGATCTGTAGGCGCTGGCCCACACAGGACCACTGAGCACTGACCCACATAGGATCTGACCCACACAGGATTGGTAGCACTGACCCACGTAGGATCACTGAGTGTTGTAGTCGTCGTCGTCGAATCCACGGAGGATTTATGTACAGTCGTCATCGTCGTCACAGTAGCAGCCAGCTCTAGGGTTCCCGCACACAGCAAGCTTGTTCGAGGAGGGTCTGCACCATGAGCCGAGGGCTGATACCTCAACTAACACAAAGTGTGGATTTGATGTATCCAAAAGTTCCTTATTGACAAAAGGAAATCAACGTCATAGACGGTGCGTCAATCGGACGCCCGGTCTGAGAGTTATTGGCTTTTTCGTTCCAGGTGCCCGGTAGGTTTTTAAGTCAAAACCAACCCGACCGTACTCCAACTGCGTCCAAACCTCGAGCAGAGTAATCCAAAAGGTCCGTCTCACTAAGTGGAATCCATCAAAGTTGGTGTCATGTCAATCGGACGTCTGGAGCTCAAGTTATAAGCGTTTCCGCTCCGAGGGCCCGGTTGGTTTCGTGCTCGAACCAACCCGGCCGAACCCAAAGTACTCTGAAACCTTCATTGTAATATATCGAAACGACTGTCTCGATCCAAGGATCGCATCGCCGCTAACGGTGTGTCGATTGTAGTTCTATAGCCCATGTTATGGGCAAAAGACCGAAAGAGGTCCGGAAGTGGGGGTTTCGGGCCCGGACCGATCCGGCCCGAGACCCCCTTGGTCGGCCCGAACCGGGTCGACCCGACCAGGGTCCGGGTCCAGCCTGATTGGGTGCGGCCCGACCTAGATGGCGCGGCGCGGCCCGACCTGGGCGTGGCCCGGCGTGGCCTGGGCGCGGCCCGGCCTGGCGGTCCGGCCTGGTGGCTCGGCCCGGCGCGCTGGTGCTGGCCAGGTGGCTCGGCTGAAACGGTCGAGCGTATGGGGGGGGGGGGCGATGCCCCCCTGTTTCGTAACCACGACCCCCATGTGGGGGGTTGATCTTGTCCGGCCATCCGAGGGTCGTAAACCCCGACTCCTCCTCTGACCGGTCGGCCCGCTCCGGCCGGCCGGCTGCTGCCGCCACAGGACCGGCATGGGCCGATCCCCCTGCTCTGACGCCGGAGGCCCGGAACCGGCCGCCGGTCCCTGCTCTGTCGCGGCCTTGGTCCGTCCGGCGCCGCGCGACGGCGCCGCGCCCCTCCGCCGCGGCCCCGCTCCGGTCATGGTGTCTTCGAGGTTCCTTCGAGGTCCTCTGGCGCGGCGCGACGGCACCGCGCCTTTGTTCGACTTCAACGGCGTCGCGCGACGGCGCCACACACCCTTTCCTTATGATCTCGTGCGATGTCGTTGCACCGCACCGCTTTCCTTCGAACCACATCAACACAACTTACAAGGGAGGAGGTTCGGCTGTGTTTTTGCGGTCCGGCCCCCTCCCATTAATCGATAGCAAGCGGAAAAGTTTCACAAAGAATGGAAATGGAAGTATTCACGAACAGAAGCAAAATCCCCTACCTCGAGCGTAGTCGTCGAACGAGGTTGTCACGGAAAGGGACGTCGCAGAATTGATCGCCGCGGAAGAAGGCGGATCGTCGCATCTTGGAGGAACGGTGTCTCCCTTCCTTTGACGTGGAAAGAAGGAACGAGGTGACGAGTGTCGGGTCGTTGATCTCCGAGGAAGGCGTCTCTCACCGTCGTCCATCGTCGGAGGTCGGCGTTCTTCACATTCTTCGTCGAGGAGGAAGAACTTCAAGATCTTGGGAAAATTCTCCCCAGCCTCACACAACCCAACAACTCTAATAAAATAAGAGTTTGTCTTATTTTATTTCTCAAGCCATGCATTTTTGAAAATCAAAAACGAAACAATCAATTAAATGAATTAATTGAAACGTTTAAACCACCCAAATTAATAGAGGCATTTCATAAACAGAAAAACGCAAGGGTTGACTTCCACTTAATAGGGGTGCGGGTGCGTTGCCTTATTAAAGGATGGGGTTTAGGAAGAAAAGAAATAGTGGGGCTCGTGTGGGTCCCACCTCACAATTATCCTACCTAGTGGGTAGGATATTGTGGGTCCCACTTCATCCACTTAGCTTAGGTTAAACAAAAATAAAATAAAATAAAATTGGTTTCACCACTTTTATTTTATTCCTTTACTTAACCCCAAAATTTAGAAAACACACCCGAGAAAACGCAACTCCAGAAAAGGTGTTTCTAAGAAATTATCGGCGCTGCAATTCCATCGGTGTCCTCGGAATTCGATTCCGAGCACTGGTTCAAAAGTTAGGAAAACTCGTTCGTTCTTTCAATGAACGTACCCGAGCTAAACTTTGGGAAAAAAATGATTACGGGCACACCGGGGCTCGGAATCAGGTGTCGTCAGAAACTGCATTCTTGTAAAATTCCCAAGAAAATTAAGAAAAAACATTCCTTGAATTTTACAGGTCTTTACATCACTCCCACCTCAGGGGTTTACGTCCCCATAAAGATACATCATAAACTAGAGAAAAAAATGTGGGTACTGAGTACGCATTTGAGCCTCCCACTCCCAGGTGCTCTCCTGGAGGTTCCCGTGCTGCCATCTGATGCGCACTAGAGGAATTGAACGTCCATGTAGGACCCACTCCTATCGATCCTCGATCTCCACTGGGACATCCACAAAAGTCGCCCCATCATCAATGTCCAGCTCCCCATGGTCAATGATATGCATCGGGTCGTGCATGTATCTCATCAGCTGAGATACGTGGAAGACGTCATGAACCCGGTGCAACTGAGGTGGTAGATCCAGGCGATAAGCCACCTCTCCAATCCTGCTGAGGACCTGGAATGGTTCGATGAAGCGCGGAGACAACTTGCTGCCTCAGCCAAATCTCGGTAATACCCGTCGAGGTGAGACCTGCAAGAAGACGCAGTCACCATCCTCGAACTCTAGTGGCCTCCGCCTCCTGTCAGCATAAGACTTCTGCCAGATCTGAGCTATCCTCATCCACTCCTGGATGACCTGGACCTTCTCTGTCGTGGCCTGGACCATCTCTGGTCCCACAAGTGCTAACTCCCTAGGTTCTGTCCAGCACAGAGGAGATCTGTAAGGTCAGTCGTACAACGCCTCGTATGGTGCCATCCCAATGGTGGAGTGGTAGTTGTTGTTGTATGCAAACTCCACCAAGGGTAGGTGGTCCTCCCAGCTGCGACCAAAGTCGAGGACACATGCGCAGAGCATGTCCTCAAGAGTCTGAATGGTCCTCTCCGTCTGACCATCTGTCTGAGGGTGAAAGGCAGTGCTCAGACGTAGCTGCATCCCGAATGCCTCCTACAACCCCTTCCAAAGTCAGGAAGTAAAGCGAGAATCTCGATCGGAGACGATAGATGATGGCACACCATGAAGCCGTACAATCTCCTGAACGTAGAGGCATCCCAAGCTCTCCACTGATCCATTCTCTATGATGGGTAAGAAGTGAGCTGATTTGGTGAGTCGGTCGACAATCACCCAAATGGAGTCGTGACCTCTGGAAGTGTGTGGAAGTCCAGTCAGGAAGTCCATAGATATCTCGTCCCACTTCCACTCCGGGACCTTCAAGGGTTGCACCAAGCCTGCTGGTACCTGGTGTACTGCCTTCACCTGCTGTAAGGTTAGGCATCGAGAAATGAACTCTGCCACAGCCTTCTTCATACCTAGCCACCAGTGCTGTCGTCTGAGGTCCCGGTACATATTCGCCACTCATGGATGTACCGCTAAAGGGGAAGTGTGAAACTCTCTCAGAACCTCCTCCCGTAAAGCAACTGGTACTAAGGTACGTCCTCTGAAAAGGACGTCGTGCTCTCCTCCTAAAGATAAACCATCAGGTGCATGTCCTGAGGATATCTGTGCACACCGTGTCTCACAGTCATCGTCCCCACGTTGTGCCTCTCGGACCCGCTGCAGTAGTGGAGGAGTGACTGTGAGTGACTGTAGAAAGTCTGCTCCATCTCTATCCACGAAGGATATCTGCAAAGCAGTTATCTGCTCTGTCGCCCCCACCCCACCCCCCCCCCAAAGTAGTTGAATGCATGTCCTCCTACTGAGAGCATTGGCTACTACGTTCCCTTTTCCAAGAGTATATACTATCTCAAAGTCATAGTCCTGGAGGAACTCGAGCCATCGCTGCTATCTCAGGTTCTGGCTCTTCTGCGAGAAGATTTACCTGAGACTCTGATGGTCATAATAGACTGTAAAGCGCTCGCCCATTAGATAGTGTTGCCACATCTTCAGAGCAAAGACCACTGCTGCTTACTCCAGGTCATGGGTAGCATAGTTCTACTCATGCTGCCTCAACTGACGTGACCCATGGGCGATCATGGCCCACTCCTACATCAGGACACATCCGAGTCCGGTCCCTGATACATCGCAGTAAATTACGTACCCAACTCCCTCCTCTGGTAACCTCAAGATAGGCATGCTGGTCAATCTCTGTCTCAGCTCCTGGAAGCTATGGTGACACCTGTCTGACCACACAAATGGTTTCCCCTTCTTCATCAAAGCGGAGAGTGGTGCTGCAACTCTGTAGAAGTCTGGAACAAATCTCCGGTAGTACCCAGCAAGAGCCAAGAAACTCCTCACCTCAGTCACGCTCCTGGGTGGCTCCCAAGCTAGCACTACCTCGATCTTCACAGGATCCACTGCAACTCCCGCCTCAGAGATGACATGTCCCAAGAAGTGGACCTCACATATCTAGAAGTGACACTTCGAGAGCTTACCATAAATCCGGCGCTCTCGGAGTGTGTCCAGTACAACCCGCAAGTGGTAGGCGTGCTCCTCCTCAGTCGTCAAGTATATCAAAATGTCGTCGATGAAGACCATGACAAATCAATAGAGGTAAGGCTGAAATATCCTGTTCATGAGGCCCATGAACACTTCTGGAGCATTTTTTATGCCTAATGGCATAACCAAGAACTCATAGTGTCCATACCAACATCTGAAGGTCATCTTCTGCACGTCCTCGTCCTGAACTCTGAGATGATGATAGCCTGACCTGAGGTCTATCTATGAGAACCATCATGCTCCCTTGAGCTGATCGAAGAGGTCGTCAATCCTCGATAGAGGATACTTGTTCCTCACGGTCACCTGGTTCAGGCGACGATAGTAGACACAAAGTCGCAAGCTCCCGTCTGCCTTCTTGGAAAACAATATCGTGGAAGCCCAAGGTGAAACACTGGGTCGGATGAATCCCTTGCCCTGCAAGTCCTCCAACTGTACCCATAACTCTCAAATCTTGGCGGGAGCCATCTGATATGATGGGGTGGATATCGGGGCTGACTCGGGGTACAAATCAATATAAAATTCTACCTATCTACGAGGAGGTAGTCCTGGAATATCGTCGGGGAAAACGTCCGCATACTGATCCACCACTGCAGGAAAACCAGGACTCTGCACGTCAACCGCTCCTAGGATGAGGCTAGACAAATGATGAGTGATGGGCTGTCCTCTCCTCTGCGAGAGTCCATCCTGTGCTGCGAAGGCTCCCTTCTCTCTGGTGAAGGTGAACCTGCTACCGTCGGTGCGTATAACACCGCACCTTGCGCCTAATACATTCAATCTGAGCATGGATTGTAGATAAACAATCCATTCCCAAGATGACGTCGTAAGGCCTCGACGCCGCTACAAGAAGATCCCAGCCGAAGCTCTCGCCTCTTAGAGTAAGCTCACACTGTCGGCACCAGTGCATAATCGTCGAGTATGCTCCCGTAGGAGTCTCTAGCCGTAAGGATCGATCCAACAGCTCTTTCGGAATCTCCAAGCTCCGAACAAGGGCAGTAGGTATGAAAGAATGACTCGATCTTGTGTCTATAAGAACTGCAACAAGGGTGGAACAGACACAGATAGTACCTCGAATCATCTCGGGCGCGTCGTGGTCGTAGGCCTCCACTGCCTGAAGTTGTGCCTGTCTCTGCCCGCCAGCTCCCTGTGGTCGGGGTGGACCTCCTGGTGGTGGTGGTGGTGGTAGTGCCTCAAAGCGTTGCCCACCACCTGCTGCTCGGCCAGCTCCTCTGCCTCATCTGCTTGCTCCCTACGGACCGCCATGGTCGACCCTCTGCCTCTGCCTGGGTGGTCCCTCAACTGTCTGTTGCTCCTCGGTACGGCGGGTCAGGCATTCACAAGCCATGTGGCCCTACCCGCCGCATGCGTAGCACTATCTGCCTCTCGAAAGACTGGCTCTGTGCTGTGTGCCCCGCACCTCTGAGCCAGTGTCCTGAGGTCTTCTGCCTGAGGGTTTGGTATTCCTGGACCCATGAGTCATCTGTCGACTGCCTCCTGCAAAAGACTCTGCTATGTGCCGCCCTGCGGTAGGTCTCGCTGCTGATGTAGGCTCAGCAAGGAATCTCTCGATCAGAAGGGCTCGCTCCAGTACCCCTGCCTGTGTCGGAATGCTGAGGGAGATCAGCGATGCCCTGATCTCGTGCCTCAATCCCTGCTCAAAGGTCCGGGCCCGGAAGAATGGGTCTCGTACCATGTCCGTCGAATAGCACGAGATATCGGTAAATCTCACCAAGTATTGGGCGACCGTCAAGCTGCCCTGCCGCAACTGTAGAAGATCATGGATGCGCACTGCACGGAGGGTGGCTGGGATGAACTCTGAGTGGAAGAGGCTCTCAAATTCCGTCCAGAGGAGAGATGCCTCGTAGTGCACCTGGAGCATCAAGCTCCACCATCTGCCTGCTGCCGCGTGCAGGAGGCTCGCTGCGAGGATCACCATGAGGTCTGCTGGTGTCCTCACTAACCTGAAAACTTGTACAACTGCCTCCATCCAATCCTCATCTGCCTGAGGGTCTGTCTCCCGGCGGAACCTGGGTGGTTGCTGACGCCGAAACTCGTACAGTTCACTAAGGCGACGTGCATCGTCAGCGGCTAGGGCTGGTAGCATCGGTGGCTCGGTGGGTAGAGGTACCGTCGGTGCCTCTACTGTCAAAGGGCCCTGTACCAAGGCCTCGTCGCTCGGTGGGTTGTCGTCACGCACAATGCTCGGAACCCTAGCTGGCTGCCATCGTGGGGCCATCTTGAAAAGAAACAGGTGTGCCATGGTTAAACAGTATACCTGGTGATCTGACACAAAGTAATCACAAAGAAAACTTGAAACACACATGCAATCAATTTTTTCGTGCATTGAGTCGGAAATCAGAAGTCAGGGTCCTAGTGTACGGATACGTCAGCCGCTGCACCAACACTGGACTCCCTAGACATATAACCACACTCAATACTCTTAACACTATTGCTTCACATAGAAAAAAGATCAGAGTCATGAGTTTTGCGTTAGAACCGAAATCCTCTGATACCAATTTGTCACGACCCGTCCTCGGGGCCCGTGTCGTGACTACCCTAAGCCTGCCTTCCATAGGCCAGGGGTTGGCCACTAGCACCAAGGTGTAAATCCCAAAAAAAATGGAAGTCATTGCCTTTAAAAGTAAACAAACACCATAGAGTAATCCAGTAGAAGTAAACACTAAGTAAACTGAGTACAAGTAAGTGCGGAAAGTAAATGGGCCAGAATACAAACCCAAACTGAAAGTAAAGTACAACTGGAAAGAAAGTACAGCAACTGAAAGTAAAGTAGCAACGTCGAGCCATCCTCTGGTACTCCCACCTGAAGGGTGGGTACAGATAACCACCTCAGCTCCTCGGGTCCAGCCGTCCGCTCCGTGTACGTCCCGCCCAGTGGTCCACCTCCAGGTACCGACCTGCTCCGCAAGCCTCAACCACGATCAGCGTTGTCCGTCTTCTGCAACCAACACAACGTAGTGCGGGCATAGCCCGTGCAGGGGTGAGTATAAGATACTCAGTAGGGACCTCGAGACCCTCGAAGGTCTCCCAGAATCCACAAAGGATAATCCACAAAGGAAAGATACAATCATGAAGTAACATCCGACACTACTTAGGTATATGCCCATACATATACCTAAGTTATCAATTCCAGTTCGGCTCCAACATCCGAGCCCAAGTTTGATCACATCCACACAGGATAGCACAACACAATCCACATAAGAAAGCAAACCAAGATTCAGCTCACACAAGTATACATCTTCGTATGACGATAGAGATGATCAGATGTAGCCACTGATTCATCCAAGCCATCGGACCCACACAGGATCGATAGGTACTAACCCCCACAATGACCCACAAAGGATCGATGGGTACTAACCCCCGCAATGACCCACACAGAATCAGACCCACACAGGATCTGTAGGCACTGGCCCACACAGGACCGATGAGCACTGACCCACATAGGATCTGAACAACACAGGATCGGTAGTACTGACCCACGTAGGATCGCTGAGTGTTGTAGTCGTCATTGTTGAATCCAAGAAGGATTTCTGTACAGTCGTCATCCTCATCAAAGTCACAGCCAGCTTTAGGGTTCCCGCACACAGCAAGCTCATTCGAGGAGGGTCCGCTCCACGAGCCGAGGGCTGATACATCAACTGACACAAATTCCGGAGATGATGTATCTAAAAGTTCTGTATTGACAATAGGAACTCAACGTCACAGACGGTGCGTCAATCGGACGTCCGGTCTGAGAGTTATTGGCCTTTTCGTTCCAGAGGCCCGGTTGGTTTTTAAGTCAAAACCAACCCGACCGTACTCCAACTGCATCCAAACCTCTATTGGAGTAAGCCAAAAGGTCCGTCTCACTAAGAAGAATCCATCAAAGTCAGTGGCATGTCAATCGAACGTCCGGAGCTCAAGTTATAAGCGTTTCCGCTCCGAGGGCCCGGTTGGTTTCGTGCTCGAACCAACCCAGACGAACCCAAAGTACTCCGAAACCTTGAGTGTAACATATCGAAACGACCGTCTCAATCCAAGTATCTCATCTCCACTGACGGTGCGTCGATCAGAGGTCAGTATCCCATGTTAATGGCAAAAGACCGAAAGAGGTCCGGAAGTGGGGGTTTCGGGCCCGGACCGATCCGGCCCAAAACCCCCTGGGTCGGCCCAAACCGGGTCGACCCGACCCAAGTTCGGTTCCGGCCCGCTTGGGCGTGGCCCGACCCAGCGGCTCGGCCCGGCGCGCTGGCGCGGGCCAGGTGGCTTGGCCGAAATGGTTGAGCGTATGGGTCGGGGGGGGGGGGGCTGCCCCCCTGTTTCGTAACCACGGCCCCCATGTGGGGGGGCGCTCTTGTTCGGTCAGCCGGGTGTCGTAACCCCTGTCTCCTCCTCTAACCGGCCGGCCCGCTCCGGCCGGCCGGTTGCTGCCGCCACGGGACCGACATGGGCCGGTCCCCCTGCTCCGACGCCGGCGGCCCGGAACTAGCCGTCGGTCCCTGCTCTGTCGCGGCCTTGGTCCGTCCGGCGCGGCGCGACGGCGCCGCGCCCCTTCGTCGTGGCCCTGCTCCGGCCGTGGTGTCTTCGAGGTTCCTTCAAGGTCCTCTGGTGCGGCGGGATGGCGCCGCGGCTTTGTTTGACTTCAACGGCGTCGCGCACCCTTGCTGTATGATCCCGCGCAATGTCGTTGCACCGCTCCTATTTCCTTCGAACCGCATCAACCCAAATTACATGGGAGGAGGGTCGGTCGTGTTTGTGCGGTCCGGCCCCCTCCCATTAAATGATAGCAAACGTCAAAGTTTCACGAAGAACGGCAATGGAAGTATTCGCAAACAAAAACAAAATCCCTTACCTCGAGCGTAGTCATCGAACGAGGTTGTCGCGGAAAGGGACGTCACGGAATTGATCATCGTGGAAGAAGGTGGATCGTCGCATCGCGGAGGAATGGTGTCTCCCTTCCTTTGACACGGAAAGAAGGAACGAGGTTACACGCGTCGAGTCGTCGATCTCCGAGGACGGTGTCTCTCACCGTCATCCGTCGTCGGAGTTCGGCGTTCTTCGCATTCTTCATCGAGGAGGAAGAACTTCAAGATCTTGAGAAAATTCTCCCCAGCCTCACACAACCCAAAAACTCTAATAAAATAAGAGTTTGTCTTATTTTATTTCTCAATCCATGCATTTTTTAAAATCAAAAATGAAACAATCAATTAAATGAATTAATTGCAACATTTAAACCGCCCAAATTAATAGAGGCGTTTCATAAACAGAAAAACGCAAGGGTTGACTTCCACTTAATAGGGGTGCGGGTGCGTTACCTTATTAAATGAGGGGGTTTAGGAAGAAAAGAAACAGTGGGGCTTGTGTGGGTCCCACCTCACAATTATCCTACCTAGTGGGCAGGATATTGTGAGTCCCACTTCATCCACTTAGCTTAGATTAAACAAAAATAAAATAAAATAAAATTGGTTGCACCACTTTTATTTTATTCTTTTACTTAACCCCAAAATTTAAAAACCACACCCGAGTAAACGCAACTCCGGAAAAGGTGTTTCTAAGCAATTATTGGCGCTGTGATTTCATCAGTGTCCTCGGATTTCGATTCCGAGCACCGGTTCAAAAGTTAGGAAAACCCGTTCGTTCGTTCACTGAACATACCCGAGCTAAACTTTGGAAAAAAATGATTATGGGCACACCGGGCCTCGGAATCAGGTGTTGTCAGAAACAGCGTTCTTGTAAAATTCCCAAGAAAATTAAGAAAAAAAATTTCCTTTAATTTTACGGGTCTTTACAAGAAAAGTAAAGCAGCAACACCAAGACGTCCTCTGGAAAACCCACCTGAAGGGTGGGTACAGATAGTCTCCTCAGCTCCTCGGGTCCAGTAGTCTGCCCCGTGTACGTCTAGTCCAGTGATCCACCTCCAGGTACCGTCCTGCTCCACGAGCCCCCACCTTGATCATCTTTGTCTGTCATCTGCATCCAACACAATGTAGTGCGGGCATATCCCATGCAGGGGTGAGTATACAATACTCAGTAGGGACCCCAAGACCCCCGAAGGTCTCCCAGAATCCATGAAGGATAAACCACAAAGGAAATATACAAGCATGAAGTATCAATCAATTCTACTTAGGTATATGACCATACATATACCTAAGTCATCAATTCCAGTTCTGCTCCAACTCACGAGCTCAATTACAACCCAGTCCACACAGGATAGCATAACTCAATCCACACAGAAAAGTACAACCCAATCCACACAGGATAGCAAGTCAATCATATCAAAGATAATGATTGAAAGTCAAGACTCAGCTCACACAGGTATACTACTCACGAAGAGGGGTGGAGATGATAGATGTAACCTCTGAATCATCTCCCCTGCCGAACCCACGTAGGATCCAAGTACAGAAGTCGTCGCTGCCAGACCCACGTAGGATCCAAATACAGTAACCATCGCTGCCGAACCCACGTAGGATCCAAGTACAGTCTTCATCGCTGCTGAACCCATGGAGGATCCAAGTACAGTCTTCCTCACTACCAAACCCACGTAGGATCCAAGTACAGTCGTCACCGTCGTCGCAGTCGCAGCCAGCTCTAGGGTTCCCGCACAGAGCACGCTCGATTCTGGGAGGGTCTGCTCCACGATCCAAGGGTTCGATACATCAACTGTCACGAATTCCATAGTTGATGTATCACAAAGTTCCGTCTCGTCAATAGGAACTCAACGCGACCAACGGTGCGTCAATCGGACGCCCAGTCTGAGAGTTATTGGCTTTTTCGTTCCAGGGGCCCGGTTGGTTTTTAAGATAAAACCAACCCGACCATACTCCAACTGCGTCCAAACCTTGACTGGAGTAAGACAAAAGAACTTTCTCACTAATAGGAATCCAACAAAGTCGATGGCACGTCAATTAGACGTCCGGAGCTCAAGTTATAAGAGTTTCCGCTCCGAGGGCCCGGTTGGTTTCGTGTTCGAACCAACCTAGCCATACACAAAGTTCTTCGAAACCTTGAGTTTAATATATCAAAATGAACATCTCGATCCAAGGATCTCAACGCAACTGACGATGTGTTTATCGGAGGTCCATATCCCAAGATATGGGCGTTTGAACGAATCTGTCTGAAAAATAGGGGGTTTGGGCCCGGTCCGACCCGGTCCAATACCCCCTGGGTCGGCCCGAACCGGGTCGACCAGACCCGGGTCTGAGTCCGGCCTAATTGGGCATGTCCCGACCCGACTGGGGCGGCCCGGCCCGACTGGCGTGGCCCGGCGCGGGTGGCCCGGCCCGCCCGGCCTGCTGCCCGGCTCGAAAACTGGTCGCGGTTCGGCTCGGTTCTTCGGCCGAGCGGAGTGCGAAGGGGGGGGGGGGGGAGGGGGCTGCCCCCCTGATTTTTGAAACGGACGGCCTTAATGGCCGGCCTTTGTAACCGCGGGACCCTTTGGGTCCCACCTCGAGGTGGTGTCGGCAGCCGACTCAGCTGGCCGCCCCTTTGGAAAACTGCGGCGGCCTTAGGTCGCGGCTTCTATCCGACCGGCGCAGCGCGACGACGCTGCGCCCCTCTTCCACGACCCGCCCCGGCCGTGGCCCCTTGGTGCTCCGGCGTGGCACGACGGCGCCGGGCCCCTCCGTCGCGGCTCACTTCTAGCTGCGGCCTCCTTTGGTCTCACCGGCGGGGCGCGACGGCGCCGCGCTCCTCTGCCGCAACCCGCTCCGGTCATGATCCTCTTCGTCCCCACGCGGTGCAACGACACCGCGTCGCCTCCATTTCAAGCCACAATAAAGATCAACAATAAAAGGGGAGTAGGATCGGCCGTGTTTGTGCGGCCCAGTCTCCTCCCATTATATCGACAACAAGCGGCCAATCATTAAACAATGAAGATCATTAAATAATACTTGAATGAATAATTAACCCCTACCTCAACACAAGTTGTCGAACAATGAGCGTCGCGGAAAATGGCATCACGGGGTGAGGTTCCGTAAATTTCGACGGAAGAAACCGGGACGCCGAATCGATGATCCTTGACGAAGTGTTGTCTATCTTTGTTTAGGATGAAGTTCTTCAAGAGAAAAGAAAATCTCTCCTCCAATGACTTAACACAACAAGCCAACCAAACCAAAATAAAATAAGGCTCATCCTTATTTTCTTAACTCTTTCCATGAATTCAAAAAAAAAAAAATTCAAATCCTCTTAATTAATTATATGTTGAGTAGCTTAATTTAATTAAGAGGTAGGTTGGAAAATTAAATTGGAAGAGGATAAGAGTTACATAATTAAAACAAGAGGGGGTTTAATTGGGAGTTTAAGGGGTTATGGGGAATGTGAAAAGATGGGGGCTTGTGTGGGCCCCAGATCCCTCATAACCACACATGGGAAGTTGGATGGTTGTGGGCCCCACCAACAACTTCCCATTAGAGAGTTAAACTTTCAAGGATAAAATAAAATTGTACACAATTTTATTTACTTCTCACTTAAACCCCGAAATTTAACTTCTTCTCCCGAGAAAACGCATCAACGGTAAAATTCATCTTAAGCAAATACTGGTGATGTGAGTTCATCTATGCCCTCAGATTTCAATTCCGAGCACCGGTTCAAAAGATAGAAAAACCCGCTCGTTCGTTCACTGAACGTACCCGAGCTAAACTCTGGAAATTGATTCCGGGCACACTGGGCCTCAGAATCAGGTGCCGTCAGAAAATATGTACTCGTAAAATCCCAAATAATTTAAGAAACAAATTTCCTTGAAATTTACTGGTCTTTACAAACTATATCAGGCTCCACCCGTCACTTACTAAGTCCAATGCATTCCTCATATGAAAAGGTTGAAACATGGCATAAACATTCGTATTAAAACCAAAAAACGAAATGTCAATATTTTAACCACAAACCATTAATGGTATAAAAATATCACATCTACAGTCAAACATAACTCATTCAATACAATATGGACGATTTTATTATAATAGATTAACCTCAATCGATAATAACGAAGGATATTGACATAGATGAAAATAATCATCAAAACTATTTGAGAGAAATATCCCCCTTTTTTCTTGAAAACATTTAAAAGTCTCACTATTTATCAAGAATCCATTTAAAATGGATTTTTGAATCAAAGTGTCCCACACCACTTTGAAACTTTTAAAAATAATTTTAATTTGAAAACATTAATTTCCATATAAATAAATCCTTAAAACCATTTTTAAAACATAGACATTAATGGGAAAGATTTGGAAGAATAAATCTTTAAAACATTTAAATGATATTTTAGTTAGAGTTCCTAAAAAGAGAGAGACACTTGAATAAAAATAATTGAGGTAATAAAAACTTTATAATATTATGAGAATAAAGGGATTCATTATATACTATGTCAAAGTACATTATATACACCATATAAAAGTGAATTGACATATAATAATAAAGAATTCTCAATGGATTCTAAATTGAGATAGAATCCCTTATAAAGATTGTATCCTTAGGTTAAGGATAAATCAAAGAAATAATTATGTGTGACAAATATAAATACGCTCAATATTATTGGATATTCATTGTAAATCAATCAGAGGACATTCACACATATTCTTATAAAAATTACACTAATGACTTGTATGTTTAACTCAATGAATGGAATTGAGTTAAGATTACTCTTATTAAGTTCATATCAATGACTTGAGAAATTATCAATGGAGTGATTATGTGTATCAAAATTACATCCACACAAAGGGGGTGTAAATTACTACATAAATAATAAATATTGTTTCCATACATAATCTTGGAGTAAAATAATCAATGAAGTATGTGTAAAGTCGAATGAGTGGAAATTGAAATTTGAAATTCCCTTAACAATTTGTTAACTTACAAAACATACATCCCATGAAAGAAGGATCATAAAATGAAGATTTAAATACCCATAAAAATTATATTACACAAAGAATACAATCATTGAGTAGTACATACACCACACAAAAGGAAATAGTGGCAATATAGCATGAATCTCACAGGAATAGGAAGTGAGATGAAAACTCCATACCACGTTGTAATCAATCGAGTCATGTGACAAAAAGTTAATAAACACCAAATGAATCACAGAATATCATGAATATAAATTGAATCATGATAATATATGTCAAATGGAAGTACAAAATACACCATGTGCAATAAATAAGTGGTGAACAATGTAAATCTCACGGAATTAAAAGTGAGATAAAAAAACCCCTTACCTCGTGTTCAACTTGACTCGTTCATTCTTTAATATCCTGAATACTAAACTAAAATCAATTTCTACTTGCTTAAAAACCTTTTTCAAGTTTATTATTCCTTTTATATCACTTATTACCATGTTATAAACATTATGTTATCATTTAAGTTAATAATGGTCATTTTGTCGATATTTGGTACTTCAGTCAAAAATGAACTTGTCATAATTACAAATTGTCCATGTCGTCAAAATTCCATTATCTCCAGAATGATATACATGATTTAGATATCATATATATATATATATATATATATTATATCAAGTATATATATGTATTTATAACAGTACATAACATTTGGAGATAAGAACTGAAATGCACCGTTCATGGAGACGGTAAGTCGTACGTACGCATGAACGCTACTTTCATTTCTATTTTTTATTTTAATGGAATTAAAATATTATGATACATATTTATATTATAATTCCAGTATAATATCATATATAATATCATCAACTAAATCCTTTATACATCCCGCATAAGGCATTAACGAGTCATATCACTTTGAGGGGGTGGTAGTCCACACTTCCTTAAATGAAATTATCGTGTTCACACATATTGGAAAGCATAAAGGTGTGTTTGTAAATGAAAATTAAAGAAGCATAGAGAAAACATACACATAATATATATCATATATAAATAAAGTGTCATCTTAGTGTCCACCATGAGAGGTGGTAGAATATAATTGAACAATCATTGTTTCATGAGGCGTTAGTTTTCCATCCACAGAAACAGTATGTTCTTTACCCATTATATAGAGGTGTGTGTATGTGTACTTAGAATAATTCTAATAAAAATATCCTAGTATATTTAGGATATTGGTGTTGTTATAAAATAGATTAATAAAAATAGTTTAGGGGTTGTATAAGTAAAATAAAAGAAAAGAAGTTAAGAGAAACCATTACCTTTAATTTGGGTAACTCCGTTTGTTTGGAACCAAAAAGACTTCTTGTAGTAAATTCTACCTAAGATAAGGCTTCTAGGTGGAAGAGAAGGATATTGAGATATTATTTGGGCAGGTTTTAGACGATCCAAGGGGCTTGAGAGGTTTTAGGAATGGGTTAGAAGTGGTGTCCTTTTATAAGGGAGTGGAGGGGCTCTTTAGGAAAGTTTGAAAATGTTATTTTATTATAAACTTATATTCGGTTTCAATAGGTAAAAAACTCATTAAAGTTGAAGATAATATTACTCATGTTCGAAATAAAATAATCCAATAAAAATTGGATAGGTTTTGGATATTGTTTTAATATTAATAATCTTATTTATTAAAATCATTTATTAATGAGGTAAATAGTTCATCATTATTGTGTCATAATTAATTTAATTTATTTGATGTCTAAAATTTATAAAAAAAATACAATAATGTAGGAAATTGTTTTATATTTCCAATGAATATTTATAGTTGAAAATATTACTTATATAACCCCATGTAAAAATTGATATACTAAGGGATATTTTTTAATGTCATTTTTGTCTTTACATTAATTTAATTAAAATAAATTGTAATTATCCCTCTTAAGTGGCTCCATGGGGTCCCAAAATCGACCCAAGGATGTCCATGGTCATCCATGAATTATCAAATAATTTTAGGATAAGTGTTAATGTCACGACCCGCCTTCACCATGATGAGATAAGGGACAACAGATTTCCAGACCCTTTCTTCTTCAAGTTGAAGGAGAGATAATGACCCCCAAGACCTGCCTTCAATAGGTCATGGAGTGGCGACTAGCACCAAGGCTATAGAATCACATACAAGATGGAAGGCATTACCCTTTTTCTGTAAAAGGATCATGAGATAAGATAGTAAATCCCAACAACACCAAAAGTGAAAGCACGGGTAAAGCCAAAACAAACCATTCCCATATGCATGTTCCAAAAGTAAATGATACAAAAGTAAAAGAAAACCCCAAAAATAAGTACCAAAAGAAAGAAAAATAGCAATAGTAATTGTCCCAATGTCTGAATTAGTATGGACCTGCATGATCCCTGAAGTCCTCCTGGAAACCTAAAAACAGTTTTATGTACGTAGGGTGAGCATACAAGTATACTCAGTAGGGAAAACCAAAGACTCGCGTGCACAAGTGGGGAGGCATTATAATGCCCTATGGGAAAAAAGATAACCAAAGAATTTAGCAAGGAAAACTATCCACCCAAGCCTCACCAAGGAACACTCCCCAAATAAGGAAAGTCAAGTAATATATAGGAATATCACATCGATGTTTGGGTACCCCGCGCCACTTCTCCACTGGTTATTGAAGACATCCTATGCATCGAACCTCTCCCTCCATTCTCACCACAGTCCCACTGCCACAACCCGCCCGCACACACCTAGGCCACAACCACACATCCCACCCACAAACACCTAGGCCACAAAAACCACCTGTAACCATGCCCACAAACACCTGGGCTAGAACAACTATTGTCACACCCGAAGACACCAGGGCCTCATCCCGAAGACTCTTGGGAAACAACCTGCCTGCACACACCTGAGTCGACCACCACAACTACCCTACCCGAAGAATCTTGAGCAATAATGGATTTTAGGCCATCACAGCCTACCCGAAGAGTCTTGGGATATTCGAAAAAGGGATCAGAAAAGGAGCTAATAACCAGCCACTCATAGGAGTGTTGGGAAAAACACCCTCCCCCATGAAATGGGGGTGTTCGGCACTAAGTGCTCAACTTGGGCGGGGAGCGAATAAGAAACATAAAATCTAAAAATATATTTATAGGTAACAAGAACTCATCCAAACCTAGGGGTTCCAAAACCTAAGCACAAACACCCTTGTTACTATTCATTCATAAAAGAAAAGCACAACACTCACGGCCAAGTCACAACTCATTTCCAAAACCAATTCCCCATTTAAACCATTCTTGTTTTCATGTTCAAGTGATCCAATTCAAGTGGAATCTACACTAATGGGAAACTAACCAACATACCTACAATCTAGAGAAAGAGAAATAGAAAAACAGTAATTTAAGCATTTACACCCAGTTCTCTTGTGAAGTCACAACAACAAAGGGATCAGTGAAATCCCTAAAAGTACTGGAACCAAACCAAGCCTCGAGATACAGCCCCACACAACTTCAGATTCACAACCAAAAATCTTACCACAATAGAGGATCCCATCATCATCCACCTCACCTCATAAGCATCTAGTAGGAAAACACACCCACTACCAAACAGAGTAGGGAAACTTCCTGATTAAAGTACATCACTCATTAGGTTCTTTCTGTTGGTTAACCGGGGTGACCATACAATGATTGATGTTCACTGGCATCCATTTAATCCACCGAGCTTACGTGATTAACCAATTTCCATGTTACATTCACTCAATAATCATAGAAGACAAGGGTTCATTAGTGCACAAGGAAAGACCACCAACGACCATGATTTTTAGTGAGCATAAACCCATACAATTCACAACATATATAAATTATAAAAGTTTATAGCAGAATTGTCAAACGCACCCCATAATTCTTTAACAGTCTGTTTATTATCTTTGTTAAGGTTTGGTTTTATCCATCCCCACATAAACAGTAGTGTGCCCACCCCTCATGATACACGGTAAGGAGAGACAAAGTAAAATACCTACATGGTTGATCAAGGATCGAAGTTCTTCTCCTCGCGCTAAGAACTGGGGATGTGTGACTTGTAGGGGAGGAACATCAAGGACTCCAAGGGTGAGAAGAAAGGCTCTGGCACAGGGGAACCACTTTCCTCGGGAAGGGGAACTCCAAACACACCAGGAAGAAAAGGAGACCAGCCAAGAGAAAGAAGAAGAAGGAATTATGTGTGATATCAGGAAGAGATCCCATTGTTACGGGATATGGAAATTTGAATAGCTTTAAGGTCGTATCAGGGTTCCCCACACGGTTGGACAATTACGCACGATGGAATTAATTGTCAATTAAAAATTATCCTTAGAGGGTTGGTCATAACGACTATACATTAAACAGTTTTCTTTAACCATAAGGAAACGTGTAACAGGGGTGGAACTGGAAGGTACAGGGAAGGGTGTGACACCGAGGAAAAACCATATATTTTGGTAATTTAAGGGTTTCCCGACTCTTGGGGGATTCAATATATTATTTATGGTCCTTAAGTGGCTTTAAAAGGGGGCATTAAATCATCTTTACGTTAAAAGATAAGTTGCGGGAGCGGAAAAAGTCAGAAACTGGAAGAAGGGACGAAGACCGCTCGATAAGGACACGGTGTCACCCTCATGGTTTCACCCTTGAGGTGCCACCTTCACAGTGCCACCCTCACGGTGCCACTGTCATGGTGTCACCCGCACGGTGCCACCGTCACGGTGCCACCCTCACGGTGCCACCGTGACCGGTGCCACTGTGACCGGTGCCCCCGTGACCGGTGCCACCCTTTAGGTGGAGCCGTGTTTTGGAAAAGTAATGGACCAGAAGGGTCCGGGACATTACAGTTAGGGTAATTTTGTATTTATTATAATATTCTTTTTACCTTGATTTACCCTATTTACCTTTAACTGCGGTAAATAAAAGTCAAAAGTTAATATTCACAAAAAAATATTTTCATCTTATTGAACTACATTTTACTTACTAATAACAACCATGTATGTCGGATTTTCGAAATTAAATTCACAGAAACGGTAAAATTTTATTTAAATGAAAAAATCGGATTTTTAACTACTACTTAGTGGTTTCACTATTCATCAAAAATTGAAGTTTTTTATAAAAATACCAAAAATTCTTCCCAAGTTATATTTGATATTACGAATTTGAAAATGATGTCAGTTTTACCAAATTCAAAACATAGAATTTGGATTAATTAATTTAAAATTAAATCCTATTGTCAAAACAAATAGTGTGTTTTTAAGAAATAATGACTATCAAAATATTGACACTTGTTTATGTATAATTTCAAAGTGAAATTAATTAAAATGACCAAAATTGGTTTAAATGGTAAAAATATAATCTAATTAAACTTTAAAACCAATTTAAAATATAATCTAACCATATAAATAAATTAGATTAAAAGGTAGTTTTTAATTAAAATATAGTATTTCTCATAATTCATAAAAAAATGAATATTATTAGAAGAATACCAAAATTTCATCCAAAGTAAATTTTTATGTCCCAATTCTAAAGAAGAATTTTATTTTTTCAAATTGAATATGTAAAAGTGTCAAATATTATATTTAAAAAGGGTTCGCCATTAAAAGGTGGTAAAATTTCATTTTTTTTAAAAATGCATTTTTTATCTGAAAAATTGAATTCGTTTTTATAATATGTATAAGAAACACATAATATATAAATTAAAATTATATGGAGTACATAAAATTCAAATTCTAGTTAATACTATTTATAACCAGTTTTTTTAATAGCTAGTTTGGTAAGTCGTTGTGCGCTCGAACTCGGTGTTGTGTCTGGTGCAAGTTATTGAATTACTTTGAAGAAATAACTTATTATTAAATCTTGGGGGTTACATAATTATCTAAATATATAAACTAAAAAGATACACTAATTTTAATTCTAGTTCAAAAACTCTAGAATGATTTATATTTGAGGTCGGGGCCTTAGAGAGATACAATAAAATAAAAATTGGTAAGTTTTCTAAATTTAACCCATATCCTTTAGAAATAAATTTAGAAAAAAATGTGTTTGTTTGTGTGTGTAATCACACTATAAGAATCATATAACTGAAAAATTAAATCCCCCATATACCAACTCCCACCACACATTTCACTATTTATCACTACATAAAATTTCTTGTTACAAAAATCTTGAGAATACATGACATCTTCCATGTGTCACAACTCCGTCGGTACCTACACGATGATTCACAAATCCTCGACTGGGGAAAGCTGGACATCGAGGCTGACGTGATGTTTGCGGAAATTTCTGTGAGAATCGAGGATTGTGAGGAGAAGGTGCTCCGTATACGGACCATTCCTTTGGTTCGTGTGTTGTGGAGGCATGGCGAGCTCGAGGAAAGTACCTGGAAACGGGAGATGCAGATGCGTGCCCAGTACCCCGAGCTGTTTTGAGTTTTGTTCTGTTTTGTTTGTACTTATTTGTGTTGGAACACTTTACTTTGTTAACTATGAAACATGAAGTTTTCCTTGTTCTGTGGATGTGTGTGAAGAGTCCTGACTATGGGGAGGGGAGGACTTGATTCCTAATCACGACGCATTAAGGTGGATGCGATTAAACCCATACGGGTGAGTCAGTTCCACCCAAAGTGGATAGTATCATGACATGGAGGATGAAACACCCTAACCCATATGACTGGATATTTTGACCTTTGAATGTTTCCTAGTTACTTGAGGTAGAGGTGTTCCTAGATGTCATTGAGGTTCACTCTTGAGAGGTATCTTTCGAGGGGGTTGTTCGGAAACCCTCTTTTCTTCAGGTCTAGTTTTGATTCTTGAGGTCGAGAATAGTTTGAGAGGTATCTGATGTAATGGCCCAAACCCACCTAGTCCATTACTTTTCTAAAACATGGCTCCATGAAACAGTGGCACCGGTCATGGGGGCACCGGTTACGGTGGCACCGTGACAGACGCACACCAGTCACAGTGGCACCGTGAGGGTGGCACCGTAACGGTGGCACTGGTGACGGTGGCACAGTAAGGGTGACACCATGAAGGTGGCACCGTAAGGGTGACACCGTGATGGTGGCACTGTGAGGGTGGCACCATGACGGTGGAACCGTGTCCTCACCAGGGTCTTCGTCCCTTTTTTCCATTTTCCGACTTTTTCCACTCCTGCAACATATATTTTAACGTAAAGATGACTTAATTCCCCTTTCAAAGCCATTTAAATCCCATAAATAATATCTAAAATCCCCCAAGAATTGGGAAACCTTAAACTTACCAAAATGTGTGGTTTTTCCTCGGTGTCACACCATTTTCCCCGTACCTTCCAGTTACTCCCCATTGCACATTTTCCTCCATTTAAAAGAAACGGTTTAACTCACAGCCGTTATGACACCACCCCGATGGAAATAATTAAATAAGAATTAATCCCATCATGTGTAACCTCCCAACCACATAGGAAACCACGATCCGACTTTAAAGTGGTTCAAAATTCCATATCCCATAACAATAGAATCTCGTCTTTATATCATGCTAGAGTTTCTTATTTCCCATTCTTGGTTGGATTTCTTTCTTCTCCCTAGTGCGCTTGGAGTCCCTCCTTCCCGAGGAAGTGGGGCGCCTACACTGGAGCCTTTCTTCTCATCCTTTGAGTCCCCGAAATTCCTCCCCTACAAGTCGTGCATCCCTAGTTCTTGGCGCATGGAGAAGAAATTTGATCCTTGATCATCCAGGTAGAGTTTTCCTTCATCTCTCTTTACTGTGTATCATGCTGGGAGGGTATTCTATTATTTCTGCGGGATGGATGAAACCAAACGTTAATGAAGACAACAAATGGACTTTTAAATAATGAAGGGGGGGTGATAGATGTTCTGCTTCTTTTCTTTACCCTTGATTATTAATGTTGTGAATTGTGTGAGCCTATGCCCACTGAAAATCATGGTCGTTGGTGGTCTTTCTTTGTGCATTAATGAACCTCCTTCTTCTGTGATGATTGAATGGATCCAACATGGGAATTTGGTTAATCACGTAAACTCATCCAATTAAATGAATGCCCGGTGAACAATAATCCTTGTGTGATCACCCTGGTTAACCAAACAGAAAGAAGAAAATTTAATGAATGATGTACTTGAGTCTGGAAACTTCCTTGCTCTGTCTTGGTGGCATGTCTGTTTGTTCTGCTCGACGCTTATTGTGACAACCGGGCCCTGCCCACGCAGTGCTACGCCTGCGGCGGGCAGGGCCACATGGCTCGTGACTACCCGACCCGCCGTACCGAGGAGCAGTAGACGGTGGAGGGGCCACCCAGGAAGAGGCAGAGGGTTGACCGTGGCGGTCCGCAGGGAGGAGGCAGACGAGGCAGAGGAGCTGGCCGAGCAGCAGGTGGTGGGCGACGCTTTGAGGCTCTGCCACCACCACCACCAGGAGGTCCGCCCCGACCACAGGGAGCTGGCGGGCAGAGACAGGCACAGCTCCAGGCAGTGGAGGCCTACAACCACGGCGCGCCAGAGATGATTCGAGGTACGGTCTGTGTCTATTCCACCCTTGCTGCAGTTTTTATAGACATAGGAGCGAGTCACTCTTTCATAGCCACAGCCCTTGTTCAGAGCTCGGAGATTCCGAAAGAGCCGTTGGCTCGATCCTTACGACTAGAGACCCCTACGGGAGAAGACTCGACGATTACGCACTGGTGCCGGCAGTGTGAGCTTACTCTAAGAGGTGAGAGCTTCGGCTGAGATCTTCTTGTAGCAGCGTCGAGGCCTTACAACGTCATCTTGGGCATGGATTGGTTATCTACAGTCCATGCTCAGATTGACTGTTTTAGGCGCAAGGTGTGATGTGTGCGCACCGACGGGAGCAGGTTCACCTTCACCGGCGAGAAGGGGGCCTTTGCAGCACAGGATGGACTCTCGCAGAGGAGGGGATATCCCATCACTCATCAGTTGGATAGCCTCATCCTTGGAGCACTTGACGTGCGGAGTCCTGGTTTTCCTGCAGTGGTGGATCAGTATGCGGACGTCTTCCCCGATGACGTTCCAGGACTACCTCCTCATAGAGAGGTAGAATTTTATATTGATTTGTACCCCGGGATAGCCCCGATATCCACTCCAGCATATCGTATGGCCCCCACTGAGCTTCGAGAGCAACGGGTACAGTTGGAGGACTTACAGGGCAAGCGGTTCATCCGACCCAGTGTTTCACCCTGGGCTTCCCCGATATTGTTCGCCAAGAAGGCGGACGGGAGCTTGCGACTGTGTGTCTATTATCGTCACCTGAACCAAGTGACAGTGAGGAACAAGTATCCGCTACTGAGGATTGATGACCTCTTCGATCAGCTCAAGGGAGCATGGTGGTTCTCGAAGATAGACCTCAGGTCAGGCTATCATCAGCTTAGAGTTCGAGACGAGGACGTGCAGAAGACGGCCTTCAGGTGTCGATATGGCCACTATGAGTTCTTGGTTATGCCTTTCGGCGTAACCAATTCTCCATCAGTTTTCATGAGCCTCATGAACAGGATCTTCCAGCCATACCTCGATCGATTTTTCGTGGTCTTCATCGACGGCATTTTGGTGTACTCGACCACGGAGGAGGAGCGCGCCAACCACTTGCGGGTTGTACTAGACACACTCCGAGAGCACCAGCTTTATGGAAAGCTCTCGAAGTGCCAGTTCTGGTTACGTGAGGTCCACTTCTTGGGGAATGTCATTTCTGAGGCGGGAGTTGCAGTGGATCCCGTGAAGATCGAGGCAGTGCTAGGTTGGGAGCCACCCAGGAGCGTGACAGAGGTGCGGAGTTTCTTGGGTCTAGCCGGATACTATCGGAGATTTGTGCCGGACTTCTCTAGAGTTGTGGCTCCACTCTCAGCTTTGAAGAATAAGGGGAAACCTTTTGTGTGGTCATACAGATGTCAGCAGAGCTTTCAGGAGCTGAGACAGAGATTGACCAGCGCACCTATCTTGAGGTTGCCTAAGGAGGGAGTTGGTTATGTAGTCTACTGCGATGCATCAGGGACTGGACTCAGATGTGTCCTGATGCAAGAGCGGGCCGTGATTGCCTATGGATCACGTCAGTTGAGGCCACATGATCAGAACTACGCTACCCATGACCTAGAGTAAGCAGCAGTGGTCTTCGCTCTGAAGACATGGCGGCACTATCTGATGGGCGAGCGCTTTACAGTCTTTTCTGACCACCATAGTCTCAGGTACATCTTCTCTCAGAAGGACCTGAACCTGAGATAGCGTCGATGGCTCGAGTTCCTCCAGGACTATGACTTTGAGATAGTCTATACTCCTGGGAAGGGGAACGTAGTAGCTGATGCCGTCAGTAGGAGGACGGGCATTCAGCTACTTGAGGAGGCGACAGAGCAGCTAGCTGCCTTGCAGATATCCTTCGTGGATAGGGATGGAGCAGCCTTCCTTCAGTCTCTCACAATCTCTCCTCCACTTCTGCAGCGGTTCAGAGAGGCACAGCGTGGGGACGCTGACTGTGAGACACGGCGTGCACATATATCCTCGGGACAGGCACCTGATGGTTTCTCCTTTGGAGCAGAGCATGACGTCCTTTTCAGAGGACGTACCTTGGTACCATTCGCTTTACGAGAGGAGGTGCTGAGAGAGTTTCACACTTCTCCTTTAGCGGTACATCTTGGAGTGGCGAAGATGTACCAGGATCTTAGACGATAGCACTGGTGGTCGGGCATGAAGAAGGTTGTGGCAGAGTTTGTTTCACGGTGCCTCACCTGCCAGCAGGTGAAGGCAGAGCATCAGGTACCAGCAGGCTTGGTACAGCCCTTGGAGGTCCCGGAGTGGAAGTGGGAGTGGATATCTATGGACTTCGTGACTGGACTTCCACGCACTTCCAGAGGTCACGACTCCATTTGGGTGATTGTTGACCGACTCACGAAGTCGGCACAGTTCTTGCCCATCAGAGAGCAGGGCTCAGTGGAGAGCTTGGGGCATCTCTACGTTCAGGAGATTGTACGGCTTCACGGTGTGCCATCGACTATAGTCTCCGATCGGGACGCTCGTTTTACTTCCCGGCTTTGTAAGGGGTTACAGGAGGCGTTCGGGACGCGGCTACATCTGAGCACCGCCTTTCACCCTCAGACGGATGGTCAGATGGAGAGGACCATTCAGACTCTCGAGGACATGCTCCGCGCATGTGTCCTCGACTTTGGTCGCAGTTGGGAGGACCACCTACCCTTGGTGGAGTTCGCGTACAACAACAGCTACCACTCCACCATCGGGATGGCACCATACGAGGCGTTGTACGGCAGGCCTTGCAGATCTCTTTTATGCTGGACAGACCCTGGGGAGTCAGCACTTGTGGGACCAGAGATGGTCCGGGCCACGACAGAGAAGGTTCAGGTCATCCAGTAGCGGATGAGGACAGCTCAGAGCCGGCAGAAGTCATATGCTGACAGGAGGCAGAGGCCACTACAGTTCAAGGATGGCGACCACGTCTTCTTGCGTATCTCACCTCGACGTGGTTTGCGGAGATTTGGCCGAGGCGGCAAGTTGTCTCCATGCTTCATTGGACCATTCCAGGTCCTCAGCAGGATTGGAGAGGTGCCTTATCGCCTGGCTCTACCACCTAAGTTGCACCAGGTGCACGACGGCTTCCACGTATCTCAGCTGAGGAGATACGTGCACGACCCGACGCACATCATTGACCATGGGGAGCTAGACGTGGATGATGGGGAGACTTTTACGGAGGTCCCAGTGGAGATAGAGGATTGACAGGAGCGGGTCCTACGTGGGCGATCGATTCCTCTTGTGCGCATCAGATGGCAGCACGGGAACCTCCAGGAGAGCACTTGGGAGCGGGAGTCTCAGATGTGTGCTCAGCACCCACATTTGTTTCCCTAGTTATGATGTATCTTTATGGGGACGTAAATCCCTGAGGTGGGAGTAATGTAAAGACCCGTAAATTTCAAGGAAATTTTTTTTTCTTAATTTTCTTTGGAATTTTACAAGAGCTCAGTTTCTGACGGCACCTGATTCCGAGGCCCGGTGTGCCCGGAATCATTTTCCGAAGTTTGGCTCGGGTACGTTCAGTGAACGGACGAGCGGGTTTTTCTAACTTTTGAACTGGTGCCCAGAATCGAATTTTGAGGGCACCGATGAAATCGCAACGCTCGTATTTGCTTAGAAACTCCTCTTCCGGAGTTGCGTTTGCTCGGGTGTGGTTTTTAATTTTCGGGCTTAAAGTTAAGAAATAAAATAATTGTTCGATAAACTTTATTTTATTTCACTTAAGCCACTTGAAGCCACTTGAAAGCCACTTAAACTGAGTTGAAACGGATAGGGTACTATCCAAAAATATCTTACCCTCTTGGTAGGATATTTGCGAGGTGGGGCCCGCACGAGCCCCGCCATTTCATTTCCGCTAAGTAACGCACCCGCGAAAACCCGTCATTATGAAAGTCAACTGACGCGTTTTCTTAAATTCTTAACATACCATTTAATTGGGAGGTTTATTTCGTGAATTAAATGGGCAGTTTCTTTCGTTGAATTAATTCTACGAATTAATGGGTCGTTACTTACCTCTTATTCGTTTGTTGGCATAATAATAAAATAAGACCAACACGACTTTTGGAGGATTACTCGTTGAGAGGTTTTTGACAGAGGTTCTTATGCCTTCACCTTCTTCACGAAGAACGTGAAGAACGCGAATAACGCCGGCCTCCGATGAAGAACGCCGAACCCGCGGAAATCGACGACGCGACGCCGTGTGCCGCGACGCCGAAATTTCCTCTCCCGCGACGTTCTTCGGTGACGTTCTTTAATCCGCAACAAAAACCATCGATCATCCATTAAGGTGAGGGTTTCGGATTTTATTTTAATTTTCCTTTGTGGTTTTTAACTCAAGAATGATTTAATTATTTTTTAATTAAATCTTTTGTTCTTGAACCTCGGAGTTTGTCGACGCGACACCCTTCCGCAAGGACGTGACGATCCCCTCCTTCTGCGATGATAAATCCGCGAAGAACTCGCGTGTGCGACTTGACGAGGTAGGGGTTTTATTTGAATGTTTTATATTTCCCATGAACGTTTCTTTAAAATTAAAGAACCGGTTTCAAATGAACAATTTTAATTTATTAAAATTGTTGTTTCATGTGTTGAATTATCTTCTCTCGTTGTTTTTAACTAACGCGGAGGGTGCGGGCCAAACAAACATGGCCCGACAACCCTCCATCATTCTTCGTGGTTGTGCGGATTTGGCGGGTGACGAAAAAACGTGACGCAAGGGAAGTTTGTTGATCCCGCAGTGAAGAACGGAACCTGGGAGGAACAACGGCGCAGACGGGAAGGAAAACGGACCACCGGAGCGACTCCGGTGGCCCGCGGAAGCTGCCGGCGGTGCGGGTCGTCGGCGCGGTGGCGACGGCGGCCGGAGGCGGCGGCGCCACGGCGCGCTGCCGGACAGGGCCGCCGCGGCTGAAGCCGCGTCCGTTTGTCCAGCGCGGCCCCTTTGAGGGCCGCGGCTTCTCCCAAACCGCGGGGGCGGTGCCCCGCGGTGTCCAGCCGCTCGGCCGAGCCGAGCCAGGACGGTCTGACCGGCTGGACCGCGACCTGGCCGGACCGAACCGGGTCGGGTCGCCCCAGGCCCACACCCCCCATCTTCAGACCACTTTCGGTCAAATTCCCGTAACTTGAGCTACGGGCCTCCAAACGACTCGCCGTCAGTGGCAACGCGATCCTTGGATCGAGATGGTCGTTTTGGTATATCGCACTCAAGGTTTTGGAATACTTTGAGTTCAGCCGGGTTGGTTCATACACGAAACCAACCGGGCCTTTGGAGTGGAAACGCTCATATCTTGAGCTACGGACGTCCGATTGACGTGTCGTCGGCTTCGTTGAATTCCTCTATGTAAGACGAATCTTTTGGCTCACTCCGTCCGAGGTTTGGATGCAGGTGGAGTACGGTCGGGTTGGTTTTGCCTTAAAAACCAACCGGGCCCCTGGGACGAAAAAGCCAATAACTCTCAGACCGGGCATCCGATTGACGCGCCGTCTGCGACGTTGAGTTCCTGTTGACGATACGGAACTTTTGGATACATCAACTTCGGACTTTGGGATAGTTGATGTATCGGCCTCTTGGCTCGTGGAGCGGACCCTCCCGAACGATCTTGTTGTGTCTGGGAACCCTAGAGATGGCTGTGACTGCTACTGCGACGACGACCGTGCAGAGATCCTCAGTGGACTGCGACGACGACCGTGCAGAGATCCTCAGTGGACTGCGACGACGGCTGTGCAGAGATCCTCAGTGGACTACGACGACGACTGTGCAGAGATCCTTAGTGGACTGCGATGACTACAACACTCAGCGATCCTACGTGGATCAGTGCTACAGGTCCTGTGTGGGCCCGATCCTGTGTGGGTCAGCGCTCAGCGGTTCTGTGTGAGCCAGTGCCTACAGGTCCTGTGTGGGCCCGATCCTGTGTGGGTCATTGCGGGGGTTAGTTACCTATCGATCCTTTGTGGGTTCGACGACTTAGATGGATCAGTGATCATCTTTATCATCATTCGAAGAAGTATATCTGTGTGAGCTGAATCCTGTGTTACTCTCATTTGTGGATTATGTTGAGCTATCCTGTGTGGATTTACTATTTACTCTCCTTTGTGGATTGTGTTGAGCTATCATGTGTGGGTATACGTTTGCTTTCCTGTGTAGACTGGGTTGTTCTTGGGCTCGGACGTTGGAGCCGAACGGGAATCGATGACTTAGGTATATGTATGGGCATATACCTAAGTCGTGTCGGATGTTACTTCGTGATTGTATCTTTCCTTTGTGGATTATCCTTTGTGGATTCTGGGAGACCTTCGGGGGTCTTGGGGTCCCTAGTGAGTAGCTTATACTCACCCCTGCACGGGCTATGCCCGCACTTCGTCGTGTTGGATGCAGACGACGGACAGCGCTGATCGTGGTGGAGGCTTGCGGAGCAGGACGGTACCTGGAGGTGGGCCACTGGGCGGACGTACTCAGAGTAGACGACTGGACCGAGGAGCTATGGAGGCTATCTGTTCCCACCCTTCAGGTGGGACTTCCAGAGGACGGCTCGACGCTGCGGCTTTTCTTTTCAGTTGTTATTTTTCCCTTCAGTTGTACTTTACAGTTGGGCTTGTATTTCCATCCCCTTTTACTTTCAGCACATCTTGTTACAGTTTTTACTTAGTGTTTACTTTTACGCTTGCTTACTCTGTGGTGCTTGTTTACTTTACAAGCCAATGTCTTCCCTTTTTCCGGGATTTATGCCTTGGTGCTAGTCGCCAGCCCCTGGCCTATGGAAGGCGGGCTTGGGGTAGTCACGGCACGGGCCCCGAGGACGGTTCGTGACACTTATGGGTTGATGTGGATGAGGATGGGATCCTCTGTTGTGGCATGTTTGTTGGTTGTGAATCTGAAGCTGTGTGGGGCTGTATCTCGAGGCTTGGTTTGGTTCTAGTACTTTGATGGATCTCACTGATCCCTTTGTTGTTGTGACTTCACAAGAGAACCGGGTGTGAATGCTTAAATTGTTGTTTGGATGTTTCTCTTTCTCTGGCTTATAGTTGTGCCAGTTAGTTTCCCAATCATGTATAATTCACCTAAATGGGATCACTTGAGCATGAAAACAAGAATGGTTTAAATGGGGAATTGGTTTTGGGAATGAGTTGGGACTTGGGTGTGAGTGTTGTGCCTTATTTTATGAATGAATAGTAGCTAGGGTGTTGTGCTTAGGTTTGATTTGGAAAACCTAGGTTGGGATGAGTGCTTGTTACCTATAAATATATCTGTAGTTTATATGTTTCTTATTCGCGCCCCACCCGAGTTGAGCACTTAGTGCTGAATGCTCCCATTTCATGGGGGGGGTGTTTTTTCCAACACTCCTATGAGTGGCTAGTTATTAGTGTAACAACCCAATATTTTATGAGAATTATTCTTTTTAATTTCATTGATGTCTTGTGTTGTACGCGACACCAAAATTAGCTTGTTTTATACGCAACACCGTATACGCAACACTATTCTTGGCTCGTGTTACACAAAATTTCAAGTTTGTTTGATAGAAGTTATTATACACAACATTGAGTGTATATATATATATATATATATATTCAATGTATAAATGAAATACGGTTGGATTCTATTATACACAACAACAAAGGAATCTTGCACTACACGCAGCCCTGACTTGGCTGGCATTACACGCAATCAAGACCTTCTTCGAGAGTGTGTGTTGTACGCAATACCAAGTTTCACTAAACAAGATATTATTATAATATTATTATGAACTAGTCGTTATGAATTGTAATACCCACTTTTTTAAATTTTATAAATTTTATCTTTCAAAATGGACTTCATTTTTGGATTCGGAATATCAAAACTAGCCTAGGGTGAATTTTTGGTATTTTTTTAAAAACATTCAATTTTTGATGAATAGTGAAAACACTAGGTTACTATTTAAAAACCGACTTTTTATTTAAATAATTATTTATTTTATTTAAATTTATTTTAGGTAAGAATTGATATATAATACCTATATAAGTTCAATGTAATTCCTTGGAGTAATTTTATAATAATTTTAGATATATAAAAATTTTATTGAACTTTCCACCGTCTTTTACCCACCTCCTAGGAGAATTTGAAAATTTACATAAAACTTAAATTTACCGCTTCTGTGAGTGGAATTTCAAAAATTCGAGAGACATATTTAATATCAAGGAATAAAATGTGGTTCAATAAGATAAAAATAATTTTTGGTGAATAATAACTTTTTACTTTTATTTACCACCGTTAAAAGTAAATAGGGTAATTAAGGGTAAAAATGATATTATTATTACCCTAACACATGTCCTAATTCTATTGGATAAGTTTAATTCGACCAAAAACAACTTTAGGAATAAAATATGACCATTTAGGTCCACTTGGATTTGATTAGGACACTTATTATTATTTTATTTAAAGAAGAGTTAAAATAGTTAAAATCAAAGTTTAATAACTCAAATATTTTTAATATAGGGTTATACATAAGATAAATTCAACTATAAAGATTCATTAGAAAAGAAAAATTATTTCCTACATAATGGTATTTTATTTATAGTTTTTAGAAATTAAATAATTTAATTTATTTATGACACAATGATGATGCAGTAATTACCTTATTAATGAAATATTAACATAATTACTGTTATAAATACCCAAATAAATACAATTTGAGACTTTTTATTAATTAAACTAATTTTATAGGTTAATATGACATGTTAGTATTTATTTAATTAACTTTTTTCGAACTAATCATGATGTTATAATTTTCACAAAAATTAATTACCAAATAGTGTCAAAATTGACATAAAATAGTTTTTAAAACAAATATTATATTATTAATTGTTATTTTATTCCTAAAAATCGGAGGTTTGGCCAAATGACTTAGATAAGGTTATATATATTAATAATGAACAACTTGGGGTTCGTTTGTCTTGTTATAGTAAGTTTATTAACCATATAGTGTAATAAAACAAGAAGACATGGTAAAAGTTAAATTATTTAACTTAGAGTTAAATCTAAATGATAAGGTTAAAATAGTTACCTAATCTTGTATAAAACCTATTGGTTGAGAGTATTTCGACTCATACACACTTTATCTTCTAAATAAATCAATTTTGAGCTATTATAAACCGAATATGACTTTATTATAAAATAACATTTTTAGTTTTTCCAAAGGTGCCCCTCTCCTCCCTTATAAAAAGGGAACCCCTTCCCTCTTCTCTTCACACCCTTTTGAGCCTTTAATATCAGCCAACCCCTGCAAATTCCTCTTATAAACCTCTCTATTTATATCATAGAGGTTCCGGTATTCTCAAAATACCAACTCTAGTGCCCTAAGAAGAAGTTTAAAGGAGGTGCGTCGAGGAAGATGTAATCTCTTCTACCGACTCTTTCAAGTTTCTTTCTTCTTATACTTCCTCTTCTTTAGTTGTTTAATTATAAAGTAATAACATCAGTATGACTTATATACTTATATTTTATTATAAGTATGAAATTACCATGTTTCACCTTTTATCCATCCAATGGAAAATGAAATCACCGCGCGTACGTACGTACGGAATTCTGTCTCCACGCCGTGGTGTAATCAGTTTTTCCACCACCACCTTACTTGGATGGGTATAATGGTGTAAATAATAACTATATATTATTATTATAACATCATACGGATTCTAATATATTATATCATCCACTCCAATTCCATTCAATAACTATGGGAACGATATCATTTCTCGTGCGTACGTACGGATTACCGTCTCCACGACGCGATGAGATTCATTTTCCATGTTAACAATTCAAGAATGATTATAAAGTATATATAATAGGTAATAATGAAATATATGACATAATAATGCTACTGGATTGATTTATATATATTTTTCATCTACTTCTATTCAATTCAATAAGGAAAGGAAAACAGTGTTCATGCTTACGTACGGTCTACCGTCTCCATGAACGGTGTATTTCATTTAATTTATCTATCTATTATATATATATATATACTGAATATATATTGATATATAAATCATGATTTAAATTATTTAAGTAATTAAATCATGATATAAGTAATAATAATATCAAGAACAACAAGTCCAAACACGTACGATAAATAAAACGATTTTACCCAAAATGTTGCTTTAACATGGAATTCACAAAAGAACGGGTAATATAAAGTCATAAGTGAACCATATATGATATCATAATGATGAATATGATTCTGTAATAAGTCAATGACATTATTTAAATCATTATATAGGATGTTTGGATACGTACGAAGCATATCGGACTTAAGGTAAGGGATAACTTTTCCAATCTTGTTTTTATCAGAGATTGTTTATTCGTAAGTATTTACTAGGGTCATATTTATCATCCATGTCCGTGTTTTCTAAAAATGGTTTCATGTATGTTTAAAGTCCTTTTTACCCATTTTTTCTTTTACTACATGGTATGTAAGGAATATTTCTTTTGTTTACCATATGAGGTACTTTTTGACTTTTCTGACAAAAGTATGAGGAGAATGTTTTTTTAACTTATACGGAATGAACGGATTTTTATGGTTTTCGTAACGCCTTATTTTAATGAAGCTTACTCTACAATATTTCATGAATATTTTCAACATAATCTTATTATTTTAAAATTTCTGGAATTTTGTGAAAAGAAAATGATTTTGAAGAAGAAAGGATATTCTCCTCAAAAATTCATTTCAAGTGTTTTATCAAAACCATTTTCCATCTAAGATGACATTATTTCATATGTGTATGTTTCAAGTATAATGTATCTATGATTTATATGGTCTTACTTTTCTTATGATGAAATGATATCCATTTTTTTTATATGGATTATTTTATGATGGAATGATATTTATGAAACCCATTTTATTCTTTGGGTTATGATGAATGATTTATGTTTATGTTGTGGCACAAGTAAGAATGATTTCATTATGAGATGGGGGGGACATATCTCTCCCTCCAATGCATTGGGTAAAGATTTATATCTCATGAGATAGACATGGATGGAATGGTAAGTTAATCTGGTTCAGTGATACAGGACTGGAATGATAAGTGAACTCAATTCAGAAAGGGACTTTGTCCACTAAGATAGTCTTGGCAGCAATGTCTTGGCTATTATGGAAGTCATATCACGTGCTTAATGGTTTTCCACAATTACATGTTTTATTCCCATTCTATTTTATCTTGATTTATGTTCCTTTATGATATATTCCTTACGTACTTCCAAGATTTATATCTTTGCTCAAGATTTTGAGGTTTAGATTTTATTTTGAAGTTTTTGCATTCAAATGTTTATGGATTGTTTTATGTTCTCTATGTTTACCCTTACGGAGAATTTGAGATCACCCTTTATTTGTTTTCTTTTCCCCATGATATAAAGACAGGTTTTAGGTAAGAAAACAAAAGGGGAAGTTCTTTATGGGAGATGTTGAAGATCTTTCACCATGATTAGAAGATTATGTTCTGAGTTTCCAAAGACACTAAACTATTACGGTCCTTTGGTGTCTGTTTTTTTTATGTATTAGATATTCTGAAAAAGTAATGTAATGTCCATGTATATCAATCGTTGGGTCTCTACAGTTGGTATCAGAGGTAAAGGAGGTAGGAATGAATCTGATCCTTGGGAACTCTCACATGTGAGCTTTGGACGAAGAGTGGCTCTCCACCCAAGGGCTTCATGAGGAAATGGTTGCCACTAGGGATGGTGGTGTGTCTTACCCAGGGGGTGTATCCACCCATGGAGTGCCCTGATAGGTATTGATTATAGTCCACTGGATGTAATTCCAAACCACTACAGTTGGTATCAGAGGAAAGGTTTAGTTAACCTTTGGAAACTAGGATGTGAAAACTTTAGTGAGATCCCTAGAGATATTTCTAAGGTATGTCTAGGGATGTCCCTAAGGTTTAGTATAACTATAGGTTACATTCCTAGAGTTAGGTTGATGGTCATGAATAACCTAGGGTGAACCTAAGGTATCATGGATTAAAGAATGTGTGATAAGTTAGACATCCCATAAGTGACTTTTAATGATTATGTGGTTCCTCGTTATTTTAAATGTTTCTTACACTATGGTTTCTAGTTTTAGTCAATGGAAGAAACAAAGAATGAATTCGGTTAATGTTGATTCTGATGGAAAAATTGGTGACTGTGATCAACAAAATCGTGTAATGCCTAGAGAGAAAGATATTGTGATTATGCCGAATCAGTCATCATGATATATGATTGACAAGGTGAACTTTGGTGGTATTCATAAGTCATCAAATAAGAGGAAGATGAACTTTTATACATGTTATCATGGAGAGAAACATAGAGGAAGGAAGAAGAACCTTGAGGAATACCTCAAATGGAGGGGAAGATGTTATCTAAGTGAAGAAATGGGTCATAGAGTGACAGATTGTTATGGAGTTCAATGTCTTATTTGTAGATAACATGGGCATTACCCAACTCAATTCCCTGACCTAAAAGGTTACTTCTAAATCAAGGAAGGACTTATTACATGACAATCATTTAATAGGATGGGTTGAAGTTTTTATGTATTGGTATTCAAGAATAATGTTGTTGAGGTACTTTTATGGTATATTGGAATATTTTTGTATTAGTCTATTGTGGTTTTCAATAATTTTATGGTACTGGTAACCATGAAAAGTGATTGAAATATTTTTGGAAAGTATATGATATGCGCATAATGAAGGGATAAGGAGAAAATGAAATTTTTCGTAGTATTCATGAGCTCGTGATTGATATAAGGACAAAGTGATATCATGGTTTGAGTATATAGAAATTTTGGGATTTTGGTATGTGGAAAGAGTTAACTTTTAACAGCATTCATGTTTTTACTAAGGTTTTATGGTAATTCATGTTTCAAAATAATACATGATTAAGGTATTCACGTGTTTGGAAAGTGACCAAAAATATATATCTTATGATATATGGGGGAGCAATGATGGTATTCACGTGCTTGTTATGTGACCTTTCAAGTAATCATTTTCTTTATACTATGATATTGGACAAAAGTATTTTAGATAAGCCTAGAGATTGGAATGGATTATGTTGGACATAAGTTAGTATTTTTTAAGGATAGAACTTTTTTTTGATATTATTGATGGGATGTTATAATAATGTAGTTTTAGAAAAAGGACAACCTGCAGGACGGGTGAAAACCTGTCACGTCGGACAAGGATGTGGGAATCGAACCCACAACCAAATTGCGACAGGCCTTTATCGCCTACCACTAGCCTACAGGAAGTCCTTGGTTAGTAGGAACTAGTTTTATTTTATTAAGCGGTATGATAGATGAAGTATAAGTCCATTTTTGGAATCATATACGATTAATCTCACCATTGATGCACTTATGTATATTTAATAACTTATGCTAACCTTTTTGTGATAGAAACAAATGGGATGACTTATCATTCTATCACATGATCTGCTAACACTTCCTGAATGAAAAATTCAGCTTCATTTATTTCAATAGAGATGAAGTGGAAATTGTTCATGGAATGACCAACGATGATATTACACTGAAATCAAGTAAGTATTTCTCCTTATGTAAAAGTTCATCCATGTTAGGGAAATGATCTTGGAAACCAAAAATGTTGTCCTAATACTCTCATATCTGATGAATTAGATGGTACCTTAGATCATCACAAATTTACGGCTTTGCGATTGTTGGATTTTTCATAGCCATGTTCTCTACCACTCTCCATCAGAACTTGATGGTTAGATTTCTCTTCCATATGCATATTTTCACCTATGTTATCCTA
This sequence comes from Viscum album, assembly GCA_963277665.1. Classification (NCBI taxonomy): domain Eukaryota; kingdom Viridiplantae; phylum Streptophyta; class Magnoliopsida; order Santalales; family Viscaceae; genus Viscum; species Viscum album. Next base: position 1,381,298,373 of record OY728160.1, read on the forward strand.
TGTGGAAACCCAGTGATGAGTTAATTTGGGTAACCGTTACATTTCATACTTTAGTTTTTTAATGTTATTATTTGGTATTCCTTTTTACGATGTGGGTTTCTATGGAAAAAAACTTTCAAGTAGTAAACCATTTATAACCCCGAAGAATTTCGAGGGTGAAATTCATTTTAAGGGGGGTAGCATGTAACAACCCAATATTTTTTGAGAATTATTATTTTTAATTTCATTGATGTCTTATGTTGTACGCAACACCAAAATTAGCTTGTTCTATATGCAACACTGTATACGCAACACTATTCTTGGCTCGTGTTACACAAAATTTCAAGTTCATTTGATAGAAGTTATTCTACACAACATTGAGTGTATATATATATATATATTCAATGTATAAATGAAATATGGTTGGATTCTATTATACACAACAATAATGGAATCTTGCACTACACGCAGTCCTGACTTGGCTTGCATTACACGCAATCAAGAACTTCTTCGATAGCGTGTGTAGTACGCAATACCATGTTTCACTAAACGAGATATTATTATAATATTATTATGAATTATCTGTTATGAATAGTAATACCCACTTTTTAAAATTTTATAGATTTTATCTTTCAAAATGGATTTCAATTTTGGATTCAGAATATCAAAATTAGCCTAGGGTGAATTTTTGGTATTTTTCTGAAAACTTTCAATTTTTGATGAATAGTGAAAACACTGGGTTACTATTTAAAAACCAACTTTTTATTTAAATAATAATTTATTTTATTTAAATTTATTTTAGGTCAAAGTTGATACATAATACCTATATAAGTTCAATGTAATTCATTGGAGTCATTTTATAATAATTTTAGATATATAAAAATTTTATTGAACTTTTCACCGTCTTTTACCCACCTCCTAGAAGAATTTGAAAATTAACATAAAACTTAATTTTACCACTTTTGTGATTGGAATTTTGAAAATCTGAGAGACACGGTTAATATCAAGGAGTAAAATGTGGTTCAATAAGATAAAAATAATTTTTGGTGAATAGTAACTTTTTAATTTTATTTACCACGGTTAAAAGTAAATAGGGTAATTAAGGGTAAAAATGATATTATTATTACCCTAACACATGTCCTAATTCTATTGGGTAAGTTTAATTCGACCAAAAATAACCTTAGGAATAAAATATGACCATTTAGGTCCACTTGGATTAGATTAGGACACTTATTATTATTTTATTTAAAGAGTTAAAATAGTTAAAATCAAAGTTTAATAAATCAAACATTTTTAATATAGGGTTATACATAAGATAAATTCAACTATAAAGATTCATTAGAAAATAAAAACGATTTCATACATAATGGTATTTTATTTATAGTTTTTAGACATTAAATAATTTAATTTATTTATGAAACAATGATGATGCAGTAATTACCTTATAAATGAAATATTAACATAATTGATGTTATAAATATCCAAATAAATACAATTTGAGACTTTTTATTAATTACACTAATTTTATAGGTTAATATTACATGTTAGTATTTATTTAATTAACTTTGTTCAAACTAATCATGATGTTATGATTTTCACAAAAATCAATTACCAAATAGTGTCAAAATTGACATAAAATAGTTTTTAAAACAAATATTATATTACTAATTGTTTTTTTATTCCTAAAAATATTAGGTTTGGAAAAATGACTTATATAAGGTTATATATATTAATAATGAACAACTTGGGGTTCTTTTTTCTTGTTATAGTAAGTTTATTAACCATATAGTGTAATAAAACAAGAAGACACGGTAAAAGTTAAATTATTTAACTTAGAGTTAAATCTAAATGATAAGGTTAAAATAGTAACCTAAACTTGTCTAAAACCTATTTTTTGAGCGTATTTAGACCCATACACACTTTATCTTCTAAATAAATCAATTTGGAGCTATTATAAACCGAATATGGCTTTATTATAAAATAATATTTTTAGTTTTTCCAAAGGCGCCCCTCTCCTCCCTTATAAAAAGGGCACCCCTTCCCTCTTCCCTTCACACCCTTTTGAGCCTTGAATCTAGGCCAAACCCTGCCAATTCCTCTTATAAACCTCTCTATTTATATCATAGTGGTTCTGGTCTTCTTAAAATACCAACTCTAGTTCCCTAAGAAGAAGTTTAAAGGAGGTGCGTCGAGGAAGAGGTAATCTCTTCTACCGACTCTTTCAAGTTTCTTTCTTATTCTACTTCCTCTTCTTTATTTGTTTTATTATAAATTAATAAAATCAGTATTACTTATATACTGATATGTTATTATAAATATGAAACAACCCTATTTCACCTTCTATCCATCCAACAGAAAACGAAATCACCGCGCGTGCGTACATACGGAATACCGTCTCCACACCGTGGTGTAATCAGTTTTTCCACCACCACCTTACTTGGATGGGTATAATGGTGTAAATAATAACTATATATTATTATTATAACATCATACGGATTCTAATATATTATATCATCCACTCTAATTCCATTCAATAACTATGGGAACGATATCATTTCTCGTGCGTACGTACGGATTACCGTCTCCACGATGCGATGAGATTCATTTTCCATGTTAACAATTCAAGAATGATTATAAAGTATATATAATAGTTAATCATGAAATATATGACATAATAATGATACTAGATTTATTTATATATATATTTCATCTACTTACTTCCATTCAAGTCAATAAGGAAAGGAACACATCGTTCATGCTTACGTACGGTCTACCGTCTCCATGAACGGTGTATTTCATTTAATTTATCTATCTATTATATATATATAATGAATATATATTGATATATAAATCATTATTTAAATTATTTAAGTAATTAAATCATTATATAAGTAATAATAATATCAAGAACAACAAGTCCAAACATGTACAATAAATAAAACGATTTTACCCAAAATGCTGCTTTAACATGGAATTCACAAAAGAACGGGTAATATAAAGTCATAAGTGAACCATATATTATATCATAATGATGAATATGATTATGTAATAAGTCAATGACATTATTTAAATCATTATACAGGAGGTTCGGATACGTACGAATCATATCAAACTTAAGGTAAGGGATAACATTTCCAATCTCGTTTTTATCTGAGATTGTTTATTCGTAAGTATTTAATTGGGTTATATTTATCATCCATGTCCATGTTTTCTAAAAATGGTTTCATGTATGTTTAAAGTCCTTTTTACCCATTTTTTACTTTTACTACATGGTATGTAATGAATCTTTCTTTTGTTTACCATATGAGGTACTTTTTGACTTTTCCGACAAAAGTACGAGGAGAATTTTTTTTTTTGACTTATACGGCATGAACGTATTTTTACGGTTTTCATAACGCCATATTTTCATGAAGCTTACTCAACAATATTTCATGAATATTTTCAAAAAAATCCTTTTCTTTTAAAATTTCATGGCATTTTGTGAAAATAAAATGATTTTGAAGAAGAAAGTATATTTTCCTCAAGAATTCATTTCAAGTGTTTTATCAAAACCATTTTCCATCTGAGATTACATTATTTCATATGTGTATGTTTCAAGTATAATGTATCTATTATTTATATGGTTTTTCTTTTCTTATGATGAAATTATATCCATTTGATTTATATGGATTATGTTATGATGGAATGATATTTATGAAACCCATTTTATTTTTTGGGTTATGATGAATTATTTATGTTTATGTTGTGGCACAAGTAAGAATTATTTCATTATGAGATGGGTGGGACCTATATCTCCTTCCAATGCATTGGGTAAAGATTTATATCTCATGAGATAGACATGGCTAGAATGGTATGTTAATCCGGTTCAGTGATACCGGACTGGAATGAGGAGTGAACTCGATTTAGAAATGGACTTTGTCCACTAAGATGGTCTTGGCAGCAATGCCTTGGATACTATGGAAATCATATAAAGTGCTTAATGGTTTTCCACAATTACATGTTTTATTCCCATTCTATTTTATCATGATTGACGTTCCTTTATGATTTATTCCTTATGTACTTCATAGATTTATGTCTTTGCTCAAGATTTTGATGTTTAGATTTTATGTTCAAGTTTTTGCATTAAAATGTTTATGGATTGTTTTATGTTCTATATATTTACCCTTATTGAGAATTTGAGCTCACCCTTTATATGTTTTCTTTTCCCCAGGATATAAGGAAAGTTTTTAGGTAAGAAAACAAAAGGGGAATATCTTTATGGGAGATGTTGAAGATCTTTCACCATGATTAGAAGATTATGTTCCGAGTTTCCAAAGACACTAAACTATTACGGTCCTTTGGTGTCTATTTTTGTTATGTATTATATATTCTGAAAAAGTAATGTAATATCCATGTACGTCAAGATTTGGGTATCTACAGTTTGTATTAGAGGCAAAGGAGGTTAGAATGAATCTGATCCTTGGGAACTCTCACATGTGAGCGTTGGACGAAGCATGGCTCTCTGCCCAAGGGCTTCATAAGGAAATGGTTGCCAATGGGGATGGTGGTGTGTCCTTCCTAGGGGGTGTATCCACCCCTGGAGTGCCCTGATAGGTATCAATTATTGTCCACTAGAAGTAATTCCAGACCGCTAAAATTAGCTCATTTTCTTTTCCCTTTCCCGAATAGCCCAAGACTCTTTGGGCAGGATGTGACGACCTGAGGTCCATTTTAGCCCAATATTCTTTGGGATGGGTAGTTATGGTGGTTGGCCCAGGTGTGTGCGGGCAGGTTGTTTCCCAAGATTATTCTAGATGAGGCCAAGGTGTCTTCGGGCGTGACAGTAGTTGTTCTGGCCCAAGTGTTTGTGGGTGTGGTTACGTGTGGTGGTTGTGGCCCAGGTGTTTTGCGGGCGGGATGTGTGGTTGTGGCCCAGGTGTGTGCGGGCGGGGTGTGGCAGTGGGACTGCGGTGAGAATAGAGGGATTGGTTTGATGCATAGGATGTCTTCAATGACTAGTGGGAAAGTGGCGTGGGGTACCCAAATATCGATGTGCTATTACTATACATTACTTGACTTACGTTATTTGGGGAGTGTGCCTTGGTGAGGCTTGGGTGGATAGTTTTCCCTGCTAGGTGCTTTGGTTGTCTCTTTTCTCACTAGGCATTAGAATGCCTCCCCACTTGTGCATGAGAGTCTTAGGTTTTCCCTACTGAGTATACTTGTATTCTCACCCTATATATATAAAACTGTTTTTAGGTTTCCATGAGGACTTCAGGGACAATGCAGGGCCATACTAGCTCGGACGTTGGGACAGTTGCAGTTGCTCTTTTTCTTTTCCTTGGTAGTTTACCTTTGTAGTCTCCTTGTACTTTGTTGTATTTACTTTTGTAACATGCATATGGTAATGGTTTTCTTTTGGCATTACTTTTACCCCCAGTTTTGTTGTTGTTGGGTTTTACTATCTTATCTCCCTATCCTATTAAAGAAAAAGGGTAATGCCTTCCATCTTGTGTGTGATTTTATACCCTTGGTGCTAGTCGCCACTTCTGAACCTATTGAAGGTGGGTCTCGGGGGTCCTTATCTCTCCTTCAACTTGAAGAAGGAAGGGTCTGGAAATCTGTTATCCCTTCTCTCATCTTAGTGAAGGCAGTTCGTGATAGTTTATGTAAATTTATATTTAATGTTGTCTATGTAGTTGGGGGTTTTCTTAGTGGTAATAACCTCGTAATCATACATGAAAAATGGGGGTTCGAACCCCATTGGGCACAGGTACTATAGTAGCGATGGGTACTATAGCGGAGACAGGTCACTGTAATAGCGGCAGAGCATTAGAGCAGCAACTAGTACTGTGCGGTACTGTAGCGGCGGGTACTGTAACAGTACTATTCACCAAATGGGTCTTGGGCCAAAAATTTGGGGCTACGGGCCATTTAATGGGCTAAATTCCCACTGGGCCTTCGGACTATGTAATGAGTCTCCCTCTACCTAGTTAAAAGAGGTATTTGTTTTGCTTTAATAATAAATGAGGCTTCGGCCCCAACTTTTTTTAAAAAAATATTTAATTTTGTCTATATTATATATATTTGTATACATAATATAATATAAATATATTTATATAAAAATCTATAAAAATGTATTTAATATAATATATGTATAATATAAATCATAATATAAATGTACATTATTTATAAAACCCTATATAAATTTTATAAATTTGAATAAATATATTCATAATTACATTTATATTATATATATTAATATTTATATATATGTATAAATTTTTGTTTATATGTATAGGTATTTATTTAAAATATTTATATAATTTCCTTATATATGTGTGTTATAAATTATTTTAATACATTTATATAATGTGTTTATGTAATATTTATATACACACACATGCACACACTCACAAATATATTAATTTTTTTGAATTTATTTGAGATTTATTTTAGAAAATAAATAAAAATTTAGATAGAGTTTAAAACTCCCTCTAATCAAAACCCCCTATAATTTCTTAAATTAGACGGGGTTCAAAAACCCCCTCAAATGTCATCAATTAGAGGGGATTCACAAACCCCTCTAATGTCATCAATTAGAGGGGGTTCCAAACCCCCTCTAATTTCTTAAATTAGAAGGGGTTCAAAACCCCCTCTAATGTCATGAATTAAAGGGGGTTAAAATCCCCCTCTAATGTCATAAATTATAGGGGGTTCAAAACACCTCCTAATTTCATAAATTAGAAGGGGTTCAAAACCCCATCTAATCTAAGGGATTAGCGGTGTTTCATGAACCCACTCTAATATATTATATTATAGGGGGTTGTGAACCCCCACTATTTCCTTTAAAAAAATTAATTATATATATATATGTATGTATGTATGTATATATATATCCAAAAAAAATGTTATATATATAGCTCCCCTAAAATCCAAACAAAAATATATTGCCACTAATTATTAAATTAGCAGTGGTTTTGATATAACCGGATCTAAAATCAAAACAAATATTAAAAAACAATGCTAAAAAATTTAGAGGGGGTTGTGGATAATCCCACTCTAATTTTTATAGAAAATGAATTTAGTGGGGGTTTATAACCCCCTCTAAATTCGTTGATTAGAGGGGGTTGTGCAGAACCCCCTCTAATGTTATAGAAAATGAATTTAGAGGGGGTTGTGCAGAACCCCCTCTAAATAAACCCCTCTAATGTATTGTTTTTTTGTAGTGCCAGCCACGGGTGAAAGGTGTGAGATAGGGAAGGCATAACACACAAAGAGAATGAATAGGTGTGTGAAAATCATGAATAAGGATTCCCAAGGGACCATACAAGGGTGAGGTGTGTCTCATGATGGGTGAGTGTGTGTAGTGTTGTGGGTTCCAAACCCCGTTGTTGTCTTGAGTAGTAGAAGGAATTATAATTATTATTAAGCAGTGTTCGACTATTCAAAAGAATGATGTTGGAAAAAATGAATTCAGGTAAACTTAATCCTCTTAAAAACATACAAATATAATTGTGTTCACCTGATCTAATGAATCTACACCATCCAATCACCCTCATCACTCCATCATCAACCATATGCCCTTCATAGGATCTGCATGTGAGTCGATACATCTAACATCTTCTCAATTCCAACATTGTAAAAACATCCTACTATCCATCTACACTGATCAAACCAAAAAGAAGAATATATGATAAAAATCCTTAATTAATGAGTCAACTTTATCTTGTATTCATTCCAATAATAAAAGAACTTGGTATGGCCAAATATAATTAAAGTTGTGTATGAGTTTAAGAGATTCATCGCATGAACTGTTTTGGTCATGTGATGTTATTTGGATTACACGATTGTGTTTCATTGTATAAATCCATCATGTGAGTTAATATGGATCACATGGTCATATGGAGATAATCACTAATATGTTATGCGAAAAAAAATTGTCACATGAAGAAATGTTAATAGTCTTCATGGTATCATGGGAATCCATCACATGAAAAACACGTAACTTCCGTCGTGTGAATCATTTTTCATTTACAACTTTCATCACATGAAAACTATATATGTTTGTCAAACTTATGTCTACTAAGGATCCTCATGATCAATAAAAGAAATCATGAGAAGAAATCACATGATCACATGATCATTTTGGAATTGTATGAAGTTCGTAACATTGAGAGTTTCAATATTTCAAAATCAATGAGATCATGAGATATTCAAAAGTTTGAAATCATCTATGATTTGACATGAATATTTGATTAGAGGTGGTTAATGCCTCACCTATAAATAAGTAGTCTTAGTTCAATTGGATTATATTATGAAAAATTATAGAGTTATCTAGAAAACACAGACTCTGCATCAGTATCATGCAAATCAATTCAAATGATCCATTCATGTGAAGAAAAGTGATCGAGTGAACCTCCTTGTCTACATGAAGAAGGAGGATATTTGAAAAGATTTTTTGACCTAGAAAATATAGAACTGCAAAGCCCATGAATACTGGAAAGGAATTAGATCCCATGAACCATCTTTGGTTAAAAAAATAATGATAATACACCATGTGCATTGTTCACATAAAGGAGTTTAAGGAATTTTCAGGTTACATTAGTCGCATATTGATAATGCATGAATTAAGTGAGAAGAGTTAAACCATAAATAGAATTATATTGATAATAATAGTAATATTTTCATTAATTTTAATGAAAACATGATAAAGAATTCATAAAAAGAATCATGTGGAGTTTTGATTCACTAATAAGAGACCGATACAATCATAATTTCTGACCTTATGTATCGAGGGAATAGAAATTGACAATGCAACTCTATTTAATATTGTTTACATTTAAAATCAGAAGATGAAGAAGATTTGGTGACTAAGATGATATTCAGCAGATTTTTATTTGGGTCAAAAATAATTATGATATGTTTTTCTATATCATCCTAATATTATTGTGACTAAATAAAATGAATATGTAGCCTACTAGATTGATACATTTTAGAGACATCCCATTGATTTGTGTATTCGAGGAAGGCATTTTATTACTATGTTCATAGGATGTTGATAATAGTAATTGGTGTCTATCAAGGAATACTTGTTCTATATTACTAATCACTTCAATAGGATTAGGTTGATATCTTGCATTTGTGATTTATTGATAAATCTTTCATTGTACCTTTTTATTCTAGAAAAATAAATTCAAGGCCATCCTCTTTCTTATTCATTTATATACAATAAAATAGAAGATATGTATGAGTGGGATCATAACCACCACACATTGAGGATGTAGTCATCCACACTAGAGGTAAACCTCATTAAAACTACTTTTGTTCTTTTTATTTTACTATTTTTTTTACATTCTTTCTAATTATAGGTGTACGCAACAAGAGATCCATTTACTAAATAAGAAATGGAGGTAAACAAAAGGGATAAAATTTTAAAGTGATAAAAAGTCACCCCACACATATTAACTATAGAGAACCATACTTTTAATATATTGATATCACATATTAATAGATGAATATTTATTATATAATAAAATGATCCACACTAGAATCGTATAGGTATAATATCTTTGGAAACATGGACATATAAACAAATGGTTCATAAGGGTCTCCCATTATGTTATTCATAACTAGCACCCTTATTATAAATATCATTTCGAAAACCTTTATTCATAACCTGGGGAAAAGACATATAATAAAGGTTGTGATCAAATAATCAGTTAGGGTAAACATGGGAGATATCAATGATCACATAAGCATAGAATGATCATAAGGGTATAATAACATGGTCTTAATATTTTAAAACCACACCATACATATCAGAGATCATAATATTGAGTCATGTTATAAATCTTGATAGTTTATAAGACATTAATCATAAAGAAATCAAGGAACATGATCCATGAGAGCATAAAAATGGCATAAGACATGGAATTTTGGTGTACAGATAAGCATAGAGAATCATTTCCTTGGTAGTCAAGGCCCACTACCAAGACTATTATAGTGGATTGGGTTCACTCTACAAACCATCATAGTAGTCAAGGTTCACTCCCATGACTATCGTAGTAGAAAATGTCCCTTACTGAACTGGGTATACTTCCCATTCCATCCTTGTTTATCTCATGATATATCAATTTTTACCCAATACATTAGAGGGAGATATAGGTACCACCCATACTTGGTTAAAACAAGACCATTGTTCTTATTTATAACATTACCACCATCCTTAGTTATAACATAATCACCGCCCTTAGTTTATAACATAACGGGCCATCACAAAATAAAAATCAAACATATGTGTTTCAAAATGTCATAAAACATTCATCATATTAGAACCCATGAAAATAAATGGGTTTCTTAAAACATTTCATCATAGCATAACCCATGTAAATGAAACCGCTTTCATAAACATTCCATCGTAACAAAACCCATGAAAAAAGAAATAGGCCTCATAAACATCGTGTCATTATAAAAATAAACCATTAATAGAAAGAATAAGGGTATTATACTTTTATTATATCCCTGGTAAATCATAAGTGAAATCAAGGGGTTATGTCATTGATTAATAAAAATACCATTAAAATTTCATTTAAAACAATATTGAAGAAAATAACATTTCTATTATGAAATCACTTATTTAAAATATCAAATTTATAAAATATTTTATTTGAAAATAAACATGGAAAAGTTTAAAGTAAGCTTAAAATCATTATCATCCATGATGATGGGAAATTCTATTCATGTTGTATAAGTTAAAAAATGCATTCCTTTCATACTTTTGTAAAAATTCAAAATGTTCCTCATTCAAAAAATGATAATAAAATTCATTTTAAAAAACTTTTTTAAAAAATTAAAACATGGGTAAAAATGAATTTAAAAAATATTAGGATAAAATTAAAATCCATTTTTTAAAAAAAATAGAAAAAATGGATTTGGAAGAAAAAAATTGACCAAAGAAAGAAATAAAGTGGATTTTTATTAAAAATTAATTTTCATTATCTTGAGTACTTAAGATGAGGAAAATTAAAGGAAATTTTTTTATCAATAAATAAACATAGGAGAATAAAATTAATGAGTTTCTTGAGATTTAGATCATAGTTTTTCATCATTAGAAACATAATTATAAACAATCCTGATAAATAACAAGATTATAACATAAAACCCTTACCACTTTGGTAAATTTTGAATCATAAGCCCCATGAAAGAAATAAAATTATATGGATATTTATATCCCATAATTTTCATGATAATAATAATAAAATACATTCATGATCTTTATATACACCACACAAAATAAATAAGTTGTGTATAAGGCGTGTGTCCCACAAAAATAAAAATGAGACGAAAATCCATTACCTTAGTTCCAAATTCTTCTGTATGAATTGAAAACTCATCTATAATACATATATATTAATTATAAATATATTAAATAACCATAATAATATATATAATTCCATATATTATTTCATTATAACATTTTATCACCCATTCATTAACAATTCTTTATTAAAATCACAATTCTGGGTGATATCTGCTTGGTTTTGCATGTATGTTTTGGTTTAGTAGTTTTGGTCATTATAAATTGATCATGGTTACATCATATATAAAATTTTAATAATTATATAAATATCATATATATTAATTATATACATTTTTTTATTCATTCATAAAATATAGTGATAGAAAAATGAGTTACAACGTTCATAGAGGTGGTCGGTCATAATTATGCACAGACGTTATTTTCATTTTTTTGAAAGATGAAAAAAAATAAAGGTAAATAATAAATGACCATTAAAAAATAATTATTATATCATATATATCATATATATTCATTAAATACATCATTATTACCAAACAAGTAAAACATAAATGAAAAATGAATCGCATCGCTTTATGAAGGTGGTAGTCCACTCATACGTACGATCGCCGTTATAATTTTCTAATGATTTATAAGGTAAAAAGTTTGATATGATATTAACATTTAAAATTTATAATTATTTCATAATTATAATATATAAACATTAAACCTTTCATAACACCCATCCATAAAATATGGTGATAATAATTGAATTGTATTGTTGCGTGGAGACGGTAATTTGTACGTATGCACGAGCGATATTTTCACTTCGCATTTAATGAAAAGAGGGTGAATAAAGTTGATTTAATAATAATAAAATAATTTTACTATATTTAGTACACTTAATTTATAATTTTATGATTAATATAACAGATTTAGAGGAGGTAAAATAATAATTAAAAAGAAAATGGTTGGTTAAGGTGACTACCTCTTCTTTGAAATAAACCTTTTAGATATACTCTTAACGATAATAGGGTTAGTATTTTGGAAAGACCAGAACCTATAGAATGTTTATATGGAAGTATTTAAGGTATTTTTTTAGGGTATGGCTGAACTATAAGAATCGATGTGGTGTAAATAAGTGAAATTAGGGGTGCAATTTTATAATTGAGGGGAGGCGTACTTTTGGAATTTCATAAAATATTAAATTAATATAAATTAATTTGGTTATAAAAATGGATCATAAATTATAGAATTATAGGATAATATGAGGATAAATTTAAATAATCTCATAAAATAAAGTTTAGACAAGTTTTGGAAATTTTTCACCCTTATCTTTTAGTTTTAACCCTCATTAAATCTTCTAACAATTACCGCAATATTAAAGTTTTCTACACTTTAAGGGTTATCAATGTTACTATAAAATGAAAAAATACTCATAAATATATAATGATTAATGTTTAAACCCATATCCCATTAATTTTAATGAATATAATATTTTTATTAATTTTATATCAACTAATAAAATATTAGTTACTATAAAATATTATTAATGTAATTTTTAACAATATTCATTTAATTTGACTTTAAATACATCAATAAAAAGGGTGAATTTGAATATAATGGTTTTAAACATGTATATTATTTCATATATATCTATAAAATTCATGTTACATATTAACTCATTCATATAATATCAATTTTAATATTTTTAAAACAAACTATTTTATTTTTTGTTAATTGAATAAATATTGTATTAGCATTGCACAAGCATTTAAGATAATTTTTTATCAACAAAAAATTAAAAAAAAATCGATGAAAAAAACATTTATATTTAAAATTAATATTTATATCTAAACATATACTCTATTTTTCTTTATGTCAAAATTGTAAAGATAATAAAACAAAGATAATAACATTTTTGACTTTTCATTATATAAAATAATATAAAGGTTAAAAATCATGTCAAAATAAAAAAAAGGTAATATATTTGACTTTTTAATGATTTTGGATGATATATACTCATCCAATAAAATTTATTCAAGTTTTAGGGTCATTTTTTAGTACTTATCATAATATTTTTAACCTAAATTACATGATTTACCCCTTACCTTGGTAATAAAATTACTAAAGCTACTATTTATAATGTCCAAAAAAGGGAAAAATTTGCCAAATTTGGACCCCCTATTTCCAAATATGGAATAAAATTTTCAATATTAAATTTATATAAGTGGAATAAATTAATCTTAATATAAATATGTAAAACGTAATGAAAACTGTTTTTAGAAGAAAAAAATGTATTTTTAAGCCCAAAAATATACTTATTCCAAAATCAGGTATAATTATGATTCAATGAAGTTAAATATATTATGTATAATTAAATAATAAATAAGTTAATTTTAGATAAAATTCAAATCATGATGATACTTTTTAATGAAAAGGAAATAATAGTTTCATAAAAATCTTTATTTTTCTCTATTTAATGAAAAATCAATCTTTTTTATAAAAATACCATAATTTCACCCAATGTTAATTATGATATGATTATTTCAAAAGTTATATATTTTTTATCAAATAAAATTTCAATAATTTTAATAAATTAATTATATTTATTTTCTCATAAAAATAAATAAATAATATTTTTGAAGAAAACGTGTTTCTGAAGAATAAAATGGATTTAATAAAAATTATTTTCTTATTTACTAATAATTAATCAATAAATATTTGTTTATTATGACCTTTATATGTATTTTATAAATTATTTAATCATATTCCTACCCACCAATTTAATAGGTAGGTTATAATGGTTGTATAATAATATTTGGTGGTTCATTTAATCTCGGTGTTGCGTGTAATGCAAGCTATCAAAGAAATCAAAGTTAATTTATAGAGAACTATTTCATAAAATATAAAGGTATTACATTATCCCCCCTTAAATAAATTACACCATCAAAATTTTTCTTTTTCATCAAATTTTTTATATTCGATATTTTCTTTTTTGAAACCCACATTATACAATGGAATAATAAAACTTCCATAAAAAGGGAAAGTGGGAAACATAATGGCTATATGAAATCAGGTTCCCAGACAAGAATAAAATTTGTGAGAATTTAAAATATAGACATGGAAGATAAAACTAATTCCCAAGTATTGATATATATTTCTAGAGAACATGGTTAGGAGAAATTTAACAACCACAAAACCATGAATTAGTGAGGGGTTAAAAGACCATAAATTCATCAGAATTGAAAGTTATAGGAATTTTTTTTCCTAAGATAATTTTTCCTATATTTGAGGCATTAATTTACAATATATACTATAAACACAAGGTAATGTACAAAATTGAAAATTATAATTTCATCCTTTAATATATTTTCACCATAATCCAATCTGTTTCTTCAAATAATGAGTATTGGAGATGAATTTTTTCATGCCTAAACCCCAGAAATAAACTTCTAATAGATAAAAAAAGTATATCAAGATATTCCTCTTATATATAGGAATTAACCAAAACCAAAAATGGTTAGCACAAGATAATTATCAAAATGAATAAACCATCATATAAAGAAACAAAAAATTAATCTCCAAAGCCATCATCACCTCAATAATCTCAACATTAAAGAATGTTTTAAACTCAAAGGATATACCTTTAAGATTAAATTTTTTAAATTTTAATTTTATTCTTCCCAGATAATATTTCATGTTAAATCATATGGAATCCCACCTTTTTATTACATAACTTTTAATTACATTTTACAAACACGGGATCTTTAAAGTCTAGTGTCTTGGAAATCAGGAACAATATATATGAAAACAATATAAAACATTCTTATAATACACATGTAAGTATTCTTCATAATTTCATACCAAGTAAAATTACTTCATCTCATAACCTGGAGATATACATCAAAGGAAAGGGTGAGAAGAAGGCCCAGTAAGAAAATAAAGGGAATCAATTTACTTGTGATATCAATAAGAACTTGATGAAAAACATAAATACATGAGAAATGGAAGTAGATGCATATCATAATGAAAATAACTTGAACCATAAATTGAATATGTGGCTACAACATTTAATTTATACATTCATGAACATATCACCAATGTTCATCCCAAAGGTGTCATAAAAATTACCAAGGTTATTCAACAAGGTATCGTGAAACTTGTCATCTCTAGAGATTAAATTCTTTACCCAATGCATTAGAGTGATATTAGGTTTCACCCTTAATATGCCTTTATTTTTATGTGATACAAATATATCATAATCATACACATCATAAATAACCCAAATAGAATAAAATAAATGGGTTTTATTTAAAAATCGTGACTTTTTTAAAAGGTACTTGAAAACGAGATCATTTTGTCATTTATTACCCATGGAAAGGGAGTGAGGGTTATATGTATGTCAATTATATAATCAAATAGATCAATTTTATGAATTTATTAATACCTATGGAAGTGAAAATATATTTGGGTATTCACATAAATAAAACAAGAGAATTTCTTGAGAGAAAGAGAGAGATTTTGAGACGAAAATTCTGCAGCATAACGGCTACATAACATGGTTTTAGAAAACATTTAAAAAGAGAGGGTAAAAGGGTCAAAAACTAATAAATAACTCATAATAAATTATAGGGATAGAATAAAATTTAAATAAGATCATGGTATGGATGTTTTAATGACATACCACATGAAAAGGAAACTTGAAAGAAAAGAGAAGATGTGATTTCTTTTATGAAAATTTGGCAGTCTAACGGCATCACTTAAAAATTAAAAAAATAAATTGATGGGATTGGAAAGGGTATATAATAATTTTTACATGAAATGGACATTAATAAGGATATATAATTCCATACCCCAACATATTAAAATGTAAATTAGAAGACATAACATAAAGGAAGTTGTGACTTAAAAGAGGAAGGTCAACCCTTACCTTGAAGAGTAACTTCAAAATCTTGAAGTTTGGGATCTTGGGGGGCTTGAGGGAACCTTTTGAGGACTACTTGGGAGGTAAAAATACCAGATCTTAGTTGAGGAGTATTTTGGAATGAAAGGAATGTGGGAATGGCTTGGTATTTATAGCAAAAGTGATGAAATATTTTATTAATTTCTAAGGGACACCTCATCGGTGGTATTTGAAAAACAATGGGCTTACCCATGTTATTTGACCATGTTATTGGCCACTTGGGACACCTCATATAATATATTACTATTCACAAGTCTTCCAGAATGATTACATCATTAATAATGTCATTAAACACACCGAAACTCAAAACTGTATTTTCATTATTCACTGAAAAAAAAAACATTTTATTAAATTCTCATAAATTCACCCTAACTTAATATCGGTGCTTTGAATTCAAAAATTAACTACATTTTATAAAAAAATCTAAATATTTTTAATTTAATTTTTTTTAAAAAAATCATTATTTATTCAAAAAAAACAACTCTAAAACTATAACTTGTTTTGTAAAACCTTTAAAAAGTAATCAAGGTCTCATAAAATTATCGTATAACCATAAGAAAATAAAGTAGAAATTTATGATTACATTTTATGAAAATACATTTTAATTTTAAATTATTAAATTAATTATAAAATTGTAAATAAAATATTTAGGACATACAAAAATACCAAAACTTATACTTTGATTGTTTTTCACATTTAAGATGTCAAAATTGTATTTATACATTCATGTTTGAAGTTTCTATTTTTTTGATTATTTACTATTCATTAGTATTCATAAGGGTATTATACTATTCCCCAAAAATTTATTTTGATCTTATTTAACCACATTTTTCACCCTAATTACAACCATGTATGATGGATTTTTGAAAATCAATTCAGAGATAAAGTTATTTAACAATAAAATATTTTTATACTATTCATCTAAAAAATATTATTCATCAAATACTATTCATCAAGAAAACACTATTCATCCAATACTATTCATCGAAAAATTGGAACTTCTTAGAAAAATACTAAGAATTAACCAAAGATTGATTTTGACATTTGGAATTCAAAAATGATGTTTATTTAACAATAACAATTCTCTAAGTATGAGAAATTTAACTTTTAAAATATAAAAATCCTTTTTTATTAAAAATAATATTGGATAAAAATGAAAAGTTAAATTGCATAGTGAAATTTCTGAAACAAAAAAAAGTAAAATTATTTTATCATTTAAATTTAAAAAGGGGTGTTTTAATCATACTATTTAATTAAAATAATCATTATTACATATACCATAATTTTTTATAATAATTATATCATTTTTTAAAACTAAAATTTGGGTCTGAATTAATTTGATGTGATTTTATTATAAAACATAATAAAAACTTATTAGGAGAAAAGAGATACATAAATAAAATAAGTACATTATTCGGGTCGTTACAAATCACATGTTAAACCTAAGATTTACATTTAACTCATCCTAATGAAACATATAGCAAATATCATTAATCACCTTGATATATTACTATATATAATATTTTAATGTAGTAAACTTTACTAAAATATCATGAATAAAATTTAGATACTATCATGAAATTTAATCCTTAAGCTAACCATAAATATATCTCAAAATGTCACCTTTTTAATGAACCACTTTTCAACTATCAAGAATCTATATATCCCACTACATAGTAGAATATAATTAACTTAATATTAATTCATATACTAACACCAAAGGTTTATTTAAACCTCAATAGAGTATTCTTCCTAAAACTTAGTAAAAGTTTTAAATCACATCAAAATACCATCACTTAAACCATTAAAAAGGGGTTGTTGAGGTCATTGAACTTATGATCAACCTTAAACTTATAAACCCATGGTGGTATCCATAACTTTTTTTTTAAACTTACATTAAAAAATATATGGTTACAAAAATTAACACAATCCATATTCCTAAAATAAGTTCACAAACTATTAAATATATTCCATAAATCCAAAAATTAAATAAACTTCATCAAAGGTGACCCGAATCATTTTTTCATAAAATCACTAACCAGTTTCAAGGTTATAAATACTATCAATGTCAATCATATATTTGTACTAACTAAATATTTATTAACTTAATATCAAACACATATTAAGGTTTATCTTTACCTTAATCATGTGTTCTCTAAAAATATCACATTAACACTAAACAATTTTCTTGGTTATTAGTACCATTTAAAATATGTTTTCAAATTAATAAAGAAAAAATATTGTGGAACAATACTTATATGTTTCATGATCAAAATACCATTAGTATAACATAATTCATGAATCAAAATATATAAAAAAATCCAATCATTCTACTTTATTCATAAACCATTGACCAAGATTCATCATGTTATTCCCTAATACTTCTTTCCTACAATATGAAATATGAATCATTTCTTAAGATTCATCAACTTCAATTTAATCGTGATTCTTACTTTTAACATAATCAATAATGTTAAAACATAACTTACCTTTAATATTTCATTTGTGGTATCTTTATCATCATCGGTAAAACCATTACTCAAAAATATTTTTGATTCTCTTCTCGTGATTTCCCCCTAGGACATTAATTTGCATAATTCCTATACTTTCCACATTTAAATCTTTCAATAATCGAGGATACCTAAGGGATACCATTATTATCATCCATTTTTTTAACTAAAATTTCCATTTTTCATTGATAACTACTTGATTTATATCCTTTATTTCCATACACAAAACATATTCTCATTCCTATAATATATTCACTTGAGTTATTCATCCCACATTCTTTACATGTAGGAATATGAATATTCTTTCCTATATGGTCTTCAAGAAAATATTTATTTCTATTATTATGTGTATTAAGAAACTTACCCATGTATAGGTTTTTAATCATATAACAATATAGTTTATTAAGAATAATTGTAAGTCTTCTCATTCCATATCTTGTTTCATTTAGTTTCTCATTAGGACAATCATTCCATTTTCTATTGGCATGAATCGTCTTGGATCTATCCATTGAATGAAACCAAAAATTATAGTTTGAGTAACAATAGTAATAGTTATGAATCCTGAAAAATTATTTATAGGGTTTCTAAATCATGATAAATTATTCTATAAAACCTTAGGTTTAACCTAGGTCATTGATGATAATTACCAAAAATTTAGTATTTTATCTTATACTTAGACTTATCCCCAAGTTTTTTACTAAATTTATCTTATCCTAGTTTCTAAAGTTTGAATAAACCTTTCACTGATACAAATTATAATGACACATACTTTTCATAAATATATATCACATCTTAATAGATAAATATTCATTACATAACATAATGATCCATGTTATAATCATATAGATCTAGTATATTTGTAAACATGGAAACATAAACAATAGGTTTATAAGAGTCACTCATTAAGTTTTTCATAACTAGTACCCTTCTTAGACATATCATTCTTAAAACCTTTCTTCATAACTTGTGGAAAGTAAACATAATAAAGGGTGATCTTAGATGCTCGGTAAGGGTAAAAAAGGGAGACATCAATGATCACATAATCATAACATGAGAATATGGGTATAAAAACATGATCTTAACATTTGAAAATATTACTTTTCATATAAAAGATCATAATCTTGAATCATATCATTAATCTTAACAGTTCATAATACATTAATCATAAAATAATTAAAGAACATGAACCGTGAGAGTATAACATTAGCATAATACATGGAATTTTTTCATGCACATAAACATAGAAAATCATTTTCTTGGTATTTAAGGCTCACTTTGAAGACTATTTTAGTGAATTGGGTTTACTCCCTAATCCATCATAGTAATCAAGGTTCACTCCCAAGACTATCATAGTGAAAAAATTCCCTTACTAAACTGGGTTCACTCACCATTTCATCCCTATTTATCTCATGTGATATCAATTTTACCCAATTAATTAGAGGGATATGTATTTCCCACCAATCCTCAGTTGTAACATGACCATCATCCTTGTTTATAATGTATCCACCATTCTTTCTTATAAAGTAACCACTACCCTTGTTTTATAAAATGACCACCTTCCATGTAATAAAAAACATACATATATGTGCCATAGGATCATAAAATATTCATCATATCAAAACCCATGAAAACAAATGTGTATCATAAATATTTCATCATAACAAAAATTTTGGAAAAGAAATAGGTTTTATAAACATTTCATCATAGAATAACTCATGGAAAAGAAATGGGTTTCATAAATATATTACCATCATAAAGATAAACCATAAATAGGGATAATAATAATGGTATACTTGGATCATATCCCAAATAGATCATAATTTAAATTAAGGTTTTTTGTCTCTTATTAATATAAATACCATTAAAATGTCATTTGAAACATTCATTAGGAAAATAACCTTTCCATTATAAAATCACTTCTTTAAAATATAAAAATTTCAAACATATTATGGAAAATATTTTATTTAAAAATAACCATGGAAACTTATAATGTGAGCTTAAAATAATTTAGTTTTCATGATGGTGAGAAATTCTATTCATGTATTATAATTTAAAAAATAAATTCATTTTATAATTTTGTAAAAATTTAAAATGCTCCTCATTTAAAAAACAAAAAAGAGTATTCCTTTTAAATAAATTTTGTAAAAAAAGATAAACATGGGTAAAAATTACTTTAAAAAATCATAGTATAATATTAAAAACCATATTTAAATTTTTTTTATAAAACATGGATATGGAATAAAAAGGTTTTTTGATCAAATAAAGAAATAAAGTGGATTTTCCTTAAAATCACATTTTCAGTATCTTGAATAGTTAAGATGAGGAAAATGAAAGTAAAAAAATTTATTCTCAATAAATAACCATATTATAATATAATTCATGAGTTTCTTGTGAGTTATATGATAATTTTTCATCCTCATAAACTTAATCATAAACAATCCTGATAAACAAAAAGATTATAACATAAAACTCATACCACTTTGGTAACTTTCGAATCGTAATCCCTATAAAATAAATAACCTTGCATTGATATGTATGTACCATAATTTTAATGTTAATATTCATAAAATATATTCACCATTATTATATACACTATACAAAAGAAATAAGTGGTGTATAAGGCATGTTCTCTGCAGAAATAAAAGTGAGATGAAAATCTCTTACCTTAGGTCCGACTTCATTTAAATGTATTGGAACCTCCTATGTAAAAAATATAGATTTATTATAATTATATTAAATAACCATAATAAAATAAATCATACTATATATTATTTACTTATACCCTTTCATCTCCAATTCATTAACAATTCTTTATTAAAATCACTATTCTGATTGATATTTTCTTTGTTTTTCATGTTTGTTTTGGTTAAGTGGTTTTGGTACTTGTAATTTGATAATGATTAAATAATCTATATAATGTTATTAATGATAAAAATATCATATATATTCATTAAAAACATTTTTATATTCATTTATAAAATATAGAGATAGAAAAATGAATTACACTGTTTGTGGAGACGGTAGGTTGTACGTACACATGAACATTGTTTTCATTTTTTCAATGGATGGAATGAAAGAAAGGTAAATATTAAATCACCTTTAAAAAATATTTATTATATAATATATATAATTTATATTAATTAAATATATTATTATTACAATCCAATTAAAACATAAATGAAAAATGAATCACATCACTTCATGGAGGTGGTAGTCCACACGTACGCATGATCGACATTATCATTTTTCAACGGTTTGGAAGGTAAGAAGGTAGATATGATATTATCATTCCAGAAGTATAATTGTGTAATAATTATCATATTTGAACATTAAAACCATCATTATACACTTCCATAAAATATGGTGATGAAAAATTAATTGTATCGATTCGTGGGGACAATAACTCGTGTGTACGCAAAACCGATATTTTCACTTCCTATTTGAGAAAAAGACGGTGAATAAATGTGGTTTCACAATCATAATAACATATAATTATATTTAGTATACTGGATTTATTATTTTATTAATAATTTAACCTATCTATAGGATGTCAAATAAAAATTAAAAAGAAAATTATTGGTTAAGGTGATTGCCTCTTCTTTGAAATAACTCCTTTAGATCTCCTCTTAAGAATCCTAGGGTTGGTCTTTTGGGAATACCATAACCTATAGGATGTGTATAGGGAAGTTGATAAGTTATTTTGGTAGGTTATGGTTGAGTTATAATACTCAACGTTGGGTACATAAGTGAAAGTATAGGTTCCCTTTTATAATTGAGGGGAGGGGTACTTTAGAAATTTCATAAAATATTAAAATAATATAAATTAATTTTGATGAAAAAATAGATAAAAATTAATAAAATTAAAATTTAATATGATTATAATTCTGAATCCTCTCATATAATAAAATTTTTACAAGTTTTGGGTATTTTTCACCCTTATATTTTAGTTTTAACCCTCATTAACCCTTTTAATAATTATCATAATATTGAAGTTCTCTACACTTTAAGGGTTAATAATGTTAATATAAAATGAAAAAAGACCCATAAATGGATCACGGTTGATTTTTAAAACCATATCTAATTAATTTTTAAGAATATAAGATTTTTATGAATTATATTAATTTAATAAAATATTATTTAGTATAAAATATAATTAATGTCATTTTTAACTCTATTCATTTAATTGGACTTTAAATAAATCAAGAAAAATGGGTAATTTGAATATAATGGTTTAACCTCTCTATAATGTGATATATATCTATAAAATTAATGGTAAAAATTAAATCATTCAAATTTTATCACCTTTAATATTTTTAAAATAATTTTTTTTATTTTTTATGTTAATTGAATTGATATTTTATTAACGTTGCATAATAATTTAAGATAATTATTTAATCACTAAAAATGAAGAAAAATACATTATGAAAAAAAATCATTTATATTTTAAAATAATATTTATAACTAAACATATCATTTATTTATCCCTATGTAAAAATTTAAAGATAATAAAATAACAAGAATGGAATTTTTTACTTTTATTTATATAAAATAATATAAAGGGTCAAAATTAGAGAAAAATTGAAAAAAGCACATATATTCAACTTTTGGATGATTATGTATGATATATGATCATACAATAACATTTAGGCAAGTTTTAGTGTCATGTTTTGAGTACTTATCATTTTATTTTTAACCTAAATTGCTCAATTTATCCATTATCATGGTAAAAATTTTATTAAAGTTGTTATTCATAATATCCAAAAATAAAAGGAAACTTTTTTCCAAATTTAGAACCATTGATTCTAAATATTTAATACATTTTTCAATATTATATTAAGTGTCATAAATTACTTTTAATATTAATGTGTACAACACAGTGAAAAATATTTTTTAGAAAAATGTGTTTTTAAGACCAAAAATGTACTTATCCCAAAATTAGTTATAATTATTAATTAAATAAATTTAATTATATTATATATAATTAAATAATTAATATTTCACTTTGATATAAAATTCAAATCATAATGATGCTTTTTAATAAAAATAAAATGATTGTTTTACAAAAATCAATATCTTTCGCTATTCATTAAAAAATAAATATTTTCAGTAAAATAACAAAATTTCACGCAAATTTAATTATAAAATTACAATTTAAAAAAAATATCTTTTATATCAAATAAAATTTCTAAAATTTCAAGAAATTAATTATAATTATTTTTCTCACAAAAAGCAATAAAAACATTTTTGAAGAGAATATGTTTTTGAAGAATAAAATGGATTTAAAAAATGGAGTGCTTATTTCCTAAGAATTAATCATACATTTATATTGAGTATGAAATTTATATGTATTTCATAAAGTATTTAATCCTTTTTATACTCTACAATTTAATGAATAGATTATAATGGTCATATAATAATATTTTGTCGTTGGATTAAGCTTGGTGTTGCATGTAACACAAGATATCAAAGAAATAAAATTAATTTATAGAGAATTATTTTATAAAATACAAGGTTATTTCATTTAGACCCCCCCCCCCTCAGTGTGTTCATCCTAAATTGATCATAATAATATGGACACATATTTAGGACTTTGGATAATTATTATGTTTTGGAGAAATTATTTTATACAAAATTAAGATAGTTTTATAAAACCGTATCCAAAATGAGTTTTAGATGGATTCATAAAGAGTTGTGGATTTTTTCCTAAATTAGTTCTATATTTTATAGAAATTGGTAGATTTCTAATTATGGACTAAAAACATATGTATATGATATATATGGCAGAATACATTGCACCCAATGTTGTAGGCTAAGTGTATGAATCTTCTACCTCACAAGTTGAGCACATCTATCTGCCATATATGCCTGGATTTAGGGGCATACATCTTCCCATATGGTTTCATTAGTTATAATCCATTGTGAATTGATTAAATAGATAGAATTAATTTAAGGAAATCAATGAATAAATTGAACAATAATAAATATATATTGATACATATAATATGGATGATGTGTTTCATTAAATGAAATGCATAAATGATGAATATATAAAGGGATAATATCCCTCATGTTGGTTATAACTAATTTTATACAATACACCTAATATTTTCTTCCTTATAAGATGAAATTTATCACTATGTGAAGGTGATAGCACTCCTTATGCTTTTAGAGATCCTTAATAAATGTTATAGATTTCTTTATCCATTGTAATGCCCTAGGAGGTAGGAGTCTTTCATCCACTGCTCCATTGATCAAAATCAAGAATAATCCATAAAATATTTAATACAGATCTTAATATTATATAGGTATACATGTTTATATTCTTAATTTATATTACATGTTGATTTTTTCAAGGATAAATTGGTCACTTTTATGGGTTTTTTTATACTACCTTTTTCATATGAAAAACCACTAAAACCCATCAAACTCTCATCGATCATATCTCGTGTTAAAGATTATTATCATTATGGATTGATAAAGTAAACTACATAAGGTCCCATAACTCAAATAATATATATGTACACCCTAAATAGGATCCAATTTCAAGGTATCTCTCCACTTTACCATTGTGACATGGTCATAAATTGATATATCATTGAATAATAATGATAAGAGGACCTATCCAAGACTAGAAAGTCATTACTCATCACTTAATATAAAAAAAACCTCATAAGACTCCAATCTTGGTTTTCCATTCCCTCTATCTATCACGTATAAATGAAACAGTTCATAGAACTCGTATAAAACAAAGTATTTTTCTTAGGACCACATGACTCAAACTAGTAGATTCCTCACCATAAAATCTCACTATAAGAATCCTAATCGGTTGATGAAAATAATTAAACCTAAAATAAATCCTGATAATATGTATTTTTGATTAATAATGGTTTAATATCAAATGAAACCCCAAATGGAATGGGGATAAGATTATTCTTTTAGGTTGTATTCCAACTAGAAAAAACACTTGAATTAGAGTACTAATTGAGGATATATTAACTTTAAAAGGTGTAAATTGAAGGATGATGGAATACCATCCATTCATATATATAAAAGGATGAGGGATACCACATATAACATCTTTTATATAAAAAGTAATTTATTTTAGAAATTAAAATAACAAAGAATCTTATGGGTCATTGGGTACCTTTTTCACCACTTTTAGATACCTATTGAACACTAAATACTCAAACATGGGCCACTAACTATATGGTTGTACACCTCGGATTATTTTCCCCTTTTATATTTTCGTCAGGTTCCTAGTTCCAAGCCACCAGGTACCCCATGGTATCTATCTTTTTTTGACATCATTTTATCATCAAGTCTATTTTATTTATTTCTAACTCTCAACTTCCAAAAAACTCACCTATATTTAAAACTCACAAAAATTCACATGGAATAAAAAAATTAAATCAAATTCATGTGTCGATATACACAAGTCATTACAAACTCCTCACCATACAACTTATCATATTAATATTTTCCACTAAGTTTTGTTAGTGAAAAACTCTGATAACTAAACTTGTGTATCCACCTCCTAGTCCCATATCTCCTCCTCGATATATATGTTTCTATACTAAACATATACTATGGGTACCATATAACCAAGGATAATATTATCAATTTGGTCCATAATTCATACAAGTTCTTCCCTAAATTATGCATTGACATTTAATTCCACATCATTAATATGGATCACGTGTGAGGAATTTGGATTGTATCCTAGAAGATGAGATACATTAAATATATCATGTATTTCATTGTATATCTAAGGAAGTGAAAACATGTATTCCACGGTACTTATTATCTTGATGATCTCAAATGGGTATGAGGAATTGGGCGATAACTTCACATATCTCCACAACCTCCATTGTCCTAAACGAGGTGACATTCTCAAAAATACATGATTGCATACCTTAAAATCTAGAGGTCAATGTTGTTAATCGGTGTAACTCTTTTTTCTAGTTTTGTAATTTTCCAACCACTTATGAATCACTTGAATATTCTATGGGGAATCATACACATAGTTAGTCCCAATTATAAATAAATCTTTCAACTACATACAACATTGAAAATATAAACATAACTTTCCATATATTTCATCAAATGGTGTTATATAATATTTTTATAAGAATTGATATTATATTAAAGATCATATGGTAAAATACAACTCTCATAATATCTTCCAAAATTCAAGATACAGGATCATAACACATCCTAAAAAACCTAAAATGTGTGCTCGAACTTTTCATCCATCTGAGGAAGGTATATTTTCCTCAATTTAACCAGGGTCCCCACTTCCCACTACATACTCTTTCGGAATTGATAATTGAATGTCATATCCTTATGGGAGATGATTCTTATCAATACTTCATGTATTCATACCATCTTCCACACATAAAACTT
Source organism: Viscum album (assembly GCA_963277665.1). Lineage (NCBI taxonomy): Eukaryota > Viridiplantae > Streptophyta > Magnoliopsida > Santalales > Viscaceae > Viscum > Viscum album. Next base: position 1,381,325,509 of record OY728160.1, read on the forward strand.
TCCCAGTTTGTCAACTAACCAGGTCTCCTTGATTTCTAGAAAATTTTATCCTTCATAAATTAATCAATAATGAACTATATATCATCAAAAACATAGGGATATTTTGGAAGAATTTTCATAAAGTTTATAATTAACATATCCCATTTACTACTAGAAATGGGTAGTGGTTAAATCAGAAAAAACAATTTCTAAATCTTAGATTTTACTGATTAATAAGTGAATAAATATGATACAAATCTTGTTATATCTCACTTAAACTATGGACACCAAAACTGTTAGAATATTTCATGGTACATTTTGGTCATCCCAAGGTGAATGGTCTATTTTTTTGCATGGGATTCCCATATCATATCTTCTAAAACACTCATTCGGACCACTACTCTACTCAGAACATATAGAACAAAATCATCATTATGAGACTAATCTAGTTCTAGATACCCAACATATATGTTGTCCTTCATCATCTAGTCATTCGATTTATCCATATGAATATCCTTCATCTATAAAAAGGGTGATGAGGGGATTATTATGTTCATTAGTGTGGTCATCCCTTAATACTCTAGATAATCAAAATATAAATAATAAAATAGGTTTATCAACATCCACTCACATATAACATCAATCACAACTTATACATGTGTCATCCATCTTAGAGAATATTCCATAATATTATCATTCCCAATGAATAAATCATATTAAATTCAAATGTATGAAATTCATCAAACCACATCCTATAATGAAGGCTTGGGTCATTTTGTTAGAATATATGTTGATAGATCTGGTGAATTATAGGAATCTATCACCCATGCAATAATAGCACCAATACTTCAGCACGTTAACTGGTTCCACTAGCACTATAACATGATTTAGATATTTATACTCACACATCATCCATTTCATAGAACCATAAGTGACCACCCAACCATCTTACATCATGAACGAGCTAAGATTAACTCTTGATGAATCATAATACAATGTGTAGTCTTTACCCAAATCTGGTAAATTTAATATTAGTGTATATTTCAATATTCTATTTAACTTTAGGAAGGTCCTCTCTCATTGATTAGTCCACTCAAACCTATACCCCTTCTTACTCAATATTTTTATCAGTGATTTTAATCTAAATAAGTCTTTAATGAACCATATTTAATATACAATAAAACCTAGGTATGGATATCAAACAAATTCTTAGGGCACTCCCAATAAACCATACATCATACTTATCAAAGTTAATTAATATACCTAGATTAGATATCTTGTTACATTATAATTATAACTACCAATTACAAAAGTTACACATTGAGATATTTGTATAAAGTTGATGAACTCTAAATGTTCTCATTACAATATCCAAATACTGACCATAGTCCTCCAATGTCCATAAGTATACCAGGATATCATTGAAAAAATAACAATGAAGGATTCAACATATGGGTGAAATATCTTATTCCTCAAGTCTATGAACACAATTAAAACACTCATTAAACAAAATATAATCACATGAAACTTGTATAAGAAATACCTTATCCTATAATAATTCCATGAGATATCTTTTAATATCACCCAAATTAAGGATACTCTGATATCAAATCAGTCTTGGAGAATCATATGGTTCCAATTAAATAATCAAATAAATTTTTAATATAAGTGGGTATTGTTTCTTGACCATAACCTAATTCAATCTATGGTCTTACACACACATGTGTAAATATTTTTCACCTCTCTTGGTTAAAAAAATTGGTAAACCCTAAGGTGAATTTCTTGGGTGAATAAATATCTTCACCTCTTAGTCCTCCAGTTTAAACTTTAAATATCTCAACTTAGATAATGTTATCCTATATGGTGGTATCAATAAATTCTATATACCTACTATTATTTCAATCATTATCTCAACCATCCTCTTGAGAATCAATCCTATTAAATCCTCAAGAAATATGTTTTGATAATAATATAATGTAGGAGGAAAGATCATATATATCATCTCCTATCACACTTTACATCAACACTCTCAAATTATTACATGGTCATACATAGGTGTTGATTGTTTAGACCTACATAAACTACCTATAAATACCACTCCCTAATAAATATATATCCATCACCCATGAGGGTAGTGAATGATACTCATCACTGGTGTAATTTATTGTGTTCTCTAAAATGATTTAGTCAATCCATGCCCAAGATCACATCAATGTTATGCATGTCTTCCAGTAGAAATTACAACTGATCCTTGTACCCACCCACCACCCTATTATATCTCAAAAATAAATAGATACCCCTAGACCGCTTCCCCAAAGGCATGTTAATGGTCAATATCCCCATCAAACACTCCAACATCAAACCTGAATAACTAACCATTTGGGTATAAATAAAAGAGTAGATTGTACATAAATAAAAAAGAACTTATTTCAATGTAGATTCCACCATGATTTTACATCATATAGTTTGTGTTCCATATCAATTTCCTAATAGTTTTTTTTTCTAAATTTTGAAAATTTGGATCGAACCTATATCCTAGTCTTTCCTTCCTAACATCTGACTACCCCACCATGTACCCATTTCTATAATTAATACCCTTTCCCCTTCACACCACAACCATACCACATCTAGATTTACTAAAATAATCCAAGCCTCTTTTTTAAGGTGATGTTCCTTTAGGTATTAAATTCTATCCTCACCTTTTCCTACTACCAATATTTATTGAATTAATATAGAACCATATTTAATTCCTTATATTCCCATGATGTAACGACCCAAAGTTTCATTAATGGAAATCCCTATTGATCTAATTAAATGTCTACTTATGTTTATATAAAATTTCAACTTAATTGGTTTTATGTTAATAATTTTTACCGTTGCTAATATATCTGTCGAATAGTGATCACATGATTAGTATAAATATAGGGCCTTAACAAATCCAAATTTACTCAGACAAAAGAAGCGATGGCCTCATCCAGTAGAATTGCTCCATACGAAGCCCATTTTTCAGATCTTGGAAAAGAGGTGGCGTCCTTGGGCTTCGCTCTTGACCAAGCCAAAGCTGAGCTTTATCATGTCAAGCTCAAACGGGACCGTGTATGGGAAAAGTGGAAGTTGATAGAAATTACCACTCGAGCAATGTTATCCGAGCCACCCCAAGAGTCAGTCACCATCGCACACCTTACCCTTAGGTCTTATGCGGCTGTTTTAAGGGGTTCTGTAACTAATCGATAATACTATGTTCATGTACATTATTTTTTTTGTATATAATAATGAATATAATTTCTTGTCATTATTGATACATTTTAAATAGTTTTTAAAGTACAAATGGTTTTTTTAGTTATTATTTAATTAAGAAATCTATTTTATTAAATTAAGGTATTTTTGAATTAAATAATATTTTAATAAAATATTATTATTATTATTAGATTAATTTTATTATATATAAATGATCATATAATTTTATGAATGCAATTATAATTTTTATTAAGGTTTGAAAGCCATTTTTTGTCAAAACCCATGAATTTTCGAAAAATGCCGGTTTTTATTTTAAAAGTGAAAATTAAAATATTTAGAAAATTATTTAGATAAAATAAATGTTATTTTTGGAATCAGGATGTCGAAATTATCCAATGGTGAATTTTTCATAATTTTCTGAGACAGTCAAATTTTTGAGTAAAAATTAAATACCGTTTAAATATATAATGTGTTTTATGACATCATAATGACCCAATAGTGATGTAATAAAATAATATAATCTTTAGTTCTGCCAATATATGTTTTACCATTAAAATAATGAGATTTTTGGTTTTTGGTCTTACTTTTCAAAGCATTAATGGACCCCTCAGGACTTATTAAACACCTTGTTTTTTTTAAATTAATTTCCATGGGAGTGTGACTCACCTCCATAGAAGAAACCCTAATATTTTAAGAATTTCGTACTTTGGACTTATAAAATATTGTTTTCCTATTCCCTTTTCCAAAAACCATGGTCAAAAACCATGGGATGGTTTGTGGTTTGGATTAATTTAATATAAGGGGTCCCAAACCTAAATAATAAAGAATTCCCTCACCTTTCCTATATAAACTCACCCAAGCTTCCACTTCCTCCTCACTCAAAGACTTTGGAGTTCATCCAACCTCTGCCATACTCTCTCTATAATCCTCCCAAGGTGCCCCAAGATCCCAAGAAGCCTCTCACAAGCCTCTCTCTAGCCTTTGGAAACACACTTCCAAGTAAGGGTTTTTCTTCTTTTCTCATTTTTGTCCAATTTTCATTAAGTTGTTTTTCCCTTTTAATTTCAATTTTGAATGTTGGGGTATGGTTTCTCACCTCCCTCATACTTCCCTATTTATATTTTAATGATGGGAGACCCCTTTATATCTCATTAAATTCCTCCCATGTACACCCGTTACTATGCCGAAATTCCGAAAGGAGCTTCTCTCTCCTCTTTTACATTCAAGCAATACTTTAGTATCATGAATCTAAATTCCACTAAAAAATTTGGGACATGAATCTATATGACCTCCTTACTGTCAATTACATGTAAATATGATGAGGAACCCCTTTCTCTCTCATCAACCATTTTTATGAATTCTTATGTCACACTGTTACGTTGTCGAAATCGCACCGATTTTCTAAGACAATGTCATTGTGTAGTGAATACCATGCCCATTTCTCCATCAAGGGTATTAAACTTTATTCACATTTACTTATTGATTATAAATTTTCATGTATTAATTTCACATTCATTTATCATGGAATAAATGATTATGTTTTATGAATCCATGTTTTATGATCCATGTGGCACACTTATGCATGAAATGAAATGTTTAAGAAGGGTGCGCCCTTATAGCGGTCCAATGCATTGGGTAAAGTATAGTATCATGATACATCATGTGCAATGAGTTTTGAATCATGATAATTCAAGTGAAAAAAGGGTTTAATCATGCTTTATGTGCAATTTTGATTTAATCATGCTCCATGTGCAATGAGCCTTGGCTCATCCTAATTCCATGTTAAGTGTTGTTGCCACATTTCCATGTTATTATTATCATGCTTTATCATGCCTTTATGTTCATGTTTCTCTTATTATCTATTGATATTCCTATTTCCTAACATGTATTGTACTCCTCATGTTATTCCATGTGTACTCCCTTACTGGGCTTTATAGCTCACCCTTTTCTTATGCATGTCCTCAGGTTATCCCATGCAATGTTAAGTACGAGGGAATGTAGTGGTCATGTAAAGGAAGTTTTCAATAAAGATTTTGTATTTCATGTTTTAAGTTTTTATGTAATGATCCTAATCCCCAAAGACACTAAACCTCTCGATCTTATTTGTTGTATCAAGTGAAGTTTTATGTAATAAATCATGTTTAAGTTTGTAATAAAAGCAGGGTTGTCATAGTTGGTATCAAAGGATAGGTTTAGTTATTTTTGGGATTAGGATTAGAAAACACTAGTAAAGCATTACAGAAAAGACTAAGTATAATAAAAACATCCCTAAGTTTTGTTAAGTACTGATTAAGTGGTTTATCAAACAAATACATCCCTGTCTAGATACGAGCAGGTAGAGGCGGCTCTGGCACAGATGTATCCTAGGGGTAAAACCCAAAAACACCTCTTTGAGCTAGACTCGAACGGGAACTGGTGCACGACAACGGGCCTTACTGCACTCTTGGTTACGACACTCCCGGGGGATATGTTTTGATAAATTCACAATCTTATTATGAACCCTTATTAAGGGAATTACAAAAAAATGCCCCTAAGAATATTTGTTATAAAGTAGATCATGAAAATCCTAGATTGAAGCCTATAGACTCATGAGTAAAGGAAATAAAATTTTATTTATAAGTCATAAACTTTTGTATTTGGATTACCCTTTATGTGTTACCCCCTAATATTACTTTTATTCCAGCCAATGGCTGGTAATAGGAGAACTCGGGCTAACAACCGATGTGAAGATCAGTGTGATGACTGTACTAATGAGATGCCCAATCCAATGGGAGCGGGAATCGTGAACTTTGTCATGCTTATCTCTCAGCTAACTCAAGCATTTAATAGAAACACGGGTCAAGAGGAACGTTCAAACCCCCCTAAGAAAGAACAAGTCCCTATCGATATATTCATGAGACAAAGGCCTCCTACTTTTAGTGGATCATCTGATCCCACGATCGCTGAAAAATGGATCAACTCTATTGAAAAGATCTTCTCCATCCTTCAATGTTCTGAACAAGATAAGGTTCTCCTAACGGCTTATCATAGGGAGGGTGAAGCTGATAAATGGTGGACATTGATCAAAAATATAAAGCTTGAGGAGGATATTGAGGTGTTGGAATGGAAGGATTTCTAGAAGATGTTTTTCGATAAATATTTTCTGCGCACCCTCTGGCTTAATATGGAAAGGGACTTCCTTTCCCTTAAGAAAAAATATGAAGAATTTGTTGGAGCGTACGAGGAAAACTTCACAAGTATTGCACGATACGCTTTCGGCTTTGTCGTTACCCCCGAATGCAAGGTTGACCGCTTCTTTGGTGGGCTGAAGCCTAGCCTGTGGAAAGCATTAGCGATCTGTGACTTTGGCAGCTATAAGGAAATTGTTCGATGTGCCCTCAAGGTCGAAATGGAGATCGGATAATCACAGGGAAATCATGGGGACAAGAAGAGTAAGGTAGAATTCAATGCTGGAGGTCCGATGGATAAATCCAACGGTGCTAAGAAGATCCAGCACCCCACTTGCCAAAAGTGCGGAAAGAAGAACCTGAGATATTGCCTTAAGGGAACGAGGAAATGCTTCAGGTGTGGAAGAGAAGGTCACCTAGCTGTTAACTGTTGGAAAGAAAGACCCGCGGCTATGACGGATGAGAGGAACACTCTGTTCAAACCTCAACACATTGTTCAATGCTACAAATGAAAAGAACCGTGTCATTTTTCAAATCAGTTCCCTAATCCAAGGGTTTTCGGAGACAACCAATAACCTCCAAGGCAGCAAGGAAGATCTTTTTCCATCACTTCTGCTGAAGTGAACCCCGACAACGAAGTGGTGACCGGTATTCTAGTTATTCGTTCAAGAATAGTGAACATACTTTTTAATTCAGGTTCTACGCATTATTTTATATCTCGAAATTTTAGTAGAACAATCCCAGCACCACCACAAATCATGGAAGTGAAGATGTCAGTGAGTACGGAAAATGGGTCAATCATTTCATCCCATGAATATAATTCCTCCCCTGTTATAATTTGTGGATTGAATTTCCCAGCGAACCTCTTCATACTCCCTCTGGTGGAATTTGATGCAATTCTTGGCATGGATTGGATTTCCTTATATAGAGCCAACATAAATTGTCGGGAGAGGGAAATCACACTCCATATGGAGAATCGACCCTCGATTATTTACAAGTGTAAGGAGGAAGATGAATCTCCTTTAGCTCCATCATCTCAATCTTGGATATTACTGCCTTATGAGCACGCATATCTGGATCAGATGATTGAGTCCAAGGAAGAAACCATCCTTGAAGAAATGTCTATTGTGAGGGAATTCACTGAAGTGTTTCCTGAGGAACTGCCTGGTCTTCCTCCTAGAAGAGATGTTGAATTCTCAATTAAACTTATACCCGGGGTTTTACCAATATCCAAGACTCCATATAGAATGGATGTTTTAGAGCTTGAATAGATGAAGAAACAACTACAGGATAATCTGGATAAAGGGTTTATACGCCCAAGTGCTTCACTATGGGGTGCACCAGTCCTCTTCGTCAAGAAGAAGGATGGGTCAATGAAGCTTTGCATTGATTATCATGAACTTAAAAAAATCACGATAAAGAACAAGTATCCTCTCCCAAGAATTGATGACTTGTTCGATCAGCTGTGTGGAGCACAATACTTATCCTAGGTGGACTTGTGGTCGGGATATTATCAAGTAAGGGTGAAGAAGGAAGATATCCCCAAGACTGCTTTTTGGACAAGATACGGGCACTATGAATTCATATTAATGCCTTTCGGACTCACTAATGCTCCACAATATTCATGGAATTAATGAATATATTCTTTAGATATTACCTAGACAAATTTTTGGTAGTATTTATAGATGATATTCTAATATACTCCAAAACCAAGGAGGATCATGAGGAGTATTTAAGAACTGTACTGGAGACTTTGCGCAAGGAGAAGCTCTATGAAAAGTACATCAAGTGTGAGTTATGGTTGAAGGAAGTCTCATTCTTGGGCCATATCATCACAAGCAATGGTATATCGTTGGATCCCTCTAAAACAGATGCAATTGAGGGATGGCCGAGGCCAACATCGGTAACAAATATCCATAGCTTCTTAGGGTTAGCTGGATATTATCTATGATTTATGAGAAATTTCTCACGATTGTCCAACCCTCTTACCAAGCTAACTCTAAAGGGAGTAAAGTTTACTTGGAGTGATTAATGCGAAGAAATCTTCAAGTAGTTGAAAAGGAGGCTTATCACTACGCTCGTGCTCACTTTACCCACAAGTGGGGAACTTTTTGTGGTATTCAGTGATGCTTCGAAGAAGGGCTTAGGATGTGTGCTGATTCAGAATGATAAAGTGATATCCTATTCCTCAACGTAGTTGAAAGTCCATGAGCGAAACTATCCAACGCATGATCTAGAGTTGGCGGCGGTGATCTTTTCCTTAAAAATATGGCGGCATTATCTCTATGGAGAGAAATGTTAGATATATACAGACCACAAGAGTCTTAAATATATATTCACACAGAAATAGATCAATATGCGCCAGAGAAGATGGATAGAGCTCATCAAGGATTATGATTGTTCAATCCATTACCACCCTGAGAAAGCGAACAAGGTGGAAGATTCCCTAAGTAGAAAGGATCCAGCGATTCTATCAATGATGAGAATTGAGAAGGATCCAATCTTCTTAGACTTGATGAAGATGTACATGGGAATCATAGAGAAGGGAACATCATCAATCCTTTCACAAATGATTTCTCAACCGTCTCTTTTGGAAAGGTTAAAGGATGCTCAAAAGGATAGTGTGGGAATTCAAGAAAAAGTGGAAGCTATCGAAAAAGGGAAATCCTCGGAGTTTAATGTTAATGAAGAAGGAATTGTGCGATTTGGGAAAAGACTATGTGTTCCATCAAGTTCAGAGATGAAGAAGGAACTTTTGGATGATGCACATAGTTCAAATTTCTCTATTCACCCAGGGAGCACAAAGATGTATTGAGATCTCTGAGAAAACTTTTTGTGGGATAATATGAAGAAGGAGATTGCTAAATATACATCAAAGTGTCTGGTGTGTCAGCAAGTGAAGGAAGAGAGGCAGAAGTCTAAGGGGATAATGCAACCATTGCCCATACCAGAATAGAAATGGGAAAACATCACCATGGACTTTGTCACCGGACTTCTGAGGACATCCAAAGGCAACAATGCAATCTGGGTTGTTGTGGATCGTTTTACAAAGACTGCACACTTCATTGCTATTCAGAAGGATTTCTCATTGGATCAACTGGCATAGATATATATCAGGGAAGTGGTAAGGTTGCATGGAGTACCATTATCTATTGTGTCTGACCGAGATCCAAGATTCACCTCTAAGTTTTGGAAGAGTCTTCAACATGCTCTGAACACTGAACTGAACTTCAGTACGGCCTATCATCCTCAAACTGATGGCCAATCCAAGTGGACTATCTAAACACTTAAGGATATGTTGAGAGCGTGATCAATAGACTTTAAAGGAGTATGGGATCAACATCTTCCTCTGTTTGAGTTCTCTTATAATAACATTTTCCAATCGAGCATCCAAATGGCACCATATGAAGCCCTGTATGGGAAAAGGTGCATAACACTGGCATGTTGGGATGAGGTCAGTGAACGTAAACTTCTTGGACCAGAAATGGTCGAGGAAATGGTGGAGAAGGTGAAAACCATTCAGCAGCATATCAAGGAATCCCAGAGTCGATAGAAGAGTTATGCAGATAATCGTCGATGAGACCTTGAGATTAAAGTTGGAGACATGGTTTTTCTACACATATCTCTGTGGAATAAGGTCATGAGGTTTGGAAAGAAAGGGAAGTTAAGTCCAAGGTACATCGGCCCCTTTGAGATTCTTGATCGTGTCGGGCCTGTGGCCTATCGACTAGAACTTCCACCTACTATGGCCAAAGTACGTGATGTCTTTCATGTATCCCTCTTAAGGAAGTACATACCGGACCCTTCACATGTACTCTCTTATGAGGTGGTACAATTGGAAGATGATCTTTCTTATGAGGAGCAACCAGTGAAGATCTTAGATCATAGAGAAAAAGTTCTACTAAATAAGACAATTCCCCTCTTCAAGGTGTTGTGGAGAAATCGCAAGTTTGAAGAAGCGACTTGGGAATCGAAGGAAGTGATAAATCTAAGTTACCCACATCTGTTTTAGTGTGGGAAAAGGAAAATTTAGAGGGCGAAATTTCTTAAGGGGGAATATTATAACGACCCAAATTTTCATTAATGGAAATCCCTCTTGATATAATTAAATATCTCTTTATGTTTATATAAAATTTCAACTACATTAGTTTTATGTTACGAATTTTGACCATTGCTAATATAGTCGTTGAACAGTGATCACATGATTAGTATAAATATAGGGCCTTAACAAATCCAGATTTACTCAGACAAATGAAGCGATGGCCTCATCTAGTAGAATTTCTCCATACGAAGCCCATTTGTCGGAGCTCGGAAAAGAGGTGGTGTCCTTGGGCTTCACTCTTGACCAATCCCAAGTTGAGCTTCATCATGTCAAGCTCGAACGGGACCATCTACGGGAAAAGTGGAAGTTGATAGAAATTACCACTCGAGCGATGTTATCCGAGCCACCCCGAGAGTCTGTCACCATCGCACACCTTACCCTTAGGTCTTATGTGGCTGTTTTATGGGGTTATGTAGCTAATAGATAATGCTATGTTCATTTACATTATTATTTTTGTATATAATAATGAATATAATTTCTTTTCATTATTGATACATTGTAAATAGTTTTTATAAAGTACAAATGGTGTTTTTAGTTATTATTTAATTAAGAAATCTATTTTATTAAATTAAGGGATTTTTGAATTAAATAATATTTTAATAAAATATTATTATTATTATTATTAGATTAATTTTATTATATATAAATGATCATATAATTGTATGAATGCAATTATAATTTTTATTAAGGTTTGAAAGCCATTTTTTTCAAAACCCGTGAATTTTCAATAAATGTCAGTTTTTATTTTAAAAGTGAAAATTAACATACTTAGAAAATTATTTAGATAAAATAAATGTTATTTTTGGAATCATGACTTCGAGATTATCAAACGGTGAATTTTTCATAATTTTCTGAGACAGTCAAATTTTTGAGTAAAAATTAAATACTGTTTAAATATATAATGTGTTTTATGACATCATAATAACCCAATATTGATGTAAAAAAATACTATAATCTTTATGTTCGGCCAATATATGTTTTACCATTAAAATAATGTAATTTTGGGTTTTTTTTCTTACTTTTCAAAGCATTAATCGACCCCTCAAGACTTATTAAACACCTTGTTTTTTTAAATTAATTTCCATGGGAGTGTGACTCACCTCCACATAAGCAACCCTAATATTTTAAGAAGTTCGGAATTTGGCCTTATAAAATATTTTTTTCTCTTCCCTTTACCAAAAACCATGGGCAAAAACCATGGGATGGTTTGTGTTTTGGATTAATTTAATATAAGGGGTCCCAAACCTAAATAATAAAGAATTCCCTCACCTTTCCTATATAAATCCACCCAATCTACCACTTCCTCCTCACTCAAAGCCTTTTGAGTTCATCCAACCTCTGTCTTACTCTCTCTAGAATCCTACCAAGGTGCCCCAAGCTCCCAATAATCCTCTCACAAGCCTCTCTCTAGCCTTTGGAAGCACACTTCCAAGTAAGGGTTTTTCTTCCTTTCTCATTTTTGTCCAATTTTCTTTAAGTTGTTTTTCCCTTTTAATTTAAATTATGAATGTTTGGGTATGGTTTCTCACCTCCCTCATACTTCCCTATTTATGTTTTAATTTTGGGAGATCCCTTTATCTCTCATTAAATGCCTCCCATGTACTCCTGTTACTATGCCAAAATTCCAAAAGGAGCTTATCTCTCCTCTTTTACATTCAAGAAATACTTTAGTATCATGAATCTAAATTCCACTAAAATTGTTGGGACATGTATCTATATGACCTCATTACTGTCCATTACATGTAAATATGATGAGTAACCCCTTTATCCCTCATCAAACATTTTTATGAATTCTTATGTCACGCCGTTACGCTGCCAAAATCACACCGATTTTCTAAGCCAATGTCATTGTGTAGTGAATATCATGCCAATTTCTCCATCAAGGGTATTCACATTTATTCAAATTTACTTATTGATTATAAAGTTTCATGTATGAATTCCACATTCCTTTATCATGGAATAAATGATTATGTTTTATGAATCCATGTTTTATGATCCATGTGGCACACTTATGCATGAAATGAAATGTTTAAGAAGGGTGCACACTTATAGCACTCCAATGCATTGGGAAAAGTATAGTATCATGATATGTCATGTGCAATGAGTGTTTAATAATTCTAATTCAAGTGCAACGAGGGTTTACTCGTGCTTTATGTGCAATTAGTATTTACTCATGCTCCATGTGCAATGAGCCATGTCTCATGATAATTCCATGTTAAGTGTTGTTGCCACATTTCCATGTTATGATTATCATTCTTTATCATGCATTTATGTTATGTTTCTATTATGCTCTATTGATATTACTATTGCCTAACATGTATTTTACTCCTCATGTTATTCCATGTGTACTCCCTTACTGGGATTTATATCTCACCCTTTTCTTATGCATGTCCTCAGGTTATCCCATGCAATGCTAAGTACGAGGGAATGTAGTGGTCATGTAAAGGAAGTTTTCAATAAAGATGTTGTATTTCATGTTTTAAGTTTTTATGTAATGATCCTAATCCCCAAATACACTAAACCTCTCGATCTTATTTGTTTTATCAAGTGAAGTTTTATGTAATAAATCATGTTTAAGTTTTTAATAAAAGCAGGGTTGTCATACGTGATATTTTCACTCATTGATGGTTGATCACAATCAGGTAAAATATTTGGTATCTGACTATAATGGAAGTGAACAGGGGTTTCCCATCATCAAGGGGGAAGAGGTGAACCATGTCCCTACCTTCCCTACTGATTACTACCTTAGAGAGAACCATAAAATAATTAATTCATGCTACTTTAATATCTTATACCAGTCCTAGAAAAATTGGTAGACTATCAGGAAACACCACCCTCTACTAGGTTTCTCTTAATAATGAGGGACTAGTTCACCACCTCAGAAAAATAATTCATAGTAATATGTTCATCTAAGCATAAATAGGGTTTCTCAAAAAATCCTTAAAATGTATAACCCTAGAAGTATCGCTACCATTCAACATCATAAAAAAAACTAAGTAACTTAACAATATATGCTCTATCATTAATATAACCCTTAGAGTAATATTCATCAACCCTTGTGCTTGTACACTCTAAAATGTCCAAGGGAAAAACATATTAATGAACTAGGTCTAAATTTCATTCAGATCCCCTCACATCATTCTACCCAAACCGATAAATCACACCAAATCTTGAACAATTTTCATAACAAATATATTGTGAAAAATTCCCTTAAGGCGACTTTGCAGTGTTTTTGGGTAGACCATGTTTGTTAACAAGGCAAGTTGACAAGTTTGGTTGTGTATTTAAAATGTGATTGTTGACTAAGTATGTTGAAAACACTTTAATACAGAGGTATGGAATCTCTGTAAGTGGTTTAGAAATTTTCTTGTACAAAGTGGTTGTGTTTCCTAGTGTTTTCAAAATTTTTGGGGTCCAAAATTTGGAAAAGGGTAAAATTTTCATAAAATATGGATTTTCAGGAATAACTCATGAAGATATGTCAAAGGAATTTAATTCATGAAATACTGATTATTTTTAAAAATATTTGGGAGTTTCGAAAAAAAATTATGAATGTGGTTAGTTTCATGAATATGAGAAGTTATGTGAAGACACTATGGTTTTCATAAGTGTATGTGAATGAAGGTATTTTGTGAAAGTTTTTCGAATCAATGGTGTTATGAAAATATATTTAATAGTTTTATAAAAATGAGTTGGAAAGATATAAAGTTTCAAAAATTGTTAGAAAATATATAAATTGGAAGTTAACCCCCTCCTTTGAAAAATAAATCCTTAACAAAGATCCAAAGGCTTTGAATTCATGAATGAATTTCAGGAAGGATTTTCTTGTGTGAAGGATTAATATGAACATCAGTTTAGTAAGGAAACAAATTATGTCAATCTAACCAAGGTAGTTTCAGGAATGTTTTGAGAGTTTCATGAAATATTATAGTTTCATGAAAGAACAATGTTTTACAATATATTGGGGTTTCACAAAATAGAAAATATTTCATGAATAATTGGAAAGATTCACAAAATTTGGTATAGGGTTACACAAAAGTGAATCTTATATGAACTAGAATGATTTTCCCATAAATTATATAGTGGAGAGGTTTTTATCAAGTTAATGAAATTAGATCTTCATGATGCACAAAATGAGGTGTAAACCATATTGATTTAAGTGATAAAAATAAGAATATTATAAAGGATAAGTGAACACACTTTAGTTAAGAGAGTAGTGAGATTTCAAATTGTGATTGGTAGGGAACCAGGAGGGAGAGTGAGTCTACTTTAAACTTTTTAATAGAAGTGTGATCTAGATTATTTGGTACATAGAAACATTTTCAATGTATTCTCCTTAGACATATCCCTATGTGCTTAAACCAAGTAAAATTATTATGTCTCATGCATGTTTTCATTTTTTTATGCATTATTATGGGTAAGAGAGGTAATAGTGTTTTGTTTAATGATGAAACAAGTTCCAAAGGGGTGTCTGTTTTAATTTTTCATAACCTAATTCACCCACCCCTCTCAGGGTATTTAACCTAGTTGGGATAAAAATTGGTATCATAGGGAAAGGTTAAAATTAGTGTTTCTCTCTAACCAATGGAAGTTGTTAATCATAAAGTGATTCCGATCATTGATGGGAAAAAAATTGGTTTTGTAAGAATCAGATGTAGGACTACTTCTGTTCATTAGGTATAAATGTATTTAAATCTATGATGTATGGTATTTCTACTAGTGTGGATAGTGGATATTTATTAGAAGCAGACTGAAGGAAATTAGATACTAACTCTATAGGAATCAAATTCTTAAGGGAGCCTTATCCAACACAATCTACATAAAATTGATTTCATATAAGTCATCATATTCCATGTGGAAAAATTTTATATATATCTATGATTTTGATTCAAAAGTCCAAGAAGATAAATTAAATGTTATTTGGAACTAGTATGAGGACTTGATAAGGCACCATAATAAGTTAGTTGATGCTTTCTTTGATCAGGTGAATGTTTTTATAGAATATATGCATGGTATCAAAGAAATACTTAATGATGTAAAGATCATCAAGAACATACTGAGAATACATCCACATTGGTTCAATCCTAAAGTCTCAATACTAGAGGAAAAAAATTCAAATGATCTGACATTGGATAGTTTACACATTACCCTTATTGCGTATGAGATAAGAAATGTTTATAATGAGGTTTTGGAAAAAGGTAAATCCAAAGAGGTGGCATTCAAGTCCATGAAGAATCTCACTATAGAGGATGGTTAGGAATAAGAAGAGGTTTATAAGGTCATTTCATTCCTTTTCCCAAATATAAAAAAATGAAAATGAAATTTAAATGGGAAACTTACACTCACAATATTTTGATGTGGAAAGTTTGGACATCTTACATTAAGTTGGCCTAAGAAGTTTCAAGATGATGATGAGGATAAAGTCAAAATTCACATGAATAAGTCCTTAGCCTATGTGAAATGGAAGAAAATTGTTAATATATATTTCTTTAAGAATAATAAAATTCTTTCACAAGATAATTATAGTTCTGAAGAGATTAAGGTAGAATAAATTAAAGATTGTAAATATTATAAGGAAAATTATATGGTAGAATTCATAGGAAATTTCTAGATAAAGGAAAAGAGAAACAATGAAGAAGGATAAGTTGAAGGAAGGGTTGATCTCAAAGATAAATTAGAATCCACTCTTGAGGATATATATTTTTGGAGAGACAAAATAAATAAATCCAATATAATGGTTTATGATTCCAAAATCTATATGTAGTAGTGTAAAGAAGAGAAGTATGTAATAAAGGAAGAAATTGAAAAGCATAAGTCTTTAATGTTATAAAACTGAGAAAAGGTTGTGTAGTATTAGCTCAAAATTAAATAACATACCAAAGTTATCGATGCTTTTACTAACAAGGAGAAAGATAAAATCAAATGTATCAAAGAACATGAAGAGGAATTTGATTTCCTATGAAGAAATGTAAAATGTTATGAGAGAATATTGACTCCCAGTATGAAATCAGGAAAGTAGATCACTCATGCGATAAAAAATGTGGAAGTGGATCATAGAGGTCCAACAAAGTAGAATAAATATTCATATCTTAATGATAAGGCTGGCATGGGGCTTGATCGCAAACCGAAAGTTGTGATTATCGATGTTAGACCACACGTGCTCACTCAAAGGATGAAATTTGATTTGGGTATGAATTATATTTAAAAGGTTTAGATAACCCAAAGAACAACCAATCCTATTATAATGAAATATGTGAATAAAACTCATATAAGGTGTTATTATTTTGGAAATATGTGGAATTATAAAAATGTATGTCACATAGAAAAAAGGTAGCAAAGTGAATAAGAGAAATAAAGGAGGCCACACAAAATTCAATATTCCAAGAATGATTTTGATGAAAACTATTTCTAGTGTGGAGGATTCAGACACATGTCCATATACTAATCATCAATAACGTAAATTAATATGTTGAAGAAGACCCAAAGTGTCCATAATTATTAGATCAAGGAATCATCTAATGAGTTGAAAACACAAAATAAATTTTTATCCCAACAAGATGAAGTTGTTTTATCATACTTTGAGGAAAATCAAGAACACCATCCAACTTCAAGTATGAGGCTACATATGTGGATCAAAAAGAAAATAGTTGAGTATGTAGTGGTTATAGATACTTCCTTTAAATAATATTATCATACTAGAATATGGATCATTAATAGTGGATGCACCTCTCATATGATAGGAAAAAATGATTTGGTGATAGTCATAAAGTACGATAAGGAAGGTGTCATTATATTTGGTAATGATGAAGGTATAAATATTATTGGCTCAAAAAAATCCAATTTTGGAGGAAAATAAATTATGCATGTTGATTTATTCATTATTAAATTTATCAATCACAACTAGCTAAGTTTTATTCAACTATGTGAGTTGGGGTATTCTATAATCTTCACCAAGAAGTTGTGTATCATCAATGGAAAAGATAGCGTAATTATTTTGATGGGAAAGTAAATAAAGGGGAATATTTACATTATAAGTGGTAAATAAATTTTTTTATTTCTATCCAATGAGGAAGAAAACAATTTGTTTCATAAATGACTTATCCATTTGTGTCAACCGTCTCATAAAGATATGGTAAAATATGATGTAGCTCAAGATCTCCCCAATCTATAACATGATCTTATGCACACGTGAAATGCTTTCCAATAGGGTAAGATAATTAAAAATACATACAAGGGAAGGAATAGATTTCAACAAGAGTTATTAAACTGGTTCATGAATATGTGTGTGGACCTATATTACTAAGATCTATTGATGGAAGGAGGTATTGTGTTCTTTTTAGTGATGATTTTAGAAGTATGGCATGGATATTTTTCATTTCCCACAAATATGAGGTGTTCAGTTGCATAATGCAATATCATAGTGAAGATGAAAGGATGATTAGATAGAATATTTTGAATTTATAAATTGATAATGGTACTAAATTCATAAACATCTGGGTAGAGGAGAAATGTGGGACAAGGCACCAAGTTTCATTAGTGAGAACTCTTTATCAAAAAGGAGTGGTTGAGAGGAGAAATTATATCATAAAAAACATGACCAAATCAATACATATTGAAAACGTCCTACCAAAGAAATTATGTAATGAAACAATCTTGAAATCAATATTTATATCTAATAGAGCTTTGTTGTGTTAGAAAGAAGAAAAGAATCCTTGTGGGTTTTGGTATGGATGGAAGCCAATGGTGAAATATTTTAAAATATTTGGAAGTCGGTGTTTTATCTCAATAAAGATAATCAAAGGAAGATTGAATCCTTTGAATATGAGGGTATATTCCATGGTTACTTAGGGAAAATAGGATTGTAAAAATTCTTCATCAAGAATCTAATAAAATTCGTTAAAAACAATGATGTCACTATATTAGAAAATGAATATAATCTTCAACAACACAACGAATAGTTTTCTGATGATAGTGATGAGGATACAAGGGATTAAAGGGGAGTAGAAGTGGAAAATGTTGATTAAAAAGAAGATATTGATGATGAGTAGGATACAGTTATACCTATATATGTATAAATATTTTGGATAAAATTGACAAATAGGAGACCATCAATAATCAGGCAGCATTAGTTCAAACATAGAGAATGAAGTCACTATAACAAATATACTTTCTATCTCATGTAGAACCTAAATATTTTGAAAAATTATCTAGATATGAGAACTAAAATTAATATATGAAGGAATATCTTGACCAAATCAAGAATAATCAGACATGGGATATTATTTTGAGGTCGGTAGATAAGAATATCATTGGGACCAAGTGGGTATTTCAAAAAAATGAATAGAGGTGGTATGATAATTCAAAAAAAAAGAATAGATAGTGTGAAAGAGATAATCTTAGATATAAGGAATAGATTTTGATGAGATATTTGTACCTATTTCAAGGTTGGAAACTATTCATTTATTCTTTGCCATAATAGTGCAATGAAGGTTCAAAATTTCCAGATGTGCATCAAGTTGGAATTTCTGAATGGTTTTCTGGAATAATAAGTGTATATCGATCATCCAGATGGTTTTCTCATTCATAAATATAGAAACTCATTTTTTTCAGATGATTAAGGTGCTATATTGGTTAAATCAACCACTGAGAGCATGGTATTCAAGATTTGGTCTGTTTTTGAAGAATCTCAGTTTTCATTATAGTGGAGTTGATTATAATCTCTATTTCAAAAATTAAATTTCATCAAAGGATGATGGTGATGGTGTAGTTGAAAAAATAATATTTGGGGGATCAAATTAAGCGTAATGCATATAGTTTACAAAATTCATAAAAAGTGAGTTTGACATGTCAATGATTGGAAAACTGACATTTTTCCTTTATTTTAAGATGATGCAAAGAAGAAATGTAACATTCATTTATAAATAAAAATATGCTATGGAGTTTATAAGAAGAATTATAATGAATAATTAAAAAGAGATAACGGTTATGGTGTCTATCCAGATGAATTTGTCATGAGATAATGAATACAAAGCAGTTAATGTCATAGAATATAGTTAGAGCATTGGAGATCTGTGATACTTAAAAACAACATGCCCCAAAATTGTTTTTTCCACATTCCAAGTGTCATAATTTCAAATATATACAAAAATAAACCCACTAACTTATAGTGAAAATAATACTATGGTATATCAAGGGAAAGTTGGATTGTGTTTTAATCTATAATGAAAATTCTCAGTAAGATTTATTGGGTTATAAATATGCAGATTAGGTCGGTTCAATATATTATTAAAAATAAATTTCATGTGGTGAATTATATCTTGGTGGATTTTGAATTTCATATATAATCAAGATACAAGATTGCATTTCTTTTAGCATTATAGAAGCAGAATATATTTTTACTGCTCAAACTTGCATGTAGTTATTGTGGATAAAGCAGTAGCTTGAAGATATGGGAGTTGAATTGAAGTCTCTGATTGGAATACATTGTAACAATTCATGTTCTATAAATCATTGAAAAAAATATATTACATCACTCATAGACAAAGAACATTGAAATCATGTATCATTTTATCAAGTAGAAGGTGGATCGTGGTCTTGTGAAGTTGAATTATGTGCCTATATAACTACAGGTTATAGACATTCCAATGAAGGTCCTACCCGAAGAATAATTTAAATGGTATAGATTGGATCTTAGAGTTTAGTCAACTCTGTGCACTTGAATGAGTGTGGATGTGGAACCACCACTCCATGAGGTATGGTGTGTTATTATTTATATACTGATATGTGTTTTTTTCCATTATGTAGACAAAAAATGAGTTACCTTTGGTTTCATTGACAAGGGGGTAATTTTGTTCATGAAATGAGGTGAAATCCAATAGGGGGAGCATAGAAATTAGAAGATCAGAGGAACAGGGGGTCTTAAATATGATGATGTTGAAGATGTTCTTTTAAAGTTTATATATCACGACATATGGAGTTGTTGATGGAAGCAGTTTCCAAGTGGGGTTAAAGAGTTAGTCTTATCAAGTGTTGTCATTTTCTCTATGGAAATGATTAAACGTTACTAATGAGTATCATCATTCACTCCTTAAGGATGATGAAATTGTTCTACTATAAAGTATAAGTTTATCAAATGGGTGTTTAGATAATGAAGTGACTCAATAATAAAATTTTCATGATACTCTTGTTTCTCAAGCCAATCATGGGTCATGTGGGATTATATTATATATTGAGTAAATCTTTGACCTCTATCTATAATCATAATAAGTGAATTGTGATAGAATATGGAAGATCGCAACATGTTTCCAACAAACCTAAATGGGGGGATTGTTGGGAAAAATACCGCAAGGTAACTCTATAGTGTTTTTAGGTTAATTATGTTTGTTGAGAAAGTAGTTTGATAAGGTCAGTTGTGGATTTGCAGTATAATTATTGACTAGATACGTTCAAAAATATTCAAGGAAGAGGTATGGAATCTCTAGAAGTGTTTCAAAAAGTTATTCATATAAGGTGTCCATGTTTCCCGGTGTTTTCCAACTTTTTTTGGGTCCAAAATTTTGATAAATGGAAAAGTTTTACTAAATATTAATTTCTAGGATTGCCTCATCAAAATAAAGAAAAGACATGGAATTAATGAAAAATTAATTATTTTATGAAATGGTGGTGATTCATGAAAGAAAGGTTCATAAAGGATATCATTTTCATGAATATGAGAAGTTATGCGAAGATTCCATGTTTTTCGGAAGTGTATACAAACAAAGGTTTTTGTGAATGTTTTCTAAGGAAAGGTAGTTTCACAAATAGACTCTAGAGTTTTTTGAAAAGGTGGTGGAAAGAAACAAATTTTTGATATGCTGTGGAAATTTCTATAAATAGGTGACTACCCCCTTTTTTGAAAAATCAAGTCCTAATAAAGATCCAAAGGCTATGAATTCATGAAGGATTCATAAGAACGTCAACTCAATGAAGGAAAAAAACATGTGTTAATCTGACTAAGGTAGTTTTTTGAAAGTTTAGCGAGTTTTTTAAAAGATTTTATTTTTTCAAAAGAACATTTTTTGTGAAATATTCAGTTTTTTTAAAAGATAAATTATTTCATGAACAATTAGAAAAATTCATGAAAGTTGGGATAGGGTTGTGTGAAAGTAAATCTTACGTGAACTAGAATAATTTTCCATGAAATTATGTGGTAAAGAGATATTCATAAAGTGAATTAAATTTGATCTTTATGATATACCAAAATATATGTAAACCATATTGATTCAGGTGATCAAAAGAAGAATCTTCTCAAGGAGCAATGAGAACACTTCAATTGAGAGATTAGTGAGATTTAAAATTATGATCGGTAGTGAACTAGGAGGGATAGTGAGTCCACTCCAAAAATTTTAATAGTAGTGTGATTTAGTTTATTTAGTAAATATACACATTGCCTGTGTATTCTACTTGGATATATCCCAGTGCAGGTGAACCAAGTAAAATTTTTGTGTCCCATGCATGTTTTCATTTCTTTTGATACATTGACATGGGTAAGGGATAGAAGAGTGTTTTTTTATAATAAAACAACATCCAAAGGGTTTATTGTTTTAATCTATCATACCTTGATTCACCCCTAGTGTATTTAACCTGGTTGGGATAACAATGTATGTGGTCTGTATCACCCTCTAATAAGTGGGGATCTCAATCTTTTAAAATATATTCTAAAGAGTCTCTATCAATAACATTGGACCCTACTAATTTTCATCACCCTATAATAATGTAGGGAGTTTCATATTAAACTATATAATAATGTTTTACAAGAATGATTCATCCCTTAAATCCCCATGATCTATTGAATATATTACTCATAGCAAGATTTCTCAAAGTTGTTGATCCGTATGAGGGTTTTGCACCACTTTTAGTGTAATATGCTCATCCCCACCCTATTGGAACAAAACTAGATATCATCAAGGTAGTATATCATTGAAATTATTAATTTACAACAAAATAAATATCCTTCAAAATTCTGGATATTAAAAATATAGAAATGAAATTATTGTTAATGGTTCCCATTATAATATACACACGGGTACCTTACTACTTAGGAATACCCATACCAAATCTACTTACTCTTAAGGTTCAATACATAATACATGAATTAATATATGTTTCGGTAATTTCATTTGGTTTGTTTTGTGAAATTGATTTATTCGATATCAATGAAAAAAAATTACGATATGCATATTAGGTGGCATGAAAAGTAGGTTTTTAAAGTATTTTTTCTTTAAAAAAAATTTATTCACATTATGTGTTCGATGAAATACCTCAAATATTATTTTGACTCTAAAATGGATTTTCAAGTATGGGATCAGTGACACTTCACTATAAAAAAGCTTTATAAATTATGATGATGATTTATTTTAAATGGTTTGGCAAACATGGCACATTGGGAACCTTGGGTGTGTTAGGTTATGGACATATGTAACCTTAGTGACTATGGAGATTACATTATGCCTCACTTAGTGTTCCTTCACCTATCGAAGTATATATTCCTATAGTCTAGATCCTACTTGTGCTTGGTTTTATAAATGATGGTATTTTTTCATGTTTGATTTCTCACATGTTTAGGTTATGGTATTTCTATGGATAGTTATGTTTATTATTTTATATTATATATTTGTAATTCTCAAATTCATGGATTATGGGAATTTAAACTGCTTAAAATAAATCCAAATGATGTTTTACAAAATGTTTTTCATTTAAAATTGATTTATAACCTTTTTTATTTAAATATAAAACTAATGGTTTCATGTTGATATTCATTGAATAGATTATTTGGTGGTAAACTATAGTTCCTAGTTCTCACACCCTACCTTTTCCTTTGGGAATTTTTAGATCTTGTTATGTAGGACTCGGGTAAAAGGAAGGTCAATGTGTAGTTTGTCATCTTCTTATGGTTGCTTCTCCTTCTTTGTGAGTTTTGATTGTTGTGATGGTTGGTAACCTAAAGACTTGTGTTGATATTGATTTGTTTTATTTTCAAGTTTAGCCTCTTTGTATTGATGTTTTATGTCTCGTGGTTGTACAATATTTTCTTCCACATTATACTCTGTTTTTATCTCTTTTAATAATATATGAGATGCATTTTCCGGCTTTGTGTTTGATATCCAACTTGTGGTGGGATATCTCAGGTAATGTTTCATGTTGTCCCAGGTTAGTTTTTTAAATATAGGACATCACCAAGAAAAATTTTACCATTAATGGATATGTTGGTTCAAGTGTAATGAAATTGAATCCCATAAAGGGGAATCTCTACTACATTGATGGATAAGAAGATATGTGATTTCTATTCAAGGAAGAAAAAAATAGTTTATGGAATAAATGGATTGGTCACTTGATTCAATAGTTATTCGAAGATCTAGTGAATAATGATGGAGGTTTTGATATCCCTAAACTATCATGTGATAGAAAACACTTGTGAAATGTTATTAAAAATGGGGTAATTGTTCAAAATACGTACAAGTCAAATGATCAGAAGTCAACAAGGGTATGCGAATTGGTTCATGTTGATGTGTATGGAATGATATCACCAATTTCCATTTAAGGGAAGAGATATTATGTTTTCTTATTGATGATAATAAAATTTTGGCATGGTTTATGGTTTTCACTCACAATTTTGAGGTATTTGGTTACATTATTAGTATCATATTAAGTTTGAAAATATTATTGGTCAAAATATTATAAAATTATGAACAAATAATGGAATTGAGTTTACCAACATCTTGGTTGAGTAAAATAACAATAATCATGGGATAATATATCATGTTTTAGTGGTGAATACTCCTCAAAAAAATGGTGTGGTTTAAATGAAAAATTAGATCATAAAAAACATTTCCAAAATTATTCTTATTGAGAAAGACCTACCAGATAAATTTTAGAAATAAACAGTCATAACATCAGTATATATCATTAATATAGACTTTTTGTATCTTAGGTAATAAAATAATCTATATGATATGTGGTATAGAAATAATATAACATTAAAAAACTTTCAACTCTTTTGCAGTAAGTTCATCATTCTCAATAATAAGAAACATAGAAATTTTGATTCTTATTGAAATAAATGAATTTTTCTTGAATAATATTCCAAAATTAAGGTGTATAAGTGTTTTGTGAAATGGATTGGGAAATTTTTTGAAATTCAATATGTTGATATAATGGAAATTGAGTATAATCTATGGGAAAATATTGAAAAAATTCAAGAAGAGAATGATGAGAACCTGAGTAGCTCAGGGAGAGCATAATAGGCTAATTATTATTCTAATAAAGTCATTGATGATGAGAATAATGAATATAAACTATTATATACATAGAAAATAAAAATTAAATATTAAATTGATTAGTAGAATAACATCAGTGATCAAAAATAACCAGTGTAAATGAGGAGAATGGTGTCTCTAAATTAAAATTCACTATTATCATAGGTATAAATAAAGATTTTTCAAGAGGTTATTAAGGATGAGAATTGGGTTTAATATATAAATTAATATCTTAACCAAATCGATAAGAATAATACATGGGATATTGTTTCAGGGCTACCAGATAAAAACATAATCATGAACATATGTTATTCCATAGAAAATTAAATGAAGACAGGATAATAATTAAAAATAAGGAATGACTTGTGTGAAAGGGATACATCTAGACCAAAGGTATCAATATAGATGAAACATTTTCTCTTATGTCTAATCTAGAAGAAATTCAATTATCTTTTGTTATTATGGTGTAGAGAGGATTCAAGGTATTATAGATGGCTGTAAAATCATCATTTATAAATGGAATACATGAAGAAGAAGTGTATATCAAGCATCCAGATGATTTTCTTGTTTGGGAATATGAGAAAAAAAATCAACTGAAGAAGTTTTTTATGGGATAAAGTAAGTGCTAAGACCATGGTATTCAAGACTTGATAAATTCGTGAAAAAACTCATTTTTCATCAAGGATGAGTTGGTTACAATTTATATATCAATAATGAGAGTGATCTAAATATGATGAAGCTCATATATGTTGATGACATAATATTTGGTGGATAAAATGAAGAACAATGTAAGAAGTTTTTAAAATTCATGAGGTGTGGGTTTTAAATGTCAATGATTTGGGGGTTAGTGATTTTCCTTAGCCTATAAATGATACAAGGAAGGCACAACACATTCATCCCTCAATCCAAATATGATAAGGATGTTATGAAATATTTTGGAATTGTGGATTCCAAAGTAATAAAAACAATGATTGCTACCCAGATAAAGTTATCAAGGGATGATAATGGTAAAGAGGTAAAATATAATGACTCGGATTTTCCATGTATTATTTTTGGATTTTATATGGATTATTTTCAAGACCAGGATCTAAGACGAAATGTGATTCTAAGGCCCAATATTCCCAGAATAAATTTTTGAAATATACTAAATATATTAAATATCATGTGCGTGAATTTTTCCTAAAATAGTGTAATAACTCTTGAACGGGGGCCTATATCAAAAATATGAGGGAACCATTGATTTCAAAACATGTTTTTACCCTAGGTATGATATACACTTTTTCAGAATGTCTGTTTTTGAAAAAGTCATCACGAGTGTGAATAAGTGAAATAAATTGATAATTTTTTTAACACAGTGACTATTTTCTCCTTTAAATACACGGTATTGATATTTCTTTAGGGTTTTATTATCAAACTATATAGATCTAGACAACTATTGGAGAGATTCTCAGTAAATGATGATGGGTTGGAATCTAATCGTGGATCATCATGTCAATGGTGTTTGTAGATCTTATTAACAATGGAAACATAGCCATTATCCATCAATGGTTAGTCCAAACTCTAGGTAGGATGTTTTTTTTTTGTAATTTCCATTTTATTTCTTAATCCTAGACGAACACAGATCAATTCAACAAACAGAATTCATTTTCACATTATTGGTATAATTAATTTTGTGGAATTATTTTATTTTTTCCTTGATTTATCCCTCTTTGTTCATCTCTTTATATGAAAACAAATCGAGGAAAACGAAAAATGGATGAGGTTAGTTCCTCACATTTTACAAATTATGTATTCTTCCCCAATTTTTCTTCACTCGATCATCATTGGTAATTTATTTTGGGAAACAGTTAAACCAATACCCAATTCTTGATTGTTTCACAACCATTATTTGGTGCAATGGATTGAAAATATAGGTATAGTATGCGATGATAGTTTTAGTTTGAGATTCAATGATGATGGTGGTGGGATCAAGGGAGAACAAGATCATATTGAGGTTTCGACATCTTCTCAGGTGGAATAGGTAAAATAGGATGCCGGGGTATGTTTATGATCCATTTCAAAGGCCATGTTCTGGTAAACAAGCAAAGGTAAGGCTCAGTCGACCTAGATCTGAAATCTATGGAGTGATTTCCCGTGAGAAATGGGGTTATAGAAACGTGCTAGGAAGATTGCAGGAGAAACCTATGGATTAGGAAAATCCTAAGCAACACTAAGTGTAAATTGGTATTTCACATCATATGGGTCTCGTTCAGTGGTTACTAGGGTTTCAGGATGAATATAAGGATAAAGTGACATGTAACCCTTATCACATAGTGTGTGAACCCCTTTTTTGATGCTCTCCATGTACTTTGGGAAGTACAAAGACATGGGAAAAAGTAAACAACCAAGTGTCACATTGTGTATTTGGACACGAACACGGCTTGGTGTACACGGTCCAACACACAGACACGGCCACCATACATAGACATGTCCAGGTGACACAGGTAGGGTATTGTGTGTCTTTTCATGATGTTTACTTATTCTAAATGTTTTTTGTTTGGAGAATTACATTCAATGTGAATCTTTACCACACAGGTAGACTTGGGGATAACAGGACACACTCTATACCCCCTAGTACACATCATGTACCCCCATCAAGAGTGTTTATAACTCTTCACTTCCTTAGTTTGGACCAGTATTGGTTGAGTGTGCTCCCTTGGTATTTTCCCTCAAGATTATTGTGTGGCATTACATCCATATCATAGGATTGCAATACCCTCAAGAAGTCGAGTCTCAGATAGAGTTGTTGTGTCCCTCCATGAGACTATAGTGCGATCCTCACTAGTGCAGAAAACATTTTTTACGTCAGTTATTTTTCATTTTTTACGTCGGTTTCTAGCCGACGTTAATACGGGCGACGTTATAAATAACGTTTTTGATGTCGTTTATTTAAAAACTGACGTCAAAAACATAAAATCGCAATGTTTATGACGTAAGTTATTTTAGAACCGACATGATAAATAAAATGGTAAGGGTTTATCATGTCGGTTATTTAACAACCGACGTGATAAAAGGCCTGGAAAATGGTTTATCACGTCGGTTCTTGAAAAACCAACGTGATAAAAGGACGGGGAAATGGTCTATCACGTCGGTTATGAAAGAACCGACGTGATAAACCGGGGGGCGGGGGGTTTATCGCGTCGGTTATTATAGAACCACCGTGATAAATCGGGGGGGTTATCACGTCGGTTATTAAACAACCGACATGATAAACCGGGGGGTGGAGGGTTTATCATGTCAGTTTTTTAATAACCAACGTGATAAACCGGGGTGAGGGGGTTTATCACATCGGTTATTATATAACCTCCATGATAAACTAGGGGGAGGGGGGTTTATCATGTCGGTTATTAAATAACCGACGTGATAAACCGGGGGGAGGTGGTTTATCACGTCGGTTATTAAATAACCGACGTGATAAACCATTTTCTAGGCCTTTTATCACGTCGGTTATTGAATAACCGATGTGATAAACCCAATTTTTTTAAAAAAAAATTGAATGCAGTCATCTGCTCTCCACCAGAATCAACCAGAAAACAAATCAATAAATCGTACCACAAAAAACATAAGTAGATCAAAATTAAGTATGTACATTGATAACATATAAAACTTACCCCCTAGACGGCCCCCACCCTCATGTATACCCCGTGGACAGCCCTCCCCCACCCTGTTGGAGCCCTCACCCTCATGTATACCCCCTGGACAGCCCTCCCCCACCCCATTAGAGCTCCCACCCTCATGTATACCCCTTGGACAGCCCTCCCCCACCCCCATTGGAGCCCCCACCACACTCCTGGACTACCCCCCGACCCCCGGACAGCCCCAAACACCCCTCGACAACCCCCCAACCGCCTGAACAGCACCCCCTCACCCCAATTGATAGCCCCCACCACACCCCTGGACAACCCCCCCCCCACCCACCCTCATGTATAGCCCCCACCCCTGGACAGCACTCCCACACCCCTGGACTGCCTTCCCACACCCCTGGACAGCCCTGCCACCCCCCTGGACAGCACTCCCACACCCCTGGACTGCCTTCCCACACCCCTGGACAGCCCTGCCACCCCCCTGGACTGTCCCCCCACCCCACCAGACAGCCCTCCCAGACCGTTGGACACCCCCCAACCCCACTGAACACACCCCCACACCCTTGGAACCCCTCCCCCACAGACCCAAATCCATACCAGAAAAACCATCATAAGTAAACCAAAACAATAAGCATAGCAAAATTAAACATTCTCTTATATAACATTCAAAACTTACACTGTCAACTTCAAAAAAAACTAAATCCAACATAAACAACTACCAAATACACAATTACAACGACAATATTCAAAATTACATTTTACATTACAAACAACTAAAAGTCAATCAAACCTGTAAAATAATTTGACCACTCCACTTGTAAGTGTTTGATGTCTTCAGCAGTATAGGGTTTAGGGTCATCAAAAAGCTACAAATGAAAAAGAAAGTAGTTAACGTGTATAATGAATAAATCAAATTGAAATATTATGGAAAAGTTTAAGAGGAAATCGTACCAGGTAAAAATTCACAACTGTCCCAGTTGTTATTATTTCATACATAAATCTTAACATATAATATCCGCATTCGATGAGGCCTTGTTGTTCATGACAATTCTATTTGAATGAGTGTAAATTCAATATATTATTTTTATGTAATAAATAAAAAAGTACAAATTATAAATGGATATTTACCTTCGTATTTACATATTGGATCTTTGCACCTATTTTATTTGTGTTTTTTCAAAAGTAGGCTCATGCACTGTTAGAAAATAATACGAATGGGTTAAATTTAAAATTCATTATAATATATAAAACTATTGAGAAATTGAAACTTACTTTTCCAATATATTCTTAAACTTATCCCGCACATCACCATGGACAGAGCATATCCAATAAAGGGCTTTCTCCCTTGGGCAAAAAACCCCTAACATCCAATGATCACTGATAAAAGGAAATTTGAAGTTAGTGTTTTTTTATGTTAAAAGATAATTAACTCTTTGAGAGAAATTTGTTTCATACCTCTCACAAAAAGGCATCATACAACATTGTGTGATTATATTCTTTTCAAATCTTTCAGCAATATAAACCATTCTTTGTTCCTCATTCAATGCACATGCTTCAGGGGAAATCAATTGAGGGTCCATGAATCCATATACTTCTTTCAGCTCATTCCTCTCACAAATTTTATAAAGATACCTAATACAAAACATACATAAGTATACATTTTTAATAAATATAATGCAGGGAAAAGGTGTTAAGACTTACATGGAAAAAATTTGCACCACGTTGATGCCAAACTTATCTCCAGTAACAAGCTCCATGATATCAGTTTTTATAATCCCCACTCTTATTTCACATGCACAAACATGAGCTTCCATTGGAAACTCATAATAACCCGACAACAAATGTGAATATCTTGACAATCTGTCAAGACCATTTGAATCTGTATCTGATGTCATAGCCATTTGTCTTTGTTGTTGTCTATATATTATTTCTTTACCTTTGAAGTATTCCTGTAAAAAAAATTGAAAAATATATTAGTTTTCAAATGATAAAACAACTTTAATAAAAAAAAAGATATAACATTCATACCTCTATGGTAATGAGTCGAAGAAGTCTGGATGGCCAAATTAAAAAATGGTCGATACTCTGTCCAACTTTCGCCACCTCATCTGTAGGTATTGGTACCCTAGTTGATCTATCTATAATATCTTGTACAGTGACCCTCTGATTCTCTACCTCTAATTGTTGATGATGAACTGTATCTCCTATACAATATACCAACCCATATGCTATTATATGATGTTGAGAATCATCAACATACAACTCGCAATAAGTAGGAAGCTGCGGCGGAGGCGTAGGATAAAAAATGGGGTCCGCAGGCTGAGGTGGGGGAGTGGGAGCTACTGGCAGAGGTGGAGGATAAATAATGGGGTCTGCAGGGGGAGGTGGAGGAGTGGGAGCTGCAGTCTGAAATTGTCTTTGCATTTCTACAAACATAGACTGCACCGAATCTCTAATCTTTTCCTCCATTGTCGCATTAATATTATGAACTTCAGCCTCCAAGGATTCTATTTTTTTTTAAACCCCCTCAATGTTAGAAGTTGAAGAACGTGGGAACACTTTTCTTACTGATACACCTGCCAGATATCCTCTTACATGACCAGGATGTTCGGGCCTTCCCAATGCTGCAAATAAAATATCTTCCCTCCCAGTAGCTGTAAATGTCCCCTCTGAACTCTGCTCCTCAAGAGAGTCCTGTATTAATTAATTGAACATTTCTGTAATGATTGAAATTATATGAATAAAAAAGTTAACTTAAATAAATAAAATAGATATCTTACAATCCTCTCAGCTGCGATTCTCAATTCTTTCGAAAGATATTGCCCTTTTTTACCTTCCGAGCTCTCTTCCATTTTTCATGTCTAGATGGAGGGGATGGAGGGGCCACCTCTCCAGAGCTTGAAGACTCAGCTCTTAGTTGTTGAAATTTTTCCGCCATCATTTGTTCTTCCAATAATGCATACCCTCCCCGAGATAAACAATGAGGGTATAAATTTTTAGATTGGATCTCCTGATGATCTTTCCTTATTTGCTGTAATTTAAGAATAAAAATCATTAACAAAACATTAATAAAATCATTTATATAAGAAAGTTTATAAAAGTTTACATTTCCCTTACCAGAAATGACTCTTTTCTTCTACTTTCAAAAAATTGTCTCCATGTGTCTTCATCTATAAAAGGATATATGCGACATGGATTGCCATGACTCCTATGACCAAAAATGAAATCAGATGAGAGGGTTGATTTGAAATCCCACCATCTCCTGGCATCCAAAGATAAGAATTTCTTACTGACTCCTCCAGTGTCAGGAATATCAAATGTCATCTGATAAAGAAGAGGTTAAACATATTTTATATACTAGAAACATTAAAATAATAGTCAAACAATAACAAAAGATCTTACCAAAATCATCTCCCAAAACTGAGAGATAATCGCTTTATCCACACTTCTCCAATCATCATACAGAATTCTTACTTTTCTCTTAGCCTGAGTTGCTACAAAACTCTTAAAATCTTTTGCATTCGGACCTCTAGGAATATCATCATCATCAAACTCAACGACTCTCCTCTGATCCTGCATACGGGAAAGTGATAATTTTGGTAAACGTGTGCACCCACGTTTACCAACCTTTGAACTATTTGTCGTAATAGGAGCATGTGAATGTTCATCCCCAGAGGTATGACCAGAAATATGCTCCTCTCCAGAATCATGTGGTTGATCATCTGAATGATCTGTCATTATCCTTCACATCAAAAAAACAAACGTCAGTTCAAAAATATACAAATTCAAATATTTTAATACTACTGTAATCAGAAAATAGAAAAGTGTACTAAGTTACATAATAGTAAACATTGGTAATATGGTAAGCATGTTAAACAATGGTAAATATGGTAAAGATGGTAAATATGGTCAAGATGGTCAAGATGGTAAACATGGTAAAAATGGTAAACCTGGTAAACATGGTAAACATGGTAAAGTAATTGTCAGTGAACAAAAATAATAGATATATAATTCATGTAATGGTTATAAACATGATAAAGTAAACTAAACAAACTTAAAACAAACAAAAACATATACTTATTTTGTTTTAAAACATGTTTTAATAAATAAAAAACTTACAATATCTAACATTTATGGAAAAAATAAATGTAAAAAAGAAATAAACATATGTTACCTGTAATTTTAGGAATGTACAAATGGATTGTTTTCCCAAATTCCTTCGTCGTGATCGTTCCTTATGGCACAAACTATGTCTTCAACATGATCATCATTATGTTCTATTAATCTTTCCATGGAAGTAGGGATCTCACATAAATCAGCATATTCATCAACTTCATCCTCACCAACATATTGTTTTTTCCCTTGTAAAACAACAGCCCACTGCATATCTGATTGATCTACTACATGGAAAAAAAAATTTCATGTGTTTCCATTATAAAAGAATCAGTTGTGTCTTCCAATCTATTCAGATTAACAAGTGTCATTCCAAATTCATCATGTCTGACATTATTGTTACCGTTAAACCATTTACAGTTAAAAACGGGAACTTTAATTTTAAAGTAATCAACCTCCCATATGTCTTCAATCACTCCATAATATGCACTTGATGCAGAAATTGGGTTTTTGTCCTTAGCACTCAAAAAATGCATTTCTTCTGCAAACACCAATACACCACTATTCTGAACTGCACTTTTGTTGTCTCAAGCTTTTGTATGAAATGTATAACCATTAATGTCATAACCAGACCATGTTATCACATTTAAACATGGACCACCCACTATCCATTTTAATATATCTGATACATCTGATCTACCAAGCAAAGTCTTTTTAATCCATGACAAAAAAGTTATTTTGTGCTCATTCAAAATCCACATTTATTTCTTCTTTGGATGACATTGTTTCAACTCATTAATATGCAATGTGATATATGGTTGAGCATCAGATATGTTATTCAAGATGTATGATTCTAACTTCTTCATCTGTTCAGCTGACAATGATTTGACTTTCAATCTGCGAATCCCCTTTCCCTCATTATTAACTCATTCATGGAGAGATGGAGGCAAACCTATGTGTTGCGCCGCAGCCAAGTAGCTCGTAAAAAACTCTTCTACCTCCTCATAAATATACTTTTCAATAATGGAGGCTTCAGGTCGATATAGATTTTTAACATACCCCTTTAATATTTTCATATACCTTTCAAAAGGATGCATCCAACGAAGATATACAGGTCCACAAAGCTTTATTTCTCGAACCATATGAATCATTAAATGCACCATTATATCAAAAAAAGTTGGAGGAAAATACATTTCCAATTGAAAAAGTATAAAAATTGCATCCTTTTCCAAAATGTTCAAAGCATTCACATCAATCTCCTTTTTACAAATTGAATTGAAAAAATAACACAACTTCATTATAGTCTTTCTGACACGAATGGGCAATATTCCACGCAATGCAACTGGTAGAATTTGTTGCATCATGACGTGTCAATCATGTGATTTCATACCTATCAACTTCAAGTCCTTCAATGAGAAAAAAAATTTACATTAGAAGAATAAACTTGAGGCACTTTGGTATCATGAAGACACTGACAGAAGCTAATTTTCTCCCTCTTCGATAATGTATAACAAGACGTGGGAAGAAATGTTCGTCTTCCTTTAGGAGTGGGAGCTAACTCCAAACGTATTCCCATTGATAGTAAGTCTAATATTGCATTCAACCCATCTTTAGTCTTTACTTTAATATCTAACAATGTTCCAATCAAAGAATCAGAGATATTCTTCTCCACGTGCATGACATCAATATTATGTTTAACTTCATGATACCTCCAATATGGTAGCTCAAAAAAATCAACCTTTTCTTCCAAATATGTCTATCATTACCATATTTCTGTGTCTTTCCCAATGTCACATCAAGGTTTTTCACCCTCTCAAAATACAGATCAGGGGATAAAGGTTTTGGAGCAGTATCAAATTCTTGTGATCCATTAAATGCCTTTTTTAGTCTTCTATAAGGGTGTTCCATAGGCAAAAACTTTCGATGACCCATGTACACTGTTTTCCTCCCATGATGCAATTGACAATATGACGTCTTTTGTTCGCAAATTGGACATGCTTTATGCCCTTTAACACTGTATCCAGACAAATTTCCATACGTTGGGAAGTCATTTATAGTGAATAGAAGCACTGCATGCAGTTGAAAATATTCCATTTTATAAGAATCATACACCCTAATACCATCAGTCCATAACAGTTTCAAATAATCAATCAACGGTGACAAGTAAACATCGATATAATTACCGGGTTTCTTTGGACCAGAGATCATTATACTCAACAGGACATATTTGCGCTTCATACAAACTTCAGAAGAGAGGTTGTAAATTACCAATAAAACAGGCCATGAACTATGTGTGCTACTGAGGGTTCGGTATGGATTCATTCCATCTGTGCACAACCCTAGTCTGAGATTTCTAATTTCATTTCCAAATGTAGAATACTGCGCATCAATTTTCTTCCATTGCGGACAATCAGCTGGATAACATATTTTTCCATCACATACCCACTCTTCAGCATGCCATCTTAACCTTTTTTCATCATGTGAATTAGCAAATAAACGTTTGAAACGATTAATTATAGGAAGATACCAAAATACCTTTAAAGGGAGCTTTGTAATCTCTACACCAACCTGTGATTTTTCTTTCACCTTATACCGTGATGTCCCACATTTAGGACACTCTGATAGAAATTCATATTACTTCCTATATATAATGCAGTCATTCGGATGGGCATGTATTTTCTTATATCCCAATCCCATCGGGCATAATATTTTCTTGGCTTTGTAATGTGAATCTGGAAGATCGTTATCTTTTGGAAGAATTTCTTTCATCAATTGTAGCAGCTCTGTAAAACTTTTGTCACTCCATCCATGTTTCACCTTCAGTTTAATCAATCTTAACACCGCCGACAAAACCGTAAAATCTGTACAACCAGGATATAATGGTTTTTTAGCATCACCATATAGACGTGCAATTGTCGGTTCTATCTCAATTTGTTCTTCTACAATATCACGAATCATTTCTTCAATTCCATCGGAGTTACCATCTTACGAATCATCATCATCAGTGAAATTCCGTCTAGTTTCACCATGCCAAATCCAAGGGCTGTAACTCGGATTAAAACCATGATAAATCAGATGATCTTTTATCTCTCTACTTTTCAACTTCTTCATATTCAAACATTTCAGGCATGGACAGAAAAAAATGTCACTGCTTGGAACATTTCGTTTTGCAAATTCCAAAAAGGCATCAACACCTTCCTCAAATTCATTTCTCATTCAATGTGTCGTAATCCAACTTTGACTCATGATTACCTATAACAAATATCAACATAAAATATATATTTTTAAGATAAGACAAATATATGTTTATATGAAAAAAAAATCATAATTTGAATGTAAAACAATTTAAAATATAAAACAAATCTATGGGTATTTAAGAAAATATTCTTGAATATTATTTTTAAAACAAAATATAGTTAGATATAATAGTTTTAAATTTCATTGAATCAAAGAAAATCATGCCGCCTACATAGTTGATAGAAAATTGGAGAAAATGGAGTAAACCTGAGAATCACCCCCACCCCCCGGACAACCCCCAAAACCCTCTAGACAGGCCCCCACCCCCTTGGACAGCCCCCACTCCCACCCACCCCCTTGGACCACCCCTGGACACCCCCCAACCCCCTGGACAGCCCCCCACCCCTCTAGACAGCACCCCCCACCCCTCCTGGACACCACCCCCCACCCCTACCCCTTAAACACCCCCCTAAACACCCCCCAACCCTCTGGACAACCCCCCACCCCGGACAACCCCCAAAACCCTCTGTACAAGCCCCCACCCCCGTGGACAGCCACTCACACCCACCCACCCCCTTGGACACCCCCTCGGACACCACCCATTTCCACATCTTTGATATAACATTTTTTTTTAAAACGTGACATTATTAAAAGCTTTTCATGAAATATGATGAAGAGTCCAATCGTATTTCTTATGAAATTTTTCTTACTAGAAAGGGTCTTAGTATTGGATATAATAATAAATAAAGTGGCATAAAACAGCAATATAATCCTAAAAAATGCATATAATCCAGCTTAAATATTTGAATAAATATGTTTGTAATCAACCATCAAATCCAAAAGGTGTATGGGAGAACAATTAGAGAAAAACCGGCAATGAGAGATCATAGTCATTGAGGGGGGATGGTGTCAAAGGAAACACAAAATCAAATGAACCGAGACCACTTTATGAAGTAATCCATGAAAAAGAAAAACCTACATCAAATAAAATCGTGAAACATCAAAAAACAAACAAATACCCATTTGAAATAGAATCTAGTATCTGGATTCTGAAACTCTAAAAAATAAATAAATCACAATCTCATTGATTGAATCCTGAATTTCTAAAATAGAACAATACACTGGTTTCACTTTGGTTTGTGGTGAAATTATTTGTTGTATTCGATCATCAATTAGTTTTGTGACTTAAAATCAAAAAATCTTGTGAAATACATATAAGTAACATTCATTATTCAAGTTCACATTCTTTTTGTAAAATTACCCATGTCTATATTATCATTAATAAAAAACATTATCATTATTCTCAACTAAAATCATGAGAATTGTGATATTCCAATTTTTATAAACATATATTAATGATGTTATGATAGAGTTTATCATAACTAATAATATAAAAAACGGTATACTTATCTATAGTAGAGTCCTATAAGACAAAATGGATGCATGATATTTCTGTGACATTTAGATTATTTAAAGGGATATAATGATGTTTAATACTTCCCAGAAGGGTGAAATTATAAGGGAGTTTAGTGTCTTCTAAAAATACAAAGTGGGTAAAAGTTAATTTGTTTCCATTAAAGAAAACAAATGGTTTATCATAGATTTATTAGACTCTATGAGGGTGAATGATAAATATTTATTTTATTATGTTCCATTATAACTCATGTGTAAATATTTATTTTAGTTCAATTAATGAATGATAAATGGTTTACATTAATGGTTTTTGTTTTCTAAAAAAATGACATCTTCAATATGGATGATTGATTCCTATTCTATGATAAGACACTCAACAAGGATGATTCACTATATATGATGATAATTTATTTTAATTCTCTAATCACATAAACATTATTGGTTATCCAACTAAAAAATTGTTAGATGAACCTGAGTGCTAAATGAAATATAGGATAAAAGGAATGTATGAATCAACCATACCTCAAATTTCTTTTTGATAATGAAATTCAAACCGGTAAAATCAGGAAATATTCCAAATCTTTCCTTAATCGCGTCGTAGTCCTTCAATAAATAACCCCAAATATGTTTCCAACATAGGAGTATTTTGAGTCATTAAATGCAAGGTAATATATCAAAATTTGTTTTATAAAGAAATAAAAAAACAAGACACTCAAGATAAAAACGAATGTCTGGTGCCAACGATATTCAAAAGTATGTAGTAGGGTTTGAAATGGAAGAATCTAATCTAGTTTAAACAAAAAAATCGCAAAACATAAATATAGACTATCCGGGAAAAAAAAGAACGAAATAAATCCGTGGAATGCTTACTTGAGTTTTGCAAGTTGAGATGATAGATCCGAGGAGACTAAATATGATAAACGATGAAGCCAAAATGAGTTTAACGCAGGTCGATCGACGATCTGATTAGGGTTTACCGCGCGAGAGAGATGAGTCGGCGGACTGTCGATCAAAAAAAACGTAAATGATAGTCCACAGGGCTTAAAATTTTTAAATGTTTTATAACGTCGGTTATTATATAACCGACGTTATAAACTATTTTTTAAATTTATAACGCCGGTTATTTGAAAACCGACCTAAAAAACCCCCCGCGCTTTGGTTTTTTACGTCGGTTATTTTATAACCGACGTAAAAAACCAAAGCACGGGGGGTTTTTTACGCCTGTTATTTTATAACGGACGTAAAAAACCCGTAGATAACTCATTTTTTACATCGGTTATCAAATAACCGACGTAAAAAACCCCTCGCGCTTTGGTTTTTTACGTATGTTATAAAATAACCAACGTTAAAAAGCTACTCAATGAATTTTTTACGTCTGTTATTAAATAACCGACGTAAAAAACCACGTTTCACAGATTCTCACGTCGGTTATATATAACCGACATAAAAAATGGTGACGTAAATAACGTTTTCTGCACTAGTGCCTATATCATCCTTATTCCTTGTATGGGATTTGTGGAATTAGTGTGACCTCCCTAAGCAAGTCATTGATCCTCTATTTATCTAGTCTTATTGGTAGGGTTTGTGGTATCATTGACATATGATCCTCTATGTAGCAGGTTGATCTAGATTGGGTTTGTGGTGTCCCCCAGAAGTTTTGGGCATGACCCCCTATCTGAGTATCAGGGTCCTCTTAGATCAGTGAGCTTTCTTATATGGGTTCTAATGATCTAGACCTCTTTTTCGAGTGTCTCCAATGATATCATGGCTCGTAGAGTGGACTCTCTCGGAACAAGTGTTGCTTCAAGTAGAATCCTATGGTTGGCAGTTGGTTGTGACTTCTTAGTGGTGTAGTGTCTTTCTTGGGTATACCTAGGTGTTTCTATTATAAATTTATTTTTATATATTATATTTAGATGGCTATAATTGGTTCTTATTTTTTTAGTGTTTTTAGGATCTTCTACTAGGTATTTATATACTCACCCTTTCATGTGATTTTCCCACATGTGTTGTGTCTTATGCAGATGAAGGACCATTTAATGGTGTCCTGGGAGGACATGAAGTGGGTGGAACATAGTTGGATCTTGTTAGGCCAAGGTTTTTTACTTTGAGATTACTTTTGACTTTAGTCCTCTCCCTGGGAGAAGGTTGGACTCTTTATAGTTTTTGGTCTGTCTTGTATTTGGCCTCTTTCTACACTTTTAATACTTTATTGCTGTACTTTGTTGTGGGATCTTATATGTATGCATGCATTGTTTTAGTGGTTTTACATTTCAAAATTGTGTGGGCTTGGAGATGTGTGTGTGTGTGTTTGTGAAAATAATTTAGGTTAATGCCTCCCATTTTTTGGATATTTGTACTCATCATTGGTCACCATCCCCTGGCATATTGGAGGCAGGCTTCGAGTAGTCACAGGTAGGACCTCAGTGGTTCGGTTCATGACATAGTGGTATCATAGTGGTATCACGGGACGATTCTATATTAGGACCAGAGTCAGTGAGTTTGGTTTGGGGAAATAGTGTTTAGTGTTTCAAGTTTGAATTTCTGTCTAGGGACTCCAGTGTTGGTGTGGTGGATGATGTATTCATACACTGGGACTCTAAACACATACCTTAAGACTCGGTACATGTAAAGATTGGGTGTAGGGGAAATTTTGGGTTCACGCATCATATAGGAATGGATTTTTTCTATGTCCTTATAGAGTTAGATCCCCATATATACCATTTTAAGCATGGTACATCTTGTTTTATTTCAGTAAGTCTCCATGTAGACATCTAACTAGGATTCCATTACATTATCATGAGGATGATCTGCCTAGTGATGAGGCATCGGTATCGGGGAATGTACTATAGATATAACCTTTGGGTGGTATACTAGTTATACCACTACCTGTTGAGTAGAATCTAGAATTGGAAGTACCAGCTATGGATGCACGCAGGTTGATTTTGTTTTATGAGTTTTATAGGAAGTGGTATCCTAGGTTTCGGGGTGATCCAGATCCCCAAGTGACTGAGGAATGGCTATAGGTAGTCACTCACATTTTTTTCCTTTTAAGAATTTCTTCTGATTAGAAGGCGGTCCTCAATACAAGTCTTATTCATATCTATAATGGGCGATGGTTGAGCTTAGTGACTCAATCACAAGATGAGATATCTCTCTCCTGGTAAGACTTTGATTGTCTCTTTAGGGAAGATTTCTATCTTACCACATTGTGATTGATACGCATACAAGATATTTTGCATCTACAGTAGGGTAGTGTGATCATGGTGGATTACTCGGTAAGGTTCACTGATCTCTCGCATTACTCTTTTGATGTGGTGTGATATCATTTCTTCATTGCTCAAACCTTTGATCAGGATGTACACTAAGACATCAAGGCTTCAATAGTATCCCTTTGCATTCTCATCTATGATAGGGTACTCAGTGATCCTTGGAAGTGGAGATCTTTATATCAAAGTTGGCACTGGTAGTGGGGGCTAGTAGTGGGAACCCAGTAGGTGAAACCTCAGTAGCTGGTATCCAACAGTAGTCATAGGGATCCAAGCATTTCATATGCTTTAGGAGGCGATCCCAGTATATTGGGTTAGTGATGAAGGGATCTATGTGTGTCTTGAATGAGCCAAGGGAGAGGCAGTTTTTCTCCTATGATGGTTAGGGATATCTATATTTGGATGGTCTGACTCATCGTACAGATGATTTTGAGACGATCGATGGGCCACAAAGGCATAGACATAAGTAATATTAGGGTGTTATATAGGGTGTTGGACATGGTATAGGGGTATTTATGGTATAAATAGGTGGCATGGGGTTCTACCAATAACAACCACCACCCCTAAGTGGTCCATGGAAAGCTCATGTAGTTGGTGGACTCTACAAGGAGGCCTATGACCCAGAGTATCTAAAGAAGATACGAGGTAAGAACTATTTATTTTCTACTTTAGATATAGTGTTGATAGACATAGGTTCGATTCATTCCTTCCTTACCACTTCTTTGGTTCAAGGATTAGAGATCCTAGTTGATCCATTGGCTTGACCCATACAGTTATAGACTCTGATATGTGGTGACTTAGCAATTACACACTTGTACCAATATTATGACCTAATGCTTGGAGTTGAGATCTTTTTATGGGATATTTTCATAACATCAATGAGGTATTATGATGTCATCTTAGGTATGTACTATCTATCCACAGTTCATACCCAAATTGACTATTTTAGGAAGAGGATGTGGTGTCTCCACAGTGATAGAAAAATTCTTTCCTTTATGGGTGAAAAGGATGTTTTGGTAGAGAAGAATGTGATTAGGCATAGGAGAGTGTAGC
Organism: Viscum album; assembly: GCA_963277665.1. Lineage (NCBI taxonomy): Eukaryota > Viridiplantae > Streptophyta > Magnoliopsida > Santalales > Viscaceae > Viscum > Viscum album. The sequence continues at coordinate 1,381,366,996 of OY728160.1, forward strand.
TGATTACTCACTAGTTGGATAGCTTGACTCTTGGATAAGTGGATGATTTGGCCTATCAGTTTTCTATGGTGGTGGTGAAGTATGAGGACGTCTTTCCTGAGGACATACCAGGTTTACCTCCCCACCAAAAACTATACTTATCCATTTAATTTCATCCAGGTATGGCACTGATATTTATCCCATAATATCAGAACAATCCCATAGAGCTTCAAGAGATAAGGGTGTAGTCAGAGGACTTGTACAGGAAGGGATTTGTAAGACCCATCATTTCCCCCATGGAAGCTCTATTGTTGTTCTCCAAGAAGGAGGATGGGATATTGAGGTTATGTGTGGATTATTGGAAATTAATTCAGGTGATCTTGAAGAATAAGTATTCATTACTAAAGATCAATGACCTATTTGATCAGTTGAGAGGGGCATGATGGTTATCAAAGATTTACCTCTGATCAGGCTATCACCAGCTATGAGTACGGGATGATGATATATTAAGGAGGGAATTTGGATGTTTCTATAGTCACTATGAGTAATTTTTGATGTTGTTCGGAATGACCAATACCCCAGAAGTGTTCATGGGACTCATGAACCATATCTGTCATCCCTTTTTATACCGGTTCATGGTATCCTTAATCGACAACATCCAAGTGTATTCAGAATCCAGGAAGAAGCATGTGAGACACTTGAGGATGGTCCTAGACACACTCTGAGAGCACCATATTTATGAGAATATCTCAAAGTATCAGTTTTGGATTCGATAGGTCCACTTTATTGGGCACATAATCTTAGAGGCTGGATTAATAGTGGACCTAGAAAAGTTTGATATAGTTATTTCTTAAGATCCACCCAAGAGTGTTACTGAGGTATAGAGTTTCCATAGGTTGGTAGGGTATTTTAATAGGTTTCTACCTAACTTCTCTATAGTGGAAGGACCCTAGACATCTTTGACTTGGAAGGGGAATCCTTTCGTGTGAACAGATAGGTGACAGTAGTGTTTTTAGTAGTTGAGGATGAAGTTGATGAGTGATACCATCTTGATATTTCCAGAGGAGTTTGTTGAGTACGTAGTGTTTTGCGATGCTTCAGGAACCAAGTTTGGTAGTTTTTTTATTCATAGGTAAGCGGTTATTGCCTATGGTTCATTTCATTTAAGACCACATGAGAAAAACTATGAAACCCATGATCTTGAGTTAGAAATGGTAGTCTTCGCACTGAAGATGTGGAAACACTACCTGATGGGTGAATAGTTTATCACCCATTCCGATCACATGACTCTCAAGTATATATTCTATCATAATGATATTAACTTGAGACATAGGCGATGTCTAGAGTTCCTCCAATACTAAAACTTTGAGATTTTATATACTCCTGGGAAGGGGAACATGGTGGAAGATGCTCCCAGTAAGAGATCTTATTTGCAGTTACTGAACAAATATCTTGTTTGCAGTTACTGAACAAGGCATCGAAGCAGTCGGCCTTGTTGTATTTATCCTTTGTGCATGGATATGGATAATCTTACCTCTATTTGATGGTTTTTACCCATCCTCAATTGTAGTGAGTCAGGGAGCCACAGCTTGGAGATACCAACTGTTAGAACCTACATACTTAAATATGAACTAGACATGCTCATGGTGGATTTTATGAAGGTGGGAAGCATGTATTTATTTATAGAAGATGCACTATGGTACATGTGGAATTTCGGGATGAGGTTATGATAGAGTTTCATAAATCTCTTTTGGTGGTACATCTAGGTGTGGAAAATATGTACCAGGACCTCTGATGTCAGTATTAGTGTCCAGGGATGAACAAAGGAGTTACATAGTTTTTCTATCAATGCCTTACTTTTCAGTAAGTGGAGGTTGAGCAACAAGTTCCAGCGAGTTTAGATCAACCCCTTGAGGTGGTAGAGTATAAGAAGTATGGTATTTCCATGGACTTTGTGATGGTATTACCACATACATCTATGGGACATGATGCCATCTGGGTGAATGTAGATTGATTTTCCAAGTCGGCCCACTTCTTAGCTATTCGAGAATAGGGTTTAGTAGAGTGCTTGGGATGCCTCTAAGTGCAGGAGATAGTTTGAATCCATGGAGTTCTCTTAATGATATTCTATGGTCATTGTTATGACTTCACATCTTGGTTATAGAAGAGGTTTTAGGAGTCTTTTAGGACTCAGTTATGCTTGAAAACAGAGTTTCTCCCCCAGTCTGATAGCCAGACAGAGAAGACCTCTCAATTCTTAGAGGACTTGATTCGGGATTTCATGTCATACTTTGTATGTATTTGGGAAATCACCTTCCCTTGTTATATTTTGCATACAAAAATAGCTAAAATTCCACCATTAGTGTGGAAAAATTAATGGCTTTGTATGGGAAACCCTATAGGTCACCACTTTACTGGACCGATCTAAGCGATTTGGCACTCATGGGTCTAGAGTTGGTGTGATCTACTACAGGGAAGGTTCAAGTCATTCAGGAGTGGATGAGGACTGAACAGAGCCATCGGAATTCTTATGCAGACCAACGATGAAGACCTCTAGAGTTTGATGTGGGAGACCATCTATTCCTGAGGGTCTCTCCTCGATGTGTATTGAGGGTATTTGACTATAGTGGAAAGTTATCTTTGAGACTCATTGGTCCCTTCCAGATTCTCCACAGAGTTGGAGAGGTGGCGTACCACTTAGATCTACCACTACAGTTGGACCGAGTACATGAAATCTTCCACATGTCAAAACTGAGGAGGTATGTTCATGACCTATCTCTCATTATCAACTAGGGTGATTTGGACATCAATGATGGATATACCTTTACAGAATACCAATTGGAGCTTGAGGATCGGTAGGATAGGATCCTTTATGGGTGATTTATTCCCCTTGTGTGTGTTTGGTGGTAGCATGGTACTCTTTGGGAGAGAACGTGTGAGTGGGAGACCTAGATGAAAGCCCGGTACCCTCATATTTTTTAATAGGTTTTTCTATTTTCAGAACAAAAATCCCTAAGGTTAAGAGAATTTAATGACTCGGATTTTCCATATATTATTTTTGGATATTATATTGATTCTTTTTTAGACCAGGTGCTGAGAAGGAATGTGATTATAAGGAATGATGTGCCCATAATAAATATTTGAAATGTAATAAATAGAACGTGCATGTAGTTTTCTTGAAAAAATAGAGAAATATGAGGAAACCATTGAGTTCAAGATGCGGGTTTTACCCTAGGAATGATACAATCTATTTTGGTGTGGGATATTGTTGAAAAATTCATCACGAGTGTGAATAAATGAAATAAATTAATAAATAAATTTATTTTTATGTAGTGACTATTTTCTCCTTTAAATATACTATTATGATATTTCTTTAGGGTTGGCTTCTCAAAACCTGAAGATCTAGAAAACGGATAAAGAGCTTCTCAGTGAAATAATATGAATTAGGATCAGACTGTGGATCATTGCACCAAAAAAGCTCATAGATCTCATAAATTATGACAACATAACATTTCTTCATAAATTATTGATCCAAAATTTAGATTGTATTTTTTTAATCATTTTTCTTAATCCTAGATGAATGTAGATCAATTCCACAAACAGAATTGATTCACACATCATCTGTAGAATTAATTTGAAGGAATTATTTTATTCGTTCATTGATTTATCCATCTTTATTCATCTTCTTATATGATAATTAATCGAGGGAAATGAACAATAGATGAGGTTTTTTCATCATATTTTATAGATTTATAGATTTCTCCCCAATTTTTCTTCGCTTGATCATTGTTGGTAATTTCTTTTGGCCAACAGTTTGACCAATACCCATTTTCTGATTGTTACCCAAACATTATTCAGAAAAATATATCGAAACTATGGGTATGGAATGTGATGGAGGTTTTGGTTTGATATTATACAATTTAAGTGGTGGGATCAAGGGATAACAAGACCAAATCTAGGTTTCTTTATCTTCCTGAGTGGCACACATCAAATCAGATGTTAGGGCATGTTTTTTATCTGTTTTGAAGGCTAGATTATAGTGAGAAAGCAACGAAAGGGATTGGTCAACCTAGATCTGAAATATATGGAGTGATTTCTGATGATAAATGGGGTGGAAGCAACTCTTGAATAAGAATGGAGTAGAAACCTTCAAATCTTGAAAATTCTAAGAAACATGGTGTGTAAATCGGGATTACATGCTATGTGGGACCCGTTCAATGGTGGATAGGGTTTCATGATGAAGATAAGGATAACATGGTGTGTAACCCTTATCACATATCATGTGACCCCCTTCCATGAGACTCATTGTGTACTTTTTGAAGTTTATGGACATGGTAAAAAGTACATGTCCAAGTAGCACACTGTGTACTTAGACACGGACACAACTTGGTGTATACGGGCCAATACATGGACATGGACACTATATATAGACACGGATAGTAGACATAGGTAGAGTATCGTGTGTCTCTACATACTATTTACTTATTCTATACACGGTGTGTTTGGAATTTTATATACCATGTGAGGCTTTTCCACACTGGCAGACTTGGGCATAGCTAGACATGTCGTGTACCCCCTAGTACACACCATGTACCACCTTCAAGAGTGTTTTTAGCTCTTTGATTCCTTATTTTGTACCATTATAGGTTGAGTGTGTTCCCTTTTTCCTTTAACTCAAGGTTATAGAGTGGCATTACATCCATATCATAGGATTTTGATCCCCTATAGAATCCAAGTATCAGATAGAGTTGCGGTGTCCCTTCATGAGACTGGACTGTGATCCTCTGTCATCCTTATTCCCTTTATGGGGTTTGTGGAATTAGAATGACCTATCTAAGAATGTATTTTATCCTATATCTATAATATTTTATCAATATTGTTTGTGGTATCATTGACATATGATCCCCTAGGTGGTGGGTTGATCCAGATTGGATGTACGGTGTCCCCTAGTGGTTCTAGTCATGACCCCATATCTAAGTATCAGGTTCTTCTTAGACTAGTGAGATTTATTGGGTGGGTCCCAATGATCTAGAACTCTATGTTTCATGTCTCCAATGATAGAATTATCATGGATTGTACTCTCTTGAAACAAGAATTGATTTGAGTGGAATCATGTGGTCGGCGGTTAGTTAGGACCACCTAGTGGTGTGGTATCTTTATTGGGTATACCTATGTGTTTCTAATATAAATTTATTCTTATATATTTTATTGATCTGACTATACTTGGTACTTCATGTTTATTATTTTCAAATTGTTCTACAAGTTATTTTTATACTCACCCATGCATGGGATTTTCTAGCATGTGTCGTGTCTTATGCAGACAACGACCCATTTGATGGTGTCCTGGGAGGATAGGGAGTGGGTAGAGCATAGATAGATCTTTCCTGACCAAGGTTTTTTACTAGGATATGGCTTTTTACTTTACTCCTCACCCTTGGAGTAGGTTGGATACTTTACAATTTTTGGTCGGGCTTGTATTTAGCCTCCTTTTCTGCTTTCAGTACTTTGCTGTCGTACTCTGTTATGAGATCTTAGATGTATGCATGCATTATTTCAGTTGTTTTACATTTCATCATTTTGTGGAATTGGAGTTGTGTGTGTGTAGTTACTTTAGGATAATGCCTCCCATTTTTGGGAAATTCCTACTCGATACTGGTCACCATCCCCTGGCCTATTAGAGACCGGCGTGGAGTAGTCACTGGTTGGACCTAGGTGGGTTGGTTCATGAAATCAATGCCACATAATGTAATTAGATCATGAAAATATTATTGTACTTAAAGATAACTAACCTGATGTTGTTTTTTTCACATTTCAAGATGACAAATATCATAGTAATCCTAGAGAAATACATTTTATAGTGGTGAATAGAATACTTGGATATATCAAAGGAATGGTGGTTTTTTATTTTCTTTATAATGAAACATCGTAACAGAAGTTTTTGGGATATGTAGATGTTTATTGGGTTGGTTTAGTAGATGATAGAAATTCAACATCAGGTGGAGTATTATGTCTTATAGTATTGTTCATTTTTTGGCATATAAAGAAACAAGAATGCATTTTACTAAAAAATAAAAAAAAACTAAATATATTACAGACACACAAGCATGCACACAACTATAGTGTATGAAGAATAAGCTTCAAGATATGGGAGTTAAAATTTATTCTTCTATAAGAATAAATTAAGAAAATTAAAGTTCCAATAGTATTAGCAAAAAAACTCATCCATCACTCAATGGTGAATCACATTGAATTCAACTATCAATCTATCAAGGAGAATGTTGAATGTGGGTTAGTGAAGTTAATGTTCATTCCTACTAAACTTCAATCCATGAATATCATAAAAAATTAATTACCCAATGAGGCATTTGTGATGGATTGTATGGATCTTAGAGTCCATTTGACCCCCCACACTTAGATAGTGTGGTCGCGGAACCCCGATTCCCCACAAAATGGTGTTGATATTCCCATGTGTTTAATACTTTTTCTTTTCCTCTTACAACCCAAAAAGGAGTGACCTTTAGGTGTATTAACAAAGGGAGAGATATATTATTAATAAAAGAGGAATATATTTCTCAAACTCTCTATGGGATGAGTAATTCTGATAAAATGGGATAAATATTATATGTTAAATCAGGGGGGAAGATATGGAGGGGGTAGTAGACATTATGATGTTTAAACTATTCTAGTATGAACTAAATGTCAATAAATGGAATTCTGATGCAGGATATTTGTAATTTATGTCAAGTGGATCCTAATAGTTGAATAAAGTGATTCATTTTTTAGATTTTTATGTTACTCCTGATTTATTAGGCCAATATTGACTCATGTGGGATTAGAACATATAGTGGGTGAGTCTTTGATTACTATATAGAGTTATAGAGGGAATATGTGAAGGTACCAAGGCACACAATGAAAGATGATGGGATGGGGATTTAAAATTTTCATCGTTGGAGTGATAAAACTTCATTGTATCCAATCATTCAAGCCTCGATAAAGGTCTGATGATTTTGAATGAACTTATTAAGCACAAAAATAGACCAAACTATTACCTCATTGAAATTGGAAGTGCATTCAACTATCGGTCATCATTGGTAAGTGTTTCTTGAAGTATACAAGATCAAACCCCTCTAAGTCATTCACACATTCTTTAATAATCTTCATGTATGTCGATCTTAAAAGTTTAGGTGCTATTTTAGAGATATGATGGTTACTTTGGCATCATGATGATCACCACGATCATGTACCTTTGATCCATTAAGGCATTATTAGATTAAAATATTGTACTATCCATTTCTCTCTCTTGGATGCAGGAAAAAGGTGACAGAATCTCTCAATCTATCGGAATAAACAATCTTGGAAAGAGGGTTCTTCTCTGCTTATATAGTGTATGTCAAAATACCCAAAAAAGGATTCCTCGTCCCCTATATATCCAAAACCCACTAAATAAGTAATAAATGACATGTTATTAAAAAAATTGCATCATAGTCATCAATTATATTTTATCACCTACTTGTAATATATAATAAATATATTACATGAGAAAACTGAGTCATTAAATCAACTCATATTTCCTACTAATATTAAATTAACCTCTCGTATTAAAATAATATTCATTAGTATAATATTTTTCCTTGTATTCACTAAATTACCAGTGAATAATTTTAATAAATAAGTTAAAACCAATTATTCTATACTCAAATAATAATGAATTTATTTATTTTTTGGTGATCATTAATACTTGGAAAACTCTCAGACCCAATGTTGGGGCCCACAAAGTCCTATATTCATATTCACCAGAATGAGGAAGACACTTGAATAAGATATTGTGTGTGATCCTCTAGGCCCTTATCTTGATTGCAGTGAATATTATTCACATACTAGGAGTGAAGTCTATAAACCCATCAAGGGCCCTAAGGAGATAAAGAAAATTCATAACAACGACAACCTTTCTGATGAACACACGTTGTGTAATATAATCTCTTTGTCTTCTGATATCTCATAAATTGGGATGTGTAGGTTGTGTCGTCATCCATTCATATTCTATTATTTTTGGATATAACTGGAAGAACTTACCTTAGACTACCATGGACATGGATTTATGAAGCTACTACCATCCTGATCAACCAGACCTGAGATATCACTTCTATAGGATCGAAATATATATGTATATAGAAAACAACAATAGGGGGTGAATTGTATGTTTAAAAACTTTTGTTTTTAATCTTAAAAGAAACTTCGTTTAATTAAATTAAACAAAATGTATTCATAAAACCTCTTATGCATTAAAACTACAATCCGACTGGGCCCTTGGTTTCCTTGATAAGAATATCATAATCAAGTAGATTCTAATATGTATTCCATAGGTCACAAAATGATTCTATCTCTACAGTGTATAGAATCATATTTAATATATGGTGGTAATGTAAACAATGTTTAATCATATTCATATAATAAAACAATTAATCAGAGTATTCATAAAAAGTATCATAATTACAATGGTTACAATAAATTAGAGTAGTAAAAAAATTAATGATTCTATATTAAAGTGTATAGAATTGTATTTAGAGTAAAAATTTATTTACAATGTAATACATAGTAAAAAAAATAATCATAATAAAATATATTACGATAAATTAAATACAAATATAAATATTAATAAAAAATAATTCACTTTCTATTACAATTGTAGTATAATTAAAATAACTTTTAATTAAACAAGTAATAAAAATGAATGGAATTATTTTAACCCAGAGAGAAGGGTATCCAATAACCTTGGATAAAGGTGCCATTTTTTATACTTACAAAAATTATTTCTTTCTCTTACCAGATAAATACCTCGATATAATGATTATCTTTTGTCTGTCTATCCATGAAAGACCTCGATAGGATGATCATATTTTTCCTTGATATTCCCGCAAGCTCTCGATCAAGAAAGTGATTAACTCCTCTTTATTCCTCTCATTAGAATCCCTCAATCATAATCACAACAATCAAAATTTCAAAAATAAATAAAACAGATTATTAAGGAGAAAACCTGACAAGGTTTCCTTAAAAAAGAGACTCTTTAAAGCAATAAAAAATACTATGAATAAGTTATTCAATATTTTACACCATATAAAAATGAGAGAAAAATAACAATGCACACACACATTAAAATGATATAAATAACCCTCATTATGAAATTATCAAATGACCTGGTATTTATAGGTGTTCCTTCTAATGTTCATCTTGATTTACAATGGTCATATTTTCTCTAAGATTTTAGGGAGGACCTAGACACCTGGCACTTCAACAGTTATATTATAACTAAAATCATGACATCATTTTGATTTACATATTATAACAGAATTCACAACATCGTTTTAACAATATAACAAAGAGTAAAATATTCCAATATGATAAAATAGTGTTCCATATTATGGATTAAAATAGAATTAAATCCGATGGATTTACTTGAATAATTTCATTACAATTTTCTTTATGAGTTTGAATCATATGGTATCAGTTCATATGTTAAATCCTATTAACACTTTTTTTCAGTACTAATACAAGACATAAAGTCTTAAATCTGATTTGATAAGGTGAATCCGATCATAATCAGATTCATGATCCTTATGATAATTGTAATGTAAATTCATGAATACTTTGAAATTAATTATAAGTATGGTAAAAAATATATGTTTTATATAAAAACATCGTAAAAATAATTTAGACATAAAAGTATTATATATTTTGTATTTAATAATGAGTATGTGATTTTAAAAACAAAAGGAATGGAAAAGTAAAAAAGATACTTTTAACTTAACAATATCCCCCTTTTTGGAAAGCACAAACCACAAAGCTTAAATAGAAAATAACTTTGAAAAACTTAAGTCCAATTTTTTTTAAGAACTATTGTATTCAGAAATAAAAATTTATACTTATCTCCCTCTATCTGTAGAATTATCCCCCTTTGTGATTTTTAAAAGGGAATAATAACAATTTTTGAGGTACCTAAAAAGGGTTAGATAAAGAATATATACAAAACAATAAAGTACTTGATCATATAAAAATAAATGAAAGAACATTCAACCAAAATAATTGGAAGACATTTAATCAAATTGAATATAGATGAAGAAGTATTTCATTGAAATTTCCAAAACAATAACAATACAAAAATATTTTTTAAGAAATTTAATATTTATTTAGTTTCATCAAGGATATGATAGTTGTTTTGATCTTTTTGAATTCCTTTTTATCTTCTTTAACATTTACCAAGATCTCCTCTTAAGACTTGTTTTTCTTTTCTATCTCCTGAATCCTTTCCTCCTGGATCCAAATTATTTCATCTTGTTCTTTCTTCATTTCTTCTTGAGCCTGAAACTTTTCGTCCAAAAGTTTATTTTGATTTTCCCGATCTTTGATTCTTTCTGAGAAAACATCACAATGATTTGTCAAAAAAATAATTTCATCATTTTATATTTTTAATTTAGAAATATCTTTGAGAAAAAAGTTTAAGTTTTCTTATAAATGTGAGATATCTTTAGTCTACTTTTAGGAATCACTTCTAAATGTTTCATGGTAATTTACCCTATTGTAAATATCCCTTATGAGACTATTAAAAGTAATATCAGTTTCATCCAAATATTTCATGAATTTTCAAAGATTCTCATCATGAATCTTAATGTATTTATCAACACTTTGAGACCATTTCATAATTTTATTACAACTCTTCCTGTGGGTTTCAGCATTTTCTTTGTATAAATTAAAATCTTATTCCAATCATATAAGTCTTTATATCAAATATTTTAATGAATCCAAATATTTGTATTGGTTTTCCACAACCAAATCCACTTTTGTTTCCAATCATGGAAATTATGGAATAGTCTTATCCAATCTAGTTAAGTTATGATAAATGTAATCAATACCTTGATCAGTGATTTTATTTAGAGAATTATAGGGTTGATACTCTAATTGAATGTTTCTCTTACTGGTTCTAATCTCTTTTTTCACTAACTTTCTTTTCTTTTTCTTTGAATCTAATTTCTAAAATCCTTGTTCACCATTATTCCCATTATAAATTTTAATTGCCTCAACAACAACCTTCTTACTTTCTTCATCCTTTCTATTCTTATTTTGTTTATCCCTCTTGGATGAAGATATTATTTCTTGAATCAATGGATACTTTTATTTATCCTGAATCACTGACTTCTCATTACAATTTCCCATGGAATACATTTATTTTGATGAAGTATGAGAAGTCCTTAAATAAAGGTTTTGAGAATGATTCTTATCTTAATTTTCTTTGAATTTTTATTTATCATGGATTACTTCACCTTCTTCTTCATCTCCACCTTCTTCTTATTCTTCACCTTCTTCTTTTTCTTCACCATATTCTTCTTCTTCCTCATCACCTTCTCCTTCTTCTCCCTAATCAATTTCTCCTTCTTCTCCTTATTCACTTTGTTTTCCTTCATATTCTTTTATTTGTCTAAAGATTATTTCTTCTTAAATTCCTTAAACACATTTCTCTATACCTTTAATAAAATTTTCATGAATTTGAGACTCCATTATCAAATCAACTTTTCCAATAGTAATTGTATCACGAACCATCCCAAGTCGACCCTAAACTGGTCACTCGAGCCACTCCATGATAAGTCCCGAGAGGCATTCCTGATCCTCTCGGGATGGAGACAAGAACCGAGGGCATAATTAGAGTGAAAAGAGAATGATTTATACCACATATAAACAATTAAACAAACAGTGGAAAGAAACGAACATCCCAATTCACATTTATATAAAAGTTGAACTGAACATCATTTGTATATGAAAGTGAAAGTACAACTAAACCAAATAACTCAACCAAACAAATCTAAAAACCAACTAACTCCATGTGACCCCACTAGTCACTCTCCAACACAACAATCACACGTCACCCAAGGCAATTAGACTCATGATGAAACCTGCATAAGGGATAAAAATAGAATAATACTATATGCGTGAGTATTAAAACTTAGTAGGTTATCATGATAATCTATTCCCAATTAAATTCCTTTAAAATAGAACAAACATAAATTTCAAGTTTGAAATAAAATATATAAAAGTATGTTTTCCAAACAAGGTTCCATGCTATAAACATTATAAAATAAAATGCTTGCAAGTTTTTATAAACAAGAAATGCTAGTAAACAGTTTCAAAGAGATGAAACTTCAAAATGATAATGGTTTTCAAGAGGGATTCTTTAAAGAATGTACACTTTTAAATAAAACACACATGATATTGAATTTTTTATCCAAACACACCATATGATGATGGTGAATATAGTATATCCAATGAGTAATAGTCGCGGGAAGACCCCTAGGCATTAGTTTATTGTGGGCCCCAAGTACCTCATATCTTGGTGTAAAAGTAACCATAACAAATATATATATTCTCATGCATGATCCACTATTAGGGAACAATACCCATAACCTAGTGGTCCCCAACACCATCAGCATGGTTTAGTTTGTTTTTTCATCTTCAAACTTTCTACGTGAAATAGGGAAGAAACCACTCCGGATCACTATCATACTAGTATGTGTCTGCCCGCATAGATACTCGGGTTTACCTCTCTGTGATCAATCAAGTTACACATGTTATAAAATAAACTTTTCAAATGAAAATTCATTATTAAAAATAATACACACACCAAACATCCTGCAAACATGTTTCACATTTCTTTCACAAATCAATAAACCACTTAAAATTCTCATAAAAAATTTCAAGATGTATAACGAGAATTTGCACATAAAATCCATTTAAAAATGATATTTTAAGGCCAAAATCCCACCAATACCATATAAAATCAGATTTGGAATCCCCAATATCATTTAATAAATCAAATTCATGAATCATAAAATGACCCCACATGGTGCAACATGGAACACATATGAAAACCCTTTTCTTAAGAAAAATGCCAAATGGGCCTTTAAGAATTTTACCAAACCAACGTATAAAAAAGGTAAAAAATTCACCTTTAATAAAGTGGTTTAAACAAACCATTATAAGTAGAATAAAATTTACATAAACCCTTTAAAAAATTTAGGTTACACATTCAAACCTCAACCATTTTCATAAAAATGACAAACAGACCACCTATTGGAAACTCGTTCCAAAACATGTCAAAAACCAATAACCATCTCTTTATAAAACCAAAACCACTTTTTCAAACCATAAAAGGACCCTAAAATATCACTTTTCATACTTCTTGTAATTTAATAAATTCAAACAAGTCATTTTAAATCATATTTAGCACACAAAATCCAACCAATCACTTTTTCGAAAACTAGTCACTCAACATTTAGTAAAACAACTTCTATTTAACACCCAAAGGGGTAAAAACCCAAATTTTCATGGAAAATTTTTGTTATGGTAGTTAAACCAGTTCATAAACATTACAATCTATATAGTAAAACAAGTGGAACATTTATTTGAATAAGCGGTGTGCACTTTTATAACTAAACAACTCCATTTTACACAAAACAAGGATTAAATAACCATTTTGCACACCAAATAGATCATAAAAAGGTTGAATAGAAATACTAAACATGTATATAAGGTGAGAAAAAAATTAAAATATGAATCTTAAATAATAAAGAAATGTTTTTGGGATAACCTACCTCAAAACCATGGCAGAATGGAAATGCACACCCGAAAAAACCCATCTCGGGTTCTGAAACCCTAGATCTATGAAGACTGACCCTAAAAAAACAAAACCCCCATCAAAAATAATGGGATAACATAACCCTAGGTCAATCATGACCATCGGAGAAGATGTAACCAAGATAAAATTTGGAAAAAATGAATATGGGGCAGAAGGGAGAAGAGAAACTCACCTTGGAAACTGGTCAACTCTTCATCTTCCCTTATATCTACACGCTTAGAAGAGGGGGAATGGATTAGGAATCCATGGGAGACCTCCTTAGGTCTAGAAGAACCATTGGAAACAAATTTTCATGCATTTAGGTCTACAAATCCCGAGAGGGAAAACTTGGAATATTAAAATTTTTAATTTTGGGCAGGGCTACACGGTTTGATAAACCGTGCGCCAAACCATGGGGTAGCCATGAGGTAAACCACATGGTTACCCCAAAGTGGTCACACATCCATGATATCGCCATGAGATAGGTTTTATACCTACTGCATGGTTACCCCTAAGTCACCTCATGTTCGTGCGCCAACCGTGCGCAGGGCCTTCTCATGCCAAAAATTTCATCTTTTCTCCAAAACTCGCAAACGAACCAAGGGGAAACCAAGAGAGAAGGATTAGGAAAATAAGACACTCCAAAACTCAAAACCTGTAACACCTGAAACCTAAGAAAATACCAGGGTTCCCAAACATTCCATATCACAACCAAGACATGAAAAACTGAGTGTGACAATTCTCCCCACCATTAATGATTTTTTCCCTTGGAAATCCATAACACATTCTAGCTAAAAGATCAAAACCAAAGGATTCCTTATCAGCACGATCCAGCCTCTTAAGACAAGGAAATCTCATTTACCATTAATGGAACTTAAGCCTCTTTCCCAACCAATACACCAACTCAAAACCACTTCATAAGAATCAACAGAAATATCAAGCCGCCACCTCCACAACCAAGCCAAGAACGAGATTGTTGGGCCTTCTCCCAATGAACCCAATGATCGCCCAAACCAAATAGAACTTAGAAAATCCAGCAACTTGGGGGGAGTCCAGAACGAACTCCCCACCATTACATCACAACTAGTATCTGAAAAATCCTTAAAGGAAATATCTTTGAGACCCTCAGTGGGTCTCCCCACCATTAGAAACCAAATAGTGATGAACAAACAAGAATTCAACATGAACTAGAATCAGGCCTCACCCGCACAGGCCCACAAAAACTCTCCCATAGAAACCTACCAACCCAAGTTAAGAGAAACACAACATGAACATTTTAATCACCTAATCCCAAAAAAATGGTACAAGAACTGGGCCAAAACTTTCTGCATGGATCAAAACCCCCACCACTCAAGATGGGGAGGGAAGGGGACCCAATCATTGGGCCACTAAAACCAAAAAATAAATAGAGGAACTACCCAACACTCTCCAACTAGGAACAGGTAATACCAAGACTGCATCTGATTCATCTAGGTGGCCCACACAGGTATATTGATCAGAAACCCACATCCAAGAAGGCATAACCACAGACATGGCATGAGTAGTGATTCTAAAATGGTCTTTATGATAAGAGGAAGTTCACAGTGATGAGGAATCACGTTAGAAACATAGAAACTACTTCACCACAATGGTGGAGGTAGGATCTTAGTCAAGATCCCCACACCGTTGGCGATTTTATGATAGCGTGAAAAGCTTCACTCTGAGGCCTGTGGATGGATCCCTAATGTTTGAAGCATCTGTTTTGTCGTAGCCAAGAGATATGGATCAAAACACCCCATGAAACTCACTTGCTCAACAACACACCTTTATCTAAATAGGAACTCATATTTATATAGAACTGTTCTCTCTCACTCTGAATAAGGAGAATAATGGACAAGGAATATGGAAAAACACATCAACATCACCAAACATAACTGTTATATCCAAAAGAATTATCACAATAGGGAAACACTTTAAATCAATCCCAAACATCTCTCTATTCCATCAAATGAGTTGAGGTATCATCCGAAGAGGTGAATTTAATGTTTGAAATGAATCCTTAGGATGCTAAACTGGAATTCTTTACTATGAAGAACCATATGTGGCCACATCACAACATCTGACATATCTTTGGAAACTCACTGAACATTGCTCCAAAACCAAGACACCAACAGGATCCCATCTCAAGACACAACAAGATTATGACTTCCAGAGCACAATGAATCATACCGAATAAACAAAACTTCTAAAACATAGGAAAAAACAGTCACATAACCATTAGTTTATAAACAAGTTCCAAAAAATTTAGTCTCAAAACACTTTTTAAAAACAATCTAACTTGGTTTATTTTCACATTCACTAATTTTGTTTCATCAAGTCTCACTCACATGCACATTTTTGTGCCACCCCTGGCACCAAACCACTATACCATATCGAGCATCCATCAACAAATATATATAAAATCATGCATGTGAGCACCCATGAAAACACCAAAGGCTAAAAAAACATCCTCATTTTACAAGACAAAACATTCATACCATTTCAAAAAATCATTTACCTTCAATACTCACACCAACTACCAAGTCAAAAACCATTTTTAGATTTATAAAAACTTTTTCCAGAATCTCAACAAACTACACTTTATCAAGAACCATTTTATTAAAAACCAATTCCATTTATTTTAAAACAAATTCTAGAAAAAGCATGCAATTCAAACATCCCTTTCCTATTTTAAAAAATTGGAAAGGTATCTTTTCTTAATCAGATAGTCGCAAAGTCCAAAACCCTTTTTCATAAAAACACCAACCACTCAAAATCGATTCCAAAAACCAATTCATAATATTCAAACACTTTTGAACAACCCAAAACATCCCATATTAAACAAAGTTTTAGAATCACTTTAAAATAATCCAATCTTTCCAAACATTTTATTTCAACAAACCATAAGTTTAGATTAAGGAAATCCAATCCCGTTAAATCATTTCCACTTTCTCCCCAAAATCTGATTCATAAAAACCCAAATTTCTAAAAACCATTCTTATGTTAACCATTGAAACCTTTCTTCTACAATTATCATACAAGTATTTTCAAAAAAAAAATTCAGATTTCAAGAAAGGTCCAAGAGACCCACAAAAGAGAACTAGTGTCGGTGGGTGACTTGACCATATGGTTGGTAGCCATATATCAAACACACCACAAACACAGAGAGCCTTCTTAGGACTATTCCCCAGCTTCACATGGCTTGCTAGGCCCTACGAGCTCACAGATTCTATAATTCCAACTCTCATTTTCTTCTCCCAATCACAAAAAAAATCCCTATGAACCAAATAAACTAATAAAAATGGACTTCCAAAGGACACCCAAGGATCGGAATGAGCAATATTTTGCAATGATATTCCCGAACCTACTCCTAAAGTCTTGAAAATACTAATACATATACCTTAACATCCCCCAAATAACAAGGGTTCTCTAAAAATCAAGGTTCATTGTGATCTGACCTCCCTAAAATACCATTTTGTCATGAACCAGCCCATTTCGACCCTAAACCGATCACCTGAGCCACTTCACAACAAGTCCCGAGAGGCATTCCTGATCCTCATGGGATGGAGAGAAGCACAGAGGGTATCAATAGAGTGATAGGGGAATTATTTTTCCCACATATAAACAATTAAACAAATATAGAAAATAAATGGACTGCCCAATTCACATTTATATAAAAGTTGAACTGAAGATCATTTGTATATGAAATTAAAAGTACAATTGAACCAAAAAAACTCAACCAAACAAAACTAAAAACCAACTGAATCCATGTAACCCCCACTGGTCACTCTCCAACATAATTATCACACATCACCCAAGGTGATTGGACTCAAGTTGAAACCTGTACAAGGGCTAAAAACAGAAGAAGACCATAGGCGTGAGTATTAAAATACAGTAGGTTAGCATGATATTATATTACCAATGAACTTACTTTAAAATAGAAGAATAATCAATTTAAAGTTTGAAATAAAATATATAAAAGTATGTTTTTTGAACAAGGTTATATTTTATAAACATTATAAAATAAAATTCTTGCAAGTTTTCATAAATAGAAAATTCTAGTAACAAATTTCAAAGAGATGCAACTTCAAAATGAAAATGGTTTTCAAGAGGGATTATTTAAATAATGTACATTTTTAAATAAAACATGCATGCTACTGAATTTTTCATCCAAACACACTATATACCGATGGTGAATACAATATATCTAATGATCACTAGTCATGAAAACACATCTAGAAACTAGTTTGTTGTGGGCCCTAGGTACCTCGTATCTCGGTGTAAAAGTAACCATAACAAATATATGTTCTCATGAAAGAGCCACTAGTAGGGAAAAATAACCATAACATAGTGGTCCCCAAAATCATCATCATTTTTTAGTAACTGTTTTCATCGTCAAACTTTCTACATGAAACAGGGATGAAACCACTCTGGATCACTAGCATACTAGTACGCGTCCACCCACCTAGATACTCATGTTTCCCTCTTTGTTCTCAATCAAGTTCCACGTGTTATAAAATAAAATTTTCACATGAAAATTTCTTTTTAAAAATCATACACACACCAAAAATCTCTCAAACATGTTTCACATTTCTTTTACAGATCAATAAACCACTTAAAATTCTCATAAAACAATTTCAAGAAGTATAACGAGGATTTGCACATAAAAGACATTTAAAAATGATATTTTAAGGCCAAATTCCCACCAATAAAATATAAAACCATATTTTGAATCCCAAAAATCATTTAATAAATCAATTTCATGAATCATAAAATGACCCCACATAGTGCAACATGGAACACATGAAAACCCTTTTCTTAAGAAAAATGCCAAATGGGCCTTTAAGAATTTGACCAAGCCAACATATAACAAAGGTACAAATTTAAACTTTCATAAGGAGGCTTAAACACACCATTATAAGTATAAAAAAATTTACATAAATCCTTTAAAACATTTATGTTACACATTCAAAGCTCAACCATTTTCATAAAAATGTCGAATGGGACACCTACCGGCAACTCATGCCGAAAAATGTAAAAAACCAATACCCGTCTATTTATAAAACCAAAACCACTTTTTACATCCATAAAAGGACCAAAAAGTATCAATTTTAATTCTTATAATACTTTAATAAATTCAAAAAAAAATTATTTTATATCACATTTGACACACAAAATCCAACCGGGCACTTTTCCAAAAACTAGGCACACAACATTTAGTAAAACAACTTCTATTTAACACCCAAAGGGATATAAACACAAATTTTATGCTAAAAATTTATTACGGTAGTTAAAAAGTTCATAAACATCAAAATCCATATGTCAAAATCGGCAGAAAATTTATTTGAACAAGCAGTGTGCACTTTTATAACCAAACAACTCCATTTTACACAAAACAAAGCATAAATAACAATTTTTCGCACCAAATAGATCATCCAAAGGATGAAAAGAAATAATAAACATGTATATAAGGTTATAAAATCAATAAAATTATGAAACTTAAATAATAAAGCCAAGTTCTTGGGAGAAACTACCTCAAAACTATGGCGGAATGGAAACGTGCACCTGAAAACACTCACAGTGGGTTCTGAAACCCTAGATCTATGAAGAACGACCATAAAAGAAAAAAACCCACATAAAAAATCATGTGATAACATAACCCTAGGTTGATAATTAATAGTTTAGAATAGATAACCAAGAGAAAATTTCAAAAAAAGAAGAGGGAGGAGAATGGAGAAGAGAAACTCACCTTAGAAACTAGTCAACTCTTTATCTTCCCTTAGATCTACACTCTAAGAGGAGGTTTAATGGATTGGGAAGACATGGGAGACCTCCTTAGGTATCTAAATACCAAAGGAAAATTTTTTTTCCTCATTTGGGTTTGAAAATACCTAGTGTAAAACTTGGAAAATTAATTTTTTTTATTCTAGGAAGGGCCGCACGGTTAGGCCGCACAGTTTGTTAAACCATGGTCCAAACCCTGCAGAATCCA
Source organism: Viscum album (assembly GCA_963277665.1). Classification (NCBI taxonomy): domain Eukaryota; kingdom Viridiplantae; phylum Streptophyta; class Magnoliopsida; order Santalales; family Viscaceae; genus Viscum; species Viscum album. The sequence continues at coordinate 1,381,386,645 of OY728160.1, forward strand.
CAGGGTCAAACACATGATCACCACTAAGTTGACACACACCCATGTTCCAACTATGCAGTAGTTTTTATAACTACCTCATAGTTACCCCTAAGTCACCACACGGTCATGGCCAACCATGCACAAGGCCTTCTTATGCCAAAAATTTCATCTTTTCTCCAAAACTACCAAACGAACCAAGGGGAAACCAAGAGGGAAATATTATGAAAAGAAGAAACTCAAAAATAAACACACATAACACCCAAAACCTAATAAAATATTTAGATTCCCAAAAGTGACGAATCATAACTAAGACATGAAAAAACATGTGTGAAAAATTGATTCTTGAACAAAAAAAACTTATTTACCTTTATTTTTTGACAAAGGGGGAATATGAATGAAATAAAGATGTTTCTTTTAAAAATATACCTACATCCAAAATTGGTAAATCAATTTTCTTAGAATTAGATTTAACACCCTTCAACAACTTGTCACATAATTATGCTTCTGAAAGCTTCTTCTTTTGCTTATTTTCTTTTACTTTTTTTCCAAAACATCCTCACCATAAAGCCTTACTACATAAGATTCAGCTGGGTCAAGACCAAATTGAGGTTTTCCTTATTTTCTTTCGTACTTCATTTTTATCCATTCATTGACAAATTTCTTTGAGTATTTCTTTTTTTCTTTTGTTTTTTCTATAGGTAGTAAGCTTTTTTTCTTTTCTACTTTCTCATTTTTCTCTTTCGAATAAGGTTATACTTACGATGCAGAAACTTGAGTATTTTTTACGAATAACTTTTATTGTGGATCAAAAACAAACTTCATTCTTCTAATTGTATCTTCACTGATAAACATTATCTTTTACCAAATAGGTTCAGATTTGATTGCAATATTGAAATGTCTCAGGTTATTTTCTATCATCTTACTAATTAATCTGAGAAACATTATTATATGAGAATTTATTAACTTTGAATTAATATTTTTAACATTTAAAATAATTAATCCAAAAAGATTAATCTTCCTCATGTTTGCAAGGTAATCCAAAATGAAAACATCAGATACTTTGAGAGTATCTCTATCTCCTCTTCTTGGAATTATAAAGCCTTGTATCCAAGTAGCTAATGCTATATGATATGTGATTAAATGATTTAATTTTCTTATATATTTATCTTTTTTTAATAAAAACTTTTCATATCTATCTTTTACAAATATACCCTTGGAATCCGGAAACTTGTGATATGGGAAAAATGCATCTCATTCATCCAAAACACAAAGAAAACCGACAGCATATTTAGGGGTCATCTCATAAGTTTTTTCATAAATACAAAAAGAAAATATATCTTTTCCAAACTACTTGTAAAACTTAACAAAAATGTAGAAATCATGAACTATATACAAATAAAATAAATCATAGTTAGGATCACACTGTTCTACTCATAATGATTCCCATCCTTGAAATTGTATCATTCTTCTCAATGATGAGTCATGCTTTTCATAAAAGGATCTAGAGACTAGCCTTTCACATTAAATGAACCAATTTTTGTAATCTTTTGTTAGATCCATCATATTCAGGCTAGATATGGAAGAATCATACATTAAGAGAATCGGTCTTGGAGATTTAAATATGGAAGATCTTTGTAGTGAAAAATTGAGACAAGCGATGTGGGATAGGAGGGGGTCCTCCGTTTATAGGAAAATTTGAGCAACATTTCAGCTTTCAAACAGTTCTAAGGGTTGATATTCAAACTCTCTTGATCTGATGGTTGAGATTATATCTGAAGAAAAAAAATTAAATAAATAAAACTCTTAAGGTTTTAAAAAAACTTTTATTGTATTGAGTGGATAAAATTGTGAAATTAAAACAATTTTTGAAAAACAACATTAATAATAACAAAAAACAAGAAAAAACTATTTAAAATGAAATAGTTTTTAAAGTATAAAAGAAAAAAAATACCTTTTCGAGTGGAAATATTGATATGATAATCTGTTCTTCTTTGTTTTATTATAGATAGACTAAAATAGTTTAAAAATAATACAAAAAAATCGATATTTATTATAATAATTTTTTAAATGAAAATTTGAAAACAATGAATTTTTCAAATCCTATTAAAAATTTTAATAAAAAATCTTTCAAAATCCAATTTCAATCTCGAATACGAAAACTTTTAAATTTTAAAAAACTAAAATCCGATTATTTTTTCAAATATGATTAGAAATTCAAATATGATTATTTTTCCAAATCCAATTGAAAAGTTTAATACGAAGAATTTTCAAATCTGAAAAAAATTTAAATTCTTTTTTAAAACAAACTTCAGTTCGGAAGACTCACTGTGAAATTTTTTTGTAAAATTTAAATTTTGAAAGAAGAAAATTTTTAAAAATATATGTATTATTTTATGAAAAGGAGTAAAATAATGTAAGGAGATGGTTTAAACAAGAAGTAGGTATGAATGATTACTTTGCAATGATAATTCCTATATTCTATTTAATTTACTCAAATCTATTGGAAGGTAATGGTTTTATAAATATATCAACAAGTTGTTCTGATGTTCTGATGAATTATAAAATTATATATCCTTTTTTTTTATGATCCCTAATAAAGTGATGCCTAATATCTATGTGTTTTTAATGAGAGTGATATGTAGTTTTTTTACTTAAAGCAATGCCACTGGTGTTATCACAAAGTATTTGAGTTTTATTAAAACTCATGCCATAATATGTGAGTGTGTGTTGCATCCACAACACCTTAGCACAACAAATTCCAACTGCCACATATTCGACTTTGGTAGTGGAAAGTGCTACTAAGTGTTGTTTCTTATAAGGCCATGAAACTAATGAATCTTATAACAAATGACATGCTCTAGATGTTATTTTTATATCCATTCTATGACCACCAATGTTAGGATCCAAAAAAAATTAATTCAAAACCATTTCTAGAAGAATAAAAAAGTCCTAAATCTATAGTTCAGTTTAAATAATGAAAAATTCATTTATCATCTTTTAAATGTGATTACTTTAGATTTGATTAATACCCTACACATAAGCATATTGAAAACATTAAGTCTGGTTGACTAGCTGTTAATTATACTAGACTTCTGATCATACTTATAAAAGTTGTTTGATCAACCGGTTTCCCAGTTTCATCAATATCAAGATTATTTGAGGTACTAATTGGTGTACTTATACTTTTAGTATTTTTATATCCATACTTCTTAAAAGTATATTTAATATACTTATACTCATATATATAAGTACCTTATGGTTTTTTAGAAATTTGAAAACTAAGAAAAAATATTAACTTACCCATCATACTCATTTCAAGCTCAGATTTCATGAGATTCACAAATAAATCTATTAAATATTATTAAGTTGATCTGAACATAATATCATCAAAATATATTTGAACAATCAGTATATTTTTGTTATCTTTATTTATAAAAATATTTGTATCAGTGGTTCCTTTAACATAATTGTTTTGTAACAAAAATATTGTTAATCTATCATATCATGCTCTAGAGGATTTTTTAAGGCCATATAAAGAATGGTAAGTTTGTAAACATATTCAGGATGTTTTGTATCTTTAAAAACTAGAGTTTTTTCAACAAAAAAATTATCTAATACATAACCCTTAAGGTGATCACACTCACATCCATTTGAAAAAGTTTGAAATTAAATAATGTTTCAAAGGCTAATAGAATATAAATAGATTCAATTCTAGTTATCTAAGCATAGGTTTCTTCATATTATATTCTCTCTTATTGATTATATCCTTTAGTAACAAGTCTTTTTTTATTTATAATTATTATTCTAAATTCATCACATTTGTTTTTTAAAACCTGTTTTACTCCAATTACTGAAGTTTCTTTAGGTTTTTCAACAAAAGTCCAGAATTTGTTCCTTTCTAATTAATTTGGTTCATATTACATATCTTTAACCCAATATTTATCAACTAAATCTTCATTAGGATTTTTAGGTTCAAATTAGGAAAGAAAATCTAGATTTTCTACTTCTTTTCTTAAGAAGCTTATAGTCCTTATAGTTTTATCCATATCATCAATGATACTATCACTAGGATGATTCCTAATAAATAACTAACTTTTGTTTCATAAAATCTATTCATAAACATAAGGTAGAAAATATTCTTGAGTAAATATTTAAAAAAACTATTTATTGAGTATTTTCCTTATTATAATAATTTTCTATCAAATTTTGAAAATCAATTTTGGAAAACACATTTAAGGATATTAGTAGGGTTTATTTAAAAACAAATGGATCTATTTCATCAAATTTAACATGTATTGTTTCCTCAATAGTACAAGAGTTTTTATTGAAAACTCTATATGCCTTAGAAGTAGTGTAATAACCTAAAAATATACCTTCATCAAATTTGGGTGTGAATTTGTGTAAATTATCTTTTATATTCAAGATGAATACTTTGAATCCAAATACTCTTAAGTAGGAAACCTTTGGTTTTTGGCATATCCACAACTCATAAGAAGTTTTATTAATAAAAGGTTGAATTAAAAGTCAATTTATAGTATAAAAATTAGTACTAACTACTTCAGGACAAAAAAATTTAGAAATAGAGTATTCACCCAACTTGGTTCTTGTTATTTCTTGAAGAATACGATTTATTCTATCAGCATCACCATTTTTCTAAGGAGTTCTAGGGTATGAGATGTTATGTGTAATGAATTTCTTACTACAAAAAGTTTCAAAATCATAATTTACAAATTCTCCACCATGATCACTATGAATAGTTAACATGGAAGGTTTTTCTCATTTTTAATTGTTCCTACAAAAGTTTTAAAATAACAAAAGTCTTTATATTTCATTACTATAAAATAGACCCATATGTATCTAGTGTAATAATCAAATAAAAAAATACATAGTACTTACCTCCAATACTCCCAATTTTTGTTGGACAAAATAAATCCATGTGCACTAACTATAAAGCTTCATAATTTGAGACTTAACTTATAGATTTAAAACATGACTTATGTTTCTTACCATATTGATGAGGGTCATGGAATTTTGAAGAATCAAATATAAGCTTTGGTAAATTCTTAACAAGTCTTTTCTTATTGAATTTACATATGTTTCTGAGGTTACAGTGTCTTAACCTTCTATGTCATAACCAATATTGATCTTCCTCTACACTAAGACAAGGTATGTCTTAGCTCCTAAGGTCTTCTAAGTTAAGATTATATACATTCTCATGTTGATTGGTATAAATAATTAATTCATCCTTGAAATTATGTACTACACATTTATCTTTCCTAAAATTCACAAGGTAACCTTAATCACATAATTGACTTATGATTATAAGGTTGTGATTAATACCTTTAACAAATAAGACATTTGAAATTAAAGATTTTCCAATAATAATAATATTACCTATACCAATAATTTCTCCTTGATAATTATCTCTGAAAGTTAATTTTCCACCTTTTATCTTGATAATAATTTCAAAGAAATATTTTTTACCAATTATATATCGGGAACAAAAACTGTCCATGTACCAAGTATTCTTGTTGTTGGTACTTTTGTTTTCCTAAAAACAAAACAATTAGGATTTTGGAATCCAAACCTTTTGGGATCTAGAAATATTAGAAAACAAGATCTTAGGAGTCCACATTTTTTTTAAAAAAAATGGGCTTTTTGGAACCCTAAGGATTGAATTTTATTAAGTTAACAATTTTTATTTCAATTTCCACCACTTTTACATTTTAAAAAAGGGTTCACTTTTTGGAACAAAGTAATTGTTATTAAAAACTGGTTTTTGATAGGTATAATGTATTCCAGATCTCGTACCATGAGTATAAATTTGTTTATAAATCTTATAAAAATTTCATTTTCCAATATTAAAATTTGATAAGAGTTTATTTAGGGAAGAAATTTCAGATTTTATTTTGATAACTAAATTCTTATCGTCACAAGTATTTGTTTCTGAAGTGAGTTTTGTTTCTAAAAATATTTTCTCAGAAATAGCTTTATCAAAATCTTTAGAAAGTGTATCCTTATTATAAGTAACATTTTCAGGGTTTTTATAAATATAATAAATTTCAAAAGATTTATTATAAATATATTTTTAAATATTTGATACTTATTTTGTCAAAATATTTATTCTAGTATTTTCCTATTCAGGTTTTTTACTAACTTTGAAATTATTATTTTCAAGAAGTTTTCTAAATATAGAAACCTATTTATAATAAGGTAATGTATTATTATCACTGGATGAGGAGGATTATTTATCCAAATATATATAATTATTATTATTAGGATAATTTTCATTTAAGGACATATTAGTTAAAGAATCCAAAGTGTGTACCTTATCCATAAGACATTGATTTTCAAAAGTTATTATGTCATAGAGACCAATATTCTTGTGTCCAGAATTTTCATTATCTGAAGAGTCGTCAGAAGTGTCTCCTCTAATATTACACCAAGAATCATTAGCTTTTAAAACTTTCTTCCCTTTTTTCTTGTAATACTTTTTCTTATTTCTATCAAAATGCATTTATTTTCTATGTTTCCTTTTGACTTTTGGACAATATGATCTTATGTTTCCATCTTTCTTACATTCATAGAAAGTAACTTCATGATCCTTCTTGTCATTATTGTCCATTTTACTTTTCTTGTAACAATATTGAAATTCCTTTTTTCTAAAAAAATTGTTCATCCTTCGAACAATATTAGCTAACTCATTTTTAGAATGTTCATATTCACTTGAATCTGATTGAACCATAACATTCTTTTCCCTTATTGACTTGGTAACTATTTCAGGAGCCTAGAATTTTATAGGATTTGAAGTAGTAGTAAATGAAACTCCTCCATTATTTTTCTTTTCTTTCTCAGTATATCTTTTCAATCTATTCTCATATTGAAAAAGAGTTCCAAAAAGATCACCAGGAGTGACATTAGTAATCTTCCTTGACTCATAGACAGTTGTTATCTTTGATTCCCACTCATTTTCCATGATATCAATAATCTTTTAAACAATGATTTCATCCTATAAACCTTTATCTCTCATATCTTGAAAAATATTAACAATTTTAATAAACCTTTGTTTTATCTTTACAACAGGTTCACCATAAAGAAATTCAAAATCTTGATAATCAGCTCTAAGAATAGCTCTTCTAGTCTCAAAAAATTTAGAAGTTTCAAAGTGAGTGATCTCTAACTTCTTCCAGATACTATAATCAGATTCACAAGAATAAATATGTTTATATATACTTCTTTTCATTGAACATAATAAGGTATTACTAACCTTGTAATTCAATTTATATTTATTCTTTTCTTAATTAGTGAAAATCTTTACCTCTTTATTAGGAATTTTGTAATCTCTGGTCAGCATGACAAAATTGTAAACTCTAGTGTTGATCACAAAAGTATCAATTATGTCTCTACAGTATTCATAATCACTGCCATCAAAAATTGGTGGTCTTTTGGGATTGAGGTTATCAATTGATCTGACATTTAATCCTTCCATCTTTAAGATAATACAAAAAAAAAATCCACAACGCACGTTAGTGTAAAAAAATATTTATAAACAATAAGTTTATAACATGATTAAAACTAAATTCCAAAGAAGATAAAATAATCACTTGGTAAAATAAATGGAATCCTCCTTTGATACCTAATGTAGATATCAGTATTATAAAAAATTATTTTTTATACAAATTTTAAGTATCAGTAATATAGTGACTTAGCTCTAATACCAATTGTAGGATCAATATGTATTTGTATATAGAAAACTATAATAGGGGGTGAATTTTAAGTTTAAAAACTTTTATTTTTAATATTAAAATAATATTTTTTTAATGGAATTAAACAAATAATATTCATAAAACCTCTTATGTATTAAAACTATAATTGAACTGGGCCCTTAGTTTCGATGATAAGAATATCTTAATCAAGTAGATTATGATATGTATTCCAAAATTCAAAAAATGATTCAATTTTGAAACGTATAGAATCGTATTCAATATATAGAAGTAATGTAAATAAAGTTTAACCGTATTCAAATCAAAAAATGATTAATCAAAGTATTCACAAAAAGTATCATAATTACAATGTTTACGATAGATCAGAGTAGTACAAAAAAGTAATGATTCTATATTAAATCATATAGAATCGTATTCAGAGTAAAAACATATTTAAAATTTAATAAATAAATAAAAAAATTGTAATTAAATATATTACGATAAATTAAATACAAATAGAAATATGAATATAAAAGAATTCACTTTCTATTATAATTGTAGCAGAATTAAAAGAACTTGTAATTAAAAAAGTAATAAAAATGAATATAATTCTTTTAACCCAAAGAGAATGGTATCCAGTAACCTTGGAAAAAGGTCCCTTGTTTTATACTTATAAGAAATTATTTCTTTCTCATACCAGAGAAATCCCTCGATATGATGATCAGCTTCTATCTACCTATCCCTTACAGCCATCGATATGATAATTGGATTCTGTCTTGTTATTCCTATAATCCCTCGATCAATAAGGTGATCAGCTACTCTGTATTCTTATCCTCATAATCCCTCGATCGTAATCAAAAAAATCAGAATTGCATAAAGCAATACAACATATTCTTAAGGAGACAATCTGACAAGGTTTCCTTAAGAAATAGACTCTATCTAAAGCAATACAAAAGACCCGGGACAAGTTGTTCATGATTTTACACTTTAGAAAAATGTGATCAAAATCACAACTCACGTTCACATGAAAATGAAATCAATAAATCTTGTTATGAAATAATCAAATGACCTGGTATTTATAGGTGTGATTTCCAACAGTCATCTTGATTTCCAATGGTCATATTTTCTCTGAGATTTTAGGGAGTTCCTAGACACCTGGCACTTCAATGGTTATATTATAACTGAAATCATGAAATTGTTTTGATTTACATATTATAACATAATGCATGACATAATTTTAACAATATAACAAATATTAAAATGTTCCAATATGATAAAATAATTTTCTGTATTCAGGATTAAAACAGAAGTCGATCTGATGGATTTACTTACTGAATGTTGTAATAATTTTTTTATGAATGTGAATATGATGGTATTATTTATGATTTTAAATCATGTTAACTATTTTGGTTGTATGAATACAAGATATAAAGTATTAAATATTATTTGATAAGGTGAATCCAATCATAGTTGGATTCATGCTCATTATTATAATTGTAATTTAAATTCACGAATACATTGAAACGAATTCTAAGTATGGAAAAAAATTTGTTTTCGATAAAAACATTATAAAAATACTTTGGAAATAAAATTATTAGATGTTTTTTATTTAAGAATGATTTTTTGATTTTCAAAACAAAAGAAATAAAAAATTCAAAAAGGGACTGATGACTTAACAACTTACTCAACTCAGAAGCAGAAAATTAAATCTTAACCATTCAACCAATGTCATACCACCAAAGATGAATCCAACACAAGATAACTCACCATAAATTCAATTTCATGGTTTTTCCTTACATTAAAGTACATGATCAAATGTTACACATTGATAATTATCTCAATTCATGATACCAATACAAATTTTCGTATATAGAAACAACCAATGACACCCCAAACATGTGATATTGCTATTGGGGATTCAGTCCTCTTGATCTCACCTACTAGAGATCTCCAATTGTGAACTTCATGAGAATAAATCACAATGCTTATGATCCACTAGAACTTTATAGTCAAACATCAACTATGTCTAGTCAGTATGATGTATCTAGACCATAGGACATGTATTTAAGATTATTTTCATAGTATATTGAGGTTTTAATTATAGCTTGTGAACTTCTATAACATTTTTATATGACATGTAATCTATGAAATTTACCATAAAAATAGTAGATGTAGAGATATAAACACTATTATAGTAAGAATACATCATGCATAACACACTATATACAGGATTTGGTAATCAAAAAGTACTATTTAATTGGGTATAGGGCACTTGCTATTATAGCACTCCCATTTTTACTAGATCCTACTTTCCAAATATTATTTTTATCTCTCACATGATAAGATCATATTTCTGCTGACTTATGGATTAAGTCATGGGTCTTTCACGTCTCTGTCGTGTGGTTATTCTTCTATCTATGACTATACTTCATTGATTAATTCTTCTCAAGAGATGATATACTCAGGTCTATTCCTTTTTTCCACTTTCATAACTTATCATCTTAGTTAGTAGTAGAATCAGTAAAATGTTACTTACTAGGTACAATTATAAGAAATTGAACAAAAAAATTTATTTTATACCTCTTCTTTAGTTACATTAGAATCATAAATGCACTTGGTATTTATAAATACGGATACCACTAGCTTCAATGAGCTACTCTTACTCATTACCTTAGCTTATCTATGATATTAGATCATATTGATCCAAAGTAAGACTAATTTTTTCTACATAAACTAGTATCTATTCCTCTCCAAATATTGGGTACATATCTTTTGTACTTACTCGAGTATAATTGGATAGTCCTTGATTCTTCCCTTTCAATTTTTCTATATATAACTGATATTTTCCTACCATAAATTATATGTTGTTAATATCATATTTAGTATATAGCATGGAATATGGGATTCATCCATCATAGAAGCATATGGAATTCAACTCATCGCATTAATCTCCTCCTATGCCTCATGCATGTCTTCTTGGAGAGATATATACATGTGACATAGGTAACAATTCTCTCTCAAATTGTTCCAAATTGTATTTTCTAATACCTTGTAAATATATATATACAAGTGACTTGGTCTAAGAAACCAATAGATCTACCACTGTAGATCAAGTTCCCTGGAACTTAGGCTGCTACTTTAATCCAATCTTGGGATAGTTGCTTTTATTTTGATCTTATTTTATTGTAATATCAATATTTTTTCGATATTTTACCGAACATATTTTACTTGAAAAAAAGTGGTGCTCCAAATAACCTCTTACAGACACGTGGAAAAAGTTATTCTAAAATAATATTCTATGATCTAGTTTCTTATTTTAATACTAAACTGTATTTGAATAACTTTCACCCATTATTGTAATTCTATGGTATCACCATCCCTTTTCGGTTTCATTGTAAAGACACCTTCCATGATTAGTGGTCTTGACATACAATGCTCAATAAAATGATCTTAGAAATTAGTTATGATAAGTAAAATTCTAATGGATTTAGGAATAATGACTTGGTGTTGCCAATCGAGCCTTATTGGTACCACAATTTTACCACCCATGTATGGTTTCACTTGAATATCCACCACAGTACTCATACTAATAAGCCCCTATTCTTTGATACATGGCATCCATTATTGAATTTCAATTGTTATTTTCAATCTTATCCTATTTTCATTTACTTCTTACTTGTAGGATATATTATTCTCAATGAATAATATATCACAAGCAATAATTAATGTTAAACCATTACCATAGGTTTTAACCTTCTTATGCAGTATATGTCTCTGGAACATTCTTTTCCACAGACCCCTATGGAAATTATTCCTATGTCAACTATTTGTGCATCTATAGGATTTAATAAACCCAATTCAATATTTCTCCCACTATATCAAATAGATATATTCATCCTTTTAATAAAAAATATATCCTATAACTCAATTTTTTATTTTCTATCTTTGAGATTTAAGTAATATACTTAGAAAACTTTAGGCTAACTACTTTAGATGCACATTTTATTTCTATTGATGAAAGTTTGTATATATCCTAAAAAACTCTTTACATCTAAACATTTTTTCTTATGACATAATGGATTCATATCATATTTTTACTCAAATTATATCCATTTTCATAATATTTAGAATATGATTATGGGATAACACCATTATTTTTGAACCATTTCTCGAAATTAATGTAATTATCTGCAATTCATATTAGTTTTAACATTTTTTCTCCTTTTTCTTACATAAAAACTCTGATGTGTATAAGGAAATGTGTGTTTAGAAATTACTCCACACTAAATTTTATTAATCAATATTATCATGTAAGACTCATCATTGATACTCCTAATTAGCTTCATTGATTTTATGTGTATAAGGTAATGTGGATGTAGGGATTACTCCACACTACATTTTAATGATCAATGTTTCTAGGTAAGACTCGTCATAAATCCTTCTTATTAACATCATCACGATGATGTGGATAAGGTAATGTGAATTTAATAATTACTCTATGCTAAATTATTATAGCAACCAGGATTAACATTCATGGATATTACATCCTTTTAAGTGAATATTCAGTACATTACAAAAATACATTCCAGAGGACCATAATAGTTTAGTGTATTTGGAAACTAGGAAACAAAATCTTCTATCCAGGTGAAAGATCTTCAAAATCTCCCATAAAGATCTCCACCTTTAGTAATTCTACCTAGAACCTTTCTTCATAACCTGGAGAAATTAAACATAAAAAGGAGTGATCTCAGATGCCTAGTAAGGGTAAATAAAGGAGACATGTAAACATAAACATGAACATAATAGTGTGATAACACAATCGTAACATTAGGAGATCATAACCTTCATGTAAAAGGTTATAAACATGGGTTATGGGATAAATATCGGTAGTTTATAAGACATGATTCATAAAGAAATAAACATCATGAGCCATTAAATCATAACTAAGGAATAATACATAAGATTTGTGGAATACATGTAATAATAGAAACTTTTATATCAGGGCTACCTACCAAGACCTTTATAATATGTTAGGCTTGGTATATGATCTATGAACCTACTTCAGTCTTGGGATAGCAACCCGTGTACCCAATTTCTTTTAGGGTTGGTCTGAAACCCATGTAACTTCTTGTTTTCAGGCTTGGGCTACCACCCATGTACCCTCTTTATTTTAGGCTTGGGAAACAACCCATGTACCTTCTTGTTTTAGGTCTTGGGCTACTACCCGTGTACCCTCTTATTTTAGGCTTGGTATATAACCCATGTACCTTTTTTTTTGGGATTAGGATACTACCCATGTACCCTCTTTCTTTTAGGCTTGGGATACAACCCATGTACCTTCTTGTTTTTGGGATTGGGATACTACCCGTGTAGCCTGTTTCATTTAGGCTTGGGCTATAACCCATGTACCTTATTGTTTTTGTACTTGGGATACTACTCGTTTACCCTCTTTCATTTAGGATTGGACTACAACTCGTACACCCTCTTTATTTTGGGGCTTGGGCTACAACTCATACACCCCCTTCTTTTTGGGCTTGGGATACAACCCATACACCCTCTTTATTTTTGGGCTTGGGCAACAACCCATGTACCTTTTGATCTCATATAAAATATAACATTACCAAATGCATTGGATAGATATATAGGTCCCACCCATATAATAGAAAAATCATTCACACGTGTGCTACAATATAATAAAACATTCATCAAATCATGACCCATAAAAATATATAGGTCTTATAAACATCAAATCATTACCCATAAAATGAAATGGGTATCATTGAAATTTCATCACATCATAACCTATGTAAAATAGATAGGTTTCATAACCATTTCATTGAATCATAATCCATGAAAGATAAACGGATTTCATAAACACATAACCCATGAAATAGAAATAGGTTTCATAAATACCATGACATTAAGCATGACCCATTCATAGAAAGGATAAGAATGGAACCTTTAGATAATTTTCAAAAATGGAATGAGTAAAATAAACTGATGTCATCTTATATGGAAAATAGTTTGTAAATATCTTTCAACTGCATTTCTTGAGGAAAATATCCTTTCTTTTTTGGAAAATGTTTGTTAATACATAAAACCATTTAAAAATAATTTTCTTAGAAAATACCTTGAAAACATATAAAGAATACTTGAAACCATTTTGAAAATATTTTTCCACGAAAATTACTTTTATAACAATTTCTTAAATATTAGACTTTTAAAAATGAAAAGGAATCTTCAAAGTAATGATGGTGGGTAAATCTGTATATGTCATACAAAGTAAAAAAGGAACATTAATTTTTCATAGTAAAAAGGTTAAAAAGAATGCCTTGTTCAAAAAGAGACAAGAAGATTCCCTTGAATAGATTGGAAAAAGGAAAAAATGGTAAAATTTTCTTTAAAATCTTATATGATAATGGTATAATATTCATGGAAACACTTTTAGAAAACATATATTTCCGACCGAAGGGAGGGTAAAGTCAAGATTTCTTAAAAATGCTTTATTAACTATCTTTTGGATAAAATAGTATAAAAATTGTACCAATACATTATTATATAATAAATAACCATAGGATAATAAAATTCATGAATTTCATTGAGATATGGATCATAAAATTTCATCAAATGAAACGTAAACATAAACAATCTCGAAAAAGTGATGGCAGTGTCCCAAAAAAATATTATAACTTGGTAACTTGAGATCGTACTCTCCATGTATGAAATGAAATTAAATGAAGCTTAAAATATCATGAAAATTTTTATATTCATTATATAACATGTAAAATTGATGTATATATACATTTAATAAAGATTTTATGTGCATAACGAAACATGAGTCTCAAAGAATGAAAATTGAGATAAAACTATTTCACCGATTTGGTATCTTTTGAAACTTAAACCCCATGAAAGAAGGATCATAAAATGGAAATTTGAATACCCATAAATTTAAGTTTAAGATATATATAATACAATATTGGGCATTAAATACACCACAAAAATGAATGAGTGGCAAACATAACATGTATCTCACGGAAAATAAAAGAGAGATAAAATCCTCTTACCTTGTGTCTTGACTCTCTCCGTACTCATACAAGCTTCCTTTATAATAAATATAAATTTATTATAAATATTTTACAGAATAATAATATTATACATAACACCATATATGTTTTGATTATGATCTTATGTCACCTACTTGTTAATGATCCTATGCTAAAGTTTCACTTTGGGTAATATTCGCTTTGTTCTTCACATGTGTCTTAATTTGCTTTATTGTTGGTCCTTATACTTATATCTTGATTCTAGAATTTATATCATGATATAAATATCAGGTATATCCATTATATTCATATTATAATAATTTATATCATATATAAGTATGAAATGTAATACACCGTTCATGGAGACGATAAGATGTATGTATGTATGAACGTTGTTTCTATTTTTATTGTTGTATTGAAAGAAAGTATGTAAATGACATATGTAAATATATGTATGATTATATATATCATTATTATAGTAGATTTACTATATAATATATATCATATAATTTCATTAAACTCATCCTTAATACATTCTATGTGGTGTGTGAACGAATCACATCGCTTTGAGGGGGTGATAGTCCACACTTCTTCAAACGAGATTATTATATTAACACCAAATGGAAGGTAAAAAGTGGTGTGTTGAAAATTCATACATAAGATTAAATACATAATAAATATAATATATTACATATAAAAATATATTTTTCATCATAATGTCCACAATTATCAGT
The DNA here is from genome assembly GCA_963277665.1 of Viscum album. NCBI lineage: Eukaryota > Viridiplantae > Streptophyta > Magnoliopsida > Santalales > Viscaceae > Viscum > Viscum album. The sequence continues at coordinate 1,381,402,104 of OY728160.1, forward strand.
GTTAAAGGATAAATGAACAATCATCATTTTGTGAGGCAGTAGTTCACCGTACACAGAAACTATATGTGTAACATCCATTAGATGGAAGTGTGTGAAATTATAGGTAAGAACCTTTGCATAAAACCATACTAGTATATATATGATACTTTTTTCACACAATAAGTGAATAAATATATTGGAGGGGTTTAGAAGGAAAATAAAGGAAAGGAGCTTGAGAGAAGACGTTACCTCTTAATCGAGTAACTCCTTTTGGTTGGTGCCAAAAGACTTCCTTGAGAGGGTTTATTCCCAAAGGGAGGATTCAAAGTCGAAGGAAGTATTTTTGTAAGGCTACTTTGGCAGATAATGGACGAACTTAAAAGGTTTTATAGGTGTTAGGAATGGGTATAAGTGGTGGACCTTTATATGGAAGGAAAAGGAATTATATGGAATTTTTAGAAACAAATTAGGTGTGCACATGTTATTACCTAAACAAAGTCTTAAAAAAACAAAAAAAACTATATAATTTAAGGTTTATGGACTAAATATGGACATCCAATGGGTTTTGGACAAGTTTCTAGGTCATCTAGGCCCTTAATTTTAAGTCTTTGTCCATAATTAAACTTAATTTGGCCTTAACTACTGTGATGAATTTTAATCACTTTTACTAATCATTTTGGTCAAAAATTAACATGGTCTTATTAAGATATAAATATTAGACTTAATACAATGTTTTATGTTGTATTTTTTAAATTCCAATCATAGAAGTGTAAAAATTAAGATTAGTGCTAATCCTGTAGACGGGCCAAAATAACAAGGTTTTAAAGTAGAAAAAAGTTCAAAAGTTTGTTAAGATTTTTTATTCAGTTTAAAAGTGAAGTTTATACTAATGAATTTAATTGTATTATTTTATTTAATATTAATCTAATTTTACCTTAAAATATTTATAATATCATTTATCATTAATATTTAATTAGATAAAAGACAGTTTTTAACTACAAACCAATATTTTTCACTATTCATCAAAAATGAAGTTTCTCAGAAAAATCCCAAAAATTCACCTTATGATAATTTCGAAATTAAGAATTGAAAAATGAATTTTATTTTATCTAATTAAATTTATAAATGTGTCTAAAATTAATTTTATTATTAAAATTGATTCATTCAAGAAAACAATGTTTTTAATGTAAAAGGAGTTTACCAAAAATATTATCTTTCATTATCAATATGTTTTATTTATATAAAACAACAATATTTGAAAATTAGTTATTACTAAGTTTAATTTATATGTTATAATTATATTATTTAAATAATTAATACAATAAAAAGATATGTTTCGTTGAAACTCAGTGTTGCGCGCATCGTACGCCAAGTCGGTGTTGCTTGTAGTGCAAGCCAAGTTGGTATTGCGTGTAGTGCAAGCCAAGTTGGTGTTTCATTTCAAAGGAATGTTTGAATTAGTGTTTTAATATATATATATATATAACTATTTTTAGTGTCATGTGAAATGAAAAATATTGAGAAGATAAATTAATTCGAAAAATAATAATTCTCAAAATCTCGGGGGGTTACATTCTACCCCCCTTAAAATGAATTTTTTCCTTGAAATTTGTCTAGGTTATCAAAGGTTTACTACTTGAAAGATTCATTTAGAAACCCACATTGAAAAATGAATATTAAAACTTTCCTTAAAAGGAAAATTTGGAACCATAATAGTTACCCAAATTAAGATATAAATAAGTTTCTACATGAGAGATTATAGGTGGCAAGTGAAAACATGGATATGGAAGAAAAATATTACCATAAAGTTATAATAGAAAGTGATAGAGAACAAGGTCATGATAAAGTTAAAAACTATGAATCCATAAGTCTGTAATGACCTAAGTAACCTTATAATTCATCAAAAATTTAGTTATAGGAAAACATTTTTGGTTTTAAGAAAAGTTAAAGAGTTTTCATTAAAAGATATACTTGCATGGTTTCTAGACAACGTCACCCTTTATTGTTTGTTGATCCACTTCACCTCCTTCTGTAAAAAAATTTTACTTTTTAATTTCTTAAGTACTAAAAGATCTAGATTTCCATGATATGCCATCCCATTTTTCATTAGTTATCATCCACACAAGGTAGTTTGAACAGGCTATCCAATATGTATAAATCCTTATATGGAATATAACACTTTAATCTTACTGACTTAATTTGAATTTTAACTTAAATTTAACCTCATAACCCCTTCTAAAGATGTAAATTAAAGTCTTTAGAAAAAAAATTATGAAATCATCTTAACATTGATTCCCTTGTATAACCCAAATTAGCACTTGGTTTTCACATTCCAAACATATGAATAACCTCATCATATATTCTCTTAAAACATGGTAATGACCTGAATTACCATAAATACTTTTGGAAAACAAGAATTATTTGGAAAATAGGAATTCTTCCTTATTCCAATGATTACTAGATAAATCCCTTAAATACAAGAAGTTTTAAACTTTATACTTGATGACATAGAACACTTTTTCAATAATCAATTCTAGAACAATTTGTACCATCCACTTTACCTATTCATATCTAGTATATCTTTATCCAAATATCATTATCTTGGAATCATGAATTAATTAAGGATTAACTTCACTTAATCAAAATATAACCTTTCTATGAAATCACTTTTCCATGTCTTAATCACCATTAAACATGTCCTTTCCAATCCATAATGAAAGCGTATACTGAAAATACTTATATATTTCATGATTCATATAACATAGTCTCTGAATTAAAAAACATAAATACTTCATTCGTCCAACATTATTCATAAACCATTTCTCAGGATTCATTAAATTATTCCTTAATACCTCTTTCTAATAATATAAAATAAAAATAAAGTCTTAAAAATTATCAAACTCAAATTAATCTTGCTTATCTAAAACAGCACATACCTTTCATATATCATTCCTGGTTTCTTCATCATCCTTAGAAAAACCATTACACGCACCACCTTGTTGATTCTCTTCACAATACTTCCACATAGGACATTGAATTTCATAATTCCCATACTTTCCACATTTAAATCAATCATCAGTTGATAATACCATAGAGAGTCCAACATTCTCATCCATTTCATTTACTAAACTCTTCATTTTTCCATTGTAGTCACTTGTTTGTGTCCTTTTCTATAGTCAAAACATTTTCTTTTTACTCTAAGATATTTTCTTAGGTTATTATTTCCACACTCTTGACACAAAGAAAATTGAATCTTCTTTCCTCCATGGTCTCTATTACATAAACTCTCAGTGAACTCCTTTTTTCTCTTCCCTAGTGAGTCCAAAAGTTGGTCAAGGTAATATTTTTAATCATGTTCCATTAAAACTAGTTAGGAGTGATCACAAAAATCTTTCACTATAGGGATCACCCCACATGAATTCTCATCAGAAAATATTCCATCACACTCAACATTAATCTAGTTCCTTCTGGTTCCCACCATTGACTAAAATTAGAAGCATAGTGTGAGAATTTCTTGTCATAGCATAAAACCACATAGTCATGAAAAGAATTACTTATTGGATGTCTAAATAATGACACCTTACATAATATATGACACCTTGGGGTCATACTAGGTTATTTATAGATAACTTATATCTAAATCCTTCATGATGGTTCATGAAGATTTTGTGAATTCCAAAAGAATATCCCCTGGGAGTGTCAAACCAGGTGTGTAAAAATGCCTGTTATTGTGTACCAGATTACCCTAAGTCAATCCCGGAATATCTTTTTAGAGTTATTACCCTAAGGTACATCTATTCCAGAGCCACATCCACTTGTAGTATCCAGATAGGGATGTATTTCTTGGAAACCACACACTCTATCCTTTAACAAAATTCTAGGACATTTTCCTAAACTTTAACTCATCCTTAAACTTATCCTTAAAGAAAAACCTAGACATATCCTTAGAAATAAACCTAGGTGTCTCATTATGGTTTTCTCATAAAGTTTTCCAAATGTTGACTAAACCTTTCCTTTGATACCAACTATAGTGACTCGGGCTTAACATACATGGATATTACATCCTTTTAGATGAATATTCAGTACATTACAAAAATACACGCCAGAGGATCATATAGTTTAGTGTGTTTGGAAAGTTGGAAACAAAATATTATATCCTGGTGAAAGGTATTAAACATCTTACATAAAGATATACACCTTTATTACTTCTACCTACAACCTTTCTTTATAACCTGGAGAAAGAAAACATAAGAAAGGGGTGAGTTCATATGCTCAGTAAGGGTAAACAAGGAATACATGTAAGCATAAACATGAACATAGTAGTATGATAACATGATCGTAACATTAGGAGATCATACCCTTCATATCAAAGTTAATATAACATGATTTATGGGATAAATCTTGGTAGTTCATAAGACATGAATCATAATGAAATAAACATCATGAGTTATGAAATCATAACTAAGGAATAAGACATAGGATTTGTGGAATATATATAAGAATATAAAATTTTATATCAGGGATACCTACCAAGACCTTTATAGAATGTTAGGCTTGTGCTATGACCCGTGCACCTACTTCGGGCTTGGGATAGAAACCCGTGTACCCACTTTCTTTTAGGCTTGGGCTACAGCCCACATACCTTCTTGTTTTCGAGCTTGGTATACCACCTGTGTACCCTATTTCTTTTAGGCTTGGGCTACAACCCATGTACCTTCTTGTTTTCATGCTTGTGATACTACCCATATACCCTCTTTATTTTAGGGTTAGGCTACAACCCATGTACCTTCTTGTTTTTGGTCTTAGGCTACTACCCGTGTACCCACTTTCTCAGAGTCTTGGGTTACAACCATGTACCTTCTTGTTTTCAGGCTTGGGATACTATATGTGTACCCTCTTTCATTTAGGCTTGGGCTACATCCCATGTACCTTCTTGTTTTTGGGATTGTCCTACTACCTGTGTACCCTCTTTCATTTAGTATTGGGCTACAACCTGTACACCCTATTTCTTTTCAAGTTTGGGCTACGACCCATACACACCCTTTATTTTTGGGCTTGGGATACAAACCATACACCCTATTTATTTTTAGGTTTGGGATATAACATATTTACCCTTTGATATCATTTAAACATATCATTACCCAATTCATTAGAGGGAGATATAGGTCCCACCCATCTCATAGTAAAATCATTCACACATTTTCTACAAGATAATAAAACATTCATCATATCATGACCCATAAAAATATATAGGTATTATAAACATCAAATCATGACCCATAAAATGAAATGGTTGTCATTAATATTTCATCACATCATAACCTATGGAAAAGAGATAGGTTTCAAAACCATTTCATCAAGCATAACCCATGAAATAGAAACGGATTTCATAAACATATAACCCATGAAAGAGAAATTGGTTTCATAAAGACCATTACATTAAGCATGACCCATTCAAATAAAGGATATGAATGGAACCTTTAGATAATTTAAAAAAATGGCATGAGTAACATCAATGGATGTTATCTTATATGGAAAATAGTTTGTAAATACCTTTCAAAAACGTTTCCTGAGGAAAATATACTTTCTTCTTTGAAAAAGTATTGTTAATACATAAAACTAATTAAAAAAAATTATTATAAAATACCTTGAAAACATATAAAAAAGACTTGAAACCATTTTAAGAATATTTTTCCTTGAAAATTACTTTTAAAATAATTTCTTAAAGATTTACCTTTTAAAAATGAAAAGGAATCATCAAAGGATTGACGGTGGGTAAATCTGTATATATCGTACAAAGTAAAAAAAGAAACATTCCGTTTTCACGGTAAAAGGTTTAAAAGGAATGCCTTGTTCAGAAATCGATAAGAATATTACCTTAAATATATTGGTAAAATACAAAAAGGTAAAAATTTCTTTAAAAACTTATAGGATAATGGTATAATTTTCTTGAAAACACTTTTTAGAAAACATAGATTTCCGACCAAAGGGAGGGTAAATTCGGGATTTTTTAAAAACACTTTATTGACTATATTTTGGACCAAAGAGTAGAAAAATGGTACCAATAAATGATTATATCATAAATAACCATAGTAGAATAAAATTCATGAATTTCCTTGATATATGGATCATAATATTTCATCAAGTGAAACATAAACATAAACAATCTCAAAAACCAAGGAGATTGTCCCAATAAACTCTTATAACTTGGTAACTTGAGATCATACTCTTCATGTAAGAAATTAAATTAAATGAAGCTTAAAATATCAGGAAAAGTTTTATATTCATTATATAACATGTAAAATTAATGTATATATGCATTGGATAAAGATTTTAGGTTCATAACAAAACATGAGTCTCAAAGAAGACAAATTGAGACAAAACTATTTTACCGATTTTGTAACTTTTGAAACTTAAACCCCATGAAATAAGGATCATAAAATGGACATTTTAATACCCATAAATTTAAGTTTAATATTCATTTAATACAATTTTGTTTAGTACATATACCACACAAAATGAAAGAGTGTATAACATAACATGTATCTCACGGAAAATAAAAGTGAGATGAAATCCCCTTACCTTGTGTCTTAATTATCTCCGTACACATACAAGATTCATGTATAATAAATATAAGTTTATTATAAATATTTTAAATAAGCATATTATTATACATAATTTTATACATGGTTTTATTATGACCTTATATCACCCACTTGTTAATGATCTTATGTTAAAGTTTCACTTCAGGTAATTTTCGCTTTGTTCTTCAAAAGTGTCTTAATTTGTTATATCGTTGGTCATTATACTTATATCATGATTAAAGAATGTATATCATGATATAAATATCATTTATATCCATTATATTCATATTATAATAATTTATATCATATATAAGTATTAAATGGAATACACCATTCATGGAGACGGTAAGTCGTACGTACGCATGAACATTGTTTCTATTTTTATTGTTTTATTGAACAAAAGTATGTAAATGACATATGTATATATATGTATGTATGTATATATATAATTATTCCAATAGAATTAATATATAATATATATCATATAAGTTCATTAAACCCATCCTTAATACATTCTATGTGGTGTGTGAACGAATCACATCGTTTTGAGGGTGTGGTAGTCTACACTTGCTCAAATGAGATTATTGTATTAACACCAAATGGAGGTAAAAAGTGTCATGTTGAAAAAGGAATACAGAAGCTTAAATAAATAATAAATATAATATATTTCATATAAAAATATATTTTCTATCATAATGTCCACTGTGATTGGTGTTAAAGTAGAAATGAACAATCATCGTTTCGTGAGGCAGTAGTTTGTCGTACACAGAAATAGTATGTTGAACATCCATTAGATGGAGGTGTGTGTAAGTTAAGGTTAGATCCTTTGCATAAAAAAATACTAGTATATTTATTATACTATTTTTTTACACAATTATATAATAAAAATATTGGAGTGGTGGAGAAGGAAAATAAAGGAAAGGAACTTGAGAGAAGATGTCACCTCTTAATCGGGTAACTCCTTTTGGTTTATGCCAAAAGACTTCCTTGAGAGGGTTTCTGCAAAAAAAGAGGATTAAAATTATAATGGGGGATTATTTGGAGTCTAATTGCGTATATATTTTATGAACTTATAAGTTTTGAGAGGTGTGAGGAATGGTTAGAGGTGGTGGCCTTTTATAAGGAAGAAAAAGGACTCACATGGAATTTTTAGAAACAAATTAGGTGTGCCCATGTTCTTACCTAAAAAAGTCTTACCAAACCAAAAAAAAACTCTATAATGTAAAGTTTATTTCCTAAATATGGATATAAAATGGGTTTTGGACAATTTTATAGTTCATTTTGTCCCTTAAGTTTAAAGTTTAGTCCCTAATTAAGCCTAATTTGGCCTTAATTGATGTGATTAATTTTAATCACTTTTACTCATCATTTTGGTCAAAAATTAACATGGTATTATTAGACTCTAAATATTAGACTAAATAAAATGGAGTATGTTGTATTTTTGAAATTCCAATCACAGAAGAGGAAAAATTAAGATTAGTGCTAATCCCACAAATGGGCCGAAATAACAGGGTTTTAAAGTGGAAAAAATTTCAAAAGTTTGTTAAGATTTTTTATTCAGTTTCAAAGTGAAGTTGATCCAAATGAATTTAATTATATTATTATATGTAATATTCATCTAATTTTACCTCAAAAAATATTTATAATATAATATATCATTAATAGTTAATTAGACAAAAAGGTGGTTTTTAACTAAAAACAGTATTTTCACTATTCTTTAAAAATGAAGTTTCTCGGAAAAATCTCAAAAATTAACCCTAGGATAATTTTTATGTTATAAATTAAAAAATTAATTTTATTTTATCCAATTAAATTTCTAAATTTTTCTAAAATTACTTTTATTATTAAAAGCAATTCATTCAATAAAACAATATTTTTAACATAAAAGGACTTTACCAAAAACATTATCTTTCATTATCAATATGTTTTATTTATATAAAACAATAATATTTGAAAAGTAGTTATTAATAAGTTTAATGGCTATGTTATAATTATCATATTTAAATATTTAATACAATAAAAAGAAATTTTTCATAGAAACTCATTGTTGTGTGCATTGTATGCCAAGTTAGTATTGCTTGTAGCGCAAGCCAAGTTGGTATTGCATGTAGTACAAGCCAAATTGGTATTTCTTGTAAAAAAATGTTTGAATTAGTATTTTAATATATATATATATATATATATATAACTATGTCCAGTTTCATTTTAAATGAAAAATATTGAAAAGATAAATTAATTGGAAAAAAATAATAATTCTCAAAATCTCAGGGTGTTACATTCTACCCCCCTTAAAATGAATTTCTCCCTCAAAATTCATATGGGTTATCGAAAGTTTACTACTTGAAAGATTCATTCATAGAAACCCACATTGTAAAAATGAATACTAAAACTTCCCTTAAAAGGTAAATTTGGAACCATAACGGTTACCCAAAGTAACATATAAATACATTTCCACATGGGAGATCATAGGTGGAAAGTGAAAACATGGATATGGAAGAAAAATCTTACCATAAATTTCTGATATAGTGATAGAGAAAAAGGTCATGAGAAAGTTAACAACCAGAAATCCATAAATCTTTAATGACCTAAGTGGCCTTCTAATTCATCAAAAACATAGGTATAGGACAACATTTTTGTTTTTAAGAAAAGTTAAAGAGTTTTCATTAAAAGATATACTTTCATGGTTTCTAGATAAAGTCACCCTTTATTTTTTGTTGATCCAATTCACCTCCTTCTATAAAAAAGGGTTACTTTTTCATTCTTGAAGTACTAAAAAATCAAGATTTCCATGATATGCCATCCCATTTTTCATTAGTTACCATCCACATAAGGTAGTTTGAACAGGCTATCCAATATGCATAAATCCTTATATAGAAGATAACACTTTAATATTACTAACTTAATTTGAATTTTAACTTAAACATAACCTCATAAACCCTCTAAAAGAAGGAAATTAAAGGCTTTAGAAAGAATTTTATGAAATCATCTTAAAATTTATTCCCGTGTATAACCCAAAGTAGCACTTGGTTGTCGCATTCCAAACATGTGAATAACCTTATCATATATTCTCTTGAAACATGGTAATAACCTGAATTAGCATAAATCCTTTTGGAAAACATGAATTCTTCTTTATTTCAATGATTAATGGATATATACCTTAAATCCAAGAAGTTTTAAACTTCATACTTGATGACATAGAACACTTTTTTAATAATCGATTCCAGGACAATTTGTACCATCCGGTTTAGTTATTCATATCTAGTATATATTTATCCAAACATCATTATTTTGTCACCAGGCATTAATTAAGGATTAACTTCACTTAATCAAAATATCACCTTTCTGTTAAATCACTTTTCCATGTCTTCTTCACCATTAAACATTTCCTTTCCAATACTTAATGAAAACTTATACCAAAACTACTTATATATTTCATGATTCATATAACATAGTCTCTGAATTCCAAAAAATAAATACTTCATTCATCCAAAATTATTCATAAACCATTAATCAGGATTCATTAACTTATTCCATAATACCTCTTTCTAATAATATAAAATAAGAATCAAGTCTTAATATTTATCAAACTAAATTTAATTCTGCTTATCTACAACAGTACATACCTTTCATATGTCATTTGTGGTTTCTTCATCATCCATAGAAAAACCATTACATGCACCAACTTGTTGATTATATTTATGAGCCTTCCATAGAGGACATTGATTTTCATAATTCCCATACTTTTCACATTTCAATCAATTATCAATTAATAATAACTTATAGAGGCCAATATTCTCAACCATTTCATTTACTGAACTCTTCATTTTTTCATTACTGTCACTTGATATGTATCCTTCTTTTTTATAATCAAAACATCTTCTTTATCCTCTAATACATTCGCTTAGGTGATTCTTTCCACACTCATAACACAAAGGAAATTGAATCTTGTTTCCTCCATGGTCTCCATTACCCTAACTCTTAGGGAACTCCTTTTTTCTCTTCCTTGGTGAGTCTGAAAGTTGGTTAAGGTAAACATTGTTAATCATGTTCCATGAAAACTAATTTGGCATGATCACAAAATCTTTCACTCTATTGATCATCCCACTTGACTGTTCATCAGAAAATCCTTCATCACATTCAACATTAATCTAGTTCCTTCTGCTTCCTACCATTGACTAAAACCAGAAGCATGGTGTGAGCATTACTTGTCATATAATAAAACCACATGGTCATGAAAATAATTACTTATAGGATGTCTAAATAATGACACCTTTTATAATCTATGACACTTTGGGGTTATCCAAGGTTATTCATAGATAAATTATATCTAAATCCTTCATGTTGGTTCATTAAGAGTTTGTGAATTCCAAAAGTATATCCCTGGGGTGTGTCAAACCAGGTGTGCAACAAGGCCCATTATCATGTACCAGATTTCCCAGACTCAAGACCAAAACATGTTACTAGAGTTGTTACCCCTATGTACATCTATTCCAGAGCCACATCCACTTATAGTATCCATACAGGGATGTATTTCTTGTAAACCACTCACTCTATCCTTTACCAAAATTCCAGTACATTTTATTAAATGTTAACTCATCCTTACACTTATCCTTAAAGACGTCCCTAGATATATCCTTAGAAACAAACCATGGGATCTCACTATGGTTTTCTCATCCTAGTTTAAAAAGGTTGAATAAGACTTTCCTTTGATACCAACTATAGTGACCTAGGCTTAGCATACATGGATATTATATCCTTTTAGATAAATATTCATTACATTACAAAAATGCATGCCAGAGGATCCTATAGTTTAGTGTCTTTGGAAACTTGGAAACAAAATCTTCTATCCTAGTGAATGGTCTTAAAAATCTTCCATAAATATATCCACCTTTATCAATTCTACCTAAAACCTTTATTCGTAACATGGAGAAAGGAAACATCAGAAATGTTTGAGCTTATATGCTCAGTAAGGGTAAACAAGGGAGACATATAAGCATAAACATGAACATAATAGTTTGATAACACGATCGTAACATTAGGAGATCATACCCTGCATATAAAATGTCATAAACATGAGTTATGGGATAAATCTCGGTAGTTCATAAGACATGAATCATAAGGAAATAAACATCATGATCCATAAAATCATAACTAAGGAATAAGACATAGGATTTGAGGAATATGTATAAGAATGGAAACTTTTATGTCAGGGATACCTACCAAGACCTTTATAACGTGTTAGGCTTGTGCTACGACCCATTCACCTACTATGGGCTTGGTCTAGCAACATGTGTACCCACTTTCTTTTAGGATTGGGATACAACCCACGTACCTTCTTGTTTTCAGGCTTGGGATACCACCTGTGTACCCTCTTTCTTTTAGGATTTGGCTACAACCCATGTACCTTCTTGTTTTTGGGCTTGGTCTACTACCCATGTACCGTTTTATTTTAGGCTTGGGATACAACCCATGTGACTTCTTATTTTTGGGCTTAGGATACTACCCATATACCCTCTTTATTTTAGGCTTGGGCTACAACCCATGTACCTTTTTGTTTTTGGGCTTGGGATAGTACCAGTGTAACCTATTTTATTTAGTCTTGGGAAACAACCCATGCACCTTGTTTTTTGGGATTGGGATACTACCTATGTAGCCTATTTCATTTAGGATTGGGATACAACCTGTACACCCTCTTTCTTTTCGGGCTTAGGTTATGACCCATACACCCCCTTTCTTTTCAGCCTTGGGCTACAACCCATACACCCTCTTTATTTTCAGTCTTGGGCTACAACCCATCTACCCTTTTATATCATATATAAAATATAATTACCCAATGCATTGGAAGGAGATATATGTCCCACCCATCTCATAGTAAATTCATTTACACATGTTCCACATGATAATAAAATATTCATCATATCATGACCCATAAAAATATATAGGTCTTATAAACATAAAATAATGACCCATAAAATGAAATGGGTGTCATTAACAATTCATCACATCATAACATATAGAAAATAGATATGTTTCATAACCATTTCATCAAAGCATAACCCATAAAATAGAAACAGATTTCATAAACATATAACCTGTGAAAGAGAAATAGGTTTCATAAAGACCATGACATTAAGTGTGACCCATTCATAGAAAGGATATGAATGGAAACTTTAGAAAATTTCCAAAAATGGCATGAGTAACATCAATATTTGTCATCTTAGATGGAAAATAGTTTTTAAATGTCTTTCAAAAAAATTTCTTAAGTAAAATATCCTTTCTTCTTTGAAAAATGCTTGTTAATACATAAAACCATTTAAAAATCATTTTCTCAGAAAATACCTTGAAAACGTATAAAGAAGACTTGAAACCATTTTGAAAATATTTTTCTTTTAAAATTAATTTTAAAATAATTTATTAAATATTAACCTTTTAAAAATGAAAATGAATCTTCAAAGGAATGGCGGTGGGTAAATCTATGCATGTCGTACAAAGTGAAAATAGGAACATTCCTTTTGCACAGTAAAAAGGTTAAAAGGAATGCATTGTTTGGAAAGAGATAAGAATATTACCTTGAAGAGATTGGTAAAAGAAAAAAGGGTAAAAATGTATTGAAAATATTATAGGATAATGGTGTAATAATCTTGGAAAAACTTTTTAAAAAATATAGATTTCCGACCGAAGGGAGGGTAAGTCGGGATTTCTTAAAAACACTTTATTAACTATATTTTGGAAAAAAGAGTAGAAAAATGGTACCAATACATGATTATATCATAAATAAAAAAATGAGAATAAAATTAATGAACTTTCGTAAGATATGGATCATAATATTTCATCAAATGAAATATAAACATAAATAATCTCGAAAAGCGATGAGATTGTCCCAATAAACTCTTATAACTTGGTAACTTGAGATCGTACTCTTCATGTAAGAAATGAAATTTCATTAAGGTTAAAATATCAGGAAAATTTTTAGATTAATTATATAACATGTAAAATTTATGTATATATACATTGAATTAAGATTTTATGTGCATAACAAAACATGAGTCTCAAAGAAGGCAAATTGAGACAAAACTATTTTACCGATTCGGTAACTTTTGAAATTTAAACCCCGTGAAATAAGGATCATAAAATGGACATGTGAATAAACATAAATTTAATTTTAAGATACATATAATACAATATTGGGAATTATATACACCACACAAAATTAAATAGTGGCAAACATAACATGTATCTCACGAAAAATAAAAGTGAGATGAAATCCCCTTACCTTGTGTATTGACTCTCTCTATACTTGTACAAGATTCTTGTATAATAAATATAAGTTTATTACAAATCCTTTATAGAATCATATTATTATAAATAATACCATATATGATTTTATTATAACCATATATCACCCTCTTGTTAATAATCCTATGTTAAAGCTTCTCTTCGGGTAATATTTGCTTTGTTCTTTACATGTGTCTTAATTTGTTATATCGTTGGTCTTTATACTTATATAATGATTAAATAATTTATATAATGATATAAATATAAGTTATATATAATATATGCATATTATAATAATTTATATCATATAGAAGTATTAAATTTAATACACCGTTCATGGAGACGGTAAGCCGTACGTATGCATGAACGTTGTTTCTATTTTTATTATTGTATTGAAAGAAAGTATGTAAATGACATATGTATATATATGTATTTATGTATATATAATTATTATATTAGAATTATTATATAATATATATCATATAATTTCATTAAACCCATCCTTAATACATTATATGTTTTGTGTGAACGAATCACCTCGCTTTGAGGGAGAGGTAGTCCACACTTTCTCAAACAAGATTATCGTATTAACACCAAATAGAAGGTAAAAAGTAGTGTGTTTAAAAAGGAATACAAAAGATTAAATAAATAATAAATATAATATATTACATATAAAATATAGTTTTTATCATATTGGCTACCATGGTTTATGTTAAAGGAGAAATGAACAATCATCGTTTTATGAGGCAGTAGTTCACCGTACACAGAAACAGTATGTTCAACATCCATTAGATAGAGGTGTGTGTAAGTGTAGGTCAAAAACTTTTCATAAAAACATCCTAGTATATGGAGGATATTTTTTTCACACAATAAGGGGATAAATATATTATAGGGGGTGGAGAAGGAAAATAAAGTAAAGGAGCTTGAGAGAAGACATTACCTCTTGATCGGGTAACTCCTTTTGATTTGTGCCAAAAGGCTTCCTTGAGATGGTTTCTGCCCAAAGTGAGGATTCAAAGTAGAATGGAGGATTATTGGGAGTCTACTAAGAAATATCTTGGACTAATTTAAAAGGTTTGAGAGGTTTTAGGAATGGGTATAGGTGGTGCTTTTATAGGTAAGGAAAAGGACTCACATGGAATTTTTTGAAACAAATTAGGTGTGCACATGTTCTTACCTAACAAAAGTCTTACCAAACCATCCAAAATATATAATATAAGGTTTATGGACAAACTATGGACATCCAATTGGTGTTTTACAAGTTTATAGGTCATTTTTTACCTTAATTTTAAGGTTTAGTCCCTAATTAAGCTTAATTTGGCCTTAAGTGCTATGATTAATTTTAATCACTTTTACTAATCATTTTGGTCAAAAATTAACATGGTCTTATTAGAGTATAAATATTATACTGAATAAAATGGTTTATATAGGATTTTTTAAATTCCAATCATATAATTTTCAAAATTAATATTAGTGTTAATCCTAGAGACGGGCCGAAATAACGGGGTTTTAAAGTAGAAAAATGTTCAAAAGTTAGTTAAGATTTTTTATTCAGTTTAAAAGTGAATTTGATTATAATGATTTTAGTTGTATTATTATATGTAATATTCATCTAATTTTACCTTGAAACATATTTATAATATCATATATCATTAATATATAATTAGACAAAAAGGTAGTTGTTAACTAAAACGCAGTATTTTTCACTATTCATCAAAAAATGAAATTTCTCAGAAAAAACCCAAAAATTCACCCTAGGATAATTTTGAAGTTATGAATTCAAAAATGAATTTTATTTTATCTAATTAAATTTCTAAATGTATATAAAATTAATTTTATTATTAAAATTGATTTATTCAATAAAATAATATTTTCAACATAAAAATACTTTACCAAAAATATTATCTTTCATTATCAATAAGTTTTATTTATATAAAATGACAATATTTGAAAATTATTTATTACTAAGTTTAACATATAGGTTATAATTATCTTATTTAAATAATTAATATAATAAAAAGAGATGATTTTTAGAAACTCAATGTTGCGTGCATCGTATGCCAAGTCAGTGTTGCTTGTAGCGCAAGACAAGTTGGTATTGCATTTAGCACCAGACAAGTTGGTATTGCGTGTGAAAGGAATGTTTGACTTAGTGTTTTAATATATATATATATATATAACTATTTCTAGTTTCATGTGAAATGAAAAATATTGAAAAGATAAATTAATTGGAAAAATAATAATTCTCAAAATCTCGGGGTGTTACAATTATAATGATCAATTAATTCTTAGTCAAGATATTCTTTGGAAAACATTACTGAAGAAAATAATATCTTATAACCTTGAATATTTTATACTTCACTCTTAAATTACTTAAAACTATAAAAGTAATCTTATAAAGTATATATTTACCACTAGCTTATCCTTATAATAGTTCACACTCTCTAGTTGAACTAATTCTGAAAGATTTGTGGATTAACTTTATTTCTAAAGGTATATTTTTCCAAAACTAAGTATGTGAGTGTGTCGAAAATACCTAAGGTCTTTAACTATAAAGAGTCTAAAACCATACTTGGTACATCCTTGATAACTACTTAGTTTTACTAGACAAAAAAAATATCTTGCCATAACTGGGTATTATAGTCTTACATTTTTATATTCATCATTTATTGTCAATGATTCAAGAATTACTAAACAATTGGATAAGTATAAAACACAAAAAACAACATTCATTCCAATAATGGAATAATTTCTCCTTGTTTCAAATGGATATGTGAGACAAATGTTCTGGTTAAAACTCAATAAAATTTCAACTAGAATCATTGATATTAGCAATTGGAAGTTGTGTATTTATCGTCACTAACTTAGGAACCACCATTTCTCAGCCTCTTGGAGAACATTCCTAAATTCTAGTAATGTTTATTTTCTTACTTGGTTACTATATTTCAATAAAAATGTTTGATATACATATTTTATTTAATACCCAAGTGGTATAACAAAAACATTATATTCAATGATCTATATATTTGAAGAAGAAGTGATTACTTGCTTCTTTAATTAAGTTCATAGTATTTAAACTTCCATAGACTTATGCAAAGAAAATAAAATCATGTATGATAATCTACCTCTTTTTCTTGAAGGATGTTGTGAAGGTCACTTTATCATCACACGTTCCATTGGCCATTTTGCATTATCTTTCAACTTGTTCACCATAAGAATAAATACTTTCTTTAAGTCCTTATTTATCTTGGAGAACCTTACCCAAAAGGTAATGATACTTTTTCACCATAATGCTCATTTTGTAATCTTAAACGAAACTATAGTAAATGAGTGATAAATATATAATAATGTTATGTATTAAAAGATCATGATCCATATTTCATATTTACACATAACCAGTGTAATCGTCACCAATTCATATCTCGCTTCACTTTCTCCTCACTAGATTCTCAGAGATAATACAATAGGTGAAATCATCCATGTTCTGATTAAGTATCCACAACTCATATTGGATGTTGATGATAGCATTATGACATAACCATCATATGTATCATACATGAGTCTCCAATAAGAATTTTTCTCACACCATATCTTCCTGAGGTGGATCAACAGGTAGTGGGGACACCATCACCTTGAATTTCATGTATCTTAGTATTGTGCACAAGCACCTATAATACTATTGGAAACTCATACTGGTGAGGAAATTAACATTTTCCAATATCAATCTCAGTGTTTTTTGGTATTACAATTCATTTTATATTAAAAAAATATAGCAGGTTGGTACTTTTATCTTGATTACCAATTAGATATTACCAATTAAATTAATCATCAAATGTATCTCACTATTTTATTTAACTCTACTAGCCCTCACTACTAGACATAGAATAATTTTTTGCTTGAGTATTCTAGTGGTAATGATTTTTGAAACCTCCCATCATAGTATACAAGTTATGGCTATTCCACTACTCAAAGAGTTTCACGGTAGGCATTTGACTGGCTAACCGCATTAACTCAGGGCTCCTTAATCTGTTTAGTGAAGTCCTCACTTCTAAAATCATAAACCTTATTTACTCAATGCTTTCCTATAAAGATGAAAAAAGATATATATGACTACTTCTTTGTTATCATTGTTAGTTAAGTTTACTCACTGCTCTCATAATAACTCTCCAGTAGTAGGAGGCACCCTCAAATAGGGTTGGTGATCACTTTGTACACCTAGTTGTGTTCAAATTCAAACAATAGAAGACATTTATGACTTAATATTACTTTGAGGGTTTTTTATTAATTATCGAAAAATGTAATCATTTTATATTAATTATTTTCATACTATGTTTTTACGATCACAGTTGAACATACATTAATAGAATATATTCATTGTGTCTTTGTAAATTTTTCTATTTATTATTTTATGTATTTTCCACTAACATGAAAATGTATAAAATTAATAAAGGAAATAAATTACCTGAATATCCTTGAGATTCTAATATTGGTTGATAAATTTAAACTTAATGGATCATTTGTGACATGGGGTATCATACTTGAGTCAATTCCTTACTCATTTTGGGTCGATCTTACCCTATTTAGTCATGGGTCACCCATTTTGGGTTGGAAAAACCTCAACAGGCAGTTCTCTGATCACCAAGATGGGGTTTTCACATGTATAAGATCGAGGGGAGGATGATCTAGGAGGTCTTTCCCATAGTGGGTCATGGTTAGCCGAGGTGGTTGCATTCACGTGTTGCATGGTGTCGGAAGAGGGATAAGGGTGACGATACTGGAGGCGATGGCTGACACATGCGGTGAAAAAATGAGGATGGTGTATGAGGAGGATAAACCAAGAAATGGTTTGGATGGTGGAATCAGTGAGGTTTTACACAACGAGTAGTGATGGCGAGGTGGGTTTTTCAGTCGATCGGGAGTGGATTGCGAGGAAGGAAGTTGTGGCATGAACGGTCCAGTGAGATAAGGAGGCACTGAGGTTTTCCAGTGGTAGAAGTTATGTCCAATAGTAGTTGTGAACTAGGATGAGGTGGTGGGTTGGTCACTAGGAGGTGGTATCCATGAGTTAGGGGAGGTAATGATGTGACACATAGCTTCCAGCGAAAGCTACTATTTTTTTTGAAAAGTTATTTTTCCAAGGTCTGGCTAGCATCGTTCCACCGAAAAGTACCTAATTTTTTAACATTTTGTTTAACCCACTGGTAAATCCCCCCCCTAAATTCTTTTCCCTTCTTTTAAATTTTTGAATAAAATTTTATTCCACAATTTTTTGGAATTTAATTTCACCAGAAGAATCAATTTTGGTTTTGGTGACCATAATTATCACTAGAAACTGGAATCAGGTAAATTTTAACTCGTGTTAATATCTGTTTCAATTTTTAATACCTGAAAACCAACCACAAACAATATAAATTATTTTTTATAAATGGATATAACTTAGTTGTCTGAAATCAGATTGATGCACGGTCTATTTTTTTGGGACTGAATTAAATCCCTCTACATAAATTTAATGAGATTTTATTTTCTTATATTAAAAATTTCTCACAGTTTCTCTAATACCAATTGTTGGCACTAGGGTGTGCAGTGGAAGTTGGTGGGTGGGGATTTAAAATTTTCTTCGTCAGAGTGATGAAATTTCACCATATCTGGTGATCTGAGCCCTGGTAAAGATTTGTGGATCTCACATGGATTTACTAAGAAAAAAAATAAATTTAATGGTTACCTCATTTGAATCAGTGGAGCTTTTTACTGTTAGTCATCACTAACGAGCATTGTTTAAAGGATCCGAGATCGAACCCCTCTAGATGATCCATACGCGCTTCAAGAATTTGCATGTACACTGATCATCAAAGTGTGGGTGCTAGCGCGGAGTTCCAATTATTTCTTCAAAACCACGATGATCACCATGATCTCGTCCCTTTGATTTGTGAAGGCATTATTAGATTGAAAAATCAAACAGATCCTTTTACTTTCTTGGATGAGATAAGGAGGTGAGAGGAGCTCTCAATCTGTTGGAATGAATAGTCTTGGAATGAGAGTTCTCCTCTACTTATATAGTGGATGTCAAAATATCAGGAAAGGGTTCCCCGACCCTTGTATATCCAATACCCAATAAATAAGCAATAAATGACACGTTATGGTTAATTAACTACATCATAATCATCATTTATATTTAATCACCTACTTGTAATATATAATAAGTATATTACGTGATAAAATAAATACTTTAACTCGACTCATATTTCCCACTAATATTAAATGAACCTTGAATATTAAAATAATATTCATTTGTATAATATTTTTCCATGTATTCATTGAATACCTTATGAGTTATTTTAATAAATAAATTCAACCCAATTATTTTATACTTGAATAATAATGAATTTATTTATTTTTTGGTGATCATTAATACTTGGAAAACTCTCCAACCTTGTTGTGGGGATCACCATGTCCTATATTCCTATTCACTAGAATATGGTAGACACTTGAATATGATATTGTGTGTACCCCTCTAGGACCCTAACTCGATAGCAGTGAATATTATTCATAGATAAATAGTAGATTCTAACAACCCATCAAGGCCCCTGAGGAGATAAATAAAATTCATGGAAATGACAACCTTTCCTATGAACATGCACTGTGTAATATAATCTCTTTGTCTCGCGATATCTCATACAGTGGGATGCACAGCTTATGTCATCATTAATTTTTTCTTTATTATTTGTTGATTTAACTAGATAGAATTGCCTTTGACTACTATGGCCATGAATTTATGAATGTGCTACCATCCTGATCAATCAGGCCTAAAATATCACTTTCTTAACTTGGAAGTGAACAATTCTATATTGACCATTCAACCAATGTCATACCACCAAAGACACACCCAACACAAGCTATCTCACCACGGATTCAATATCATGTATTTTTTCTTTCATCAAAGTACATGATCAAATGGTACACATTGATAATGACATCAAGTCAGGAGATCAATACACATGTTCATAGATAGGAACAACCAATGACACTAGAAACATGTGGTGTTCCTATTGGAAAATTTGTCCTCATGATCTCACCTACTATAGATCACTAAGTGTGAACTTTCATGAGAAGAAGTCTCAATGCTTATGAGTCTTCAACACCTAATAGTCAGACATCAACTATGTCTAGTCAGTATGATGTATCTAGACCATAAGATATATATTTAATATTATTATCGTAATATATTAAGGTTCTCATTATAACTTGGGAACGGATATAACATTTCGATACAACACATAATATATGGAATTTACCATACAAATAGTGGATGCAGTAATATCAACACTATTATGGTGAGAATACATCATGCATAACTCATTGTATACATGATTTGATAATTGAAAAGTATGGTTAATTGGGTCTAGGGTACCCACTATTATAATAATATGGTGGTTGAAGCAGAATGTGTGAAAGTTCTTTCAATAGGATGTCTAAGAAGTATTGAATTATTGTAAACAACCCCATAGGGGGTTTTCATAAATCTCACAAGGTGGTGTCTCATAGTTTTTAGGTTTTTGTTTGTTGACAAAGTTTTAGGACCATGAAGGCCATGCAACATTCATGAAAGAGTGGTTCTAGAAATGGTTAAAGGTGCTCATGAAGTTCTGAACAAAATCGGACAAAATGAATGATTTTCACATAAGTGTAGAATTGTGTGAAGTTGGATACATAGATGCACAACTTTCTGAAGCAGAGGAAGGATTCTCATGCTAGTCAGACCAAGTATAACTCAAATAGACTTTCATAAATATGTCATGCAAGTGGAGTTGCGTGCAATTAGTGAGAACCGAGGTGACACATTTTGTGATCGCAAAGGACTTGTGTGAAAAAATGGCCCCACATTTAAATAGATTGATAATATATCATTAGGGAGAGAGGGATATTGATAAAATGGTTAAGTGATTTGTTTTTACATAAGAATCACATGAATGCATTTATTGCGGGAAGACGTTTTACACGGCCAACAGGTGTATGCATAAAGGGGGTTTTGTTTTGTGAACAAGTGTTTGTATGACAATGAGTTATGTGAACAAATTTTATTCATAAGAAGTGAGTTGTGTGAAGGTGAGTTGTGTGAACATCAAGGGAATTTCCTAGAATTTCTATGGTAAATTGGAGTTCATCGTTTGGATGAAAGAAGAGCTATATGGCACACCAATTTTGGTGTAATCAAAGATGATTCAACTCATCAGAAGTATCTACTGAGGCAACAATGCGTATGCATTAGTAGAGAGATCAGTGGGATCTCAAAAGGTGACTGGTAGTGAACTAGGAGGGTCAGTGATTCTGCTTCAAACCTATAAACAACTAGTGAGCTTGATTGAGAGAGCAATGAATTCTCCAAACATGGTTGGCAATAAACTGAGGGGGATAGTGAGTCCACTTTGGAAGTTGTACACAAGTAGATTCTTAGGGGATTCAGTTACTTCATCATGTCATTGTTGTATGATCCTTGGATTAGCCTAGTGTGGGTTAACCAAGTAAAATAGTTTGTTTCTCTCTTTTACTTGCTTTATCACTTCATATTCGTTGTGACGGAGAGAGGTGTTCCTACTAATAGTGGTACAATATTGTTGGTGAGGGTCGTTTAAAGAAATCGACATACCTTGATTCACCCCCACCCCCACCCCACCCTCTTAGTATTTACCTTGTCTGGGGCTAATATAGGTCAATGAGTTATCACCGTAATAATAAACCATACTTGAATGATTCATCACCGTATAAACAAAACATAAGTGAATGAGTTATCATTGTATTATTAAACTATAGGTGAACGATGCAGCACATGCATCCCTCTTAGAGGACACCTACACTATATACTCGGCCTCCTTAGACCAACCTCACCCACTAACCATTCCCTAAGCATCATACACCTAGTTACACTCAACTCAAGCTCGACCTCTGTTAGAACGTCTTAGGATCTCACAAAAACATCCCCCACGCAGGGTCATGCCATAATAGCCACTAACCATACCAAAACCACCAAATAAAGCTAATTCCTCATGAGCTCATCCAATATCCAAGCTTCTTAGCATCATGGGATGCTCAATGATACCTCATAAGCCCTCCTAGGTCAAATCATATGGAAGGACACCCCTCACAGGTTCCAATTTCACCACTTTGCCATGGTGACATGGTCATTGATGACCATTTCATCAAAGCATAACAATTATAGGACTTATCCCTAGCTAGACGTTTTTTACTCGTCACTCAATGCACATAGAACTCCAATCGGGCTCCAATCTTAGTTGTTCACACCCACTAACCAACACCTACAAATCAAACAGTGCATGTAACTCATATAAAACGAAGGAAATTCAAAGGGTCCACCTTCTTAGTACATGTAGGAGCCTCCTCGTTGAATATTGCAGGAACAATCAACATGAATTGATGGGAATCTGAAAACTTGGAATAAACCCCTAAATTTGGGATTTTCAGGCGAAGAACGGTGCAACAATGAAAGTGATCCTGAATAAAAGGGGGGAGAAGTGTAGACTCACGAATAACAATCCAAACTAACAAATGATGCTTGATTTTGAGCACTAATGGAGAATATGTCACCCTTGGAATAAGGGAAATGGAGGAGGGGTGCATATTCATTCAACTTGCCAAAAGGAGGGAAACCCTCTTATTGCAATTGTTACTTAAAAATTAATTTATTTTTTAAAAATAAAAAGTAGTTTTGGGTCATCTAGCACCCGATGTTCATCCAATACCTTGTCACCCGGTGGTATTTTCCATTTTTTTGTAACACTTTACCACTGAACCTGTATTCTCGGATTCGAACTCCTTGCTTCTGCTAACCACTGCCATAGTCAAACCAAAAAAAAACACATGGAATGACGAAGAAATAAATCAAATTCATATCATGGTATACGGGAGTCATTACTAGGGGGACACACCCACGTCCTAGTAACATTCTAGCTTTACTCGGTTTGGACTACAGTCATTGAATATGGTGTCGAAGTTACACTATTTGAACATTTATATAAAATATCCTATTATAAAATGTTATGCGGGCAATTTATGAATAAAAAACGCTCTTTAGATTTAAATGATATATGGTCGACTTCCTATATGAATGTTATGTGTACATTTTGAATGTTATATGGGCATAAAATGTTGCATGTGTAGTCAAAAAAATGTTATGTGGTGAGTTGATAAAATGTTATGTGGGTATTTATAAAATGTTTTGCGGATATTTTAAAATGTGTGTGGATATTTATGAAATATTTCAGTAACAATTAAAATGGTTTGTGGATATGTATACAAAATGTTTATAAAATATTGTATCAATATTTTATAAAATATCATGGAGACAATTACCCGTTAGGGTTATAGAGTAATTTGACGCAACGCGTGGAGAGTAATAGGTGCGCAGAGGGAGGGCGAGAAGGCGTAGCAATCAGCTTTAAAAACATTCTTACCCGGGACGGGTGCGGTGGCAGTGCAGCCATTAACGACGGGAGGCCCAGCCTTGATTGCTCGCACGGGGAGTGGGTACGAAAAATCCCTCAAATTCCTTTTGCCCTCCCAATCCTGTGGCAACCTCAAGGCCACAGCAGCCGGCGCAGGGGACTTTATTTTGTTCCAGCTAGCACCAACCCACAATCCAGCGTTTAGATCATTCAGCTTCTAAACAAAAATAATTTCAAACATGATTCCTAAATATGAAAAAAAAATAAGAAAATAACAAATTTAAAATCATTAAAAAAATAAATTCTCCCCTCTAAAAACTAATAATTTGTATTTATATTTTGGGAAGAATTCTAACGTAATTCATCAAAATAGACAAAATCATGAATTTTCAGAATATTTTCTAAGGAAAAACACTTTTTACTTAAAAGGCAATAAAAAGACATTGGAAAAAAAACTAAAAATGTAATAGGAAATCAACATGAAAATTTCACTAGAAAATATCGCTGCAAAATTATACTTAAAAACATCACCGCAAAATTACATGGGAAACTGAATTAGAATATTTTAATACACTTACACTGGATTCCTACAAAAAAACTTACACTAGAAACTTACACTCACATCAGAAATTTTCTTAAAGAAAAACTTCACTCCAAAATACTAATTGAAAAAATCACTAGAAAAGTATAGTAAAAAATTCAACTCGAATTTTATGCATGTCAAAATTCCATAAAAAATCCACATCAAAATACTTCTGAAAAACTAGTGGAAAATTCCATCGAAAAAAAAATCAATTGCAAAAACCAAAGAAAAATGTCACCGATAAATCAATTTTGCGTGTGAGATGACCCGCATGACCACACACCATTAGTGGCAATCGTGCGATCAAACCATGCAAAGCGTGGAGGGGGGGGGTCATTTGGCGCTTCCTGCACATTGGGCACACGATTTGACTAACTTGATGACCTAACCATGAGGTCCATCCAGATTCACTTAAAAATGAATTTCCGTTTTTGCACTTGTCAAGTTTTAAGGCAATTGGATCTCCTTTCTTCCCCAACTAGTTCAGCAAAGCCCTACACGCGCATGGGACCCCCTTGTGTCGTTTGATTTCAAGCCTTCCTCTGATTTCAAGCGGGTTTCTAAGGTTTTCCCCACTCTTCTTTTCCTATCTTCTATCTTTCACCATCAACTACCACAAATTGGTGCAAGGTAAATACCCGCTTTTATCACCGCTAAACATAAAAGCGTTGATAAAAGTCTCTCCTTTATCAGCGCTATTTTTAGCGATGATAAAAGTTTTTAATAAAAAGTATTATTAATATATACATATAATTATTATGGTTATATTAAAAAATAATGTTTATTTATATACATTAATTAAAAATGCATGTTTCTAATTAATATAAATATGATATACTAATATATATATATATATATATATATATATAATGTTTAAAAAAAATAGTTTATAAGATTATAAAAAATTAAATATATATTTAAAATTGTAATAAATTTTTTTAAATAATAAATATATTTATTTATAATTATATATACGTGCGTGTGTGTGTGTCCAATGAATTGGGTCAATAAATATATATATATCTATATCTATATATATATATATGATGAGATAATGATGATATTTATGGATATGATTGTCGATGATTATGTTCATATATTGACGCGTGGGTATAATTGACGTTATATGATCGTAAGTTTATTTGTGAACATTATTGTGGGTTGCTATGTTCTAAATGTTAAGATTAGCTATATTATAATGACGCATGCATATGTTATATATTCATGACTCATGAATGTTCATTTATACATTGACACCCTTATTATTCATGTTTTCCACATATGTGACGACTCATTTTTTATGATCTATACTTTACTAGGTATGATTCATTTATGTTATACCCATGAACTTATTATATTTTCATAAATACTTATAAAATTACAATAAATATATTTAAATAATAAATATATCTATTATAATTATAATTATATTTATTTATATTTATTTATATTAGGTGCTTGGAAGTAAAATTAAATTAAACACACACACACACACCTCACGCACTGGCCGAAAAAGCAAGTCATAGCCCCACCAAAAGGATAACTCACTTATCAAGGCTTATTTATCCAGTACATGACCCGTAGAGCTAATGAGCATGAAACCCATTACGTGACATGTAGGCCTATCTAGTGAGCATGAAAGCCCACTACATTGCTCGTAGACCCACTTTTTTGACCAAAAGGCCCACCAGTGAATAGTGCTTCTACAGTACCCGAGCTGTTGTAGTCCTTGATGGGCGGACTATCCCCTTGGTGGTGGCTATGACCTGCCTTTTCCAGCCTGTGTGTGAGGTGTATGTGTTTAATGTAATTGTACCACCAATCACCTAATACACACACACACACACACACACAAAAATTTATAATTATATATATATATATATATATATATATATATATATTTAAATCATGCCCACTGGGCCTACGGGGCATGTACTGAATAAATAAGCATTGATGGGTGGACTATCCCCTTGGGAGGACTATGGCCTGTCTTTCCGGTCAGTGTGTGAGGTGTGTGTGTGTTTAATGTAATTGTACCCCTAAACACCTAATATATATTTACAAATATTTAAAATTACAATTATATATATATAAAAATAATTATAAAATTATAATAAATATATTTATAATTTTATAAAAATATATAATTATATAAATATATACAAATATTTATAAATATATTTATTATATATATAATTATATATATAGATATATATATATTTATAGTTATAATTATAAACAAATAAATATATATTTATTATATATATAATTTTATAAATATATATAATAATATAAATAAATTATTACGATTAGATCTTTATCAACGTTTTTTAGCGTTGATAAAGATCACTCTTTATCAGTGCTGATAATACAACTCTTTATCAGCACTAGAATTTCAGCGCTCATAAAGACACATTTTATTAGCGTTTTTTTAGCATTGATAAATGATCATCTTTATCAACGCTAAAAGGTGCTGGTAAAGAGGAGTTTTATCAGTGATTTGTATTTTAACGCTGATAAAATTGCTCTTTATCAGAGTTTTTTTGAAAGCGTTGATAAAACCTTTACTGAACATTCTATTTTTTATTTTCAAAGATAGCCGCTTTAAGGGAAAGCGGTAACCACATCCATCACGCGGGAATCCAAAGTTTCAAGATAGTTCAACAAAATTCGAAATTCAAAACCAACATCAAACCCAAGGAGGCCTCGATCCAAGCATCACTGCGTCAGCCGGAGTCCCATCACTGCCATCCGCCATCATCACCAAGGAACGCTACCGTAATTGTTGACATCAACACCGCACAGATCGCCGGAGCCGATGAACGAAGTAAAAAAAACCAAAATCCATCTCCGCCATCATTGAAAACCAACAACATACCATCACAAACCATCGGAGCCACAAAAGGGTTGAAGTTGCACCACAAACCATCACGAAGATCAAGCCCTCCGGGGAGCCATGGTCAGAGTCGAAGCCACCGCGGGGAAAACAACTCTTGAAATGTCGTTGACTGCTCGAAACTCACATCCCAAAGCACCTTGAGTACCACTGTTCGAATTTGACTTGGAGAAGATTGGTGGAAACCAGGAGCCAGAGCAGAGTTTCGAACAGACCAAATCCACAACAGCAAGATGCAGGTACCTCCATGACCACCAGACCCTGCCGATGAAGCCACCACTAGGTGAAGAACATCGGGAGACCAACATCGTCGTCGCAGTGGAACACTGAATAACTCTAACCAGCCAGTCGAGCCCCA
Organism: Viscum album; assembly: GCA_963277665.1. Lineage (NCBI taxonomy): Eukaryota > Viridiplantae > Streptophyta > Magnoliopsida > Santalales > Viscaceae > Viscum > Viscum album. The sequence goes on from OY728160.1 coordinate 1,381,430,236, forward strand.
ACAAGAACCAAAAGAATAGAAAAAAGGGAAAATGAAAAACTGGATCTAGGAATAAAGAAACAACAACCATGAAGAAACTGATGATATCAACCGAAAACCATAGAACAGAAACTAATCACAAAAAACAGACTGAAAACCATGAGAAACCCAGAAGAATCGAAACCGACCAGCAAGAGGAAGAGACCTGCCAGATGCTACCACCAAGAATCCCAAGACGTTGGAGTTGCATCGAGTTCGACTGGGATGGGGTCGATTCACGATGGTTTCGGCAGCAAGAGAGGAGTTGCATCAGATGAGGTCCAGGAGAAAAACCAGGGGATGAGAAAGCGAGAAGAAGAAACAAGGCCAAATAAGAGGCAAAATGAAACGAAGGGGGGAGAGTCGTCGGAAAATAGGAGACACACCGAAAAAGAAACAACACCGAAGAGGTGTTGAAAGTGGGTGCCCTAGACCCAACTTGTTTTGTACTTTGATTACCGCTACATGTATTCAGTTTGTTATAATACACGTGTTTATCTTTCCATAATAGTGTAGATACTTCTGCATCCACTTTGTTTATGGCAATGTCCTTAGATTACCTGTCGCATCAAAGGGTTATAGTAGATCCCAGGCTATAATGAGAACCCTGAGACGCCATGAGAGTAATCTTAAATCAATGTCCTATGGTCCAGTTACATCATTATGAAAGGACATAGATGATGTGTGACCATCAGGTGATGGGGTCTCATAAGCATTGAGACTTCTTCTTATAAAGTTCGTACTTGATGATCTCTAGTAGTTGAGATCATGAGGACATACCCACATAATAGTAACACCACATGTTTTAGGTGTCATTGGACATTCCTATCTACGGACATGTGTAATGGTCTTTTGACTTGAGATTATTGTCAATGGATGTCATTTAATTACGTACATTTTATGCAAGGCGAAAACCATGGCGACTAAGTCGTGGCGAGGTAGTTTGTATCGAGTATGTCATTAATGGCATGACATTGATTGAATGATCGAGAAAGGATTTGTCGCTTCCGAGTTCAGAAAGAGATATCTCTGTCCTGGTTGATTAGGATGGTTACACCTTCATTAAATCCATGGCCATGGTAGTGGAAGGTAAGACCGTCCGGACAAATCAACAAACAAAATAAAGCAAAATAAAGAATAATGACACTAGTATGCATTCTGTTTTATTGTGATATCGATGATGAAGAGATTATATTACACAGACTGTGTTTGTAGGAAGACAGTCGTTGCTTTGACTTTGCCTTATCTTTATAGGGGCCTCAATGGGTTGCTAGACCCTGCTCTAAGTCGGTGGATATTATTCACTACTATTGAGGTAAGAGCCTAGATGGTCACACACAAAAGCGCCTTGAGAATCTTCCCTATTCTGGGAATAGGAATATAGAATTTGGTGGGCCCCGCCAAAGGGTCCGAGCAATATCCAAGTTCTATGGATCACCAAAGAATAAATAAATTCATTAATTATTCAAGTTTAGAATAATTCGTTGAATTTATTTATAACATGTATTTACAAGTTATATAGTAAATACAAGTATTAATATTATTTGAATGGATTTTAATATCCTAGGTTCGTTTAATATTAGCAGAAGGAATGAGTCGAGTTAAAGACTCAAATTTATCATGTAATATATTTATATATTGCAAGTGATAAATTATAAATATTATTTATGGCATAATTTTATTTGTCATAAATAATTATTTATAACACTTATATAGCAGATGTCTATTACACGGGGGTCAGGAATCCATACCGCATGTTTTAAACACTCCCTATATAAGTGAGAGAGAGGCCCTCCCATGTATACTATTCATGTGTCAAGATTGAGAGCATCTCTCTCCTCCTGGAATCTAGAGAGAGAGTCTCTCAAGCGAAGGAAGATCTTCAAGTTCATCCATCTAGGATTGAAGCTTCTTCCTCCGCGGTGATCATCACTGTGCTGAAGTGAGCATTGAAGATCCGCGCTAGCACCCATATCTTGACGAACGGCGCACAAGCAGATTCGTGAGGTGTGTGTGGACGATCTAGAGGGATTCGACGTTGGATTCTTCGAACAACGATCGCCAGCGTCCTGTGACAGACTTGCACACGCTAATTCCGAACAAGGTACATGTTCAGTTTAATTTTTGTGCTCTGTTTAAACCTTGAAAGATTCTCAGACCAAACCAGGACAAGATCACCGGAGTTGACAGGGTTATGTCACTCCGGTGAAACAAAAATTTTAAATTCCTGGCCTACCGACTTCTGTTGCGCCGTCCCAGTACCCAACAAGAGGAAACAAGAATGAGGGGATAATAGAGCCCTGAAATCATTACGAGGAAGGAGAAGGAAGCACCACCGATTTCGAGCATGAGGAGAGAAACCCTTGATGATAGAGCACCGCGAGAGTACTCGGAGAAAACGATGCCATCATAAAACCTTTAAGAGTTCTTATAAAATTAACCCTAACAGAGGGGTACCACCGCTCGCACCTTCAAGATTTTGCGAAACCAGATCCCTGTCGTCGCTGCCAATGCTATCACCAAACCCTGCTGCTGCTATCGGCCGATATTCTCGATAAATTGATCTCTCTAAATCCAAGGCAAGTGCCCGATTTATCTTTTTATCACCTCCGATCACACTTTTTCTTCAGTTGCACCTTGTCGAACCCTACTGTGCGCACTTCTTCTAGACTAACCAACCCCTTGCCTACTCCTTTCTTAGACAGACTAAATCCACCAAGGGAGCTCCTCTCCCTCCTCTCTGCTTTGATTTTGATCCCCTTTATTGATTTCAGGAGGTTTTATATCTAGTAAGACCTCTTATTTCTTATTCTTCTATCTGCACTCCTCTCCCTTCCTTTTATACATGATTATATGTCTCCCACAAAACCTAACATGGTTGTTTGGATTTGGCTATAGTTTGGGGTTGGTTCAAATGGTGGGTTTTATTTACTAGGGCTTACCTAGAGAATTTTATTTCCTATATCATCATTCACCACCATAGGAATTTATTTTTTTATGGATTTGAAATGTTTTTGAAATAGATCTTCCAAATTTAAGGTAGGTGTTTTGTTTGTTCTCTTTATATTTCATATCATTGAATTCATTGTGGTTTAAATTCATTATTTTGATTGGCTAATCCTATATGTAATAGTTTTGATGGATTTAGAAATTTTTTAAAGTTGGGATCGCTTCACATAGAGGTTTTAAATTGTTTTACTTAGGTTACAAATGAGCGTTTTAATGATAATTGTTTTTAAATAACCAAGATTCATGTTTTTTAAGTGTAAAGGGTATTTTAAGGTGTTTCCCCCTATTTGGGTCATGAATTTGGTGAAAGTGTACTTTTCCTTTTGAAATGTCATAAGTCACCAGAATCAGGTTAGTTTTTATTTTTTTTCTTTCCATTTTTTGGTTTTTAATTGGATCGAGTTTAAAGAGGCATTTAAAATAAGATTTCAATATAAAATTGAGTGGAGTAGCTTATCATTCTGATCTAAATTTTTTAGAAGCCCTATTTGGCACCTTTCATGATTTTATGACTACTGGGTGTGTGAGATCCTCTTGATGCCCCTTTTATTGTTTCCCTTTATGGTTGGTACTTTATGAATGTGGTGATTAAGTGATGGATCTCATTAGGGCTATTTTTTAAAAGAGTATAAGAGGTGAGATGATATTTATTTTTAATATTTTATTTTGGAAATTGATAATTTGTTGCAGGCACTCCTTCTCCTTATATATCCCCTCCTTCTCTTATCTTTCCCTTACTATGCACGCTATAGGCTAAAATCTAGTTTGAAGGAAGTGTGAAATTTAAAAATGTGTTCTGGTCTTCAAAAATAATTTTCAATTGGTTCATAAAATTTACTTAGAACTTCAAGTAATACTTAAAATTCAAAGTGTTGCTAAAGTGATTCAAGTTTAGTTTTAAATAAAAAATGTATTGTATGCAAATTTCTTTTGAAATATTCAAAGCATTTCAAGTTTATAATTTTATAGTTTTATACGATTTAAAATTTATATACTTTTATAAATTTTATAGTATATTGTATTATACTAATATAATTTAATAATAAATTTTTATTAAATATTTATACTTTTATAGTTTTATTCATTTATAAATTTATATACTTTTATAAATTTTATAGAATATCATATTTACATATATAGTTTAAATATAAAATTTTATTAATTATTTACACTTTTATAGTTTTCAAGATTTATAAATTAATATACAATTATAGTTTTATTCCTTATAAAATATTATAGTGTTATACTTTCATAAATTTTACTTGTATATATTATAATTTTATACCTTTATAAATTTGTAAAACTATAAACTTCTATAATTTATGTATACTTTTATAACATACATGTACTTTTATACAGTTTTATAAAAATGGAGAGAGGTTAATGAATGAATAAGATATTGAATTTATTACCTTTAATCTCATGTAGATTTATCTCAATATATAATGAGATAAAATCATTGAATAATGATGGAAAACCCATAAAATTTCCCTATAAAAAATGTAAACTCATTCAATGATGTTTTAGGGTAATAAATGAGTGTTTAAGGATGAGAGAGGGGGTTTAAAATTTATAACACATAAAAAAACATATCAGTATAGTTTTAAATTATTGAATAAAAATAGGCTCATATAGTTAACACACATGGATAACTAATCATAGTTTGGATTGTGTAAAGTTACATTACCCATTCCTTGACAATACAAGGTTTTAAAATCATGCTCATAAATTGTTCTTGATCCAAATATTATTCCAAATTTCTATTCAAAGGTAACCGCCCTATTTCAAGTTCAGTGGTGTGCTCAAAATTTTATTATGATATCATTATAGTTTATATCATAAACATTTAAATTTTAAATGACTCATAGGTCATTAGAGTAACAAATTATTTATTTATAGACCTACACTACACTATTATAGTGATAGAGTAGGGTTAAACCTAAGGGAAGGTGAAAAATGAGTTTGTGTCAGTCAATTAGTTACTTATTTTAAAGAATCCTCCATTGACTCAAATCCACAACCTCAAATCTAATAAAATTATAGAAATTCCACTACTACCATGTGCACTGGAGTCAGCTCCAAGAAAAAATAACGTGAACACATATGTAGTTTTAATTTATCCTTCAAGTGGATTCCCAACTACTTCCAATTGTTCTCTATTTTATTTATCAGTATTTTTTTAAAGTATTTAAATTCCAGAATTCTAAAATCCATGTGTCAGTCTTTTGTCTTCCTTACACTCTTTTCAGTTTCAACCTATAGTCAAATTATCTACATCATCATTCACCAACAATCATTTATAGCCCAAGAAACCTTCTCAAGAAGAAAAATGAAATAATAACTATTACCCTCATCAGATTCATCTAACAAATTATTATTATTGAATTTTGTTTCATGAGACTCATCCCCCATCTATTCTAGATGAATTCAGAGGATAACACCTACCACTAGTGGAGTAATTATTTTATTAAATTCAATTACCCATTTCCTTCAAATTATGATGAAATTATTTTAAACATTGAAATGTTGGGTTCCCCTTATTTGAAAGGTCCCTTTTTATGTATTTATTTTTTAAATATTAATATTACTGAATCAAATAGGATGGATATGAATATAAAATGTATGTATACCAATCACATGATAAAAGAGTATGAATATGGGGTGAAAGAGTTCAACAAGTTTGCAAACGATCATAAATATGACCCTTCTCAAATCCATTTTTAGTGTTTACACTATATTATTCAAGACTAATTAGTCCAGAGGAGTTGTAAGAACACTTGATCTGTCACATAATATATCAAAGTTATAGATGTTGAATTAAACATGGGGAAAAAGTGAATGTAGCTAATGATTGGGATAAAACTACATTTTATGGATCATCTAATATGATTACAAGTGTGGACAATGAATAAGAATGTATCGAGGATATGATTATAGGTGTGAATGATGATGAAGATCATATTGAGTAAATGACAATGATAGTTGAAGACGAACTTCATGATTATACAAAATTGTTTGAGAATTTAAAGAGTTGTGCAAAGACTCAATTGTATACTAATTACACTAAATATACAATATTATCATCTATACTAAAGCTGTATAATTTTAAAAATGAAAACAGATGGAGTGATTCCAATTTTACTGTATTACTTACTCTCTTGAATGATATGCTTCAAGAAAATAATGAGCTCCCTAGTTGAATATGTGATGATAAACGAATGCTACGTTTTATGGGTATGATCTCTAAAAGAATACATGCCCATCCAAATGATTGTATACTATTTCACAAGGACCAAAAATCAATTAAAGAATGCTCAAAGTGCAGTGCTTCTCAATACAAGAAAGATGAATCAGGTCCTATGAAAGTTGTACGGTACTTTCCAATCATTCCAAGGTTTAGGTGCCTATATAGAAGTGTGGAGACTGTAAGATAATTGACACGGAACACATATAAAATAAATAAAGATGGGAAAATCCATCTCCTGATATAATCTTCTCAGTGGAAGAGAGTTGATCACGAGTATCCTAAATTTAGAAATGATCCAAGAAACCTCCATCTTGCATTATCTATAGATGGAGTGATTTTTTTTGTTTTTAAAGCAGCACTCATAGTACATGAATAGTTATGTTGGTAAATTATAACTTGCCACCATGGTTATGAATGAAATGAAAATACATTATGTTATCTATACTTATATCAGGACCAAAACAACCAGGTAATGATATTTATGTTTATTTGGCTCCATTAATCGAAAATTTGAAATTATTGTGGGATTCTGGTGTTACGTTGTATGATGTTTATAGAAATAAAGATTTCATGTAAAAGACATGTTGTACGGGACAATAAACAACTTTCTTACTTATGGAAATTTGTCTAGATATAGAATTAAAGGAACTCAAGGGTGTACCATTTACGAATAAGGCACACATTCAATTAGGTTGAAACATTCATCAAAGACTGTGTTTCTAGGACATCATAGATTTATTCCCTAGTGACATAAGTACCGATCTTAGATGATACCATTAAATGGAAGTTTAGAAGAATATACAACACTATCTCTACTAACAGGTGATAAAATGTTTGAGAAAATAATAGATATGGACACAGATTTTTGTAAACATTTTTCAAAAAAAACTTATGAAAACTAGTTGAAAAAAGCGATCAGTTTTTTTGAATTATCATACTGGAATTGTCTGTACGTTATACATTTTCATGATGTTATGAATGTTTTAAAAAATATATGTGATAGTTTGTAAAGTTATTAAATGCACCTAAAAAAATTATGGAATTAAGTCTAGGTTGTACATGATTGACATGGGAATACGGGAAGAGTCAGCTCTAGTGAAGGTTTTTCTTCCTCAAACCACTTACACTCTTTCTAGGTAGGAGAGATATATGTTTTTCAACTTCTTAAATGATGTAAAGGTTCCATAGGGTTATTCATAGAATATCAAGAATATCACATCAATGAATTATTTAAAGTTAAAGGGACTGAAATCACATGACTGTCATGTTTTGATGCAAGATCTAATTCTTGTAGCTTTACATTTATTTTTTCCCAAGAATTTCAATCATACATTAACCAAACTCTATTTATTTTTCAAATCTATATGCAGAAAAGTTATAGACCTGATAGAATTGAAAACTATAGAAAAGAAAATTTCTGTCATATTATGTGAATTGGAAATATTATTCCAGCCAACATTCTTTGATATGATGGTTCACTTGATGGTTCACTTGGTGTGAGAGATTCAACTATTTGGTCCTATACATTATAGATAGATGTACCCCATTGAATGATATATGAATATTTTCAAAGGGTATGTCAATAATTGAAGTCATCTAGAGGGTTGTATTATAGAGAATTATATTGTTGAGGAAGTTATTTAATTCTATACTGACTACCTATCTAGTGTGGAAAACATTTACCTACTAAAATATCATCACACTTGGCGGATTGTGGGTGAAGAAATTTCTAAAAAATATATTTTCATAATAAATATTAAAAATTAGGAGCATGACCACCTTTATGTTTTGCATAACAGTTTAGAGGTTTCCACATATGTTGAAACCCACAAAGAAATTCTTAGGCATTTGAATCCATCAAGGGTTGAAATATGGATATCAAATACACATAATCAATAGTTTATAAGATGGTTTAAAGACCATTTTTTAAGGAGTAAGATGAAAATATAGATTCAATTTTAGAACAACTTCTATGGCTAGCTAGAGGGCCAAGTGTGTAGGTATTATCTTACAATGATTATATAATTAATGGTCGTATGGTCTATAAAAATGAATACGATGAAGGCAGTACCATGAAAAATAGTGGAGGTACACTTGTGGCTGAAGCGATTCATGTTTCTGGTACTAAGGACAAAAATACAGTTTATGCAAACATGTCATACTTTGGAATCATTAAACAAATATGGGAGTTAGGTTATACAACATTCCAAGTGTTGATTTTTTAATGAAAGTGGGTTGATAACATGAGTGATGTTAAAATAGATGAATTGAGATTCATGAAAGTGGATTTTAGTAAAGGTACAAAGACGAACCATTTATAATGGCATCATAGGTAGTACAATTATTTTATGTTACTGATCATGAAAACCAAAAGTGGTTAATTGTTTTGTTATCAACCAAAATAATTGAAGGGTCAGATGAAAATTCAACTGAGGATAACCCTTTCATTGGGACATTGTAATCATTTTTCAGTGGTCCCTATATAGACATAGTTTTGTATGTTATAGGAGACCACAATGAAGGTATTTGGATACTCGATAAAGGGGTCAAATCCATTCAAATTTTTAAAAAAATAGAATTCAATAACCAGGTTATATATTTTTTGTAATATACATTGTGTTACCTCATGTTACTATATTTTCACTACTACATTTATGTAATCTAAATTAAATGTTAAACCATTTATACAAATAATGACTTCTGCATATGCTGATGCTCCTAATCCTTAGGAACAACATGCTTCTCAACCTGTTACTGCTCCCAGTGTAGAGGAACAACAACCTTATGTACATGCCAATGCTACCAATACAGAGGAATAACATATTGATGCTATTTAATCTAAGGAATTGGTAGATGGTGAAAAACTGATGCTAGAGAAAAAACAAGAGCACTGTAGCGTGATGGTTTTAGAAAAAATTATTATGGTGAAAAGCAAAGACATAAAATCCGAGGTCAGATGGAATGCGCATGACCATCCTGTTAACCCCAATAAGGCCATGTTCAGTAGTTATATTGTGCTCATCACTTAGAAACACATTATTATTGATATAGATTTATGGCACAAAGTTGTTCCCATGCTTATGGAATTGATTTAGGAAGAGATTGTGGTAACATTATGATATCCTTTCTTTATTTTACTAAAAAATAGAATAATGAAACATTTACTTACTCTTCATCATCCCTTACAGAGTGTATTTATATTATATTACTCCCATAAGAAATATATATTAATTCTTGTTGGAAGGATTTACAAAGGCTTTTACACAATTATAATAATATTTCAACTTAAAAATGATGAAGGAAAAATAAACCCGAATCCACTGCTTACATATGTAAACTTGATAATCCAAGTAGTGTGGAATGTGTTTACTAGCCATCATGCAAATATATCTTTTTAGGTATATTTTTTCTGGTAATACATTTTTTAACAATACATGTATTTATCACTTTGATTGATAATTTTTTATTTATGAAACAAAAAATGAGTTCTAAAAATAAGGAACAAGTATAAAAAACAATGTACCCCTACCATAAATCAAGGATGGGGTATACTTCACTTGAAAAAAATTGGTACATATTTTAAATCTACCATAATACTTTTATATGACATGAAAAAACAACATAATTATGTTCCTCTACTTATATGCAGATCAATGAATCCAAATCCAAAGCCACTTCCATACCACGTCATGTGCTATGGAAGGATTCACATGTAAATAAAGATGAGATATTAATAGATTAAAACACACAAAAGTGTGGGAAACATGTGTAAGTATGACATAATAAAAATTTGTTTTTATTTAAATTGATTTTATATAACAATGATTACTTATTTTTCTATATTTTCTATCTGACTTACACATAGGATTCATCAGCACTTATACCAAATGAACACCTAATATCGGTGGTCTTGAAGTAGCTCAAATAGTATGGCCACGTTAGAGGTGTGGGTTTTGGGGTGACACCCCAAACATATTTTAAGAAAATAAGACAATGTGAGGATAAAGATAAGGAAATGGAAGATATGAAATCAAGATTATCTACCCATGATGAAAATTTTCATTGGAATACTGAGTTGATAGAAAATTTTATGGGGAAATCAAAGAGAAGAAACAACTCAAGAACAACCATTGCATGAAGATCCATACTCACCACCCCCACCATCTTTGAGGCAATCTATTCCACTTAAAGATATTTCTTAGATGAGGTAGTCAATATTATAATAATTGTTTCTATGAAATATGAATCAGATAGAAATTGATACCTTTCTTATACTGATATTATACAGGGTGAAAATGAATATGATTTATATCTATCAACACCCACCCATCGACTTTTAGTGAGGGATACTGTGTTCAATATCCAAAAAATACACTCTACACAATATACCACGTCCAACAGCTCACGTGAGAGTGGTGATTAGTGTAGCTCATGATCCAAGCACCAAGCTACCTATTCCACTTGATGACATAGATATTCATACGGCTGACCAAGATGTTGGAAAATTCATATCATGACCATAAAATATTTTCAAAAAACTTGTTGACAAGGAGGTATTCATTTACAATTTATTTTTCATGCTAAAACGTTATCAATTAATGAAAAAGTGTCTGAACTGAGGAATGTTATTACAAATGGATAAATGGAAGGGGGTGAAATGAAATTTCTAATCAAAACCATCTAAAGGATCAACCAAATTATTGAAAATATATTTAGAAAGCACCTTAACACCACCTATTCAATATCTTCATTTACTAACATTGAAGGTTCAAGAAGATATAAAGTTACCAAGTGGTAGTAATCACGTAGTTTATTTTGAAGAACAAATTTATGGAGAGGTCATTACAAACTACATCAATATCGAGAATTTAAATGAAATACTCAAATATGAATGTCTAGAAGTATTAGTTGTAAATTTATACATGAGGTGTGTTTTCATGATTTTTTTTGTCCAATAGCTGATATACTATGTTAATTATGACTAAATACATTTCATATTTTTTTAGGCATATATATGAATACCAATTGAAGGGATTATCCCTTGAACATAAATCTGGACTCATTAGTCCTCAAGTTACTTATACAGATCAAACATAAATAGAATAAAAAATGAATAAAATAGTGGCAAAACTGGCCAAATAATTTGATAAAAAACATATGGATGACAGAATATTCTTAATACTAATGATGTAGGGGTATAAATATACAATTTAATCATATTAAATATATTTTTATTTCTTTCATTAATTTTTCCTTTTTGTGTTTTTAGGAAATATTGTATGCTCATTATGGTCAATTTGGACATTCTAAATATTTATTTCCTAGATTCACTACATGGAAACCCAACAAACCGAACACACATGATGATGTTTTTCAATTTGTAATATACCACTTCCAATTATTTAAAACTAAACTTCAAGTTATATATTTTATAATATGTTTTAATGAGAATTATTTTAAGATAGGGTTGTGGATAAATATCGTGAAAATCATGGAATGAGGATAGTCTATGAACACACAGATCCTGATAAGTTATACAAGTGAAAAAGTATCAGGGTATATATAATAATATTTAATTATTTAAACATAGATCAAAACAAATTACTTATTTTTCTCAATGTTTCTACAGTATTTGAAACAAACAAATGGAAATATTGTGGTTATTATGTATGTAAATTTATGAGAGAGATCACATTACATCAACAAACTAGCATCCCCAAAGTGTTATTTTAAAATATAATTACTATTTAATTTAAAATATTTATTAATCCTTCATGTATTTATATTTTTTCAGTACTACTATGACTATTGAAAATTCTCATATTCACAAGACAACATAGATTTGTTTAGAAATGAATGGGTTGTATACCTGATGGTAGAATGTACACATATATCAGGAATATGTAACTTCCATATAATTAATGGATTGTGTAATATTTATGGTTAGTTTATTTATTTTTAGTATTACTCACATAAGAATTGTTTTATTATACAGGTGGATTCTTTTGTTTGAGTTGGGTTCGAAGTTGATCATGCTTGTGAGAGATTGGACTTATAGGATGCAACTGAGATAGTGACAACAAGGAAATGAGTCAAGAATGTATACAACCATCTTGAAAAGGATAATTACTAGTACTTATTTAATTATTTTTTTCATCATTTTATCTACTAAAATTGACATTAATTTAATTAAAAAAGACAACTGATATACTCAAAACTGAGAAAATGCATTCAGATTGTTTTTATACTTTTGGAAAATGACCCATAAATCATTTGTGATGTGTAGGAATAAACTTAACCTCAATCCGATGCATGATGTGACTGATACGACTCCAATTATATATTTTTATTTAAAATTTACATTAATTTTAGTAAAAAGAACAAGTGACATACTCAAAATTAAGAAAAAAACATTCTTATTATTTTGATACTTTATGGAAATGATCTAGAACTCATTTTTGATGATTAGGAATCAACCACACCTCAATCCGATGCACAGTGTAATGGGTATGGATCAAAGTGTCTGTTATTAGTTTCCAATGAAATTTTAATAAAAAACACAAGTGACATACTCAAAACTGATAAAAAATATTTGGGTTGTTTTGATACTTTAGGAAAATGATCCCTAAGTCATTGTTGACATGTAAGAATCAGACACACATCAATCTGATTCACTGCATGAATGGTATAATCCCAAGTTTGTCTATTTATTTAAAATTGACATTAATTTTTGTAAGAAGAACAAGTGACATATTTAAAACCAATAAAACACATTTATATTGTTTTGATATTTTTGTAAAATTATTCATAACTCATTTCTGACTTGTAGGAATCAACCCCACCTCAATCTGACACACGATGTGATCAATATAACTCCAAGTGTGTATTTTTATTTAAAATTGACATTAATTTTAGTAAAAATAACAAGTGACATACTAAAAATTTAGAAAACATATTCTGATTGTTTTGATACTTAATAAAAATGATCCATAAGTCATTTTTATGTATAGAAATCAAACACACCTCAATACGATGCATGGTGTGACTGGTATGACCCAAAATGTACATTATCATTTTAAAATTAATATTTTAGTTCAAAAAGTTTCACTCACTGAAAACCAAGGAAAAACACTCTGATTATCTTGATAGTTTAAGAAAATGATTCATAAGTCAGTAGTGAAATGTAAAAATTAGTCTCACATTAATCCAACACATGATGTGATTGATATGACTCAAAGTGTGTGTTTCCAGTTTCAAATGACATTTTAATAAAAACATAAGTGAAATAATCAAAATGAAGAAAAATCAATCATAATATTTTGATAATTTATGAAAATGATCCATAAGTCACTTTTGATGTGTAGGAATCCGACACACCTCAATCTGACACATAGTGTGATAGGTATAATTCCAACCGTGTCTATTTATTTAAAATCGATATTAATTTTAGTAAAAAGAACAAGTGACATACTGAAAACTAAAAAAATTCATTCAGATTTTTTTGATACTTCATAAAAAAAATTCACAAGTCATTTATAATTTGTAGTAATCAACACCACATCAATATAATGCACGGTGTGACTGATATAACTCTAAGTGTGTATTTTTATTTAAAATTAACATTTATTTTAGTAAAATGAACAAGTGAAATTATGAAAACTGAGAAAAAACATTCTGATTTTTTTTATAATTTATTAAAATGATCCATTAGTCATTTTTTTCATGTATAATCAACTTCACCTGAATCCGATGCACAATGTGACTAGAATGACTCAAAATGTCTGTTACGAGTTTAAAATTGACATTTTAGGTCAAAACATTCCACTCACTGAAAACTAAGAAAATTCACTTTTTTTGCCTTGACAATTTAGGAAAACAATTCATAAGTTAGTTTTAATGTGTAGGAAGTAGTCTCACATAAATTCGACACATGATGCGATCTATATGACTCAAAGTGCATGTTTCCAGTTTAAAATGACATTTTAATAAAAAACACAAGTGACATATTAAAAAATAAGAAAACACATTAGGTTTATTTTTATACTTTAGGAAAATTATCAATAATTCATTTGTTATGTGTAAAAATAATCCTCACCTCAATCCAATGCATAGTGTGACTGATATAATTCCAAATGTGTCTATTTATTTAAAATTTACATTAATTTTAGTAAAAATAATAAGTGACATACTGAAAACCAAGAAAATGATTTCAGATTGTTTTTATGATTTAGGAAAATGATTTATAAGTAATTTATAGCATTTATGAATCAACCCCACCTCAATCCGATGCATGGTGTGACTGGTATAACTCAAAGCTCGCCTTTTTATTTAAAATTGGAATTAATTTTAGTAAAAAGAACAAGTGACATACTGAAAACTGAGAAAGCATATTATGATTATTTTTATACTTTAGTAAAAAAATCCATAAGTCATTTTTTACATGAATAAATAAACCAAACCTCAATTAGATTAATAGTGTGTCCTATATTACTCAAAGTATCCGTTATCAGTTTAAAATTGGAATTTTAGTTCAAAACGTGTGTCACTCACTAAAAACCAAGAAAATGTGTAACGCCCTGACCCCAGTTAACCAGAGTCAGTGCATTATTATATAACATTGTCATGATCACAAAATATCAAGTCTCGAAAGACCAATTAGTTTAGTAGCCTTGGAATCACTAGATACATTCATAAAGTTTACATTACAACATAAAGTGAAAAACTACAACAACATCTTCCATAGACCACACTAAAATCCCCCATACTATCCCTACATGTCATTCATAAAATACTTCTTCACATCATGGAAAAAATAAAACATATAAAGGGGTGAGATCAGATTCTCATTAAGGATAACAATATAGCGGAAACTTTCATAAATAAGCATAAACATTTAAGGCAATGTATAAATAAAACAAAAGCCTTTTAAACTTGAACTTCAACATAATATGACAAAAATAAAATGAAATAATGCCATTTACTTATTCACATGGATATTCTACTAGTCCAATAATTACATGCAATATCAATAACCACTTTTATAATGATGGAATGCATAATTCCAGACTATCATAACCACATAGTCAATGCCTTGTGTGAAGACTACAAATAAGATTTTGTCAAGGCCCTGTGACAAGACACTAGTTTGTCTCATGAGACCTACCGATTCATCAAGGAGCTATAGCGGGCTCCACCCATCACTTACTAAGTCCAATGCATTCCTCATATGTACAGGTTTAAACATAACATAAACATTCGTATTAAAACTAGCATACGAAATGTCAATAATTTCTCCATAAACCATGAATGGTATAAAAATAACACATCCACAGTCAAACATATCAAAAAACCTTCAATAAAATAGTTAATTTTTGTATCATAATAAATCAACTTCAAATAAGCTTAAAATTCATCAAAGGATGTTGACATAGATGAAATCAAAACTATTTGAGAGAAATATCTATTTTTTGAAATCATTTAAAAGTAACATAATTATAAAAGAAAACATTTACTTTTAAAATATTCTTATAATATTTTAAGTTAAGCTTCAACGATTTTATAACAGTGGAAAATAGCTGCAAATGCCGTATAAGTTAAAAAAAGGCATTCTTACCTTAATTCTGTCGAAAAGGTTAAAAAAGCCCTTGTTTGGAAAACGACGGAAAGATTCATTTATAAACTTATTATAAAAAGTCAAACAAGGGTATAAATGAATTTATCCAATAGTATGTAAAATATTAAGAATTATTTGAAATATATTTTTAAGAAACATGGATGTGGATGATAACGGGGTCCCAGTAGATAATTACGTATAAACAACCTCTGATAATGAAGAGATTGTGAAATAAACCATTACCTTGTACTTTTCCTTGGTTGATGGTAGGTTAATCTTATGTATAATGGTGAAATATTTTTTATTAAATTATACAAGAATCATATACATTAATATGATATCATATATGATCTTTTAACATTGCTTTGTTAATAATATCTTAGTATTATCATTGTTTCGGGTGTTAACTTACTCGTTTTCTTTTATATGTTTTGTTACATAAGCCGTTTTTGTTATTGATAGGCTGTATCTTATTCATATATAGAATGATATCAAGTTCTTAAACATTATTTTTAATTATCAAATGAGAATTATACTTGAATGGATACGATGTGGAATGAATCTCATCACGTTCGTGGAGACTGTAGTCCGTACGTACGCACGTGCGACAATATCATTCTTTTGATATTAAAATAATATATAATTGGATGGTATATCATATATAAAAAATAATTATAATGTTATATTTATTATTTACTTCAATTACACATCATTATTATACCCATTTAAATAATAATGTATTGAATAACAATTACACCACGACGTGGAGACGGTAAGCCGTACGCACACACGTATGGTGACATGTCATTCAAAGGATGGATAGAATACTGAATATGGTAGTATAATATTTATAATAACATCACAATATATATAAGATACTAGATTTATTATTTTATAATGGAAATAACAAAGAAAGAAGAAGTTGAAGAAGAAAGGAACTTGAAAGAGGGTGGTGAAAACATTACCTCTTCTTCGGATTCTTCCTTTTTATTTGATCAAAAGGGATCCTTAGGTTGGATTTTTGATCAAAATAAAGCCTCTAGGTTGAATTGAGGTAAGTTGAGAGAATATTTGGGCAGGGTTTGGCTGAGCCAAAAGGCTTTGGAGGTGTGAATTAGAGAGAAGGGGGAGTGCTCTTTTATAAGAGGGGTGAGGAAAACCTTTGGAAAATCTAGAAATATTATTTTATAAGAAAATCATATTCGGTTTATAATGGCTCCAAAATGGATTATTTAAAGGTTAAGGTGGGTATGGGTCGAAATCCTTTCAACCAATATATTTTAGACAGGTTTGGGTCACTATACTAACCTTATCATTTATATTTAACTCTTAGTTAAATAGTTTGACATTTACCATGTCTCTTTGTATTTTTATATTATATAGTTAATAAACTAACTATATACCTACAAGAGACCCCCAAGTGGTCAATTAATGATACACCTATCATTATATAAGTCCTTTTTCCGTACCTTAGATTTTTAGGAATAGAATATCAATTAATAATATAATATTTGTTTTAAAAACTCTTTTATGTCAATTTTTACACTATTGGGTATTTTGTTTTTGATAAATTTATAACAACATTATTACTTCTAAAAAAATTCATATAACCAACCCTAATATGTTATATTAACCAATAAAATTATTGGAATTCATAAAAAGTATCAAATTACATTTATTTTGTTATTTATAATATCAATTATTTTAATATTTCATTAATTAGGTAATTACTGCATCACCATTGTGTCATAAATAAATTAAATTATTTAATGTATAAAAATTATAAATAAAATATAATTATGTAGAAAATATTTTTAGATTTATAATTAATATTTATAATCGAATTTATCTTATGTATAACCCTATATTAAAAATGTTTTAGTAATTAAACTTTGATTTTAACTCTTTTAACTCTTCTTTGAATTAAATAATAATAAATGTCCTAATCTAATCCAAGTGGACCAAAGAGGTTAATATTTTATTCATAATGTTTTTTTTGGTCGAAATATACTTATCCAATAGAATTAGGACATGTGTTAGGGTAATAATAATATCATTTTTACCCTTAATTACCCTATTTACTTTTAACCGTGGTAAATAAAAGTGAAAAGTTACTATTCACCAAAAATTATTTTCATCTTATTGAACCAAATTTTACTTGATGATATCAAATTTTTCTCTAGGATTTTTGAAATTCTACTCACAGAAGCGGTAAAATTAAGTTTTATGTGAATTTGCAAATTCTCTTAGGAGATGGGTAAAAGACGGTGAAAAGTTCTAATTTTTTTTATATATCTTAAATTATTATAAATTGACTCAAATGAATTACATTGAACTTATATATGTATTATGTGTCTATTTTTACCTAAAATAAATTTAAATAAAATAAATAATTATTTAAATAAAAATTCGGTTTTAAACTATAACTCAGTGTTTTTCACTATTCATCAAAAATTGAAAGTTTTCAGAAAAATACCAAAAATTCACCCTAAGCTAATTTCAATATTCCGAATCCAAAAATGAAGTAAATTTTGAAAGATAAAATTTATAAAATTTTAAAAAGTGGATATTACAATTCATATCGGCTAGTTTGATTGGTTATGGTGTGTTAGAACTCGAAGTTGCGTACAACACACGCTGCTGTATTATTCAAAGAGAAGCGTATCGTGGAAGATTGGGGTGTTACATTATCCCCTCATTCAAATAATTTTGTCCTCGAAATTTCTAGATTACTACCGCATGAAAAGACTCTGGTGGTTCTTCATCATAAGTTCCTCGGGTTCCCACATTGCCTCTTTCATCTTATGGTTTCTCCATAGAACTTTTACCAGACGAGTCGTCCGGTTTCTCAGCACTTGTTCTCTCGTATCAAAAATCTTGAAAGTATCTTCACAATAAGACAAATTGGGTTCCAGTTCTAATTCCTCATAGGTGAGTACATGCGTTGGGTCAGGCATGTATTTTCTCAACAGTGATACGTGGAACCCATCGTGGACTTTGGAAAGACTTGGCGGCATTACCAGACAGTAAGATACAACCCAATTCGTTCTAGAATTTCGAAAGGTCCGATGTACCTGGGACTCAATTTACCCTTCTTACCAAAACGTATAACACCCTTCCATGGAGATACCTTCAAGAAAACATGATCTCCTACCTGAAATTCCAAATCCTTCTTTTGGTTATCAATACAACTCTTCTGCCTACTTTGAGATTCTTTGATATGGTTTTGGATTACCTTCACTTTTTCCATCGTTTCCTCGACCAGTTCTAGGCATAAAAGTTTTCTTTCACCAACATCATCCCAAACGTTTGGTGTGTGACATCTCTTTTTGTATAATGCTTCATACGGTGCCATCCAAATACTTGAATGGAAGATATTGTTATAGGAAAATTCTACCAGTGGTAAATATTGATCCCACATACCCTGAAAGTCAATTGAGAAAGATCTCAACATATCTTCAAAGGTTTGAATAGTCTGTTCTGATTGTCCATCTGTTTGAGGGTGGTAGGCACTGCTCAAACAAAGTTCAGTATCCAAGGCCTTTTGAATAATCTTCCATAATCTTGAAGTAAAATGGGTATCACGATCATAAACAATCGATAGGGGTACTCTATGAAGTCTCACAACTTCATTAATATATAGTCTTGCTAGCCGTTCAAGTGGTAGATCTTCTCTTATAGCAAGAAAATGTGCTGAATTGGTGAGACGATCAACAATGACCCATATTGCATCATTCCTTCTAGGAGTCTTTGGTAGTCCCATGAAAAAGTCCAGCGTGATATTATACCATTTCCACTCAGGTATGGGAAGTGGTTGCATGACTCCTCCAGGATGTTGCCTTCCAGCTTTCACTTGTTGAAAAACCATACATCTTGACACAAAATCAGCAATCTCCCTCTTCATGTTGTCCCACCAAAAATGTTCCTTCAAATCTATATACATTTTGGTGCTCCCAGGGTGTATAGAGAAATTGGAACTCTGAGCATTGTCCAACAATTCCCTTTTTAGATTAGGTATATTGGGAACACAAAGTCTCTTCCCAAACTTCAAAATTCCATCTTCATACACAAAGTCACTCAATCTCCCATCATTCATAGCTTTAATCTTCTTTTGAAACTCTTCATCACCGGTCTGAGAACTCTTTATCCTTTCTAGTAAAGATGGTTTGGAAACCATTTGAAAAAGCATTGATGTTTCACCTTCCACGGTTATTCCCATATCCAACTTTACTAGATCCACGTATATAGGATCCTTTTCAACTCTCATCTTATTCAAAACTCCATGATCCTTTCTACTCAAAGCATCTTCTACCTTATTTTCCTTCCCCGGGTGGTAGTGTATCGTGCAATCATAATCCTTGAGTAATTCAAGCCATCTTCTTTGCCTCATATTGAGTTCTTTCTGTGAGAAAATATACTTCAAACTCTTGTGATCAGTATAAATCTCACATTTTTCACCATAGAGGTAGTGTATCCAAATCTTCAAAGTAAATATTATAGCTGATAACTCAATATCATGAGTAGGATAGTTTTTCTCATGAATTTTCAGCTGTCGTGATTCATAGGCAATAACCATATCATTCTGCATAAGGACACAACCAAGTCCTTTCTTCGATGCATCACTATAAATAAAAAACCTGTTATTCCCCGATGGTAGATTCAAAATAGGACCATTGACTAATATTCTCTTAATTTATTCAAAAAATTCTTCACACTCTTTTTTCCAAACAAATTTAACCCCTTTACGTGTGATCTTTGTTAATGGGTTAGCCAATCGGGCAAAATTCTGGACGAAATGTCGATAATAACCTACTAAACCAATAAAACTGCGTACCTCGGTTATACTTGTTGGTGATGGCCATTCTTGGATTGCTCTTGTATTAGAAGGATCAACATAGATTACATCTTTAGAGACAATATGTCCAAGAAAACAAATCTCTTAAATCCAGAATTCACACTTGCTAAACTTCCCATATAATTCATGTCTTCTCAGAGTCTTCAGGATAATGCACAAGTGATTTTCATGATCTTTGTAGCTTTTGGAGTATAACAAGATATCATCAATAAATACCACTACAAAATCATCGAGATATTCCTTAAAAACTCTGTTCCTTAGATCCATAAAAACAGAGGGTGCATTAGTCATCCCAAAAGGCATTACTATAAACTTGTAATGACCGTACCTAGTTCAAAATGCTGTATTCAGAATGTCTTCCTTCTTCACACACAACTGAGGGTATCTAGATCTAATTTCAATATTTGAAAAGTATTGAGATCCATGCAGTTGGTCAAATAAATCATCAATGCAAGGTAGATGATACTTGTTCTTTATTATTATAGCATTGATTTCCCTGTAGTCGATATATAATCTCATAGATCCATCTTTCTTCTTAACAAAAAGGACAGGGGATCCCAATGGAGAAACACTAGGGAAAATAAATCCCTTATTACTCAATTCCTCTATTTGTTTCTTTAGTTCAACTAATTCCACAGTGGCCATTCTATAAGGGGTCTTCGATATGGGCCCTGAACCAGGAATTAAATCAATGGAAAACTCAATTTCTCGTTCTGGAGGATGTCCAGGTAAATCTTCTGGAAACACATCCACATATTCTTTCACAATAGGTACATCCTCTATTTGAACATTACTTTCCTCACCCACAGTTATTTCATTCTCTTCCTCCACAATAATTGAATTTAGTTGAGCTACTGAGAGTGGATCTAGATAAGAATTAGGTGGTGATGATTCTGCTCTAAAGATAAGGTGTTCTTTATCATCATCATCTAAAATCGTAACCTCCTTCTTCTTAAAATAAATATTCGCATAATGGTCCAAAAGCCAATACATACCGAGGATTATATCAAACTCAATCATAGGTATGATGATGAGATCAGTAGATAAAGAACATTTATATGCTCTAATGAGAACTGATTCACAGAAATTTGTAGCAATGATACTTCCTTTAGGAGTTTTAACTGACATATCTCTTGTTAAATCAAATTGTAAATATCTAATTTTCTTAGAAAACTGGGAATATATGAAACAATGCGATGATCCATAATCAAATAAATCATTTTTTAAACTTGAGGAAACCATTAAATTACCTGCCACCACGTCTTTCGGAGCTTCTACCTCAGCAGTAGTGATAGCATAAGCTTGGACTTGATCCCTTGGCCTTTTCTGAGGTAAGTTCCCCTAATTGTTAGGAAATTCATTTTCACAATGTCCCATCTCCCTGAAGTTTTAGTATTGAACATTGGTAGCTTCTTTCTTCCCCTTACAATCACGAGCTTGGTGGCCTTTTTCATCACACTTGTAATAGAATCCCATTCCCTTCACGAAAGTACTGGGGTGTTTCTTCCCACATTTACTGTAGGATGGATATTCAACTTTTCCCTTATTACCTTTATTTCCATTTCCAAAGTGATCAGAAGATATCTTCTTCTATTACTTTTCTTTAAAGTCACAAGACTTAGATAGTTCCTTTTATGTCTTGATAGCACATGAGACAATATCTTCGTATGACGAGAAGGATTATGAGAATAATGCTTGACAGATAAATGGTTTTAACCCATCAAAGAAATGATCAATATTACTTCTTGGGTTACGTATATAATCTGCAGCATACCTTGCTAACCTTGTAAAGTTAGCCTCATACTTTGCAACATTCTCGTCTTCCTTTTGCCTCAGACTCAGAAATTGTCTTTCCATATCCGCTCGATGGTCATGAGGAAAATATTTTTCTAAGAAAAGATCTTTAAACTACCTCCATTCCATATTTGATACTTCATCATCTTCCTTTGTGTTTTTAATCAATAACCACCATTGATCATCATCTCTAGTGAGGCGGTAAACTGCCATGATAACTTTTTTCCTTTCACTACTCCCCAAGGCATGGAATATTTTCTCTAAGGACTTTATCCATTTATCAACTACTAGTGGATTTTTACCCCCATTGAATGTTGGTGGTTGTTTCCTCATAAAGCGATCTAACATTGATCCTCCACACTGCAGATCATGGTGCTTCATACGTGTAAGGTTATTATTCATAACCTGAGTGAGTTTTCCCAGTATGGTGATAAGCTGATCAGTATCAATTGCATCACCAGCTCCACTATAATTATCTTGAGCAGTAGGGAAATCCCTACATGGAGTTCATGCATTGATATGGTTTCCATTCCTTCCAATAGGTTCCATTTCTAAATAATGGCATAAACTAGATTAGTTTATGAATCAAAATACATAATTCCAAACTTCTAAAACACTTAACATAAATTGAAAAGTTTATGGATATAATCCATAATCATAAAAAATGTTTTCTTTGAGGAAGTATATACTCATAAACCCTTCATAATGGTTTGTAAAGAAAATGAGAATTATCCTAAGAATATCCCCTGGGAGTGTCGTAACCAAGGGTGAAACAAGGCCCGTTGTCGTGCACCAGTTCCCGTTCGAGCCTAGATCAAAGTGGTGTTTTTAGGTTTTACCCCTAGGTACATCTGTGCCAAAGCCGCCTCTACCTTCTCGTATCCAGACATAGATGTATTTCTCGGAAAACTCACAAAATCTCTACAATACCAAAATTATAGGAAGTTCTTCTATACTAATCCTCAAAGTCCATCTTAGGTCTATGTTCTCTAATCAGAGTTTATCTAAATCTAGATTACAAGGTTTATACTAAAATTCCTCTGATACCAATAGTAACACCCCGACCCCAGTTACCCAGAGTCAGTGCATTATTACATAACATTTTCATGATCACAAAAGATCAAGTCTCGAAAGACCGATTAGTTTAGTAGCCTTGGAATCACTAGATACATTCATAAAGTTTACATTAAAACATAAAGTGGAAAACTACAACAACATATTCCACAAACCACACTCAAATCCCCTATACTATCCCTGCAGGTCATTCATAAAATACTTCTTCACATCCTGGGAAAAATAAAACATAGAAAGGGTTGAGCTCAGATTCTCAATAAGGATAACAATATAGTGGAAACTTTCATAAATAATCATAAACATTTAAGGAAATGTATAACTAAAACAAAATCCTTTTAAACTTTAACTTCAGCATAATATGGAAAAAATAAAATGAAATAATTCCATTTACTTATTCACATGGATATTCTACTAGTCGAATAATCACATGAAATATCAATAACCACTTTCATAATGATGGAATGCATAATGCCAGACTATCATAACCACATAGTCAAGGCCTTGTGCCAAGACTACATATAAGATTTTGTCAAGGCCTTGTTCCAAGACACTAGTTTGTCTCATGAGACCTACTGATGCATCTTGGAGCTATAGAGGGCTCCACCCGTCACTTACTAAGTCCAATGCATTCCTCATATGAATAGGTTCAAACATAAAATAAACATTCGTATTAAAACTAGCACATGTAATGTCAATACTTTCTCCATAAACCATGAATGGTATAAAAATAACACATCCACAGTCAAACATATCACAAAACCTTCAATACATTATGGAAGTTTTGTATCATAATAAATCAACTTCAAATAAGCTTAAAATCCATCAAAGGATGTTGACATAGATGAAATCAAAACTATTTGAGAGAAATATCTCTTTTTTGAAATAATTTAAAAGTCACATAATTATAAAAGAAAAAATTTAATTTGAAAATATTCTTATAAGCTTGTAAGGGAAGCTTCAACGATTTTATAATGGTGGAAAATAGCCGCACATGCCTTATAAGTTAAAAAAAGACATTCTTACCTTAATTTTGTCGAAAAGGTTAAAAAGGACCTTATTTGGAAAACAACGGAAAGATTCCTTTATAAACTTATTATAAAAAGTCAAAAAAGGGTATAAATGACTTTAACCCATAGTCTATAAAATAGTAAGAATGATTTGAAATATATTTTTACGAAACATGGATGTGGATGATAAAGGGGTCCCAGTTGATAATTATGTATAAACAACCTCGGATAATGAAGAGATTGTGAAATAAACCCTGACCTTATACTTTTCCTTGATTTAGGGTAGGTTAACCTCCTGTATAATGGTGAAATAATTGTTATTAAATTATATAATAATAATATACATTAATATGATATCATATATGATCTTTTAACATTGATTTGTTAATAATATCTTAGTATTATCATTGTTTCGGGTGTTAACTTACTCATTTTATTTTATATGTTTTGTTACATAAGCCGTGTTTTTTATTGATAGGGTGTATCTTATTCATATACAAAATTTTATCAAGTCCTTAAACATTATTTTTAATCATCAAATGAGAATTATACTTGAATGGATATTATGGGGAATGAATCTCATCGCGTTCGTGGAGACGGTAGTCCGTACGTACGCACGTACGACAATATCATTCTTTTGATATTAAAATAATATATAATTGGATGGTATATCATATATAAAGAATAATTATAATGTTATATTTATTATTTAATTCAATTACACATCATTATTATACCCATCCAAATAATAATGTATTGAATAACAATTACACCACGACGTGGAGACGGTAAGCTGTACGTACGCACGTATGGTGACATGTCATTCAAAGGATGGATAAAATACTGAATATGGTTGTACCATATTTATAATAATATCAAAGTATATATAAGATACTGGAGTTATTATTTTATAATGGAAATAACAAAGAAATAAGAAGTTGAAGAAGAAAGGAACTTGAAAGAGGGTGGTGAAAACATTACCTCTTCTTCGGGTTTTTCCTATTGATTTGATCAAAAGGGCTCCTTAGGTTGGATTTATGATCAAAATAATGCCTCTAGGTTGAATTGAGGGAATTTGAGAGAATATTTGGGCAGGTTTTGGCCAAGAAAAAAGGCTTTGAAGGTGTTAATTAGTGATAAGGGGGAGTGCCCTTTTATAAGAGGGGTGAGGGGAACCTTTGGAAAAGCTAGAAATATTATTTTATAATAAATTCATATTTGGTTTATAATGGATCCAAATTAGATTATTTAAATTTTAAGGTGGGGATGGGTCTAAATACTTTCAACCAATAGATTTTAGACAGGTTTGGGTCACTATATTAACCTTATCATTTATATTTAACTCTTAGTTAAATAGTTTGACATTTACCATGTCTCTTTGTATTTTTATATTATATAGTTAATAAACTTACTATATACCTCCAAGAGACCCCCAAGTGGTCCATTAATGATACACATATCATTATATAAGTCCTTTGGATGAACATTAGATTTTTAGGAATAGAATATCAATTAATAATATAATATTTTTTTTAAAAACTCTTTTATGTCAATTTTGACACTATTGGGTATTTTGTTTTTGATATATTAATAACAGCATTATTACTTCAAAAAAAATTCATCTAACCAAACCTAATATGTTATATTAACCTATAAAATTAGTTTAATTTATAAAAAGTCTCAAATTACATTTATTTTGATATTTATAATATCAATTATTTTAATATTTCATTAATTAGGTAATTACTGCATCACCATTGTGTCATAAATAAATTAAATTATTTAATGTATAAGAATTTAAAATAAAATATCATTATGTAAGAAATATTTTTATATTTCTAATGAATATTTATAATCGAATTTATCTTATGTATAAACCTATATTAAAAATGTTTTAGTAATTAAACTTTGATTTTAACTCTTTTAACTCTTCTTTGAATTAAATAATAATAAATGTCCTAACCTAATACAAATGGACCAAAGAGGTTCATATTTTATTCCTAAGGTTTTTTTGGTCTAACTATACTTATCCAATAGAATTAGGATATGTGTTAGGGTAATAATAATATCATTTTTACCCTTAATTACCCTATTTACTTTTAACCGTGGTAAATAAAAGTAAAAAGTTACTATTCACCAAATTTTTTTCATCTTATTGAACCACATTTTACTTACTGATATCAACTGTATCTCTCGGATTTTTGAAATTCCACTCATAGAAGCGGTCAAATTAAGTTTTATGTGAATTTGAAAATTCTCCTAGGAGATGGGTAAAAGACGGTGAAAAGTTCTACGAAATTTTTATATATCTAAATTTATTATAAATTGACTTCAATAAATTACATTGAACTTATATATGTATTATGTGTATATTTTGAACTAAAATAAATTTAAATAAAATAAATAATTATTGAAATAAAAATTCTGTTTTAAACTATAACTCAGTGTTTTTCACTATTCATCAAAAATCGAAAGTTTTCAGAAAAATACCAAAAATTCACCCTAAACTAATTTTGATATTCCAAATCCAAAAACGAAGTCCATTTTGAAATATAAAATTTATAAAATTTCAAAAAGTGGGTATTACTATTCATAACGGCTAGTTTGATTGGTTGTGGTGTGTTAGAACTCGAAGTTGCGTACAACACACGCTACTGTATTATTCAAAGAGAAGCGTACCATGGAAGCTTGGGGTGTTACAAAATGTGTTTTTATTATCTTGTTAATTTAGGAAAGTGATTCATAAGTCATTTATGACATATAAGAAGTAATCACATATCAAAATGACACACGATGTGACTAATATGACTCAAATTGCGTGTTTCCAGTTTCAAATGACATTTTAATAAAAAACAAAAGCGACATACTCAAAACTGAGAAAATGAATTTGGATTGTTTTGATATTTTAGTAAAGTAATCCATATGTCATTTTTGACATGTAAGAATTAGATTCACCTCAATCCGATGCATGATGTGACCGATATAATTCCAAGTGTGTCTATTTATTTAAAATTGACATTAATTTTAGTAAAAAAAACAAGTGACATACTGAAAATTGAGAAAATTACATCGGATTGTTGTAATACTTTAGGAAAATGATCCATAAGCCATTTGTGACGTATATGAATCAACCTAACCTTATATATGATTCATGGTATGACATGTATAAATCCAAGTGTGTCTATTTATTTAAATTTGACATTAATTTTAGTAAAAAGAACAAGTGACATACTGAAAACTGAGAAAACATATTCAAATTATTTTGATACTTTAGTAAAATGATCCATAAGTAATTTTTGACATATAGGAATGAACCTCACATCAATATGATGCATAGTGTTACTGATATGATTCCATGTGTCTTTTTATTTTAAATTGGCAATAATTTTAGTAAAAAGAACAAGTGACATATTGAAAACTGAGAAAAAAATATTTGTATTATTTTGATAATTTAGGGAAAAAATCCATAAGTCATTTGTGACATGTAGGAATCAGCCACACATCAATATGATGCAAGGTGTAGCCAATATGACTCCAAGTGTGTCTTTTTATTTAAAATTGACATTAATTTTAGTAAAAATAACAAGTGACATATTGAAAACCAAGAAAACACATTTTTATTGCTTTGATAATTTAGGAAAATGACCCATGAGTCATTTTTGATGTGTAAGAATCAATGACATCTCAATCTGATGCACGGTGTGACCAGTATGAATTAAAGTGTTTGTTATCATTTTAAAATTGATATTTTAGTTCAAAATGTGTGTCACTCACTAAAAACCAATAAAACACACTCCAGTTATCATGATAATTTAGGATAGTGATTCATAAGTCATTTAAGACATGTAAGAAGTAGTTTCACTTAAAAATAACACACAATGTGACCGATATGACTCAAATTTCATGTTTTTAGTTTGAAATAACATTTTAGTAAAAACACAAGTAACATAATAAAAATTGAGAAAACCCATTTAGATTGTTTTGATACTTTAAGAAAATGATCCATTTGTAATTTGTGACATATAGGAATCAACCTAACCACAATAAAATGCATGGTGTGACCAGTATAACTCCAAGTGTGTCCTTATTTAAAATTGACATTAATTTTAGTAAAAAGAATAAGTGACATAATCAAAACTAAGAAAACACATTTATATTGCTTTGATACTTTAAGAAAATGATCCATAACTCATTTGTGACATGCAGGAATCAACCAAACCTCAATAAAATGCACAATGTGACTAGTATAACTCCAAGTGTGTTTTTTATTTAAAATAAACATTTAATTAATTTATTCTTTCATATTAATGTTTAATTTATTTCTTTATAATATTACTTACCTAAGATTTTTTTCTTATATATGTGGGTTCTTTTTCTAGGGTTGAGGTGATTTTTTCAAAAAATGATACCACGGGCAGACTTTTTTGATAGGGGATTGCGGGCACCGAAGATGATGAAACATTAATGTTTTTAAATGTTTGTTGATAGTAATTGTAAATGTAACTATACAAAACATTGTTTGTAATGTATATAGTATTGTTTTTTTTGTATTCATGATGTAAAATTTATTTAAATTAAATTATATATTTTGTATACAGCTTAAAAGTATTTTCTATAGTCTGCTATTATACAAACAACACACTGTAGCAGGTTGGACCTTTATTAGCGCTTTTGAAAGTACCAATAAAGGGGACCCCCTTTAATGGTGATAAGGACAACATCAATTTTTTTTCTTTGTTAAAGCCCTTTTTGCGCATTTTTAAAGGTCATATCTATAGTAGGGATTCCTCATGAGTTTGGTTTTCTCCCATGCACCCTAATGACTATGGAGCTCAAAATTAGGGTTTAGGAGGATCTAATCATGGAGGTTTGAATATTTAGGGGATGTGAAGGTTGTTTCCTTGTTTTTTGGGAATTTTCTATCAAATGATACTTGTTACCACTTGATTGAGGTAAGTGTTTCTATATCATTACTTTATATTATATTCCATGAAATTATTGAATGTTTTATAATACCTTTTCTTTTTTAAGTATGCCTACATGTGTTACCCATGAGGGTTTGAAAATGATTATCAATAGTTTTTCTTAATTAACACGGTGAGACTTTCAATGAAACTTATAATATTATAACAACCCAAAAAACATTATTTTTTTAATAAAGTAATTCTTTCCTTCCAATAACTTTTTATTATGTTTTACAATAGAATCACATAGAAAAAGTTTTACATTTCATAATAACATTACGCATCATGCATAAATATGAACTAGTACAACTATGAACAATAAATGGATATACACATGGAATAATGGTACATTCACTAAAAGAAACTATATAAGTTTTAAATCCTTCAAGAAGATTGGTCCTACCATAAATATCGTAAAAGGAAAGAGAAATATCAGGAAAATTATTGACATTATCAACTAATGCGTAAGAATCTTTGTAAGAAATGTAGTGAATAATGAAGTGAGAATTATGACATATTTATAGGGAAATACGACTATTCATCATGGGGAATGTTGACCAATATGAATGATTTCCATTATGACTATTGGTTAATAATACATTTACTCATATTTTTGGTTATGTATATGCATTTAAGTGACAATTGGGATTATTTAATTATATAATAAAAAATTGTATTATTTTTGGAGATATAAATATATTTTGTTAAAAATATGTTTATGGTAAATTTATAAGTTTTAAATAAAAGTTATTTTCATGAAATAATCTTATAAAATACTTTCTAAAATTTTAATATATTTTAATGAAGTCCTAAGTAATTTTTATAATGGCCTAAATGTTTATTATGCTATAAAAATTGTTAATTTTCAATAAATAAGGTTTTTTACTTAAAAGTTGAAATTATCATATTTAAATAATTATTTTGATAAAATATATCTCATTTTTTCAATTAGTAAATCAAAATTATCTTACATTGAATTTTTAGCAATTTTCTGACAATGTTGTTTTTTTGGTGAAAAATAAAAAATTATTGTTTTACGAACACCGTGCTTTTATGACATCATTATTATGTGAAAAAATTCAAACATTTATGAAACATGTTATTTAATCATGTTTTTATTTAATAAGTATAATAATTAAATTAAAAATATTAATCTTTATTTATAAATTTATACTTCATATTTGGTGTAAGAACCCGAATCTTCGTTTCAAGTATGTCTTTCCTTTTCTGGAGTTTTGAGTTTTTTTTGGAGTTTCTGGAAAATTTCAAAGTACACGCCATGTAATTTCTGAGTACACGCCGTGTACTCTCCTCCGGCTCGAAGCCGTGTGCTGGCCGTTCCTGGGCCACACACACGGTGTGTAGGGGTGACGTGGAGGCCGATTTTGGTGGAGTATGGAAAAACACACTACATGCCGTGTACTTTAAAAATACATGCCATTACACGCTGCGTACTTTTTCTTTTTCTTCACTAATACGACTGGGGTCGCGCCTAATCGCCATAATCACCTTCTTCTTGGTCTGGTTCATCCGAAAGTGACCCGTATGACCGGATCTTCCCCGAGCCCCCGCTTCTCCGTCTGTTCTCCGATTTGAGAACGATCGATTGCGTTGGAAGCACAACGATCTATGACGTTCTAGGGGGAATTATCCATCTCAGTTCAAGTATATTAATCTCCTAGGATCGAGGTAGGTGGTTTGTTCCTTACCGTTCAAAGTCTTTGAGTTTTATGTGAAAATTCCACCAATACCCGTGAACGGGGTATTGTGTGTTTACCTTTTTTCCCTTGTTGTTTTCCTGCCTTGATTGTAGGCTTGTGTAGAGGTGAACTGACCATGTTAGAGGATAATTTTTTGTGCTTGGATGTATTTTTTACTTTCTTCATTCTATTTACGACCTTTGGGTCTGGTTTGCCTTTGGCTGTTGCACCAGTTTCATGCCTTACGGTTATAGGTCGAAGTAAAACTCATGATATGATTGTTGCCTTGTAAACTGTTTAGCTAAGTAGATTTATAGGCGTACTTTGGTTAGACAAGTAGCTCTATAGGTGTACTTTGGCCTTATAGCAATATTGTGCACTGACTGGTACGAGGCTGAGGGAACCTGGTGCTATAGACTATAAAGGAAAGACCGAGTGAGCTTCCCAAAGAGTCTTAGATATTACAGACTACAGAGGGGATGGACCGAGTGAACTCCCAGGGAGTCTTGGATTTTATAGACCACAGGAGGGTAGACCGAATGAGCTTCCTCAGAGAGTCTTAACTTGTTTGAATTTCTTTAATAACCTTCCTAGGCTAGAGGTGGAATTGACCGAGTGAGCTTCCTCAGAGAGTCTGTGGTATACCTGAGGCTATAGGAGGAATTGACCGAGATAGCTTCCTCATAAAGTCTCTAGACCTTGGGGCTAAGAGGGTTAGACCACGTGATCTTCCTCAAGAGAGTCCCTAACTACCATAGACTATGAGGGGAATTGACCGAGTGAGCTTCCCCTGAGAGTCTCATAAATTCGTATGACCAAGCCAGAGGGGTTAGGATGAGTGCACTGCCCAGAGGGTTGTGGTACTTCTTGGATAAGACCAGAGGTGAGGGCAGTGAGTACTTCCCAGAGGGTTTCCTGTTTGTTATCTGTTTGCTTCACTACTGTTGTTGGTTGTGGATTTGATTACTACTATGTATCATCCTGCTTTACTGCTTACTGTTTACTGCCTTTTGCTTACTGTTGCTGTTTACTGCTTATTGTACTTGACCTGCCATATATTCACTGACTGTTAGGCACAGATCTTCGGGTGAATGCCTACTGGGATTTTATCTCACACCCTATTTGGGACATGCTTTTGGGCCCAAGTAGACTATGTTGTTGCAGGTATAGACAAGGGAAAGCGCCCTTCGACCTCTGGAACTTGATTGCATGGAGAAGGAGAGCATGGGACCAAGCTTTGGCTTGCGATGATGTGGAGATGTTTACTTATCTTTTGTACTTGTTTTGGTATTGTAGTGTTTTCTAGCATTGTGACTTGTTTGGATGATTTCCTAGTTATGTATCATGAATCATTTCATATATACATATGTGCTCCAGTTTGTTGATTTAGTCTTCTACTGATATATTTTTGGTTATTACTGCTTCCGCTATTGAATGTTTACTTTTATTCCACTGTGTACTCTTCCAATTAGGGCATAGTTTCCCCACTATCACACCTAAGGCCCTCGCAGCTAGTTGGCAGCCTCTGGAATTTGGGGAAATGCGCTTAAGACCATGTGACCAACCGGGTATGGGGCACCTCTGGGTGGCTTCTAGAACCGAGACGTTACAAAGTGGTATCAGAGGAGATTCCTTTCTCTTGCATTACTATCTGGATACGTTAGTCAGGGTGAGGAAGAATTCAGTACTTGGTAATAAGCTGTGCCCGGGAGTAGCTAACCCGTGTACAGGGAAAAGACACACTACCTCGTTTATTGCAGTTTTCTAGTTTTGAGATTTTACGGTTGATACAATTTCACCTAGAGTGATTCACATGCTTTGTACTGTTATTGTTTTGATTTTACGGTTCTATTTCTGTCGCAAAACGATGAGATGTGGGTATGCCATCTCATGCATCATATAGGCACTTGTAGAAATCACATTCCATGCATTCTTGCCGTGCCATTTAGGGTGCATTAGTGATTGCATGCTGTTGTGATAGACGTTGTGTAGATTATGCATGCTGTTGTGATAAATTCTTGACAGAATCTCTGCTTCTTGTTAGAGAATTGTTTGTATTGTATTTGTTTAAATGAATGCCAAATTTTGATTCTTGAGGTGTTATGGGCCCTCTTGAATTAGAAATTGGTGGATCATGATCCTATTTTCTCTTGTATATGACTGTAGGGGATGCCAAGATTTGATTCACGGGGAGTATGGGCCCTCACAGATTGGAATTTGGCACCTCTTTGCTTTGTTTTCTGTTTTTCTGGGCTTCTGTGCAGTTTCTGAGCTACTGTCCAGAAAAACCCAGAATAAACGGCGTGTACTTTCTAGTTACACGCCACGTAGTTTTTAGGCCGTGTTACTGACTGTGTGTGTAGGAACACGGTGTTATGAAAATATCGTCAGGAGCACGCCGTGTACGGTATGTACACGCCGTGTAGTGTAGAGCCTTGTACCCGGCCATGTCACTAACAACACGGGTCGGGGAATCTCGAGTAGAACACACCGTGTTAGAAGGGAACATCCTGTGTAGTTCTGTCCAGGTACCCGGCCGTGTCACGAACAACACGGGCCGGTGTGACCTTCTCTTAGACACGTTGTGTTGCCTTTGGAACATGCCATGTAGTCTTTCCCAGGTACCCGACCATGTCACGAACAACACGGGATGGTGTCACCCTCTCCAATACACACCATGTTTGTTCGGAACACACCGTGTAAGGGCCAGCCGTGTAGACGGACGTGTAACTGACAACACGGGCCACCGAGTCAGTTTCTGGTACACGCGTGTCCCTAGGGAACACGCCGTGTAGTCTATGGTTAGTTTGAACCCTGTGGGTTAGCCGTGTAAGGATACTCGGGAAAGGGTTCGGAGTTCAAGTACACACTGTGTGTGGGAACAACACGCCGTGTAGTTTGGGATGTTACATGACCTGTAGGGTAGGGGTACACGCCCATGTCAGTGGTTTAAGAAGACATGCCGTGTAGTTTTTATACACGCCATGTAGTCATGTTTTGTAAGTTTGTGTGTTTTATTCCCCTATTCCTGTTTTGTACTCTTGTTTTCTTTGTCCTTGTTTTCTGATCTAAAGTATACTTTTGATCTTTCAGAGCTATGCCTCCGAGACGTCCTCCGGTTGTACGGCTGTCATCAGGTAGTGATCAGACGCCAGATATGGCTGATCAGGGACTTCCTGCCGATCCTCCAGTCGATCCAGACTTGGCACCGACTGTCATACCAGTTGCAGGCGTTGATGCGCAGTTCAGGGAGGAATTCCTGAGGATGATGTAGACCTTCTAGGGAGCGCCACCTCCTGCCCCGTCGATAGCTGAGTTGACACGGGTTTTCCAGCAGCAGCATCCTCCTACTTTTTCAGGGGATGGAGGACCTCAGGCTGTAGAGTCATGGATAGAGGCCACACTGACCATCTTTGAGCACCTAGAGATCCCTCCGGAGAAAAGGGTAAAGATGGATACTTATATGCTCCAGGACACCTCCAAGAGGTGGTGGGAGGTGATCTCACGGTCAGGGCGTTAGCAGGATATGTCTTGGGATGAGTTTCGACGCACCTTCTATGACTACTTCTATCTGGAGACCCTGAGGGCCAATCGATCCCGAGAGTTTATGAGTATGCAGCAGGGTACTCTCTCTGTTATGGAGTACTCATCTCGCTTCACTGAGCTGAAACGTTTCACACCGATCCCAGCAGGTGATGAGTTGTTCCTTGCTAGGAAGTTTGAGGATGGTCTCAGGTAGGAGATCTGTTCCTAGGTGAATATCTTCCAGTTGACTTCGATATCCTCCATCATCAACCAGGCGCTGATCACTGAACACAATATTAGAGATTCTGGAGTAGTGAACCAGGGCGGTTCGATATCCAAAGCTGGTGTTCCTCCTATGGACAGTAGGAATTGTCACAGAGAGTCTTCTCGAGGAGATCGAGGTTCGCAGGATGCGTCTTCTGGCAGCCAAGTTTTATGCTACCAGTGCGGTAGGGGTGGGAATACTAGGCCTCAGTGCCAGAGGGATCCGATGGAGTGCCAGTCTTGCGGCAAGATGGGCCATCTTCAGCATTTCTGTCACATCTTCTCACCTTCATATGGTGGTAGGGGTTCCTCTATGACCCCACGTTCTGGAGATGTTCACCAGTTTCCCACCAGTCAGGGAACTGGAGTTCTTCTGGCCGTTCAGGCCAAGGGGGAGGTCGTGATCATGGTGGTTAGTCACCAGGTCATCAGCGACAGCAGAGTGGATCAGCTCAGAGAGGTCATCCAGGGGCTCAGGGTCATGGTGAAGACCAGTCTTTCACTATGGATCAGACCTTTCAGGAGCATGATCCTGACCCTTCTACAGTTTGAGGTATGATCTTAGTAGCCTCAGTTTTATCTTCAGTTCTTTTCGATACTAGTGCTTCCCATAGATTTATATCTGTTGCTGTCGTGGAGAGCCTTGGGCTTTGTATCTTTTCGTCTGCTGACTTGTTGACTCTTGATACACCGTTGGGAACGAGGACATCTAGAATACGTCAGTGCAGAGAGTGCCCTCTCGAGGTTGCGTGGTGTCATTTATTATGGGACCTCTATGTCCTAGAGATGACGGGCTATGACGTCATTCTCGGGATGGACTAGTTAATTCCTTTCCAGGAAATCGTCGATTGCTATCACCGCAGGGTGAGTTTCATATCACCATAGGGAGGATCTTTCCTTCATAGAGGCGAGTGGGATGTCCAGGAAGGTAGAGCTGGACCAGAGCATCATGGGATAGGGGAAGTTACAACCCAGATTGCCAGTCTTTATCTGGATGACTAGGGGACTTCACAGTTAGACTTTCCTCCAATGGTGAATCTTTTCATGGATGTCTTTCCAGAAGAATTTTCTGGTTTACCTCCGGAGCTTGAGGTAGACTTCTCAATTGATCTCGTTCTAGGAGCGGCACCGGTGTCCATTCCTCCTTATAGGATGGATACACCTGAGTTGCAGGAGCTCAAGAAGTAGTTGGAGGAGTTACAGGCAAAGAGTTTCATCTGACCTAGTACTTATCCTTGGGGTTCACCTGTCTTGTTCGCTAAGAAGGCAGATGGTACCCTTCGACTTTGTGTGGATTATCAGAAGCTAAAATAGCTGAAATTCAAGAACCGATATCCCTTGACGAGGATCGATGACCTCTTTGATCAGCTTAGAGGAGCCCGGGTGTCATTGAAGATCGACTTGAGGTCCTATTATCATCAGTTGCGTGTTAGACCATCAGATATACCTGTGACAGCTTTCAGGAGCAGGTATGGTCTTTACGAGTATACAGTCATGCCGTTTGGTCTTACGAACGCGCCTGCAGTATTCATGGCACTGATGAACCGAGTGTTCCATCCGTACTTGGACTCCTTTGTCATGGTCTTCGTGGATGATATCTTGGTGTACTCTCACACTCGACACGACCATGCCACATATCTTGAGATCATTCTGAGTACACTGAGAGAGCATTGAATGTATGCTAAAATCTCAAAGTGCCACTTTTGGATGGATTAGATTCACTTCCTGGGTTATGTTATCTCGGAGACAGGAGTGTCAGTGGACCAAGAGAAAGTGAGAGATGTAGTTTCCTGGGAGAAACCAAAGAACGTCTTTGAGGTGCGGAGTTTCGTAGGGATGGCTGGGCACTACAGACACTTCATTCAGGACTTCTCGCGCCTAACAACACCGTTGACAGGTCTGACCAAGAAGGGGGTGAAGTTTTTATTGTCAGATTCTTGTGATTTGGACTTTCAGGAGCTAAAAGGGAGGTTGGCGTCAGCACCGATACTAGTCCTTCCAGAGCCGGGCAAGGGCTACACTGTTTACTATAATGCTTCAGGTATCGAGCTGGGAGATGTGCTCATGCAGGGAGATGGTGTCGTTGCGTACGGGTCTCGGTAGTTGAGGCCACATGAGAAGAACTACACTACGCATGATCTGTAGTTGGCAACAGTTGTTCATGCCTTACGCTATTGGAGACACTATCTTCTGGGATAACACTTTGTGGTTTTCACCGACCACAAGAGTCTCAAGTATATCTTCACTCAGCGTGATCTGAATCAGAGACAGCGCAGGTGGGTCGAGTATCTTCAGTCCTTTGACTTCGAGCTCGCCTATACGCCAGGAAAGGGAAACGCAGTGGCAGATGCGTTGAGCAGACGAACTCAGATTCAGGCAGTTCAGGAGGCTAGCAGTGAGTGGATGCTTATGGATCTATTCTATGAGATGCATCTGGAGGTGCGTGACAGGCAAGGAAAGACTGTCCTATCTTCTGTGGCAGTTACCTCTTCACTTCTTGATTGGGTACGAATGAGGCAACTATCAGATTCAGAGGCCTTAGTCCTGCGGGAGAGTGTGTCAGGAGGGGAACCTCTTCTTGGATGGATAGTGGGCAAGGATGAGATCTTGCGTTTCCAGGGATACGTATGGGTGCCAGCAGACATACGCGGGGAGTTAATGAGGGATTTCCATTCCTCAGTTTGGGTAGTTCATCCTGGCATCACCAAGATGTACCGGGATCTTCATCGCCAGTACTGGTGGCCAGGTATGAAGAGGGATGTTGCTGGTTTTGTCATGAAATGTTCTATTTGTCAGCAGGTGAAAGTAGAGCATCAGCGACCCATAGGGATTTTATAGTAGTTAACCATTCTGGAGTGGAAGTGGAATGATGTCGTGATAGACTTCGTGACTGGGTTGTCGAGGTCACCTCGGGGAAGTGATGCTGTTTGGGTTGTCGTCGACAGGCTTACGAAGGTTTCACACTTCTTTCCAATCAAGGAAACCTTCAGTGTCGATGATCTGGGACGACTGTACATACGAGAGATTGTACGTCTACATAGAGTTCCACACTCCATTGTTTCAGACAGGGATGCACACTTCACCTCTTAGTTCTGGCAGGGACTTCAGAAGGCCTTGGGTGCCAGGCTACTTTTGAGTACAACATACCATCCCCAGACTGATGGCCAGTCCGAGCGCACGATCCAGGTGCTTGAGGATATGCTCTGAGCTTGCATTCTAGACTTTGGCGGTTCTTGGGAGAAGCATATACCTCTTGTGGAGTTCGCCTACAACAACAGTTTTCAGGCAACCATTCAGATGGCACCATATGAGGTTCTGTACAGTAGGCCATTACGATCACCCTTATGCTGGCTGGAGGTAGGAGAGACAACTTTTCTATGACCTCATCTTGTTCAGGAGACCTCAGAGCAGATAGAGTTGATTCAGAAGAGGATGGCTACAACACAGTCTTGACAGAAGTCTTATGTTGATCAGCAAAGATGACCTCTGGAGTTCGAGGTCAGAGATCTGGTTTTCCTACATGTCACTCCGAGGTTGGGACATAAGAGGATTCAGAGAAAGGGTAAGCTTTCACCGCGGTACGTCGGGCCGTTTGAGGTTTTGGAGAGAGTTGGGATGGTTGCCTATCGGTTGCAGCTACCTCAAAGGTACCAGGCCATGCACAACGTCTTCCATGTCTCTCAGCTCTAACGTTACTTTTCAGACTCGTCTCATTTCTTTCAGCCCAAGGAGGTTGAGCTTGAAGCGGATGCGTCGTTTGAAGAGCATCCGATCTGGATTGTCGATCGCAGTACGAAGGTTCTCTGAGGCCAGTCTGTTCCTCTGGTACAAGTGCTATGGAAGCACGAGCGAGTACAGGACGAGACTTGGGAGAGGGAGTCCAAGGTTCGATCACAGTGGCCATAACTATTTGAGGATCTTTCTTCAACGCCCATCTAGGGAAATTAGGGGACGAATTTCTTTAAGGTGGGAAGTTTTTAAGAACCCAGATCTTCGTTTCAGGTATGTATTTCCTTTTTTGGAGTTTTGAGTTTTTTTAGAGTTTCTGGAAAATTTCAAAGTACACACTGTGTACTTTCTGATTACACACTGTGTACTCTCCTCTGGCTCGAAGCTATGTGCTGGCCATGCCCGGGCCACACACACGGTGTGTAGGGGTGATGTGGAGGCCGATTTTGGCGGAGTACGGAAAAACATACTACACGCTGTGTACATTAGAAATACACGCCGTGTAATTTTTTTTCACTAATCCAACCGGGGTCATGCCTAATCGCCATAATCACCTTCTTCTAGGTCTGGTTTTTCCGAAAGTGACTCATACGATCAGATCTTCCCCGATCCCCCGCTTCTCCATCTGTTCTCCGATTCGAGCACGGTCGATTGCATTGGAAGCGCAGCGATCTACAACGTTCTAGGTGGAATTATCCATTGTGGTTCAATTATATCGATCTCCTAGGATCGAGGTAGGTGGTTTGTGCCTTACCGTTCAAAGTCTTTGAGTTTTATGTGCAAATTCCACCAATACCCATGAACGGGGTATTGCATGTTTACCTTTTTACCCTTGTTGTTTTCCTGCCTTGCTTGTAGGGTTGTGTAGAGGTAAACTGCCCATGTTAGAGGATAATTCGTTGTGCTTGGATGGATTTTTTCCTTACTTAGTTCTTTTTAAGACCTTTGGGTCTTGTTTGCCTTTGGCTATTGCACCTGTTTCATGCCTTGCAGTTATAGGTCGAAGTGAAACTCATGATATGCTTTTTTCCTTGTAGAACGTTTAGCTAAGTATCTTTATAGGCATAATTTGGTTATCCAAGTAGCTCTATAGGCGTAATTTAGCCTTATAGCATTATTATGCATTGACTGGCACGTGGATGAGGGAACCTGGTGCTATAGACTATAAGGGATAGACCGAGTGATCTTCCTAGAGAGTCTTAGATATTACAGACTACAGAGGGGATGGAACAAGTGAGCTCCCAGGGAGTCTTGGATTTTATAGACTACAGGAGGGTAGACCGAGTGAGCTTCCTCAGAGAGTCTTACCTTGTTTTAATTTCTTTAAGAACCTTCCCAGGCTAGAGGAGGAATTGACCGAGTGAGATTCCTCAGAGAGTCTGTGGTATACCTGAGGCTATAGGAGGAATTGGCCGAGATAGCTTCCTCAAAGAGTCTCTAGACCTTGGGGATAAGAGTGTTATATCACGTGATATTTCTCAAGAGAGTCCCTGAATACCCTAGACTATGAGGGGAATTGACCGAGTGAGCTTCCCCAGAGAGTCTCATAAATTCGTATGACCAAGCCAGAGGGGTTAGGCTGAGTGCACTACCCAGAGGGTTGTGGTACTTCTTGGATAGGACCAGAGGGGATGGCTACGAGTACTTCCCAGAGGGTTTCCTGCTTGTTAGCTGTTTGCTCTACTACTATTGTTGGTTTTGGATTTGATTACTTCTATGTATCATCCTGCTTTACTACTTACTGTTTACTGCCTTTTGTTTGCTGTTGCTGTTTACTGCTTATTGTACTTGACCTGCCATATACTCATTGACTGTTAGGAACAAATCTTCGGGT
Organism: Viscum album; assembly: GCA_963277665.1. NCBI lineage: Eukaryota > Viridiplantae > Streptophyta > Magnoliopsida > Santalales > Viscaceae > Viscum > Viscum album. The sequence continues at coordinate 1,381,470,869 of OY728160.1, forward strand.
GAATGCCTACTGGGATTTTATCTCACACCCTATTTGGGCCATGATTTTGGGCCCAAGCAGACTATGTTGTTGCATGTATAGACAAGGGTAATCGACCTTCGACCTCTAGAACTTGATTGCAAGGAGCAGGAGAGCACGGGACCAAGCTTTGGCTTGCGATGTTGTGGAGATGTTTACTTTTCTTTTGTACTTCTTTTGGTACTGTAGTGTTTTCTAGCATTGTGACTTGTTTGGATGCTTTCCTAGTTATGTATCATGCATCATTTCATATATTCATATGTGCTCCAGTTTTTTGATTTAGTCTTCCGCTGATATATTGTTGGTTATTACTGCTTCCGCTATTGCATGTTTACTTTTCTTCCGCTTTGTAATCTGCCAATGAGGGCATAGTTTCCCCACTATCACACCCAAGGCCCTCGCAGCTAGTCGTCAGCCTCTGGCGTTTGGGGAAATGCGTTTGAGGCCATGTGACCAACCGGGTACGGGGCACCTCTGGGTGGCTTTTGGAACTGGGACATTACATTTGGAACCAAAAATTGGATTTTTTACAATAACAAACTGTTTTTGGTTTTTTTTTATTAAATTGGTAGCTTGGAATGTGGTTTTTGAATTTGGAATTATTTTAATATCTACCCAACCTCATTAACTCATTAATAATCTAGAAAATTGGTTAGAAATCATTGCACCCAAAAACAATATTTTAACTCCTAAAACCAACTCTCCTCAAGTATAAATACTCACCCATCCCCAATTCATATTCACTCCAAATACCTTAAGAATGAAATTTTCTCATTTAACCTCTCTAAATATCCTCCAAAGAGTCTCCATGGTCCAAAGGTTTCACTCTCCATGATTTAGGAAGTTACCCTTCAAGGTAAGGTAACTCTCCTCCTCTTCTTTTTCATTCAAGTACCTCCTTTTTGTGTGTCTTATAAATGTTAAGATAGTTTCTTTTCATATACTTTTGATCATCCAATTACTTCAAAAATAGTGTTTTAAAATGGTATACATAAATTCTATCTAATTATGTCTTTACCTTAATCCATGTTTTATACCATATGTTGTAGAAATCATTTTGGGAATTTTTCTCTTTGTCATGAAATATTATGATATTATAAATACCCAAACCTCTTCCCTATCCTTGGGTACTCAACTAAATATAAAAATAATTTATTGATTGGAGATTTACATGTATGAAACCAAAATTCCATACCAGTGGGTTATAAATGACAAAAATTTCAAGTCTTGGAACATTTATGTACTCAATGATTTTATATGAAACTCATTCTTTATTTTCCATGAGTTATTGATAAAATGTTTTATTATGATCTATATGGCACACATGAATTTAAATATATGAATATTGAATCCCTATAGCACTCAAATTCATTGGGTAAATAATTAATCTATATGGATAACATGTTTTATGATACCTTGGTGAATAACCTTGGTAATTATGTTTTATTACACCTTGATGATAAACCTTGGTGACATGATTATGAATGTTTTATTTTTATGTTGTAGCAACATTTACATGTTATATATCAAGTACTTATGATTATTATCTCATGATATTTTTCATGTTTTACCCATGATTATATTTCATGTTCTATTTCCTTTATTTTTCCCATACTATGCTTTATGATCACCTTTTTCCATTGATACATGTCCCTAGTACATTACTTGTAGCGAGGTGACCTAGGATGGAATAAAAAAGAAGTCTTTAAAAAGGATTAAATAATGTTTATTTTAATTTTTTCCTTATGTAATTCATATAACATGTACCCAGTTCCAAGAAACTAGACCTTAAATGATCCTTCAAATTTTTAAGTAATATTATGTCAAGTAATTAGGGTTAAAATAATGTAATAAAAAGGTGGGTCTTCATAGTTGGTATCAGTGGATGGTTTAGTTATTTATGGAAATTAGGACTAGAAAAACCATTGTATAAAACCTAGGAATATTTCTAAATATTAAAAAACTTCCTAAAATTTTGGTGAAATATCCCGTGAGTGGTTTCCTAACAATGAAATCCATATCTAAATACTACAAGTGGATGTAACTCTGGCATAGTTATATATAGGGGTAATAACCCTAAAAAGGGTGTATTAGGCTTTAATTCGATCACCACCTAGTGCATGAAAATGGGACTTTCTTCACACATGGTTTTATAGTCCTAGCTGATATACTTTGGTTATTATAAGATTTCTATGAACCAACATTAAAGGATGTATAGAGGTGTAATTTTCTCTTTTAAAATAATGAAAAGATTAAAGTATATGATCCTATAATCCCAATGTAAAAAAATTCTTAGAATTAAACTCTGTTTTGGTATTTCTTGTTTGGGATAATGAATTTCCCATGATATCACCCTAGAAAGAAGTTATGAGATTTAGAAATAAGTGGAAACTAAGTCTAAGGTATATTGGACCATTTTAGGTTGGATATAAATTTTTAGGAAAAAATTTTAATAAGAGGGGAAGAATGTAATGACCTGAAAAATATTCTATTTTTAATAAATCAAATATTTCCTCTCAACAACTTTTTATTATGTTTTATAATTTAATCATATAAAAAAACTTTTACATTTTATAAGAACATTACCCATCATATGTAAATATGAACAATTACAACTAGGAATAGTAAAGGGATATACACATGGAAAAATAGTAAATTCACTAAAATAAACTTCATAGGATTGAAATCCCCCAAGAATATTTCCCCTTCCCCAAATATCATAAAAATAAAGAGAAGTGTTAGGAAAATTATAGACATTATCAATGAATGTGTAAGAAACTTTGTAAACAATATAGTGAATAATGAAGTGAGAATTATAGTGAATTTATAGGGAAATATGGCCATTTTACATGAGGAATGTTGGAAAATATAGCCGATGTCCATCATGAACATTGGTTTATAAGATATATGGTCATATTTTTGGTTGTGAAGATGCATTTAACTGATCATCAGGATTATTTAATGATATGATCAAAATTGTATTATTTTTAGAGATAATAAAAATATTTTGTTAAAAATATGTTTTATGTAAAATAAATAAGTTTTAAATAAAAGTTATTTTAATGAAATAATCTTTTAAAAAACTTTTTAAATGATAATATATTTTAACAAAGTCCTATGTAATTTTTATAACAGTCGGAATATTTATTATGCTACATTTTTTTTTAATTTTCAATAAATAAGGATTTCTATTTTAAATTTGAAATTATAAAATTTATATAATTATTTTGATAACATAAATTTCATTTTTTTAATCATCACATCAAAATTATCTTAGGGTGAATTTTTAGGAATTTTCTGACAAAGTTGATTTTTTTGTGAAAAAGTGAAAATTATCGTTTTACGAGGTCTATGATTTTTTAACATCATTATTATGTGAACATGATTATAATATTTAAGAAATATTTTATTCAATCAAAATTGTATTTAATATTTATATAAATTAATTTAAACATATTAATCTTAATTTATAAATTTATACTTTACAATTTGGAACAAAAAATTAGAATTTTTAAGATAATTTTTTTGGTTTCAGTGTATTAAATGGGTTGTTTGAGAGGTGGTTTTAAAATTGGGAATGATTTGACTATACACCCACCCTAATTAACTCATTAATAATTTATAAAATTGGTTGGAATTCATTACACCCACAACCAATATTTTAACCCTTAAACCACCCTCCTCAAGTATAAATACCAACCCATCCTCCCATTCATCTCCACTCCAAATAATTCAATAATGAAATTATTCTAATTTTACCTTTATAAAGATAATACAAGGTGTATCCAAGGCCTAAAGGTTTCCCTATCCATGATTTAGTAAGTTACTCTTCAAGGTAAGAGAACTCTCCTCTTCTTAGCCCCAAGCCCAAAGACCTTAGATTTTTATTTATTTTTGGATAAATCCACTTTTGTAATTGGGTTGAGAGGGAACCCTACATGACCTATAAACCTAGAGTAAAAAGGCCTTGTACATGAACCAAGGTCCCAAGGACCAGACACATAGAATAACCCCACCCTAATAACTACTTAAACTTGATGATCATAAGCTCCCACCTGTAGATCGGCTAGCATTTCCCCATGTAGGATTGAATGGTGCCTATTACCAATAGTGAAAGATAGACCCTCACATAATTCCCAATCTAGTTAGCTATGTTGGTGGTTTCTTCATGCTCTAATTTCTATATTATGGGGCCCATACCTTTAGGTCTGGCCAGACTACTACCTACTTGAGAATGGTTCGTGCCTCCACTTCTATAACCCATGATAGCCGACCCGCTTCTTACATTCTTGCCACTGCCATGATCACTTGTGTGACCCAAAAAAATTGTCGTTGAGACTCTTGAAAAAGCCACCAATACACCATTGATGCCACCTCCTCTCACCTACTTCTATTGTGGCACTGACCGCCGACCAACACCACTGAGGTTCCCACCACCACCATTATTGACCTCACCATTGTCGAGGTCCCCCTCCTGACATTGCGGTATGTTCCCACCTGACACCAACATCCCACCACTGCTGATGTACTTGTATACCCACCACCACCATGTCCCTCCTCCATTCTTCTTTTTTATTCATGTACCTACTTTTTTTTGTGTCTATAAATTCCACGCTACTTCCTTTTCATGTAATTTTGATCTTCCCATTACTTCCCAAATAGTTTTTTATCTATGGGAGGGATCCATTCTCTTTTATTATGTATTTTCATTAATCCATGTTGTATACCATCATTATTAAAAAATAATTTTGTAAATTTTTCTCATTTTCATGAAATATTTTAATATTGTGAATACCAAAACCTCTTCCTAATCCATAGGTAATCATCTAGATGTAAACATAATTTATTGATTAGGGATTTACATTTATGAAACCCACATTATATACTCATGAGTTAAAAATTATTAAAAGTTAAAGTCTTGAAACATTTATGTATTCAATGATTTTATATAAAACCCATTATTTATTTTCTATGGGTTATTGATGAAATGTTTTATTATGATTTATGTCGAATACATGAATCTAGACATATGAAGGGTGAACCCTGATAGAGATCCAATGCATTAGGTAAATAATTAATCTCTAGAGATTCCATTTTTATGATACCTTTGTGAATAACCATGGTAATTATGTTTTATGACACCTTTGTAATAAAATTTGGTGATATGCTTCTGAATATTTTATTTTTTATGTTATAGCCACATTTTGATGTTATGTATCTATCTATAATGATTATTCTCTCATGATATGATTCTTGTTCTATCCATGATTTTCATTCATGTTCCATATCCTTTTTCCCCTTATCAGGATTTATGCTCACCCTTTTGAATTAATGTATGTCCCCAAGAAATTACTTACAGTGAGGTGAATTAGGATGGAATAATAAAGGAGTCTTTCAAAAGGAATAAATAATGTCTTTTTTATGTTTTCCTTATGTAATTCATGAACTATGAACCTAGTTTCCAAGACACTAGAACTCAAAAGATCCTTCGAAATTATTTATATAATATTTTTTCAAGGAATTATGGTTAAAATAATGTAATAAAATGTCAGGTATCCATAGTTGGTTTTGGAGGATGGTTTAGTTATTTTTGGAAATTAGGACTATAAAAACATCAGTATGAACCCTATAGATATGTCTAAATATAGTAAAACATCCTGAAATTTTGGTAAAGTATTAAGAAAGTGGTTTCCATGTAATGAAATATCTATTTGGATACTAAAAATGGATGTGGATCTAATGTAGTTTTACCAAGGGGTATTATCCCCAAAAAGGGTGAATTGGGTTTTAATCTGATTATCACCTAGTACATGAAAATAGGACTTGCTGTACACCTATTTTGACACTCCCTGGGCATATTATTTGGCTATCATTATCTTTTTGTGAACCAAAATGAAATGATGTATAGAAAGTTTAATTTTTTTTCTATTAAAAGAAAGAAAAGATTAAAGTATATGATCCTAGAATCATAATGTTATAAAAACCTCAAGATTAAACTATAATTTAGAATTTCATGTTGGGGATCATGTATTTATCAAGATATCACCATGGAAAGGTGTCATTATATTTTTAAAGAAGGGTCAATTGAGTATAAGGTATATTTTACCATTTGAGGTTAGACACAAATTTCAAGGATGGAGTTTATTTAAGGGGGTAGAATGTAATGACCTGAAAAATATTATCCTTTTAATAAAGGAAATATTTCCTCCTAATAACTTTTTATTATGTTTTATAATATAATCACATAGAATGACTTTTATATTTCATAATAACATTAAAAAAATGCATAAATATTGATTAGTATAACTCAGAATATTTAAGGAATATACACATGGAAGAATAGTATATTCACTAAAAGAAACTCCATAGGTTTGAAATCCCAAAAGAATATTTACCCTTCTATAAAGATTTTAAAATGAAATATAATCATTTGGAAAATGATAGAAATTATCAACTAATGTCTAAGAGCATTTGTAAGTAATGTAGTGAACAATGAAGTGAGAATTATGACGTATTTATAGGGAAATATAGTCATTTTAAATGAGTATCATTGGAAAAAACGGTTTATAGAAATTATTATCATTAGTGGATAAGTCATTTGGTCATATTGTTGGTGAAATAGATGCATTTAAGTGACCCTCGGGATTTTTTGATGATATAATAAAAATGGTATTAAATTTTGAGACTATAAATATATTCTGTTAAAAATATTTTTTATGGTGAATGTATAAGTTTTAAATAAAAGTTATTTTCATGAAATAATCTTATAAAATACTTTTTAAATGATAAAATATTTTAATGAATTCCAAAGTATTTTTTATAAAATTAGGAATGCTTATTATGCTATAAAAATTATTAATTATAATGATTTTTATTTAAAATTTAAAATTATAATTTAGATATTGTTTTAAAAAATAAATTTAATTTTTGGAATCAGTATATAAATATTATATTAGGATTAATTTTTCATAATTTTCTAAAAAAGTTTCTTTTTGGTGAAAAAGTGAAAATTACCATTTTACGAGCACTGAAATTTTATGAAATCATTATTTTTTGAACATGATTAAAAAATTTATAAAAAAATTTATTCAATAAAAAGTTTATTTAATAATTATAAAAAATTAATTTTAAAAAAATTAATTTAAATTTAGAAATTTATACTTTACATTTTAGAACCAAAAATCAGATTTCTTAAGATAAAAATTATTTTTGGTTTTTGTGCATTAAATGGGTTGGTTGGAACATGGTTTTGAAATTGGTCATGATTTGAATGCACACCCACCCTCATTCACTCATTAATAATACATAAAATTTGTTGAAATTAATTATTCCCACAACCAATATTCTAACCGTTAAAACTACCCCTCCTCATGTATAAATACCCACCCATCCTTCCATTAAACTTCTATCCAAATCCCTTAAGCACACAATTCTTCTCATTTTCCCTTTCTAAAAATCATCCAAGGTGTCTCTAAGGTCCGAAGGTTTCCCTCTCCAAGATTTATAAAATTAATATTCAAGGTAAGGTAACTCTCATATTCTTCTTTTTCATTCAAATACCTCTATTTTGTGCATCTTCTAAATGTCAAGATACTTTTTTTTCATGTACATTTGATCTTACCATTTCCAAAAAAATAGTTTTTTATCAATGGGATACCACCATTCTCTCTCATGATGTCTTTTACTTAATCCATGTTGTATACCGTCATGTTATCGAAATAATTTAATGATGTTTACTTTTTTTATGAAATATTATGATATTGTGAATAACCAAACCTATTATTTATCCATGGGTACTCAACTATATGTAAAAAAAATTTATTGATTGAGTATTTACATGTATGAGACCTACATTCTCTAATCATGGGTTAAAAATGATTAAAATTTCAAGTCTTGAAACGTTTATGTACTCAATGATTTTATATGAAACCTATTATTTTCCCCAAAAGTTATTAATGAAATGTTATATTATGATATATATGGAACACATGAATTCATACATATGAAGGGTGAACCTTAATAGTGCTCCAATGCATTGGGTAAATAATTAATCTCTCTAGGTGACATGTTTTATGATACCTTGGTGAGTAACCTTGGTAATTATGTTTTGTGAAACCTTGGTGATAAACCTTGGTGATATGATTATGAATGTATTATTTTTATTTTTAGCCACATTTTGATGTTATATATTAAGTACTTATGATAATTATCTCATGATATGCCTTGTGTTTTATCCATGATTATCATTCATGTTTAATTTTTTTTCTCTTTTAGGGATTTATGCTCACCCTTTTCCATTGATGTATATACCTAATAAATTAATTATATTGAGGTGACCTAGGATGTAATAATAAAAGAGTCTTTCAAAAGAATTAAATAATGTTTGTGTTTATGTTTTCAATTTGTAATTCATGTATTATGTACCTAGTTTCGAAGAAACTGGACCACAAAAGACCATTCAAAGTTATTTATGTAATATTTTGTCAAGGAATTATGGTTAAAATAATATAATAAAAAGTTGGATCACCATATATTCTCATTTAAATTTATTATTATTATTCCTATTAAGTATTTTATAAAATTTATAAGTGGTTGTTTGAAGAGAAATTGGTTATTTTAAACAGGTGTTTGACATCAATTTTTATTTTAAAGAGATTTTGATGTTTTAAAGGGACTGTTTCTAAAATGGGTTGTTCCTTGGATGTGTGAAACTATTTTAAAACATGATAGTACTATGGTGGTTTTAATGTTATTTCTAAGAAATCAATTTATTTAAAAATGGATTTAAAAGTATGTTTTCATGATTCAGTTCTATGGAGTGTTTTAAAGTGAGATTTAAAACGGTCTAACATGGAATGGCCTCCCAAGATTATTATTGAAGACCCATTTTTCACATAATAATAGAGTTTTTCAAAATAACTTGACATCCTGATTGTGATCTCCTTGGTTTTATGTTTTTTATTCACTTGTTCCCCTTTTATGGGATTTATACTGATTATGTTTATGTGACACTTGATTGATAAAAGAGGTTGTTTCTTGAGAGGGTATTGGAGGTGATATAAAGTTTATTTCAAATGATTTATTTTTTATTTATGTGATGATTCCATGATTGGATGTTTGATCACATCCTTTGATTGATGTCATGGGAACCCTATGTAGCTAAGTAGAAGGTTTGGAAGAGTGTGAGCCTTAGTGCAGATTGTCTTCTAGATATGGAATGATTCCCAATTAGACTAAGTGATATAATGGGATGTATTAGTACCCCAATGATACCATGAGAGATCCTAGAATTTTTTGGTTCATATAATCTGGCTAGTGTTCAATACACTAGGTATAGTACCATTTAGGTTAAAACCTAGTGAGTTTCCCATGACGTTTTGTTCCTATTGGGGATTGTTTAGGGGATCCCCTTGTCCTGTTTGTATCCCCTAACCCTTTTTTAGTTGTGTGGAACCTTTTTTGGTTATATCCATTTCCCTTTATTAATATCATGGTGGCTTATCATTTTTATATTCTCATTCGGCTATGGTTTTGGTTTATTTTAAAACTTATTTCAAATTGGTTTTGGAGGATGTGTTTCTTGAACCTAAAGTGATATTGTTTCAAAAATGATATTTGGAAATGTTTTTGAAATAAATAATAAAAAGGTATTGGTTTTAATTTTTAATTTTAAAATCCTTATTTTCATGAATTGAAAGTAATATTAAAGGAAAACTTTGATTTATCACATGGATTTAAAAGCACAGTTTTAATATGTATGAGCCTCACTTGTTTTTTAAAGGTTTTACATTGGTTTTTGAAAAAATAGGATTAAAATGTGATTCTTGTTTTCTTTATGATTTCCCATGTGGAAAAAATATTTTATAAATTATTTTTAAACTAAATTTTAGAGAATTTATTATGAAAGGAACTTCATAGACTCTAAAGTGGAATCCTATCTGAAGTGGTTATCTCACACCCTAAATATACACCAATATGTGTGTGTGTATGTAGATTTATTGTTTTAACTAAATTTATTAGGTATTTATTCCATTATTTTTTATTTTTTTGGATCCATGATGGATGTGTTTGGATGAGGCAGTGACCATGGGTCACATGGAGTTGGTGTAACAGTTTCTAAAGCTTTTGTTTTTGTGGGGTCATTCTGGTATCATCTAGTTCAACCATTAGTATTTTATGCTTTGATTCTATTGTATGTTTTAAAATATTGTTGGTTATTTTGTTTATTTTATTTATCCATTTTTGTTTTTTTATTTATTTGGGATTTCTTATTTGATATGAATGGATGTCTAATGTCTAGATAGGCCACACTAGATTCTTAATAGTTTCTACTATTTTTTTATATTATTGTACAAGGGTGAAATCATTCCCAATAAGGTGTTCTTGATACCAAGGCACTAGTTTCCAGACTATGGGGATTAGGGATGCCCTTTAAGAATAGTTGTGGGCTAGGTCGGGTCAGTCAAGGCCAGTTCAATACAAATGTTATCAGAGCCCGGTTATAAAGTGGTCTTAGGTTCTAGAATCACTCTCTTATCATTTGGTAAGTTTGGTAAACTCAAGATAAGAATATAAGTAATCAAGGGTTATGTGTGGGGAGAGTATTACAATATCATTCTCACCACAAACCTTGAGTTACCATGGGTAATTGGGATTTCATTTTTGTTTTGATTAATCTTACTAGATCAGGGTTTGAGATGGTGATATTTTTATCCTTATTGGAATTATATGAGTTTATTTGGGGGGTTTATTATAGTTTTGGGATGAAAACAGAAAAAGAATCAGATACATGAGGTTGGATTTCACATCCTAGCAAATGATACAGTGACCAAATGCACGATTTTGGAAATTTTTAGAAACTATTGCATGAATTTCGCATGGACCATAAAACCATAAAACTAAGTTAGAGATAGTTCCACATCCCCTTTAGTTTTGTTATTTATTTCTCTTGATTCATTGATTATTTGCATTGTTTTGGTAATGGTAAAAGTATCAGGGTATTCTTGCAATATGTTGATGTGGGTGGATTGGATTTTGGTTAAATTTGTGATGTGATTTTTCTTATTCTAGTGTTATGAAATTTGTTTTGTGTGTGAAAAGTGGATTTCATAAAAAATGTTTTCAGTTTAGAATTAATCCTCGGGGTTTGTTTGTAAAATGGATTTTATTTTTATGTTGTGGATTTATAAGTGGTTTCTTTTTTCATGAAATTTAAAAAGTCTTTTAGTTTTAAAAATACTTAGTGACTAATTTATAAAGGATTTTGACCCACTTGGTGTATGTTTTCAAGAGTGATCAGTTATGAAATGAAAATTAGAAAGTTGTTTAAATTGTTTTGAAAGGAAAGGTATTTTGAAATAAAGAATAAATTTATAAAGTGTTCGAGAAGTTTATTTATTTTAAAGGAATCCTATGGATTTAAAATCTAGAGTTTGTGGTTTTTTGGTTTTTCACCCTTGATGGGTATTTAAATGATGGATGATTTTGAAACTATTTCAAAGTGTGAAGTGATTTGAAATAGAAAGTCAGTTTATGTGAATGTTTTGTTTTTATAAAGTGAAATTTTATCTTGTAAATATAATTTTGAAAGATATTTATTTTAGTTTTCTAAAATATGATGGAAAGTTTGAAGGTTTTCCCGATTTTTCAAAGATGTATTTTCTTTTAAAATATGTTTTGGGACTCTTTACCAAGGGTTCTAAGGAATGTTTTCAAAGTGTTTTGTTGGAATGATCATGGAGCATAGTTTATTCCTCATGGGGGGTGACCAGATTAGAAATTTATATTGCTCCCAAAATATACTAACTACAAATTCATAAAATAGTGTAAGTACGGGGTCGATCCCATGAAGATCAGGAAAGAATAATGACAAATTTTGTCCATATATTGGGTCATCCCAATTTAATTAAAATTATTAAACAAATGATTCAAATTAAAATAAATAAATGTAGATAGAAAAATAGAAGAGAGGGGAACCAGTTTCTAGGGGAGGTTGTTCTTAATTGATTAATTCCACTCAAATTAAAAAATAATCAAATTAAATAGAGTCAAAATCATTTATTTTCATTCACTGCTAACTTGGAAAATTATTATTTAAACTGACATAGCATATTTACCCTCATGATTTGATTATAAAAAAATAACTAGAATTAATTTGGTTGATTGAAGTGCAGGGTTGTAATCAACTATCTTTTCTTCTATGGGTTTCATTCATTATTAAAAACATTTATTCAATGATTTAATAATAACTAAAACTAAATGTTAATCACAGTGAAACACTTATAAAATTAGGTTATTGAATAAGTGAATAAAAAATTAAATTACGTGGTACACAACCATTTCAACCAGATCCTATATCCCATATGGGTTTATCTACTCATTTCTGGGTGATCATCGATGATTAATAAAAAAAATACATAGGAGATATAATATAAAATAGAGATTATAAGGGAGAAATCGAATTAAAATAATATAATTAATAAAAAATTCATAGATAAAAAATCATAAAAAAATGAAAACCTTAATACGGTGAATGGTTACCGAGTTGTAACCTTATAGGTAGCCTCTAAGTGGTTAATATCCTCCTACAATATTGATAATTTACTTTGGATGGAATCCTCTATTTACAGGTCTCAAAGTCACATACAAGGTTCACCAATCAAACTGACATTAAAAACCTCATAAATTTGTAAAAGAAGTGTTTCGTGAATCTTTCAACGGGATGAATTCATATCATAAATTAAATATTCATGACCTTAATGTGTCAGTGGATAAAAATGATATTTTTTAAGAAATCATGAATTTTCATAGAGTGAATTATTATTCACATTGTGAATCCATATAGTTTGAGAATCTACTGTCATTTATCCTCATTTTTAGATTGGGTTTTTTTGGTTTTTGGGTTGGGTGTTTCTTTGTAGCATCCAATTGCATCCTTCTTGTCTCTATTCAATGTGTGAATGGTTCATAATTTTGTGAAATACCTTTGAATAAAATATTTACCTTGTATTGATAGTATGTGTCCACAAGTTCTTTTAATTTCTCCAAATTCCTTTGAAATACAATCCTTCCATAAGAACACATACACCAATGACACTGGGAAATAATTTTCTATAAAAATAATCAAAACATAATGAAATCACATATAAACCCCTTGAAAATAAATATTCAAATTAGAGATATAAAATTCCCCCACACTCAAACCTTTTCTTGACCTTGAGAAAAATCTCAACATTGAAACATAATGGGTGAAAACATCAACAATGGAATTTTCAAATGTCATGCTCATAAATAAAAATTTATAACTAAATATTATAAAATAACAAATAATAATTTATAAATAACTTATAAAACATGATTTATTTATAATTTTCAACTCAATAAGTATCCCTGTTTCACTTACATATTTAAACATCTCATCAATATCCATGTCACTAATGATTAACCTCACCATGAATTTTTTATCTTATCACTCAAGGTAATAATTTAATGGATCTATAATCATACCACAAGTAAATTTTTCTAATCATAAACATGCATTGAATCTAAATTCTCTGTCACATAAAGAAAAATATCACCATTGATCACGAGGGATTATCATCAAGGTTAAAATGACAATAAGGTTGAGGGTATAGAGGAATTGATGTTGAAAAATCAAGTAAGGCTTAAAGAGTTGGCTAAAATCTAAAGTATAATGAAAGATAATCAAAATACAAGCTCACTAAAATTATCCTCACCAAAATATAATGTCATATCCCACACTACCTAAAGTGAAAATTTATGGATCATGAATAATGTAATCATAATGAATGATAAACCTCTCTTTTTTGTGTATTTTTTTTAAATAACAACAAGAGGGATAAAAAATGGAATATAATTAATGAAATAACAATCCCTATCTCCAACACCATTCATTCTTCTCTAAAGAAATAACTTCCCATTTTCACTATAAAAAACCCCCACACATATTCAATTAAATATCATAAAAAATATAAAGATTCGGGTAATAAAGGATTAAATAGGCTTTTAATGTAGCTCAATCCAAACAAGTCCATCTATGAATTATATGGACTAAGAAATATCAATGTACAAGTGAGTCTCAGGATAAATGGGATCATAAAAAATTATGTCTCAATCATTTTAAATGTAAATTTGTTCAAGAATAGCTTTTAAAAGATATCAATGAAAGTTATAGTAGGTGTACATGCCCCAAGTATCACCCATGAAACATGAATTGTAAATAATGAGAAATAATAGTTCTAGAATCCTCTTGGGAATATAAGTAATGAATAAAAATGAAATCACTCAAGTCATGAACATAAATAATTATTTCACTATATATAAGGTTCTAGGAATTGATATCAATAAAAGATATCATATCCATAATAATTTTTTTTAGGAAATTCAAAATTGAAGTAAGAATGTGACTTTTAGAATGTCTATATATATCTCTAACATTTATGAGAATAAAAATTCAAAATTTTAAACATTTCAAAATTCTTATCCTATGTGTCAATGTCTTCTAGATTAGTGAGTAAAAGAAAACAATTTAAGTATTTGGGTGTATCTAATTCATTTTCATTCATATTATTTAATAATTATTCTTAATATTATTATTGTATTTATTTTTTATTTCTATATTTTTTTTCAAAACACATGTGATGTAAAAGAAATTTAGTATGTAAAAATATATGTGAATGAAAAAAAACTTACCTTTAAATATGAATCTTTGTGTTTAATCCAACTCTTCTCTCTTAGGTTATCATATGTAACTGGCCATGATGTGAAGTTCCATTTCACAGCATGATTTACGTGTAGCCTCTTTAGTTTTATTCCAAAAACATCCCTACACCAACTGGAACAACTCTCTCCTCTTATTTTGGTGCCTTTCATTTTGGACCTGTGAATGAAATAAAATAAGTGAAAGTATAGGTCTACACATTAAACCTAAAAAAATATAAGAGAATTCATCCATAATGAGAGTTTATAAAATTAACTGCTTTCTTAAACTAATTAAATAAAAAACATCCTAGAAATTAATAAAAAAAAATTTCCTCCTGAAAGATTCTATTTTTATGGTTGTTTAGCTCAACCTTCACCCTTGTTAGCGAATTCGAACATGATATAAAGCTAACTATCTTGGATTTACCCAATTCCAACTATAGAGTTCATTTAGGGAATTTATTCTCTTCCAAATCCATTTCTTCATATTTAAAACTTCATGTGATGGAGCCTAGACTTTTATTTTTTTTATGAAAGAATAAGAAATTTTAATTATAACAAGATTTTGTAATGCCCTTACTCCACCACATATTCTTGATTCCTCTCTTCTTTGGGTGTTTGGATCAATCCTTGAATTTAATCACACATATTATATTTTTTACAATATTGAAGTTGTTTATTTTTTGAAAGTTTTTTTAGGTTCATGGAATTCCTCCTCCACCATTTCATTTTCTTATCACCCTTCTTTAATTTTTGGGAACTATTCAATGTTAGTCTTCTCCTCAACTTGAAATTGTTGTGCCTCTTATATATTTGCTTCGATAACCTTCACTTATTTATTTACTATGTTATAAATTAATGTAAATCTATTAACATAAGAATATAAAGTTATAAAATTATGATAAATTTTATTAATCATTCCTCCCTATTCTCTAAGTATTGATTAATTATTATTCATCATCCTATTAAAATATTCAATGGTCTTTTTGAGAAATTCCTTTAATATATGTTATGAATCCTGAACTTTTAGTGATTCAATGGGGGTTATTTTTGATAGAACTACATAACCTAGTATCTACCTTGGTAGCCTTAGTAGTTGGGAGCTCCACTGTAGGGCTGGTATTAGGTGTCATTCCACTATTAGTACTAAAATTCATTGTATTTATTAGAATATGTCTCATTCCAACCATATTCTATCTATGAACATCCTAGAAAATTATGTTCCACCCATGTAGTAGAATCCTCTTGGTATCCATTATACTCTGATGATGGTGGGGAATAAAAATAATTTTTTCGATAATTCATCCTACACACTGCCACAAACTGCCAAGTACATAAAATAAAAAAAATAAAAACAAAATCCTAAACTAAAATTAGTAAACAGAAATGAGATAAGAAAAATCTTTAACTTAAGAAACCGATATCAAGTTTGTTTCTATGTTCTATTACTCCCTATAAATAGTGCCAACATTTGGTATGACCACAGAGTATCATTATTTCCCAATAGGGTCAACTAAATTAGAAATTTATATAACTATTGAAACACACTAACTAAAAAGGCATATAATAATAAAAGTACAAGGTCAATCCCATTAAGAGTAGGAAAGATCTATGATAACATTTTGAAAAATGTTGGGTCATACCAATTTATTTAAAATTATTAACTTAATGATGCAAATTAAAATAAAAAAATGCAGATAGAAAAACAAAAGAGGGGGGAAACAGTTTCTAGAGATAGTTTTTTTAAATAGATTAATTCCAATAAACAAGAAAAATAATCAAATTAAATATCTTCATAATAATTTATTTGTATTCAATAATAATTTAGTCAATTATTATTGAAACTACCCTAGAATCATATTCCCCATGATATAAAAATTGAAAATAAAAAGAATGTATTTGGTAGATTAATTACAAGAGAGTAATCTAATCCATTGTTCATGGATCAATTATCTCTGTTGCGTTTGGGTTCATTAATTATTAAAAACATTTTCTCAATGATTAAATAAAAAATAAAATTTAATGTTAACTACAATACAACACTTAAATAATCATGTTATCGAATGAGTTTGGAAAAAATTAAATCAGGAACACACCCTTTTCAACTATATCCACTCACCCCTATGAGTTTAGCCACTCATTTTAGGGTGATCAATAGGATGAATAAAAAAAATCCATATAAGAGTGAATAGAAATGAATGATTTGAATGGATAAATTGAATAAAAAATATACAATTATTTAAAAATATATAGATAAGGAAAGTGTAGAAAAACTAGAAAGAAAATCCTAACTATAGTGAAAGGTTCCTGGGATGGAACCCTACCAGTAGCCTCCTAGTGGTCAAACTCATCCTGCAATATTGATCATTTATTTGGGTCAAAATAATATATTTATAAGTCTTCAAGTCACATCCAAGGTTCAGCAATAAAACTATCATTAATCCCCCTATAAATTGGTAAAAAAAATATTTCCTAAATTTTTCAATGGACCGATTTCACACCAAGAATTCATAATTCATGGACTGAATGTGTCGGTGGGTGAAAATGAAGGTTTTTGAAGAAAGCATGAACTTTCAAAACATGAATTATTACTAACACTATGAATCCATGCAGTTTAGAATCTAGTTTTGTTTCTCCTCATTCATGGCTTGGGTCATCTAGTTTATGGATTGGGTGACACTTTATATTATCCAATTACACCCTTCTTGTCTTTATTACCAATGTGAATAGTGAATCATTTTGTGAAATACCTTTATCTAAAATATTTAATTTATATTGATGGTCTGCGACCAAAATTTATTTTAATTTCTCAAATTCATTTGAAACATGATCTAATCATATTAAAACATACACCAATGACACTAGGAAAGAATTTCCTATAAATTTTATCAAAACTTAAGGAAAACACATATAAAACCCCATGAAATACATATGAAAATTAGAGATATCATTTTATTTTTTGGGTGATTTTTTCATGTAAAATTTTCACTTGATTAACATTGGGATTGTTTGATGGATTTAAGATATATAACCGAATTGGGTTTATGTTTTATGTTATTTAAGTTAAACCACCCAAAAAGTTATTAATTAAAGTTTGGGTTATTATCTTTATGGGTGTATCCTTTTTTATTCTTGAATTTTCCTAAACTTAGAATGGAGTGGTAGATGTTGTTTTCCTCACTTTATGATGAAGTGGTATTCCATGGAATTTTTACAGGGTAGTGAGCCTTGATTATATTTTTGAATTGGTAAGGATTAGTCTTCTTAGAGTTTGAGAGTCTCTCAAGAGAAGAGAAGTATTGGGTATACATTCCAATTTTGGTGATGACCTATTTTTTTAATTCTTACTTGATGATTTTAGAGAATTTGTGTTTTTGAGGTGAATTTTATTTAGTGTGTTATGTGGGTTCCTTTATGGTTTATCTTTTATGATAGGTAGCTATTTTGGGACTCTCATGCCTCATTTATTTGTTGTGTTCTTTATAGTATGATTGTGAGATTTGATTTTTTTGTATAATCTATGCCTTGATATTTGGTTGGATAGTTTGAACATGGGGAAACTAGGGTACATTCATGGGAAACAAGAGTCTATGGATATTTACAATTATACTATGAGAGATACCGAGTTATAACTTTCAGTCAGGATCACCGTGAGTTAGTGTTCCATGATCTTAACCCTATGTTACCTTTTTTTGAATTTTCATGGCCCAATTTTAGAACCATGTTATCTATTGATGAGACATGCTTGTCATTTGTCTCTCCCTTTACTTTTAGTTGGAAATTGGTGATGGGTTTAGTGATGTATTTGGTAACCTAACTTTTTTTGTCTTCATATGTTCCTTGGAATTTTATTTCCATTATGTAATTTTAGCTAGTTTATTATTGGTTTATTTCAGTTGGTGGAATTTTTGGCCCCCTTTTTATAATTTATTGACACAAGGTTTTTTAATGAAACTATATTTATAGAAGAGGTTTTCTATTTATTCACCATTCTAGATGAGTTTAAAATGGTGGGGAGACCTATTCTAGGTCTCCATCTTCCTAGATCTTCATGTTAAATGGTTATGGAATAAATCTTACTTGAGGTTGTTTGATTTTGTTTGAGAATTCATCCCATTTTTTATAGGAATCATTTTTTGTTTGGTGGTTTTACCCCAATAGAGATCCATTCTAACTCACTTAACCCTCACACACTTTATAATTGAGAGTTTAAGTTCACCTTTATATTACTTTTTTTTTCTTTGAACAAATAATTTATGGGGGGAAATGTAGCATAGTGGGGAGAATTGTGACACCCCTGTGTTAAAATTGAGGTATATTTTATGTTGTTTTTTATTAATGTAATTATTTTGGAATTTAGGGATTGAAAATTTTAAATTTAAAGTTTTTTCCCTATCAAACAGTTACCACATAGTTAGGGGAATCCATTTAAATTGACTATTCATAGTAATTTTGTTTTTAATTATTGGGTTTTCATGGTTGGTGTACACTTCATGTAACCATGAGAGGTATCCAAATAACTATACAACTCATTTTTTTTGTATGGTTTGACACACATGGTTGGTGTATGGTTAGGACAAACCATTATTCCAAACTATGTGTGGTGTATGTGTGTGTGTGTGTGTGGGTGGGGGGTCATCTAGTGCTCCCACATGGATAGTGCATGTTTTCCCTAACTACATGGACTATACAGATTCACTTAAGTGAATTTATATTTCCCCCAATTATATTTTAAGGCATTTTGACTTCCTTTATTCCCCCTCTCATTCGGTTAAGATCTAGGCATGCTTGAAAAGATCCTTCCCTCCCTTATCCTTTTTATTTATCACCTTCTTCCTTCAATTTCAAATGGATTTCCAAGGTATTATCCCTATTTTCTATCCCTCTCTTCTCCCATCCTTAATTCCACTTGTGTTTTATTTTCTCTCATGAACCTTAATGGTCTTGGGGCTCAAAATTAGGTTTGGGGTGTATCTAATCATAGGGGTTTGGATATTTGGGGAATGTGAAGGGTGTTTCATTTCTTTATTGTCCATTTTCTAATAAAGGCAATGTTTTTTACTTATTACCACTTCAATTAGGTTGTTTTTTCCATGTAGTTCCTTTATATTATATTCCATGTGATATATTTTTTTTAAATTACATTTTTATTTCCAAAGTATGCCTATATGTGTTACCCATGAGGGGTTGAAAATGGGTTTTAATGGTTTTTCTTACTTCTCATGGTGGTATTTTTAATGAATCTTATACTAATCATTTCAAAATTAAATGATTATACCTACCATGTGTTTGGTAAAATGTTTAAGTGGATTTTAAAGATATATTTTTTTATTTTAAGGGGGGTATTTGACACTTGTTTGTATTCTAAAGAGATGATGATGCTTTAAAGAGACTGTTTCTCAAATGGGGTGTTCCTTAAACATGTGATTTTTTTAAACTTGATAGTCTTGTGATGGTTTTAAAGTGATTTATAAGAAATTGGTTGATTTCTAAATGGATTTAAAAGTAAGTTTTCAGGATTCGATTCCACAAGGTGTTTCAATGTGAGATTTTAAATTGTGTAAAATGTCTTGGAATACCGATCATGTTATTGAAGGTTCATTTGACACCTTATAATAGAGATCTTAAAAATAATATTAAACCTCGATTATGTACCCCTTTCTTTTATGTTTTTTATTCCCTTATGCCCCTTTTAAGTGATGTGGATTGATAATTTTTATGTGATTCTTGATTGATAAAAATGAGTTATTTATTAATATGGTGTTGAAGGTGAGATAAGGTTTATTTCAAATGATTTATTTTTGATTTATGTGATTATATCATGCTCAGTTGTCTTCTCACCTCCTTTTATCGATTTCATGGTAACCATAGGACATTAAGTAGAAGGCTTGGATGAGTGTGATCCCTAGTGTAGATTATGATATGGATAGGTAATGTTTCCCAATTAGATTGAGTGAGATAGTGAGATGGATTAGTACCCTAGTGAGACTATGAGAGATCCCAAAATTGTTTGTTTCACATAATTTGGATAGTGTTTCGTAAGACAGGTCTAGTATAGTTTAGGTTAAAACCTAGTGAGTGGCCCATGATGTTTAGTTCTTATTTAATATTTTTTAGGATATCTTTTTTCCATACCTTGTTTATGTCCCTTAGCCCTTGGTTTTTTGTGTGGAACATTTTTTTTTGGTTTTATATGCTTCCCTTTTTTTATATCATGGTGCCTTCATAATTTTAAATTCCTCTTCAATTATGGTATTGGTTTATTTTCAAACTGCTGGAAAATTGGTTTTGGTGGATGTGTTTCTTAAACCTAAAGTGGTGTTGTTTCCCAAATGATATTTGGAAATGTTTTTGAAAAAATAATAAAAAGGGATTGGTTTTAAATATGATTTTTAAACTCATTTTTTCATGAATTAAAAATAATTTTAAAGGAAAGATTTGATTTATCACTTGGATTTTAAATCATAGTTTTAGGTCGCATGAGCCTCTCTTTTTTTTCCAAGGGTTTTACCTTGGTTTTGGAGATAAAGGGAATAAAATGATATACTTGTTTTATTTATGATTTTTCATGTGGAAAATCTATATTATAAATTATTTTCAAAGTAGAAATTATGGAATATATTATGAAAGGAACTGCATAGACATTGTGGTGGAATCTTAATGGGAATATTTAGATCACAGCACACAGACACAGATGTATGTGTATATATAGTTTTCATGTTTTCTTTTAGGTTATCAAGTTTTGATTTTGTTTATCAAAGTTCATTTGGATACATGATAGATGTCTTGGGTTGTGGTGGTGACAATGGATCA
Organism: Viscum album; assembly: GCA_963277665.1. NCBI lineage: Eukaryota > Viridiplantae > Streptophyta > Magnoliopsida > Santalales > Viscaceae > Viscum > Viscum album. Next base: position 1,381,492,421 of record OY728160.1, read on the forward strand.
CATGGAGTTGGTGTAGTATTTATTCAAGATTTTGTTTTAATTTTTGGTATTCTTTTATTAACCAATTCATCCAAGTGCATTTTATGCTTTTCTTCCAATGCATGTTTTAAAATCATATGAACTATTTTGTTCATTTTATCATTCCATATTTGGTTGAATTATTTATTTGGTAATTATTATTTGATATGAATGGATGTCTAATGTATGGATACGTTATGTCTAATTCTTGATAGTTTTTTTCTGATTATTTATATTATTGTATGGGGTTGGAATTATTTCAAAGAGTGTTCTTGATACCTATTAACTAGTTTCTAGTCCATGGGGATTGAGAATACCCTTCAGGACTTATAGCGGGGTAGGTTAGTTAATGTGTCGGGTTATCCTAAGATGGTTCATTACAATACATCCCTAAGTATATCGATGATTATATGCCATTTGATGGGATATACTTTTTTGGTCCAGTCCAAATAATTAGTTGCAATTTATTATCTCATGAGTCCACTACTCATGCTAATCCTAACATATCATCACAACCCATAATATTCTTTGATGATTATTGATTAGGGATAACTCAAATTCATACTTTTAGGGGGATATTATCATTCCACTATTCATATAAAGTAAATTTCATCATACATAAATTGATGATAAACATAGATTTACTTTTATTATAAAACCATGATACATTATTAAACCATTACATAAATCTCTTATTTATCGTATGAAAAGAGATTCAATATGATACCCATGCTTCTACAGCGATAATGGGTTCATCAATGGATTTGATACATTGTCCCATGTATCTAACCAATAGAACCAAACATCACCCCTCAATGATCTATCATATGCGAAGGTATTTTTGAAGTATGTGTTTGGTCTTTTGGTGAGACCATGGTTCCTTGGACCGAGCAATGACTCCATTATTGTATCAAAAAATCTCAATTAATCCCTCAATTATAGGAACTACTCCATGTATAGAAATAAAATTTTTGATCCAAACTGATTGCTTCATAGTATAGGATGCAACAATGTACTCTACATATGTTGTCTAGTATTCCATGATAGCTTGTTTGGAACTCTTCAAAGTTCTATACCCACCAATCAGGAAAAAATAAAAAATGAATTTAAATCTCATGTCATATCTATCTAATTGGAAACATAGATAAGTGTAACCCTTCACACAAAGCTCGTCATCTCCTACAAAGGCCAAGAACATATTTTTTGTTCTTCTTAAGTTCTTGAAAATGTTATTTATAGAAATCTAGTGACTCTCACTAATATTAGATTGGTATCTACTAGTTATTCTAAGAGAATAGGTGATATCAGGTTGTGTGTACAACATGACATACATGATAGAGCCTACAGAAGACACATGGTGAGTTCTATCCATCTTTTCTATCACCTTAGAAGGTTCTTTAATTTTTCTAATATCCATACCATGTAAAAATTTCAAATTCCACCTTTTGGAGATCTTCCTGATAATCCATTTTAGTAGTTGACAAATGTATGTTTCCCGAATGAGTCTAAGAATCCTATTATATCTATCTCCATAGATGTTTATACTTAGTATGTAGGATTATTCACCCATTTATTTCATCAAAAATTATTTACCTAACCACATATTTATAAAATATAAGTTTAGGATATCATTTATGATAAAAATTATGTCATCCACATACAATATAAAAATAGTACAAAACTCCCACTAATCCTTTTATATACACTAGAATCATTCAATTTTTTGTTAAACCAAATTCTTTGATAACATAATCAAATAGGATATTCCATGTAACATCCCAGGTAAATAAAGAATAAAGAATTTTCATATTTATTAATATTTACGAATTAAATATTAATTTTATTTTAAAGGGGTTGCTATGTTCGATAGCGTACCCGATACGCAACGATGAGTTTCTTTGAAACTTACGTAGCACACTAGTAATAAAATAATATTATTTTAAATGTTAGTTAACAAGTAGCCGTTGTACTGAAGGGAATGGATAGAAATAACTAAAATATGATTAGATATGTTTTTAAATGTTTATACATTTACCCAATAAAAGATAAAGGCTTAAAATACGGAAAGAGTTCAATTTTAGGGCATATATACTCTAATTTTCACTAAAGGTTCACTTATCACCTTTTAATGGTGAACCGTCATTAAATATAGTTTTGATCACTCTTATACTTTATTTTGGACCAAATATAACTCTTCTTTAGAATCAGGACATCAAAATTTACTTTGTGTAAATTTTTGGTACCTTTCTGATAAAGTTCTTTTTTTATGAATAGTGTAAAATGTTGTATTTTAATTCAAAACCTCTTTTTAATCTAAATTATTTATATGATTAGATTATTATTTTAATTGGTTTTAAAGTGAAATTAGAAAATATTTTTACCAGTTAATCCAATGGTGGTCATTGGAATCAATTTCACTTTGAAATTGGACTTAAACTGGTGTCAATCTTTTGATACTTATTGTTTCACAAAAACACGCTATTTGTCATGACAGCGGGAATTAATTATTAAATTAATTAATTTGACTTATATTTTTTGAATTTTGTAAAATGGACTTCATTTTTGAATTCGGAATATCAAATATAGCTTAGGGTGAATTTTTGGTAATTTTCTGAAAAACTTCAATTTTTGATGAATAGTGAAACCACTAAGTGGTAATCAAGCAAACTGTTTTTTCAGTTAAATGAAAGTTTACCACTTATGTGTATTGAATTTTTAAAATCCAACATACATGGTTGTCATTAAGAAGTAAAATGTGGTTCAATGAGATTAAAATAAATTTTTGGTGAATAGTAACTTATTAAGTTTTTAATCGCGATTAGAGGTAATTAGTGTAGTTTAAGGTAAAAATGGTATTATAAAAATGTGAAAACACCATTACACTTGTCCTACACCTATTGGGTGAGTCATGGCCGACCAAGACAAGCCATGGGCCAACTTGGGGACCCCATGGAGCCACTTTAGTTGGAAAATGACATTAATATATTTTTATTTAATGTAAAAGTGAAAATGACACTAACATAAATTGTTTTACTAAAATAATTTTTGAGTGGGGTTATACAAGTACAAATTTTTATTATAAATAGTTATTGGAAATCTAGAAAGATTTCCTACATCATAGTATTTTTTTTTATAATTTTTATACATTAAATAAATTTAATTATATATGACATAATAATGATGCAGCGATGACATCATTATTTGTCGATTTAAATAAAATGGAAAGATAATGAAAAATCTAAAACCTACACATGTCCAAAACCAATTGTATGAGTGGATTTCGAACACTTATCACCTTATCCACGAATTATATCAATGTGGGACCTTTTAAAACCGAAACACATTTTCAAATAAAGTAATATTTCTTTACTTTCCAAAAGTGCCCCTCCTCTCCTCTTATAAAAGGCCCCCACCTCTACCTCATTTCACACACTTATCAAGCCCTTGTCTCGGCCAACCCCTGCCCAATTACTCTCTACACATCCCTCTCCTCATCCTAGAGGATTACCTTTGGGCATAATCCTTTCAAAGGAAGCCTTTAGGCTCAAATTAAAAGGGAGTTACACTTTTAAAGGTAATTCATTCTCTCTTGTTCATTTGTTTTATTTTGCTTCTCCAACCCTCTAAACTCTTTTTATTTACTTCTTTTGTAACAACACCAGTATATTCAATATACTAGGATGTTGTTATAAGATTTATTTTAGCTACAATCTCACACAACTACATCAAATGGTTAAAGAACATACGGTTTCCGTGGATGGCGAAATTCTGCCTCCCGAAACGATGATTGTTCAATACTCATTTAACACCTTCAAGGGTGGCCATTATGATGTCACTATTTTTATATATGATATATAATATGTTTATGTTTTCTTTAAGCTTCTGTATTTTTCATTTTTGGCATACCTTTATGGTTTCCATTATGGGTAAACACGATATCTTCATTTAAGGAAGTGCGGACTACCGCCCCCTAAAAGTGATGTGATTCGTTAATGCCATATGTGGGACGTGTAAAGGATGGATTTAAAGTTATTATATATGATGTTATACTGGAATTATAATATACCTCTATATCATTATTATTTCTTTCCATTAAATTATGACATAGAAATGAAAGTAGCGTTCATGCGTACGTACGGCTTACCGTCTCCATGAACGGTGCATTTCATTTCTTATCCCCATATGTAATGTACTATTAAAATTACATGTATATAATGTATATATATAATTAATGATATATCTAAATGATGAATATAATTCTGGAATTAAAATATACATACCTCTCATTTAGTTTTAATTCCACTAATATGACAAAGAAATGGAAGTAGCGTTCATGCGTACGTACGACTTACCGTCTCCATGAACGGTGCATTTCATTTCTTACCTCTAAATGATTATGTAATATTATAAATACATGTATATGCTGGATATATATGATACATATTATATCCAAATCGGGAATTTCATTCTGGATATAAAGAACTTTTGACCACATGAACAACATGTAATTGTAAGAAGTCAACTTTCGACTTAAGAACCAAATATTGACAAAACAAACATTATTAACTTAAATGGTTACATAATGTTTATAACATGGAAATAAGTGATATAAAAAGAATAATTAACTTTAAAAAGGTTCTTAATCAAGTATAAATTAACTCAAGTTTATTATTCAGGACGTTAAAGAACGATCGAGTCAAGTCGGACCCAAGGTAAGGGACTTCGTCTCAATATCCTTTCATTGAGGAATATTTCGTTTTATACACAACTTTCTTTTATACGGTGTATAAAATCCTTTGACTTTTACTTTTATACAAAAGGAATCTTTTTCTACGAATCGTTTTACTAAACGACAAAAAGGAATGTTTTTTTTAACGTACGCGGTGACAACGACCTTTTCCGCCGCCGCGATTATTATTTGATCTTTGGCTTTCTCAATAAGCCGTAATGTTTTTAGAATAAAATAAATACCATATACTCTTTTATGTATTTTGGTATTGAAAATGGTTTTGATAAAGGATTCTATTATGTCATTATATTTATGATATATTGTGATTGAAATGTGGAAATGTTATCTTTCCTTTATATTGGTTTTATGTTTTATGATTTTATACTGGTACTTGGACATTTTAACGGGTGGTTACGTTATAAACCATATGACGGGTGGTGCCGTGAATACCAGGACGGGTGGTTACGTTATAACCTCCAATGCATTGGGTATGGAAGTCGACCGTATGGCTATTCCATTTAGTATGTATGGAAATTGGCCGTATGGATATTCCATTAAGTGATATGTGTGGAAGTCAACCGTATGGTTATTCCACTTAAGTATGTTTATGTCCCAAGTTACCTATATATATTCTATGTGTTCTTTATATTGGTTTTATGGTAATCCTTTGGTTAAAAAAAGGTAAGTAATGATACTTTATTCAGTGAATATTTTTTTTACTACTTCATGAAGGTGAAGGTATTACTTTGATATAGTATACATGGTTTACTTGATGTTTGAAAAACTAACAGTTTTCATTCTTTTTGTATCCCTTACTGAGCTTTTTATGCTCACCCCAAGTTTTTCGAAATGTTTTTCACAGGACTTAAAGTGGAATAAGGTCAAGGATGGGATCAAGGGAATTTCATGCTATCTAAAACATGGAATCTAGACATCTTTCTTTTTAAGAGTTTTTATTTTATGGAGACTTAGTAGAAGTGGCTACTTTGTAATCTTTTAAGATGTAATAGTTATGTTCTAATTCTCTAAAACTCTAAACCTGAAAAGATCCTCAATGTGAATTATTCATTTAATTCAATATTAAGTAAGGTTTAAGGCTGGGTCCTTATAGTTGGTATCAAAGGTCGGTTTAGACAACTTTAGGAGTTAGAAATGTAGAGACCCGAATCTTGACTTACATGGACATTACATTACATTTGCGGAATACTTAGTACATAACAAAAACACACACTAAAGGATCGTAATAGTTTAGTGTCTTTGGAAACTCGGAACGTAATCTTCTAATCGTGGTGAAAGATCTTCAATATCTCCCATAAAGGTCATCCCTTTTTTCTACCTAAAACCTTTCTTTATATCCTGGGGAAAAGAAAACATAAAAGGGTGAGCTCAAATGCTCAGTAAGGGTAAAAAAAATAAATATCAATCACATCATATACATAGCTTTTGGAAATCTTGACCTGCAAAAGAGCTCATAATATCATAACATGGGACAAATCATAGAATTGAAAATGAGATCCCCATAATCATAACATAAAACTTAAAACTTTGTGGCATGAACACATAATCATGGAAAATCATTTCTTGTTAGTCATGACACATTGCCAAGACTATCTTAGTGGACAAAGTCCCTTTCTGAATCGAGTAATCCTCGTTTCAGTCCTGTTTCACTGAACCGGTATAACCTACCATTCCAGCCATGTCTATCTCATGAGATATAAAATCTTTACCCAATGCATTGGAGGGAGATATAGGTCCCACCCATCTTATAATGAATCCTTTCTTATGTGTGCCACATAATCATAAAACATACATCATTGCATAACACATGAAACAAAAATGGGATTCTTGAAACATCATGACATCATAAATCAATTCATATAAGATAAAGGAATTCATAAAAATAATTCCATCACAACATGATCAAATCAATGTAATAATAGGGATAAAAACAGAACCCTTTATTATCTTAGATGGAAAATAATTTTGAAAATCACTTGAACTCCATTCTTGAGGAAAATATCCTTTCTTCTTCAAAAACATTTTTCCTTTCATAACATGTCATACAACTTTAAAATAAAAGAAGTTGATTAAAAATAAACTTTAAAACTTGTAAAGGAAGCTTCTTGGAAACAATGTTTTAAAAATCCATTCATGCCGTATAAGTTAAAAAAAACATTCTTCGTACTTTTGTCGGAAAAGTCAAAAAGTACCTCGTACGGAAAAACGACAAATGATTCCTTTCATATTCTTTACTAAAAACTCACCTAAGGGTAAAATTGGATTTAAACTATTGCAATTGGATGGAAACAATATTACATATTGAGGGAACATGGATGTGGATGATAAAATACACCCCAGTAAATACTTACGAATAAACAATCTCGGATAAAAATGAGATTGTGATATTTCCCTTACCTTAGGTCCAATTTGCTTCGTATGTGTCCGAACCTCCTGTATAATGATTTAAATAATGTCACTGACTTATTACAGAATCATATTCATTGTTATGATATCATATATGGTTCACTTATGACATTATATTACCCGTTCTTTTGTAAATTCCATGTTAAAGAAGCGTTTTGGGTAAAATCGTTTCATTTATCGTAGGTGTTTTGACTTGTTGTTCTTGACATCATTATTACATATATCATGATTTACTTACTTCCAGAATATAAAATATGATTTATATATCATATATATTCAGTATATATATATATATATAATAGGTAGATAAATAAAATGAAAAACACCGTTCATGGAGACGGTAGTCCGTACGTACGCATGAACGCTGTTTTCCTTTCCTTATTGTCTTGAAATGGAAGTAAGTAGATGACATACATATGTATATATATACATAAATCCAGTAGCTTTATAATGTCATATATTTCATTATTATTTCTTATATATACATTATAATCATTCTTAAATGGTTAACATGGAGAATGAATCTCATCGCGTCGTGGAGACGGTATTCCGTACGTACGCACGAGCGATGATATCATTTCTATAAATATTGAATTGAATTGGAGTGGATTATACAATATATCAGAATCAATATGATGTTGTAATAACTATTTATAGTTATTCTTTACACCATTATACCCATCCATGTAAGGTGGTGGTGGAAAATAGATTACACCACGGCGTGGAGACGGTATTCCGTACGTACGCACGCGCGGTGATTTCTTTTTCCGTAGGATGGATAGATGGTGAAATAGGTTTGTTTCATACTTATAATAACATATCAGTATATGAGTGATACTGATGTTATTACTTCATAATGAAACAACCTAAGAAGAAGAAGTGGAAGAAGAAATAAAGATGAAAGAATTGGTAACGGTAATTACCTCTTCTTTGAAGTGCCTCTTTGAGACCTCCTCTTAGGGCACTAAAATTGGTCTTGGAGGAAGACCAGAACCTCTAGGATGTTTCTAGGGAAGTGGAGAGGAGAAATTGGCAGGGGTTGGCCGAGCTTGAGTGCTCAAATTGGTGTGAGGAGGAGGGGGAGGAGATGTCCTTTTATAGGGGAGGAGAGGGGCACCTTAGGAATATCTCAAAATATTATTTTATATTAAAGTCAAAATCGGTTTATAATGGTTCCAAATGGTCTTATTTCGAAGCTAAAGTGGGGATGGGTCGAAATCCTATCAACCAATAGGATTTAGACAAGTTTAGGGTATTATGTTTAACCTTATCAATTAGATTTAACTCTAAGTTAAATAATTTAACTTTTACCGTGTCTTTTTGTTTTCTTTCACTATATGGTTAATAAACTTACTATAACATGCCAAACGAACCCCAAATTGTATATTATTAATACATATATCCTTATCTAAGTCATTTGGCCGAACCTTAGATTTTTATGAATAAAATAACAATTAATAATATAATATTTGATTTAAAAACTATTTTGTGTCAATTTTGACACTATTTGATATATGATTTTTGTGAAAGTCATAACAGAATTATATGTTCGAACCAAGTTAATTAAATCAACACTAATATATCATAGTAACCTAGAAAATTAGTGGAATTCATAAAAAGTCTTAAATTACATTTATTTTGGTATTTATATTATCAATTATGTCAATATTTCATTAATAAGATAATTACTGCATCATCTTTGTGTCATAAATAAATTATATTATTTGATGTCTAAAAATTACAAATAAAATACCATCATGTAGGAAATCTTTTTATCTTTCTAATGAATATTTATAGTCGAATTTATCTTATTTATAACCCCATATTAAAAATGATTTACTTATTAAACTTTGATTTTAACTATTTTAACCCTTCTTTAAATAAATTAATAATAAATGTCCAAATCTAATCCAAGTGGGCCTAAATGGTCATATTTTATTCCTAAGTTTGTTTTTGGTCGAATTACACTTGTCCAATAGAATTAGGACATGTGTTAGGGTAATATTAATATCATATTTACCCTTAGTTACCCTATTTACTATTAACCGTGGTAAAAAAAAGTAAAAAGTTACTATTCACCAAAAAATTATTTTCATCTCATTGAACCACATTTTAGTCCTTGATATTAACCGTGTCTCTCGGATTTTCGAAATTCCATTCACAGAAGCGGTAAAATTAAGTTTTATGCAAAATTCAGTTTTTAACCTACCACTTAGTAGTTTCACTATTCATCAAAAATTGATGTTTTTCAGAACAATGCCAAAATTTCATCCCAAGCTATATTTCATATTCCGAATTCAAAAATGAAGTCTATTTCACCAAATTCATAACATAAAAGTTGCATTAATTAATTTTATAATTAAATCCCGCTGTTAAAACAAATAGCGTGTTTTTAAGAAACAATATCTATCAAAAGATTGACACTTGTTTATGTCTAGTTTAAATGTGAAATTACATCCAATGACCAACATTGTATTAAATTGTAAAAATATATTCTAAATATACTTTAAAACCACTCAAATTAATGATTTATCACTATTAATTATTTCAATTAAAAAAGTTGTTTTTAATTATAATTTAGTAATTTTCACTATTCATCAGAATATGAAAGTTATCCGAAAAGTACCAAAATTTCACCTTAGGCTAAATTCGATACTCCGAATCCAAAAATGAAGTCCATTTTGAGAATTAAAATTTCTAAAATTTAAAAAAGTGGTTATTACTATTCATAACGGCTAGTTTTAATAATATTGTAATAGCATATCATTGTTTCGTGAAACTCAGGATTACGTACCACACACGCTATCGAGGAAGGTTGCGATTGCGTGTAATGCAAGGCAAGTCAAGGATGCGTGTTGTGCAAGATCCTTTTGGTGCAGCATATAACACAAGACATTAGTAAAATAAAAAGAATATTTTTTCATAAAATCTCGGGCTGTTACATTCTACCCCCCTTAAAATGAATTTCGCCCTCGAAATTCGTCGGGGTTATAAATGGTTTACTATTTGAAAGTTTCTTTAATAGAAACCCACATCGTAAAAGGGAATATCAAAACTTGGATTTTAAAAACTAAAGTATGAAATGTAACGATTACCCAAATAAACTAATCACTGGGTTTCCACATAGGTGAAAATATGGATATGGAAGAGAAATCTAACCATCATGTTCTGATGGAGAGTGGTATTGAACATGGCTATGGAAAATCCAGTAATCACAAATCCATAGATTTGTGATGATATAAGGTACCATCTGATTCATCAGGTATAAGATCACTAGGACAACATTTTTGGTTTTCAAGATCATTTCCCTAAAGTTGAAAATTTGCTTAAAATAAATACTTACTTTATTTTGGTACAATCTCACTTTTGTTCGTGCCTTGAACAATTTCTACTTCATCTCTTAAATAAATGAAGTTGAATTTGTTATTTGTGAAGTGTTAGCAGATTATGTGATAGAATGATGGGTCATTCCATCTGTCTCAAACAAAATGTTAGAAAAAGTTATTAAATATACATAAGTCATTCTATAGTGAGATTAATCACATATGGTTCCTAAAATGGACTTATACTTCATATATCATACTGCTTAATATAATAACACTAGTTTCTACTAAACAGGGACTTCCTGTAGGTCAGTGGAAGGCGATAAAGGCCAGTCGCACTTCGGTTGTGGGTTCGATTCCTACAGCCTTGTCCGAAGCGATGGGCTGTCGCCCGTCCTGCGGGTTGTCCTTTTTCTAAAACTACGTTACTATAACATCCCATCAATAATATCGAAAATCTTCTATCCTTAAACAATACTAACTTATGTCCAACATAATCCAGTCTAATCTTTAGGCTTATACATAATACTGCAGTCCACTCTCATAATATAGTGACAACGAGTACCAGAGATTTAATACTATCGTTGATCCCCACATATCTTAAGATATGTCTTGTTGGTCACATTCGAAACATTCAAAGTCCTTAATCGTGTATTCTCTTGAATTCCTTAGTGAAAACATGAGTGCAGTTAAAAGTTAACACTTTCCACATACCAAAATCCTCAAAATTCTATATACTCAAACCATGATATCACTTAGTCCTTATATCAATCATGAGCTCATGAATACTATTAAACATTTCATTTTCTCGTCTTCATTATGCGCATATCATCTTATTTCCAAAAAAAAAATCTCAATCACTTTGAATACCACATCAATAAATATTGCAATACTCAATGATACAACATTATTTTGGAATCCCATTACATAAACACTTAATCATTCCACCACATCGTTGTCATATTCAACATTGCCAATAGTGATCGCATGTGATTTCCCTTTGTCCTTTGCCTTCAGTGGTTGCTCATGTTGATCATCACTAACCCTTGGATTAGGGCAATTATTAGCATAATGCCCCATTTCCTTGCACTTGAAGCATTGATGTGTTGGCGGTGCGTTCTCTGCAGTGTTTGCTTTATTCACATCATTAGAAACCCTTTTTCCATTACTTCGACACTCAGCTGCTCGATGACCTTCTTTTCCACACTTAAAACATTTTCTAGTCCCTTTAAGACAATCTCCACCATGCTTCTTCCCACACTTTGTGCATAAGGGAACATTCATCTTCTTTTCATCATTATTCTGAGATTTCTCCTTGAACTCCATCTTTCGTTTCTTGTCAAAACCATGAGATGGATATGTAACACCAACTTCCATTTCTACCTTGATAGCACAACGCACAATTTCTTCATAGCTACTGAAGTCTCTTATAGCTAATGCCCTTCGAAGACTTGGTTTTAAGCCACTGAAAAATCGATCAACTTTACTTTCAGGTTGGATGATAATTCCAGAAGCATACCTTGCAAGTCTTGTAAAATTTGCTTCATAGGTACCAACAGATTCATCGTCCCTTTGCTTTAGTTCAAGAAACTCTTTCTCCATCTTTGTTCGAAGAATACGAGGGAAGTACTTACTGAAAAACAAGTTCTTGAACTCGTCCCATTCCATGGACTCAATTTCATCTCTTGGCCTCGTATTCTTGATAAGATTCCACCATTGATCAGCTTCACCTTCCAAACGATATACTGCTAAGATGACTTTATCATGTTCAGAACATTGAAGAACTGAAAATATCTTTTCAGTAGTACTAATCCATTGTTCAGCAACTAATGGATCAGTAGACCCACTGAAAGAAGGTGGACGTTGCCTCATGAAGGACTCAATAGAATATTGTTCCCTTCTCTGCTCATTTGGAAGTCCAGAATGATTCATAGCTTGTGTAAGTATAGCAATAAGATTTTGCACTCCATCTCCCATAACATTTGTTTGTTCAGGAGGGCAATCATTGCATTGTCCATTGCATTGATCAACACGGTTCCTTCGGGTTCCAGCCATCGTCTAAAACCCAAAAAGAATAGTGTGAGAGGCAAAAATCATGCTAGGGAAAACAACATAATAAAGGGGGAGTACCTTCAATATCCAACATCTTAGGTTTAATTCTATGATCGTTAGTGTAATTCTATTACTATAACCTATACGTATACTTATCCCTAGGGACATCCCTAGACATACCTTAGAAATATCTCTAGGGATCTCACTAAAGTTCTCGCATCCTAGTTTCCAAAGGTTGACTAAACCTTTCCTCTGATACCAACTGTAGAGACCCGAATCTTGACTTACATGGACATTACATTACATTTGCGGAATACTTAGTACATAACAAAAACACACACTAAAGGATCGTAATAGTTTAGTGTCTTTGGAAACTCGGAACGTAATCTTCTAATCGTGGTGAAAGATCTTCAATATCTCCCATAAAGGTCATCCCTTTTTTCTACCTAAAACCTTTCTTTATATCCTGGGGAAAAGAAAACATAAAAGGGTGAGCTCAAATGCTCAGTAAGGGTAAAAAAAATAAATATCAATCACATCATATACATAGCTTTTGGAAATCTTGACCTGCAAAAGAGCTCATAATATCATAACATGGGACAAATCATAGAATTGAAAATGAGATCCCCATAATCATAACATAAAACTTAAAACTTTGTGGCATGCACACATAATCATGGAAAATCATTTCTTGTTAGTCATGACCCATTGCCAAGACTATCTTAGTGGACAAAGTCCCTTTCTGAATCGAGTAATCCTCGTTTCAGTCCTGTTTCACTGAACCGGTATAACCTACCATTCCAGCCATGTCTATCTCATGAGATATAAAATCTTTACCCAATGCATTGGAGGGAGATATAGGTCCCACCCATCTTATAATGAATCCTTTCTTATGTGTGCCACATAATCATAAAACATACATCATCGCATAACACATGAAACAAAAATGGGATTCTTGAAACATCATGACATCATAAATCAATTCATATAAGATAAAGGAATTCATAAAAATAATTCCATCACAACATGATCAAATCAATGTAATAATAGGGATAAAAACAGAACCCTTTATTATCTTAGATGGAAAATAATTTTGAAAATCACTTGAACTCCATTCTTGAGGAAAATATCCTTTCTTCTTCAAAAACATTTTTCCTTTCATAACATGTCATACAACTTTAAAATAAAAGAAGTTGATTAAAAATAAACTTTAAAACTTGTAAAGGAAGCTTCTTGGAAACAATGTTTTAAAAATCCATTCATGCCGTATAAGTTAAAAAAAACATTCTTCGTACTTTTGTCGGAAAAGTCAAAAAGTACCTCGTACGGAAAAACGACAAATGATTCCTTTCATATTCTTTACTAAAAACTCACCTAAGGGTAAAATTGGATTTAAACTATTGCAAGTGGATGGAAACAATATTACATATTGAGGGAACATGGATGTGGATGATAAAATACACCCCAGTAAATACTTACGAATAAACAATCTCGGATAAAAATGAGATTGTGATATTTCCCTTACCTTAGGTCCAATTTGCTTCGTATGTGTCCGAACCTCCTGTATAATGATTTAAATAATGTCACTGACTTATTACAGAATCATATTCATTGTTATGATATCATATATGGTTCACTTATGACATTATATTACCCGTTCTTTTGTAAATTCCATGTTAAAGAAGCGTTTTGGGTAAAATCGTTTCATTTATCGTAGGTGTTTTGACTTGTTGTTCTTGACATCATTATTACATATATCATGATTTACTTACTTCCAGAATATAAAATATGATTTATATATCATATATATTCAGTATATATATATATATATATATAATAGGTAGATAAATAAAATGAAAAACACCGTTCATGGAGACGGTAGTCCGTACGTACGCATGAACGCTGTTTTCCTTTCCTTATTGTCTTGAAATGGAAGTAAGTAGATGACATACATATGTATATATATACATAAATCCAGTAGCTTTATAATGTCATATATTTCATTATTATTTCTTATATATACATTATAATCATTCTTAAATGGTTAACATGGAGAATGAATCTCATCGCGTCGTGGAGACGGTATTCCGTACGTACGCACGAGCGATGATATCATTTCTATAAATATTGAATTGAATTGGAGTGGATTATACAATATATCAGAATCAATATGATGTTTTAATAACTATTTATAGTTATTCTTTACACCATTATACCCATCCATGTAAGGTGGTGGTGGAAAATAGATTACACCACGGCGTGGAGACGGTATTCCGTACGTACGCACGCGCGGTGATTTCTTTTTCCGTAGGATGGATAGATGGTGAAATAGGTTTGTTTCATACTTATAATAACATATCAGTATATGAGTGATACTGATGTTATTACTTCATAATGAAACAACCTAAGAAGAAGAAGTGGAAGAAGAAATAAAGATGAAAGAATTGGTAACGGTAATTACCTCTTCTTTGAAGTGCCTCTTTGAGACCTCCTCTTAGGGCACTAAAATTGGTCTTGGAGGAAGACCAGAACCTCTAGGATGTTTCTAGGGAAGTGGAGAGGAGAAATTGGCAGGGGTTGGCCGAGCTTGAGTGCTCAAATTGGTGTGAGGAGGAGGGGGAGGAGATGTCCTTTTATAGGGGAGGAGAGGGGCACCTTAGGAATATCTCAAAATATTATTTTATATTAAAGTCAAAATCGGTTTATAATGGTTCCAAATGGTCTTATTTCGAAGCTAAAGTGGGGATGGGTCGAAATCCTATCAACCAATAGGATTTAGACAAGTTTAGGGTATTATGTTTAACCTTATCAATTAGATTTAACTCTAAGTTAAATAATTTAACTTTTACCGTGTCTTTTTGTTTTCTTTCACTATATGGTTAATAAACTTACTATAACATGCCAAACGAACCCCAAATTGTATATTAGTAATACATATATCCTTATCTAAGTCATTTTGCCGAACCTTAGATTTTTATGAATAAAATAACAATTAATAATATAATATTTGATTTAAAAACTATTTTGTGTCAATTTTGACACTATTTGATATATGATTTTTGTGAAAGTCATAACAGAATTATATGTTCGAACCAAGTTAATTAAATCAACACTAATATATCATAGTAACCTAGAAAATTAGTGGAATTCATAAAAAGTCTTAAATTACATTTATTTTGGTATTTATATTATCAATTATGTCAATATTTCATTAATAAGATAATTACTGCATCATCTTTGTGTCATAAATAAATTATATTATTTGATGTCTAAAAATTACAAATAAAATACCATCATGTAGGAAATCTTTTTAGCTTTCTAATGAATATTTATAGTCGAATTTATCTTATTTATAACCCCATATTAAAAATGATTTACTTATTAAACTTTGATTTTAACTATTTTAACCCTTCTTTAAATAAATTAATAATAAATGTCCAAATCTAATCCAAGTGGGCCTAAATGGTCATATTTTATTCCTAAGTTTGTTTTTGGTCGAATTACACTTGTCCAATAGAATTAGGACATGTGTTAGGGTAATATTAATATCATATTTACCCTTAGTTACCCTATTTACTATTAACCGTGGTAAAAAAAAGTAAAAAGTTACTATTCACCAAAAAATTATTTTCATCTCATTGAACCACATTTTAGTCCTTGATATTAACCGTGTCTCTCGGATTTTCGAAATTCCATTCACAGAAGCGGTAAAATTAAGTTTTATGCAAAATTCAGTTTTTAACCTACCACTTAGTAGTTTCACTATTCATCAAAAATTGATGTTTTTCAGAACAATGCCAAAATTTCATCCCAATCTATATTTCATATTCCGAATTCAAAAATGAAGTCTATTTCACCAAATTCATAACATAAAAGTTGCATTAATTAATTTTATAATTAAATCCCGCTGTTAAAACAAATAGCGTGTTTTTAAGAAACAATATCTATCAAAAGATTGACACTTGTTTATGTCTAGTTTAAATGTGAAATTACATCCAATGACCAACATTGTATTAAATTGTAAAAATATATTCTAAATATACTTTAAAACCACTCAAATTAATGATTTATCACTATTAATTATTTCAATTAAAAAAGTTGTTTTTAATTATAATTTAGTAATTTTCACTATTCATCAGAATATGAAAGTTATCCGAAAAGTACCAAAATTTCACCTTAGGCTAAATTCGATACTCCGAATCCAAAAATGAAGTCCATTTTGAGAATTAAAATTTCTAAAATTTAAAAAAGTGGTTATTACTATTCATAACGGCTAGTTTTAATAATATTGTAATAGCATATCATTGTTTCGTGAAACTCAGGATTACGTACCACACACGCTATCGAGGAAGGTTGCGATTGCGTGTAATGCAAGGCAAGTCAAGGATGCGTGTTGTGCAAGCTCCTTTTGGTGCAGCATATAACACAAGACATTAGTAAAATAAAAAGAATATTTTTTCATAAAATCTCGGGCTGTTACAAGAAAAGTGTTAAATTATAATATTATTGAAATGATATAGCATTTACGGATTACCATGTTGCTTCGCCTAAGATATTTCGGTGTTCAGAATGGTTTTCCGCAGAGGAAACAAAGCAGCTATGTTGGGACGGCATCAGGAGGAAGACAACCTTACAAATCAGCAACCTGAGATGGTCGGAATCGGAACTGAACAGTTTGTTGCAGTGATGGCACAGTTGAATCAGGCTATAAATGGTGGTGGTATCCATGCATGAGATCAGCCAGATCAACCGCAGAGGAACATGTCAGTGGTGGAACATTTCATGAGGCAACATCCCCCATAATTCAGAGGATCATCTGACCCTGTGCAAGCTGAAGGGTGGATTAAAGCACTGGAGAAGATTTTTGATGTCATGGGGTGTTCAGAACATCAAAAGGTTAGTCTTGCTGTTTACCGTTTTGAAGGTGAAGCTGATCAGTGGTGGTCGATGGTGAAAAATATAAGGGATAGTGATGAGATTGAGGATCTTCACTGGGACGAATTCAAAGGTATGTTTCTTGAGAAATATTTTCCTAAGGTGGTTCGTCTTAGGATGGAAAAACAGTTCCTAGAATTGAGGTAGGAGGATGATTCAGTGGCTGCTTATGAAGAAAAGTTCACTCGATTGGCAAGGTATGCTCCAAACTTCATACGGGATCTTGATAGTAAAATAAACCGTTTTTACTCAGGGTTAAAGCCAAAGTATCGAAGGGCTTTAGCTTCTCGTGAGTTCAAAAGTTATGAAAAAATTGTTCGATGTGCGGAGAAGGTGGAAATGGAGTTTGCCGATGATCAGGTGTTCTATGATAAACAACAGAATAAGAGGACTAGTTGGAAGGCAAAGGGTAAGAATTCATCAAAGAAGCAAGGAGGTAAGAAAACCAAATATCCATCCTGTGAGAAGTGTGGTAAAATGCATCCTGGAGAATGTTTATCCAAGTCTGGTAAGTGCTTTCGGTGTGGTAAGTCTGGACATATTGCTCGTAACTGTAAGGAAGATGATCAAGCAGGAAATGAAAAGCCAACGGTAAGATGTTTTAAGTGTAATGAAATGGGTCATTATGCAAATGAGTGTCCAACGAAGAACTCAACTGGGGGAATGCAGCTAGACTACAAGCAGAAAGGGGTGGTAAAATCCTTTGCAACAACTTCAGCAGATGTTGGGCCATCGAATGAAGTGGTATCAGCTCCAGGGAGCTCAGTATTTTTCGAAGATTGACTTGAGGTCGGGGTACCATCAATTGAAAGTAAAAGAAGCAGATGTTCCGAAGACTGCGTTCCATACTAGATATGGCCATTATGAATTTGTAGTTATGCCTTTTGGGTTAACCAATGCACCTGCTGTATTCATGGACCTTATGAATAAAATTTTCCATGAGTTCATGGATAAGTTTGTGTTTGTGTTTTGAGGTTTGGGAAGAGGTTATGTGTGCCTTGTGATTCACAGTTGAAGAGAGAGTTGTTATGTGAGGCTCATAGTTCCCCGTTTTCAGTTCATCCTGGCAGTACTAAGATGTACAGAGATCTGCGGGAGTATTACTGGTGGGATGGAATGAAAAGAGACATTGCTGATTTTACTGTGAAGTGTTTGACATGTCAACAGGTTAAAGCAGAGCAGTAGTTACCGAAAGGGATGCTTCAGCCTTTACCAGTGCCAGAGTGGAAATGGGAAAACATATCCATGGACTTTGTTGTGGGATTACCAAGGACATCTCAAGGTAATAATGCAATCTGGGTTATTGTTGATCGCTTGACTAAATCTGCTCTTTTCCTTGCTATACGAGATACTTTCTCTCTTGATCAACTTTCCCGTTTGTATCTTAAAGAGATAGTTAGGTTACATGGAGTTCCTCTCTCCATTGTATCGGATCGTGATCCCAGGTTTACTTCTAACTTTTGGAAAGGCCTTCAGAAGTCGTTGGGTACTGAATTAAATTTTAGTACAGCTTTTCATCCTCAATCAGATGGGCAGTCAGAACGAACAATCCAGACATTGGAGGATATGCTATGAGCTTGTTATATGGATTATCAGGGAAGTTGGGACCAACATCTTTCTTTGGTTGAATTTTCTTATAATAACAGCTTTCATTCTAGTATACAGATGGCACTATTTGAGGCATTATTTGGGAAGCGGTGTCAAACTCCAGTATTTTGGAATGAAGTGGGTGAAAGGAAGCTGATGGGACCAAAATTGGTAGAAGAGATGGCAGAAAAAGATCAGTTGATTCAGAAAACACATGAGAACAACTCAGAGCAGGCAGAAGAGTTATGCGGATAACCGGAGGAAGGATCTATCTTTTGAGGTAGGTGATCATTCTTTTCTCAAGGTTTCTCCTTGGAAAAGTGTGATGAGATGTGGTAAGAAAGGAAAGTTGAGTCCATGGTTGGTTGGACCATACGAAATTCTGGAAAGAGTTGGATCAGTTGCATACCGAGTGGCTTTACCTCCGAGTTTATCTCCGGTACACAATGTTTTTCACGTTTCGATGTTGAGAAAGTATATGCCATATCCATCTCATGTTTTGAGTCCAGAGGTAGTTTAGCTGGAAGAGAACCTATCTTATGAGGAACAACCGGTCCAGATTCTTGACCACAGGGAGCAAGTGTTACGGAATAAGGTGATTCATCAGGTAAAGGTTTTGTGGAAAAACCATGTGATTGAAGAGGCAATGTGGGAATCTAAAAATGCTATGAGGGATAAATACCCCCACTTATTTTGATAAGTGAATAAAATTGCGAGGACGCAATTCCCAAAAGGGGGGAAGGATGTAACATCCCAGGTAAATAAAGAATAAATAATTTTCATATTTATTAATATTTACGAATTAAATATTAATTTTATTTTAAAGGGGTTGCTATGTTCGATAGCGTACCCGATACGCAACGATGAGTTTCTTTGAAACTTATGTAGCACACTAGTAATAAAATAATATTATTTTAAATGTTAGTTAAAAAGTAGTCGTTGTACTGGAGGGAATGGATAGAAATAACTAAAATATGATTAGATATGTTTTTAAATGTTTATACATTTACCCAATAAAAGATAAAGGCTTAAAATACGGAAAGAGTTCAATTTTAGGGCATATATACTCTAATTTTCACTAAAGGTTCACTTATCACCTTTTAATGGTGAACCGTCATTAAATATAGTTTTGATCACTCTTATACTTTATTTTGGACCAAATATAACTCTTCTTTAGAATCAGGACATCAAAATTTACTTTGTGTAAATTTTTGGTACCTTTCTGATAAAGTTCTTTTTTTATGAATAGTGTAAAATGTTGTATTTTAATTCAAAACCTCTTTTTAATCTAAATTATTTATATGATTAGATTATTATTTTAATTGGGTTTAAAGTGAAATTAGAAAATATTTTTACCAGTTAATCCAATGGTGGTCATTGGAATCAATTTCACTTTGAAATTGAACTTAAACTGGTGTCAATCTTTTGATACTTATTGTTTCACAAAAACACGCTATTTGTCATGACAGCGGGAATTAATTATTAAATTAATTAATTTGACTTATATGTTTTGAATTTTGTAAAATGGACTTCATTTTTGAATTCGGAATATCAAATATAGCTTAGGGTGAATTTTTGGTAATTTTCTGAAAAACTTCAATTTTTGATGAATAGTGAAACCACTAAGTGGTAATCAAGCAAACTGATTTTTCAGTTAAATGAAAGTTTACCACTTATGTGTATTTAATTTTGAAAATCCGACATACATGGTTGTCATTAAGAAGTAAAATGTGGTTCAATGAGATTAAAATAATTTTTTGGTGAATAGTAACTTATTATGTTTTTAATCGCGATTAGAGGTAATTAGTGTAGTTTAAGGTAAAAATGGTATTATAAAAATGTGAAAACACCATGACACTTGTCCTACACCTATTGGGTGAGTAATGGCCGACCAAGACAAGCCATGTGCCAACTTGGGGACCCCATGGAGCCACTTTAGTTGGAAAATGACATTAATATATTTTTATTTAATGTAAAAGTGAAAATGACACTAACATAAATTGTTTTACTAAAATAATTTTTGAGTGGGGTTATACAAGTCCAAATTTTGATTATAAATAGTCATTGAAAAGATAGAAAGATTTCCTACATCATAGTATTTTTTTTATAATTTTTAGACATTAAATAAATTAAATTATATATGACATAATAATGATGCAGCGATGACATCATTATTTGTCGATTTAAATAAAATGGAAAGATAATGAAAAATCTAAAACCTACACATGTCCAAAACCAATTGGATGAGTGGATTTAGAACCCTTATCACCTTATCCACGAATTATATCAATTTGGGACCTTTTAAAACCGAAACACATTTTCAAATAAAGTAATATTTCTTTACTTTCCAAAAGTGCCCCTCCTCTCCTCTTATAAAAGGCCCCCACCTCTACCTCATTTCACACACTTCTCAAGCCTTTGGCTCGGACAACCCCTGCCCAATTACTCTCTCCACATACCTCTCCTAATCCTAGAGGATTCCCTTTGGGCAGAATCCTTTCAAAGGAAGCCTTTAGGCTCAAATTAAAAGGGAGTTACACTTTTAAAGGTAATTCATTCTCTCTTGTTCATTTGTTTTATTTTTCTTCTCCAACCCTCTAAACTCTTTTTATTTACTTCTTTTGTAACAACACCAGTATCTTCAATATAATAGGATGTTGTTATAATATTTATTTGAGCTAAACTCTCACACAACTACATCAAATGGTTAAAGAACATATGGTTTCCGTGGATGGCGAAATTCTGCCTCCCGAAACGATGATTGTTCAATACTCATTTAACACCTTCAAGGGTGGCCATTATGATGTCACTATTTTTATATATGATATATAATATGTTTATGTTTTCTTTAAGCTTCTGTATTTTTCATTTTTGGCATACCTTTATGGTTTCCATTATGGGTAAACACGATATCTTCATTTAAGGAAGTGCAGACTACCGCCCCCTAAAAGTGATGTGATTCGTTAATGCCATATGTGGGACGTGTAAAGGATGGATTTAAAGTTATTATATATGATGTTATACTGGAATTATAATATACCTCTATATCATTATTATTTCTTTCCATTAAAGTATGACATAGAAATGAAAGTAGCGTTCATGCGTACGTACGGCTTACCCTCTCCATGAACGGTGCATTTCATTTCTTATCCCCATATGTAATGTACTATTAAAATTACATGTATATAATGTATATATATAATTAATGATATATCTAAATGATGAATATAATTCTGGAATTAAAATATACATACCTCTCATTTAGTTTTAATTCCACTAATATGACAAAGAAATGGAAGTAGCGTTCATGCGTACGTACGGCTTACCGTCTCCATGAACGGTGCATTTCATTTCTTACCTCTAAATGATTATGTAATATTATAAATACATGTATATGCTGGATATATATGATACATATTATATCCAAATCGGGAATTTCATTCTGGATATAAAGAACTTTTGACCACATGAACAATATGTAATTGTAAGAAGTCAACTTTCGAATTAAGAACCAAATATTGACAAAACAAACATTATTAACTTAAATGGTTACATAATGTTTATAACATGGAAATAAGTGATATAAAAAGAATAATGAACTTTAAAAAGGTTCTTAATCAAGTATAAATTAACTCAAGTTTATTATTCAGGACATTAAAGAACGATCGAGTCAAGTCGGACCCAAGGTAAGGGACTTCGTCTCAATCTCCTTTCATTGAGGCATATTTCGTTTTATACACAACTTTCTTTTATACGGTGTATAAACTCCTTTGACTTTTACTTTTATACAAAAGTAATCTTTTTCTACGAAGCGTTTTACTAAACGACAAAAAGGAATGTTTTTTTAACGTACGCGGTGACAACGACCTTTTCCGCCGCCGCGAGTATTATTTGATATTTGGCTTTCTCAACAAGCCGTAATGTTTTTAGAATAAAATAAATA